>OX381716.1:67193705-68393705 GCA_947462335.1 Harmothoe impar | reverse complement strand
ACTCGAATCCCATTCGGATCGATGTTATGTAAGTCACCGGATTATATTAGTTCTCGGCCTATATATAGAGGGCACGAGTGACAGTGAGAGGGCGCTGCGATCGGGATAGGGGTGGATATATAAGGCCGAGTGGCCAAGGTAGGAGACAGACCTGACAGGGTTTCGCTTGCTTAGCTTGACTGTATAGGAACGATTAATAAAACCTCTCTTTGCATCCAGAAATTCGAAGAACCTTCCGAGTTGTCTTTTCTGCGACCGAAAACTCTACATTGGTGCCGTGACCATTGGCGATAGCAGGTCGTCGTTGCGGAAGCTCGACCAAAAGAGGGGGAGGAAAATTGGAAGAATGAGGAATCGTTAGAATTAGACTGTAGCTTGAGAAACATAGACCGTGTGTAGGCCAGTGCATCGAAAATGCAGACCCCAAAAGAATCGCGAACCGCTAGGAAAGAGCTGATGGACTCCCTAGGCCTGATTACCCCAGGGATTTTCGACATTGGTCAGAAAACGAAGGACCTGGATAGAAAGAGACAATTGGAAGAGGATCGGGTGTATCAGGAAAAAGTACGGGCTGACCAACGCATCATGCAACAACAATACTGTGCCATGAACGAGCAGTTGGTTGAACTGATGAGGTAAAGGGATGAGCATATAGAATCAAATAGAAGGGTCACTATGGGATTGCGAGAGGGGACGGATCGACTGACCAAAGATAAACAGTACATGGCAGAACAGGTAGCCGAACAGCAAAGAATCCTTGCACAGAGGAAGGGGGAGGAGCTGGCAGTTCGGAAACGAATGGAGCAGGAACGAACTATGTTAGAGAAGGATAGGGAGGAGGCAAAGAAGTCGAGAAGCCTAAGGGATTAGTATGAGATTGAAGTGAACCGACGATCCGTAAAAATGAATTTGATTATACAGGAATGCCAGGAAAAGGAGGCGGACGTGTTGCAGTTTCTCAAAGATTATGAAATAGAAAAGGCACGGATCGAGGAAGACAAAAGATTGGCAAAAGAAGAGTTGGAGGAGTTAAGGAAGAGGAAAGAGGAAATGACTGACTTCTTTCTAGCCTATAAAATGACATTGGAAGAAGAGAAGAAAGAACAGGAAGCTTATGTTTAATCGACTACTCTACCGATACTGAAAGGTTTTAATCCGTTTATAAACGACAAGGGAATGTCGAACGTAAAGCAGGGCCGATATCAGAATGAAAACGATCCGAATAGGAGAGTGACCATTGAATGTACCGATACTAAGGACATACCGGCTAGGGATGTACCGACGGACCCAATCGAACATAGCGATGCGTCGCTGAATCCGTTTGCGGACGACACGATGAGTAGTATGCATCAAGCTGCGGGGGCTCCAGTATACAATGTTACGTATCAGTATGGGATACCCGGATTGGCACCGATGGTATAAGAATGCAGGTAACTCCAGCCAGACGACCCAGCCGAGTCAGACTCATAATACTGGTACGAACGCTGCTAGCACAACCAGTAGTGGTAGTGGGAATGTTCTGTGGCCGATAAACGCAGATTGACTAGGCGTGCTTCGATGTCACCAGCCACTGCAGCTATATATGACGCGGACCCATGTATACAGAATATGGGCGTGGATTGTTGTAGTGGTAAAGGGGATGAAGCCGCTGAAATCATGGATTGGAGTAGTAAAAGCAAGCCGATAGCCCCTGTTGAAAGTTGCCAAAGTGCCATCGACGCAAATATTATCAAATCGTTTTCTGACCATTCGCCCAGCGACACGGGCCAAGATAAGGTGCCAGAATCGTGTAAGGCTGGGGAGGCTAGTGAAGAAATTGCCATGAGGAGCAGAACCGGGAAACTGGACACTAGTACAGAGGAAGGTTGGTTAGAGGAGTTGACCAGAGTAAGTGGCATCCGCCTTCCCCGGGGTCATCCATGTCTGAACTATTTAATGAACCATGGATTCGATCTTGGGTTGGAGAATGATATAAAGAGATTCGCTAGTAATCCATCCATTATGAATGGGAGGAGGTGGTTTGTGTTGGTATCAGTGAATGGGAGATGGGGGAATTTTTGATAGATACCGGAGCTAGCCACTCGGTTATCTCCAAAAAGTTTTTTGATTTGGTGTCTGACATGGATGAGGACCTCACAACGAGGGTAAATGCATGTGGGGCCGACGGAAGCAAAATACCGACATTTGGTAGGACTTGTATATATTGGACCCGGTGACGGGGAGATTGAAGTTGAACCATCCGTATAGAGACCGAATCCAATGCGTAGCCAGGGATGTCAGTGGAATGGCGTGTGTAGCACAGACCATTAAAATACCGCCCTGTGACATCTTGATGTCTTCCATCAGATGTTTTAAAGGTCGAATGGCAGTATTCGAACCGGATATGTAGATGCTGAAGGGGAAGGGATTGGAATTGGCTGACACATTGGTGGGAAATGTCGCATGGGCAGTAACTCCTGTGACCAATCCAGGTTCGCAAACTGTATATCTTGATAAAGGCACCGTAATAGGCAAAGTAGTACTTGGGGAGGGGGTCACCCGTAGCCGAATGGAAGTATCCAGTATAAATCAATGACCTGATCTGGAGGAAGGAGTGAATCAATTGTGGAAAGATTCCGCTTTGGAGAATGACGAACAGAAGGGATTGTTTAAAGGGGTCTTGGAGCAGTGTGCGCTTGCGTTCCCGAAACCAGGGGAACCCTTTGGGAGGACCAATAAAGTGTTACATTGTATAAAGACCGGGGGTGCAGAACCTTTCAAAATGCCGTACCGACGACTTCCATTAGCCAAGAAAGTGGTGGCTGAGGAGGAGATCCGGAAGATGCTTAAGGAAGGGGTAATTGTTCCGAGTACCAGTACATAGAGCAGTCCCGTATGCATGGTAACCAAGAAGGATGGAAGCATCAGATTTTGTATTGACTACCGAAAGTTGAATGGATTGACCAAGAAGAACTCCTATCCTCTCGCTCGGATAGACGAAACTATTGATTCCCTAGGGGGAAACGAATGGTTTTTTCGATTGATCTACAATCCGGATACTGGCAGGTAGGAATGAAGGAAGAAGATATGAAGAAGACCGCGTTTTCGAGCCATATTGGTTTATATCAGTATAATGTGATGCCGGAGAAGATTCGAACAGTAATGGAATGGTCAGCACCGAAAAGTTCGAAGGAAGTACGCTTGTTTCTAGCCTGGTTATTCAAGGCTAAGCTATCCGATACAAAGTCTGTCTCATTGGTCGCCGGGGAGGAGAAAGGAATCGTTCCCGTGGGGTTCGGTTTTCGAAAGATCAAAAACCTTTAAATGAGAATCCGGTGCTCAGGTACTCAACCCGTGATGGCCATTTTGTATTAGACACGGATGCCAGTAATGAATGTATAGGGGCAGCACTCTCACAGGTACAAAACGGGGAAGATGTGCCCATAGCTTTTGCGAGTAACACAATGAATAAAGGACAACGAAACTATTGCACAACCAAGAGAGAGTTGCTGGTGGTAGTTGTATACACGAAGAAGTTCAAACACTTTTTGTGGGGATCGGATTTTACATTGAGAACGGATCATTCGTCATTAAGGTGGTTGTTGAACTTTAAAGATGTGGAAGGTATGATAGGATGAGGGCTTGCCCATTTATCGGAATTCGGATTGGATCATAGTCAGATACAGCATAGGAAGGGTATGAAACATGTCAATGCGGATGCTCTGTCACATATACCCATTAGGAAGTGCCAGAATACCGAATGCGATGACTGTGGAGCACATAATGCTGTATTGGCAGGAATGAGGCATCCATTCAGAAAGATGGAGCCCAGTGTATAAGAATGGGGGGACGAATCAATCCGAGCTTCTCAGGAGAGGGATCCGAATTGTATGCAAATGAGGGAATTACTGGAAGCCGGGGGTAAACCTAAAAGACCAGCAATATCGATTGAGAATAGGGAGATCCGTAGACTTATCGCACAGTGGGAGGAGCTGGAAATTGTCCAGGGTACCTTATACCATTGGAAAATAAACGCGTTAGGGAACCAGATACGGCAGATTGTGATACCAATCGCCATGCTGAGGGATATAATGCTCTTCTGCCACGGGCATCAGAACAGTGGAAGAAGAGATCCTTGGAATGTCTGAGTAGAAAATACTACTGGCCGGGAATGAGTACGGACCTGCTGAGATGGATAGAAACCTGCCCTAAATGTTGCACGAGTAAAACCGGATGTGGGATGGGTAGAATGCCGTTGACGCAAGAATTGTTTGGGGTGAGGTTCGCTAGGGTGGCTGTGGATATCATAACTGGATTCGTGACGACGCCCGAAGGAAATACTTGTATGATGGTGGTAACGGATTTTTACACGAAATATACCTGAGTGTTTCCGATGAAAGACCATAAGGCTGCCACATGTGCCTGAGCGTTGGTTAAAGGCTGGATCCTGTATCTAGGTGTACCATTAATGCTACATAGTGATCAGGGACGGGAGTTTGAATCGAATCTATGGCAAGAAATGTGTCATCAGTTAGCAATTTGTAAAACCCGTGCGAATCCGTACCGACCGCAGAGTGATGGACAGGTGCAACGGTTTAATCGAACCCTCATACAAGTGTTGAAAGGACTGGTAAATCAGCGGATGGATGATTGGGATGAGCAATGTGACTTTGTATGCCATGTCCATACCAGCACCGTACACGCTAGCACTAACTGTTCCCCTAGTTTATTAGTATTCGGGGAGGATCTTATCATGCCCGCGGATCTGGTATTTGGGGTAGTAGGGATGAACCCAGAGGTACCATGTCAGATAATGTTCATGGAAGCTTTGAAGGAACAGTTTAAGAATCCATACGATTTGGTAAGACTGGAGTTGCAAAAGAATGCTAAGTGGCAGAAAGTAGGGTATGACACAAATATCAAAAAAAGAAGGTACAAGGTGGGAGAATTGGTTGGAAGATACCACGAACCGTTGGTAGGGATCAAATTAAGTGATAATTGGGATGGACCTTGGTGGATCACACAATGGATAAGTGATAATACCGCGCTAATGAGGGATATGCATGGTAGGATTCAGAAATCCAATATGGATTGGTTAAAGCCCTGGAAAGGAAGGGAGTACACTGCGGAAATGTTCAAAATGGGGACGGATGAATAAAATGAGATAAAGATGGAAATTAAGAATGTGGCAGTTAAACATGGGGTGGGACGCCCGAAGAAACGGAAGGTGCAGGACGGAAGCCCACCAACAAAATCGGTGGGTAAGAAAGTGAAGGTCTCGGCAGGCGAAGGGAAACGCAGGGGGAAGATGTTGAGTGTGGCCCGCTCACCGTCCGAAAAGGCCCCTGCCGCTCCCAGGTACTTAAAACCTCACTCAGGAGGTGTGAGACGCAGCCCTAGGTTGAATCAGAGGACTACAATTACCTAGCCTGAAACACAATGAATGTAATCCAGTTTTATGTTATGTCATATGACTATCCGGTGGGACAAGCCGGGTACATCTGTCCTTTATGTTGGAACGATACCCAGGCACTGAAGGAGGGGATTAATTAACTGGACTAAGTGTTCCTGAGGGTGGTGGTCGGATAATCCGGCGGGTGAGGCATAAGCCACTAGTATATTACATCTACCAATACATCTGATGAGCTTACTCCGAACCTATGAAAGACTCGGACGGACAGCAATTAGTATCGTAATGAATGGCGCGGAAACCCTTTTGTTTACATTTGGAACGAGTTCAGGAGGTCACGCCCCGAGCCGGATCTTGTGGGGTGACACGCATGGGCGAAAGGTCGTTTCGGGTGGATGAATCGCCATATTGATTTTTGGTAAGCCAAAGGTCAATAGTGCGGGGAGGATCCAAAGGTTGTTTCAAGCGGAATTTAGCAGTGACGGACAGGTTAGTGGAGGACCCGGGTAGCTTGTGTAAGCAGCCACCCAGTACGAAAACAGACTGTATATTGACCCGTAGAACCGTGAAAACGCGAAAAACATGGCAAGTTCTTGCCGACCCTAAGAGGAGGTTGACTGACTTAATGTCTGGAAACCAGCAATCAGCAGGGAGGAATTCGAAACCAAGAGTGGACAAGACCACTAGGAAGTGTTACAGGTGTCAGGCCCTGGGACACTTTGCAGCAGAATGCCCAGCCGAGAAGCCGGTACCAAAGCCTGAGGAGAAGAAAACGGAAAACTAGAGGGGGTTGCTCGGGATGGCAATGTAGTAACCCCTGAGGTGAATGAAAGCCAGCTTATCACCAGCGGTGCAAGCGAGGAAGTCCGAGGTGCAGTAGAGATTGGAAGCTTAGGGGAGGGGCCTGATCAGTCCCTTCTAAGTATGTCCAATGAACCCAGAGAAGTAGACATCCGAGAAGGAAGTACTGGGGAAGCGGCGAATTGGATACAGGAGCTAGAAGTAGTCAGCAGTGCCCGATTGTCCCCGGATCACCCCTGTTTGAAACACTTGAAACGACGGGGGGTAGATCTTGGTGTCACTAAGGATTTCGAACGCTTCACCGTCAACCCATCACCACTGGATGGGAAGAGGTGGTATTTGACTGTAGCAGTGAAGGGAAGGTCTGCGGAATTTCTAGTGGATACTGGGGCTAGTCACTCCATGATCTCCAAGAGATTCCATGACCTTGTAGCCGATGAACCAGATAACTTCACAACGAGGGTAAAAGCTCATTCGGCCGACGGTAGCTGCATGCAGACGTTTGGTAAAGCGTTTTTCGAAGTCAATATAGGTGGACAGGATTATCTCCTGTCACCTACTATTGCTGATCTGAGTGATGATGGCATCATCGGATTAGATTTTGCTGCGTTGTACGGGGCAATGTTGGAACCTTGTAGGGGGATGTTGAAGATAGAACATCCATACAAGGTGGCCGTGCAATGCGTGTTGAGGAAGGTATCTTCTGTAGCCTCGGTGGTACAGACGGTTAAGATACCCCCAGGACAGACATGTGATGTGCTGTTTTCGAGTGACAGTATCTTCCGAGATCAGATGGCTGTGGTTGAACCCGATGTGGTGAGACTTGCATCCATTGGACTCGAGAGTGCAGATACTTTCGTAGGCAGTGGCAGCCGGAATTTGATTCCTATTTCGAATCCTGGTGGTGAAGTCCGTTATCTGATGAAAGGTACTCCCGTGGGGCAGGTGATCGTTGCACAGGCAAGCACCAGTATACTCTCAGATGATACCAAACCAAACCTTGAAGGAATGTTCGATTTGTGTCCGGAACTCCGGAAGTTGGTGGACGATTCGAGCCTGGTGACGGGGGAACAGAAAGATCAGTTGAGACGGGTATTGGTGGAATATGAGGCAGCCTTCGGGGAGCCCACTGGTTTGGGGCGAACTGATATGGTGCTACATTCCATTCATACAGATGAAGCTGTACCTTTCAAAATCCCTTACAGACGCCTACCTTTGAAAAAGAAATTGATGGCCGAGAAGGAAATCGCTGATCAGCTGAGATTAGGGGTGATTGTTCCCAGCATTAGCCCCTGGTCCAGTCCTCTTCAGATGGTGACTAAGAAAGACGGCACAATTCGCTTCTGTATCGATTATCGAAAATTGAATGGTTGTACAAAGAAAAACTCCTATCCTCTTCCCCGTATAGACGAGACTATTGATTCCCTGGGCGGAAACCAATGGTTCTGTACGCTGGATTTGCAATCCGGATACTAGCAGGTTGGAATGAAGGAGGAGGATCAGGAAAAGACAGCCTTTTCGAGCCATGTCGGTCTTTTCCAGTACAATGTGATGCCGTTCGGATTGTGTAACGCCCCTGCGACATTCGAAGCCATGATGGAATCTCTGTTGAGTGATCTGTTGTGGAAGGAGTGTTTGGTGTACCTGGACGACATGATTGTCTTTGGGAAGACCTTCGAATCGTGCCTGGCTACTCTAGTCAACATTTTTGAGAGGTTGATAACCAATGGTTTGAAATTGAAACCAAAGAAGTGTCACCTATTTAGGACTTCAATTAACTATCTCGGTCGGATAATATCAACTGAGGGAGTTAAGGCAGATCCTGAGAAACTAGATGTTGTGTCGGAATGGGAAAAGCCGGAAGGACCTAAAGACATACGGTCCTTTCTGGGCTTCTGTAGTTACTACAGGGACTTCCTACCAGGGTATGCCAGAATAGCTCAGCCTATGCAGGCTCTAGCTCACTGGACTCCGGGTAGAAGGAAGGAGCCTTTCCCATGGGGTCCGGAACAAGATCTAGCATTCAAAGCCGTAAAGAACCTGTTTCGAACCACCCCAGTTTTGAAATATCCAACAGCTGATGGACATTTCATACTGGACACTGACGCCGGTAACGACAGTATAGGTGCTGCTCTATCCCAGATGCAAGAGGGGATAGAAGTGCCACTGGCTTTCGCTAGTAATACCCTCAATAAGGCTCAGAGGAATTACTGTACCACTAAGCGCAAATTGTTGGCGGTAGTGGTATATACGAAGAAGTTTAAGCACTTCCTTTGGGGAGGTGACTTTACTTTACGGACAGATCACTCCTCCTTAAGGTGGCTGCTGAACTTTAAGGAAGCAGAAGGAATGATCGGTCGATGGCTGACCCATTTGTCCGAGTTCAGGTGGTAAGAGAGTCCGATGAACTCCGGGCAGCCAATGAACAGTTACGGCTAACCCTGGAAGCTATGCAAGCTGCCCCCAGAGCTCCACTCACCCGAGACCACTTCAAACCCGGTTACCACCACACCAACCACAACTACTAGAGGAGTGAAAGCAGCAACTGTCGCTGACGCAGTGCTCACCACTACTACCACCACAGCCACTGTGCCTTTCAGGCCCAACGTACGAGAAGAACCGGCAGTCAGCCCGGATAGGTGGTATGACCTCATGATAAGTGGTGAGAACATTCGTCCGAGTGTGCGGTTTCCAAAGGACTACTTTGAGTCTGTGAATGCTCCGGATGCAGTGGTGCATAAGGAGCTGTATGAACGATGGCTGCATGAACACCAAGTTGAGTGGATCACTCGAAGAACTCCGAGATTTGGTGAAGGACTTGTAAGATGATTCGGGTGTTCGTTTGTTCAGTTGTGTTTTTTATGCCGAAGTGGTGGCGTAGCCACCTGGTGGTGCCGCCAGGCACTACCAGAACGAGGTATATGATGTTTGCACTTTGCCAGAAGTCAGAACGGGCGCCGCCATCTTGGATTGTGCCGCCATCTTGGATTAAGGTGTCACAACACAAATTTATGCTATGTGATAACAATAATATAAATTAACCTTTGATTGTTTCGGAGGTTGATTATAATCATACCTACCCCCCCTAATATGGACCCAAGGAATTCAATGGTTCTATCTGTTTGTTGCTAATACAGCTGGTTGCCTAGCAACGGCTATTCTAATTGTTTATCTGCCTAGCAACACACATTTCCATGGTCCTAAGGTTGATTATAATCATACCTACCCCCCCTAATATGGACCCAAGGAATTGAACGGTTCTATCGGTTTGTTGCTAATACAGCTGGTTGCCTAGCAACGGCTATTCTAATTGTTTATCTGCCTAGCAACACACATTTCCATGGTCCTGAAGTTGATTATAATCATACCTACCCCCCCTAATATGGATGCAAGGAATTCAATGGTTCGATCGGTTTGTTGCTAATACAGCTGGTTGCCTAGCAACGGCTATTCTTATTGTTTATCTGCCTAGCAACACAAGTTTCCATGGTCCTAAGGTTGATTATAATTAAACCTACCCCCCTAATATGGACCCAAGGAATTCAATGGTTCTATTAGTTTGTTGCTAATCCAGCTGGTTGCCTACAACATCTATTGTAATTGTTTATCTGCCTAGCAACACACGTTTCCTTACCCCCCTTACATGGACCCAAGGATTTCATAGGAAATGCCATATTTGAAGTAATATCATCCTTCCCCCTGACAACCCCTTCCCGGCCCTGCTTTTTTTTGTGTCTTGAATGGGTTCCCCTCAAACATACCAACCATGTAGACATTATGTTTCTTCGAATACAAGAATTGTGGTTGTTGCCGCGTATAAAAATGCCTGAGGCATTTTTTTACGTGGCAACAACCGCAATTCTTGTTGATGACTTGTGCATATGATGTTTCGATGATATCTTAATAATTGTGTTCGTAATTACAGAACGTCCATGATTGAAATCATGATTCGAAGGGAAAAGAAACATAAACCAGGTGTGAAATGCATAATTGTCAAGAAATGTCTTCGTTGTCTAAAAAAAAAAAAAAAAAAAAGCATAAAAAAGGTGTTCATTCTTTAAAAAGTATAACTTATACTGTATACTATGATTCGAACCAAGACTGTACATAGTGTTCGATACCTACCTTTATCTCCAAAATTTTTCTTTTTGGACATAACAACTGGTATTCGGATTTCGAGAATATATCTATTTTATTGGATATATAGTCATGTATCGATTACCTCAGGTGGAGGACAATATTACTACATTCCTTGGTTATAAGAGTTAATGTCACACTTATGTTGGTTCCATGTATATTTTTATAATTCCAATAGTTCACGTAATTACCTCTCCAGGGACGGTTCGCCCAAATAAATATTTTCAAGCTATTACTTCTGTGTCATTCCGTCCTAAAAAGTCACATATCGTGCATTCCTTACCTACCTTAATATAGTTAATGTAGTAATCAATATTGTATCTCAACAAAAAAAAACATACAGATCTGTGATCACTGTAGTTAGAAGTAGTATAGAACATATATATTCACATATATATTCATATCTTTATTAAAGATGGATACTCACGTATCTATCTTGTCGTTATGGTGTTGCATCTGTAAGATCCCTGTTATGTACATCAATATGTAAGTGTTGTTTGGTGTAACAGGTCAGTCTAAATCTAAAATTGTACTTTCTACATGTATGTGTAAAACGTAATTCGTACCTTCGAATGTACCCCAGTATTGTCATCATGTACACTGATATTATTCTCCTATATTCAAGTATATTATATTATATCAGATGTATTTCGACCCTTGGTATAATCTGGTGGGGGTGATGTAGGGGCACGAATAATACGTGTACATATAAGTCTGTGGAGTCAGAGCGGGAAGTGCCTCCAACAGACACTAGGTGGCAACACCTACGCCATGTCCTTTCGGTTATCCGGTAGCGGAGCCAGGCAGGGCATGATTTTTCCCTCCATTGGGTCTCATTGGTCAACCTGTGGTCAGCTGGTCACTCACTGGCCAAGCTGAGGCTCAGTCACACTGACACTTGTTTACAAGTGCAATTTTTGCTAGACACTGGCAATGTACCTGTGTTTACAATTCTTTTTGTGTTTGAACTATTATTTGGAGTTTTATCGGCCCCTATAATATTTTATATGTGACTATGGCTGTGTATCCTACATAAGGTTGGTATCGAGTGTATAGTTATATATTTATATACCCTTTCGTGGGAGTTGGGCTTAGTGCTGAATCATTTAATACCAATGCTTCAGTGTTGTAAGTTGACTCGATTTTGGGTCAACTTGACTTTGGTAGTTTCGACCCTTCCGGCGTCATCATCAGGTGGTAGACACTAATATACATAAATACGTTACTTGTGTATTTTGTTTATGTAATAAATATTGAGAGTGGTCTCGCCTCCTCTCACAGCTTTTAATTTATTTTTACATGCATACTGGCCTCTTAGTGATTTCTTATTAGTAGGCCTATCCAGCAATTTTTTAGGATTGCTTTGATGTGCTGGTGCACATTTTTTAGTCGCTAGTTTGTGTGGGCTAGTTATGGCTGGGTGTCTTGACAAAATAAAAATACTGTTTAGTTTTGTGAACGAGGACTGGTTTGCCGATTCACCCATGTGAGCCGTCCTGCGTGTTCATGCCTTTCGGGGCATGACTGTGGAGTTTTTCGATCAAGTGGAATTCCACTAGGGCGTGCAGCCTTTTCCCTTCTTCGCTTTTTGGATGTCTGCCGATGTACTCCATGATATGGAATTCCATATTGGCTACCTTGTTGTGGTCGCACCGCTTAAAGTGCCAAGGGACATCCGTTTCTCCCTGGTTTTTCTTTACTGATCTGGTGTGTTCATAAATTCTGCCTCTGATTGCGCGTTCCGTTTTGCCCACGTAGTGCATTTTGCATTTTCTGCACTGTAGACAATATATCAGGTTCGAGCTCTCGCACGTTAAATTCTGGGGAGGGCGATGTGCTGTGTGGAGTGCCCCAAGGGAGTATATTGGGCCCAACCCTCTTTTTAGTGTATATAAATGACCTAAAAAATGTGCTAACAAACTGTGGGTCATATTTGTATGCAGATGACACGGTCATCACCATTACCGGTAGTGACATAGTCAATATGACTGCTCTGATGGAGGAGGACCTAATGCAACTAAACACATGGTTTAAAAAAAATAAGCTTACGTTAAACACAAAGAAAACTAATTACATCATTTTTGGCCTACGGAGTAGATTAAAAGAAATTCTGAATCATAGGTTGCTGCTAGCGGGTACCCAAATTGAACGATGCCTGAGCGTAAAATACCTAGGTATAATGTTAGACCAGGTATTAAACTTTAATATGCAGGCAGACATAGCGTTTAAGAAACTGGTATATAAATCCTACCTTACAGCTAGGCTAAGAGATGTATTAGATAATATTACTATGTTAAATATATACAAAACAATGGTCCTGCCTCATGCAGACTACGGTGATGTACTTTATGATGTGGCTAATAAGGCGAACTTGGAGAAACTGCAAATTGTCCAGAATAAGTCCCTGAGAAGGTGCCTAGGTCTGGATTATATGTACCCCACCATAGCAACTCATCAAGAGGCTAAGATATCCAAGCTCCAACCCCGCAGGCATATGCATTTGTGTAATTTTATGTTTAAGCAAAAGGTCAATACGGACATAGTCAATAATAGAAATGTTAGAACCAGAGCACACGACGCGCTGCTATTTACTACAATTAAACCAAAAAACGAAACCTGTAAAAAAAGTATTTTATATAGAGGTGCAATGCTATGGAACAGCCTCAGCGTAGAGGTTAGAGCCATTGAGGATTATGAGGAATTTAAACTGAATAGGAAAAAATGGCTAGGTAGTACTAATTGTGCATTCTAGAGCCCTCCCCCCATATCCCCCTAACTGTACCCCCTTAGGTGGTTGTCTTAATAATAATTCATGTATAATGAAAAATGCCTGATTTTGTCTGTATCCCTCTGTAAAAAGAGCCCTTCCAAATGCAATACAACTGTGATATTATAATGGTAATACTGTATTATGCTACATTAAATAGAATAGCGTAGAGTATAAATGCTATTTAAGGTTTGTTCTACAATTTCTGGAGACTACCGGTATACGGGGTGCCCGCCCCATCTGTCCAACCCATACTTATGATATAGATTATCGATAATGAGGTATAGAAAACTACTCAATTTTATGTGAATAATCCACTTTTATATTATACATATGATGTTACTACAATAACTGGTATTTACATGTTAACTATGTGTAATGATAGGTTGCGTCGTATAACATTCTAATTGTATATACTTATAAAATGTGAAATTCTGTAAATTTGATAAATATGATGACTGTATAGGATCACTCATCGAGCTGTATAAGTTCTTTTCCTATGCAGTATAAATAAACGGGATTGTATATTTATACTTTCTCATACCGAAAAAAACATTTGTTTTTGTGGAGTAGCATTTCCCGTGATGTTACAAGTAACACTGCCGGTTTTGCTGATTTCTGCGCACTTGTCACAAAAGAGCTTTCGACATTTGTTTCTGGGTCTTTTTGTGTTTGGGTCACTCGGTGGTTTGCCTCCAAAAATCCTGTCTTCCTCGTCATCGGACGTGGGGTAGTTTGTGGCTGCTCTGACTAGATGGTCCTTCAGATTTTTAGGGCGTCTTTGGCCTTTCACTAGGCCCCCTCTCCTCAAGAATTTCGGGGTTTTTGAGGATCCTAGTCTGTCCCAATTTTTGGATACCGTTTTGTTTATGATGTTGTTTCCCGGTCGGTGGGTACTGATCAGGTATAATGTGTCTTTGTCTTTTGTTTTTTTCGGTTTGGTTTTCAGACATTCTCGTCTGTCCTTAGATTTTACTTTTGCTAGGGCCTTTTTTAGGATCTCCTCTAGGTACCCTTTTTCTATGAACTCTAGCATTTTTTGCCTGGTGTGTCTTTCTAAGTCTTCCATTTTTTTACATATTCTGAAGATCCTGAGTATCTGTGAATATGGTAGACTTATTTTTGTGGAGAGCGGGTGTGCCGATGTGTAGTCCAAGTAGGTGTTCACATCAGTCGGTTTGTTGTACAGATCCGTGTACAATTTTTTGGTTTCCGTATCCAGTTTTACTCTGGTATCTAAGAAACAGATTTCATATTTTGAGATTTCTGCCGTGAATTTGATGGTGTCATGAAACTCATTCAGATGTTTTATCCATCTGTCCAGTTCTTGTTTCCAGTGTGTCCACACACAAAATATGTCATCAATGAATCTGAGCCAGATTTTCGTTTTTTTGTCATGGCCTTGTAGAGCTGCGATTTCTACATTTTCCATGAACAGGTTTGCATATGAGGGGGCTAGCCTAGTGCCCATGGCCGTTCCCCTTTTCTGCAGATAGTGTCGCCCATTGAACTGGATGTGGTTCATTTTTAGAACCATTTCCAAGAGGTCCACCAGACCCGCATTAGTCTGGGGTCTCTGATGGATGTGAGTTTCTCTCGGATGACGGCCATACCTTCATTGTTGGGGATGTTGTTATATAGGGAGGTCACATCTAGTGTCCCTATGATTGCCTCATCTTCGAGTTGCTCTAGACTTTCAACCTTATTTATAAAGTCTGTTGTATCCTTTACATATGAGGTGATTTCTGGGACCATTGGTTTCAAAAAAGCATCTACAAATGTAGATATTTTCTCGGTGGGGCAGCCATTTGCTGACACCACTGGTCTGCCTGGTGGTGGAGTGACTCCTTTGTGAATCTTTGGAAGAAAGTAGATGTGGGGGGTTTTTGGTCTGATGTTTCTCATCAGAAAAGAGATTTCTCCCTCTGCTGTCATGTCAATGATTTTTTCATCTACTTTCTCCCCATATTCTTGTACCGGGTCATTCTCGAGTCTCTCATATGTATTCACATCTTTGAGTTGTCTCATCCCTTCTTTGACATAGTCCTTTGTGTTTTGGATCACAATTGCCCCACCTTTGTCAGCGGGTTTGATTGTGATTTCTGTGTCTGATGAAAGGATTTTGAGGGCCTCTTCTTCGCCTCAGGTGAGGTTTTTTGTGGCTGGGGTGTATTCAAACATACGTGATGCTACTTCCATCTCATTTATTGCTATAAAATCCTCCAGAATTTTGGGGCCATGTGGGGGGACCCAACGGGATTTTTCTCTTAGATCAGTCATTAGGTCCTGGTCCTGGAATGGCTTTCCAGCACTCCCCACTGCCGTTTTTGCCTGAGTGATTTTATTTCCCCAGCTCTCTGTGATCAGGGGTTGATTTGGATCAATCCCTGGTCTCAGTTGGCCACTACCGTTTTAGTTTTTGTTTTTATGAAAAAACGTTTTGGTTCTCAAAGAGTTGTGAAATTTATCAAGTTCAATTTTTATATTGCCTTCTGATATATTGCTTACTACTGGGCAGAAGTTTAGACCTTTTTTCAATAGATTTTCTTCATCTTGACTTAGGGTCTTATCTGAGAGATTTACTACATTTTTAGGTAAATCAGACAAAACTTCATCGCACTGTTCAGTAACTTTTATTTGTTTCATTTCAGACATATCTGTTGTTTCAAATGAGATTACTGGTTGTTGGATCTTGTGCTGATGGTCAGCCTCGGGTATCGCGTTTCTTCCTGGCTTTCGCCTCGGCCTCGTCCTCTGTTTTGGCGTCCTCGTGGTCAGCGTGGGCGTGAGTATCGGCCCCCCGGGTGGTGCCCCCCCGGGAGGAGTTTCGAAAACCCTTGATGACTTCTTTCAGTCGAACAATCTCTTCCTTTGCCTTCTCTAACTCAACCTTCTTTGCTGCGTTTGTGCGACTCCCGCTGGGTCTTAAATGGGTCGAGAATCTGGTCGTCGCTGGGTGTGCGTTCCTGCACCCCATCTTGCCTCTCTTTGGAGTATTTTCAGCTCGTCTAGGTGTTCCGGGTCTACTTTTCGGTCAATGACTTTGCGGGTTCGGACCAGCTTGGCCCAGGCCATCTCCGCGCCTTCCAGGCGGGTAACAGTGGACAGGGTTACTTCCAGGTTGCTGTGTGCGCTGGCGTCGTACTCATCAGCCATCTGCTTATAGGTGCGCGCTCCAACCGCTGCTATCTGGACTGCAGCGGCCTTCCTGATTTTGATGATCTCTTGGCGAGCCGGTTCCCGCAATTGTTGATTTAACCGTAAGCCCGAGCACCGTTGAGAAAGTAACCGAGGGCTTAAAGAAGAAGGAACCGACTTGGACCTCACCGAGTAAGGGACAGATGAAGGCTGCAGCAGCTGGGGTGGGAGCCATTATTGAGAAAACGAAGAAGAAGGGAAAAGCTGAATCGGATGTGGAAATGAGTGACGATGAGGGTAAAGGGGGAAAGGTAGAAGAAGGATCGAAGTTGAAAGAGAAGAAAGATGGGGTATCAATGACTGATGAAGAGTTTGACAGTCTGCAGGAGGTATACAAGAACGCGAACACTTAGTTCCGTGTCTTCATCCCTGCTTCGTTAGAAGAATGTGCCAAAGGACCATTTAAATATGGCTGCCCCGCTGCATATAACATGGAGGCCGAATCGGACGATGAAGATTGGTTGAGACCAACTGTCCAGGACCCGTTGCCATCAGATCATTACGAATGGTGGTTTGATGAGATCCGGCATCACTCGGATGCATACTATAGCAGGGACCAGCGGTGGAAGATTAGATGGGCGTACAAAAAGTGGTACGTCGTCGATAAGCAGACTATCTGCCCGTTCACCCTGTGCCTGAAAAGACCGAGACAGAAAGAATATACGACAGCCCGTAGATTTCTCCGGCATCTGACTGAGGCACCCATGCACCACTCTGTGGTATACGAGTGCCAGAAGACAGAAGCGACCCGAGAGAACCAGAAATGTGATGGCTGTGTGACGACCCGAAGAGCAAACTTGGTTCATCACTATAAAAACTGCCACACTCCTGGGATGAAGGCCGCCGTGGATCTTATAAATAATCTGCACCGTCTGTGGCACGAGTCCTATGACTGCTTGGGGAAGGATGATTTTAAGGCCGTAACCACCCTCACCCAGTACTATTGTTAGGTGACGGATGCGCACCGGGGGAAGTTAAGTGCACGGGCCGCACTGTTGTTGGACCGTGGCAAATTTGATATGCCCCAGGAGCTGTTTCTTCAGGTCAGAGAATATCGGGGCGACCCGCCAAAGACCCGCACAGACACGAAACTTCAGGCCAGCAGGAGTCCGGCTCGGGGCGACGTGAAGAGGGGCCGAGATGAATCGCCCTCTATGTTCCGAGTACCCCAGGGTTGTGATCGCACCGCTATGACTGCATACCAGTTGCCTTTGAACCGTGGCCCGCACAAACCGACGGCTCGGGCTCCAACTAGTGTTGCCAGTGGTTCGGCTGGTCCATCCGCATGGACTCAGTCTCCTGCCCCGACTGAGGACCCGAACAAGGATGAATATCCGGATATGCAGCAGGCCAAGAGCTTGTTAAAGGCGCCTGCCACCCCAATGACGACTGTCCCCGAATCAGAATGTCAACCTGGCCCGTCATCCATTATTTTGAGGACTCTCAAAAGTTTGAATGCGAGGGGGCTCAGAAAGTGGTGGACGAGTTCCAGGTGGCCCAAAAGGAACTGGCGATCCGCTATAACTCTGGAGTGTTAAACCTATTCACTGACTCGGTAGTGGCTGTCCAGAAAACCCACCGGGACCGTATTAGGGAGGAGAACGACAAGGAGTTGGAAGAGGCCCGACTGCAACTAGAGAAAGTTTATATTGATAAGGAGAAGGTTTTGGTCGAAGAGAAGGCTAAGTTAGAACAAGATAGAAAGACCGTATAGTCAAGCACCGCCTTATTGAGGAAGAAGTTGTCAGAACTCAATGGGAAGAACGAAGCCATGAATGTAAAATTCCTGGAATGCTTTGGGGTATTAATGGACGAATGGGATGGTACCCGAGCCTCCGCTCTCCAACTTTTGGAGAATAAGGATGCCGTGGAGGGGTATGAACATGAACCATGCTAGGGGTTTACCCGGACTGCTAGGGGTTTACCCTGGGGGGGGAATCAAATTGAGGAGAAAGATAGGAGAAGAAGAGGAGAGCATCTTTACAGCCGCCGACAGACGTAAGTCTAGACATGTGCCTGATCTGCCGACATAAACAGATCAGGATAGCTGAGAAGAGGAGAGCACCGAAAACCCACCACAATGGTGTGCCTGATCATAGCCATAAAGATCAGGGAAAAGAGAAGCCAAGAATGTCCGATTGGATTGAGGAAAACGCCTGAAGAACTCCAGGGTGAATGATAACGAGAACCGAAAAAGAAGTGGAGAGCACCTTTACACCCACCGTAAGACTGGTTCTTATTTGGTGTGCCTGATCCGTACCAAAACGATCAGGGAGCTGTCGAAGAGGAGAGCACCACGGACCCGCCGTCAAATATTTTTTTTGACGGACATGCCTGAATAATGATTCCTTATTGATCAGGAGACAGTGTAAATAATGTTTTTGTTATTCTGGATAAAGAGTAGAGGTATAATGGTGTATATTGTGTGTACATTTGTTTGTCTTTTTGTATATCCGTCCATAAAGAATGCATAAGTATTACTGTTAATGTGAAATGTGTTAAGCCGTTCATATTGTAACTTATGTGATTTTTGTACATAATCTGTATATAATTATTATTCGAGTCGTATGCTTCGCATACCCCTGTGTAAAGTTTAGACATAACTTCATTTTTATATTTGTGTATACCTGAAAGGTATCCGTTCTGAAAAAAAGTGTATGTTTTGTCCAGGGGGGGTAATGTAGGGGACTCGAATCCCATTCGGATTGATGTTATGTAAGTCGCCGGATTATATTAGTTCTCGGCCTATATATAGAGGGCGCGAGTGACAGTGAGAGGGCGCTGCGATCGGGATAGGGGTGGATATATAAGGCCGAGTGGCCAAGGTAGTAGACAGACCTGACAGGGTCTCGCACCGAATGGAACCATGTTTAGCTTGACTGTATAGGAATGATTAATAAAACCTCTCTTTGCATTCAGAAATTCGAAGAACCTTCCGAGTTGTCTTTTCTGCAACCGAAAACTCTACAACTGGTTAATTATGGTAAATGCTATGATTAACTATGGTCAAAATACTATGGTTTGGCCAAATAACCAGGGTAAATTTACTATGGTTTACTATTGTGGACATCATGATATACTATACTATTTTTTATCATAGTATGTAATAGTAAAGATCATGATATACACCACAGTTGATATCATGATAAACCATGGTCCAAATGGTGTTGCTTGGCCAAAATGTCGTTTCAAATAAGCCATTGCTTGATTCCACATCCAATTAATAAAACGTCTTTATTTCAAGATGTCTTTGACATCCCAGTGCATATAATCTTTCTAGACACTTTATCTGTGTAATACACAAATACAAGTTACTCTAGGATTGTTACAAATAAACACATGCAGCAGTGTGATTATATATAAATCCTTTTAACAAGAAAGGGGTATCTATATAGTTTTGACCACTTTCTGACATATATTATCAATTCATCAGGCAGATTTTGCCGAAAATAGCTTTAGATTATGCTGTTTATTCTTGATTATTTGAGAAAAACAATATATTATACTTTATTTACCACTTATAAGCATCAGTAACATGTCAAACTCTCCAGAAAAATCCTCTCAGGAACTAGACTGCCACCTAGTGGGAAAAGGTTGAACTATGCACAATGGTAAACCATAGTTGCCTCACCGTAGTATACCATGGTATACCATGTTGAACCATGGTATACCATGGTGTTATAATGGTACCATGTATAAGTTTTCTGTATTCCCTATCATATCACTTCCAGATAACTTAGCAAAAATATTTCAAACTCAACTCAAGGGCAGAAAATAGGTTTGGGGCGAGAAAAAAAAGTTTGGGAAGCAGGTTAACTACAATTGTACAGTATCTCCCGCACACCTTGACACTATAATAAACTGTAGGCTATTTTACTAGAGTTTACTATAGTATTTCCCGCACACCCTGATACTATAGTAAATTGAAGGCTATTTTACTTCAGTTTACAATAGCATTTCCTGCAAACCTTGACACTATAGTAAACTGTAGGCTATTTTACTGCAGTTTACTATAGTATTTCCCATACATCTTAACTTTATAGTAAACTGAAGGATAGTTTACTACAGTTTACTATTGTATTTCCCGCACACCTTGTAAAGTAAAGTATTTAGTAGTTCACTATAATAGACTACACCACTTCCTGTACATCTTTATACTATAGATTATTATAGAATCCAAAACTATTACCCCATTATTTCCTGCACATGTTGATACTGTAGTATAGAGCTACTGCTACTATAGCTTTGGCACTCTTAACATACCTTGCCACTACCGCATACAATAGTACCGGTACTTGCTAAAAAGTTAGCATTAGATCTTCTAATCATCACAGAGAGAAAAGAAAATTGCCTTCAGAATGTCAAAAAGGTATAGAATAGAATTACAGTACAATATGGTAGATGACTATTTCCTCATAATAAACCCAGCCTGGGGAAGGGTAGGGGCAGGGAGAGAGTGATACCATGGTCATTACCACAGTATACCATGGTTAACCACAATGTACTATAGTGCAATATGGTAAGCTATTGTAGATTGTGGCTACAACAAGCATAGATACAACGAGCGCTTGCCTATAACAAGCATTTTATCATGCCCTGATTTTCTAATCTGTTAAAGTGTGTGCATGGAGCATGACCAACAGCTCACTCCCTACATCCCCAGGTGTCTCTCAGGCCGCACACACCTCTGTAGGTGTGAGTGGTCGGTGTATGGCACCTACAGCTTACTCCCTGCGGCCCCAGGTGCCCCTACAGGCTGCCTCCGCCCTGAACTGATGTTCGTCCTCACTCCTGGGGGCGGTCAGTATGCTTCTGGGTTATAGTTAACAGTGTTACATAAGGGTGCATGTGGTTTCTATATATACAGTAGAACTTCATTATTACAAACACCTCGTTATCAGCAAGATTACTTTCGTAGTTTCGTAGTAACCAAATTCAGCATTTTAAAGTATCATAAGTTCATGTATTTCACACCTTTCAAGCCTGAGTCTAGGGGGTGCAGAACTCTGTAGGTCTGAGTGCTCGGAGCCTGACATCTAGGCTATAGCTCATCACCTACAGCCCTAGGTACTTCACATCCCCTGACCTCTGTGGGTACCCCCTCCTGTACCCCCTACCTGATGTCCAAACTTCAAGTATTTAGATGGGCAAAGGTGTGCAACAGTGATTATGATGTATAAAATGC
Organism: Harmothoe impar; assembly: GCA_947462335.1. Classification (NCBI taxonomy): domain Eukaryota; kingdom Metazoa; phylum Annelida; class Polychaeta; order Phyllodocida; family Polynoidae; genus Harmothoe; species Harmothoe impar. Next base: position 68,372,228 of record OX381716.1, on the reverse strand, counting down.
AGTATATAGATACTATGAAATTTGTTAATCTTTTTGCTTTGTTATAATGTTATAATGCTAACCAGTTTGCTTTGTTATGATGTAAGGTACTGTAAAATGCAATATTGAAACTAGAGCTTATCATCATCAAACTCATGATACCATGATAATATATGCCCAATTAAACGATGATAAATCAAAGTATCAATACCAGAGCTTATCACGATTAACAATGTACTATATCATAGTAAGACAGCACAATAGTATACCATAGTTAGGTGTAACTACCAGTACCCTAGTATGACCACCAAAACCATGGTTAACTGTACTATCAAAACCAGAGTTTACCATCATACAAACGGATTGTAGTATGCCACAGTGAAATAATACTATAGTTTATTAAAGTTGCATATATCAAGTGTAACCACCCTATTATGCTTGTGTTAACCATGATAAACTATGATACATAAAACATTGTTTATCATGATATTGATATACAATAGTATATCATATCAATGACAATCATATTATACCATTGTAAAATGAATTACCATGATACATTATTGTAAACCATGGTTAACTTGTATCCAATCCTCATAATAAATCAGGAGTTTTATGAGTGCAGAATAGTTTGTCGTGAACTATGGTATCTAATGATGCTATTTTAATCATGTAACTATCGTTTACAATAGTGTTAAATGCAACTATAGTTTACCACAGTGTAAAATGGTAAATTAGAGTTACGCACACTCTGGTTTATTGTTGTTTACTATAGTACATTGTGGTAAACCATGGTATACCATGGTGCAGAATTGTAAACCATGGTAATGACCATGGTATGTTTTTACCTGGGGAGGGAGAGAGGCATCCAAAAACGATGTTTTATTCATTTGTAAGAATAAACAAACCCTGTTCGTGAACCTTTAAAGCATTATATAAGATCTCATATTCAAAATAATGATTGTGTTTATGATTATAACGGTATAAGTAAAAGCGGGATGTCTCATCCCACACATTCAGTGTCTGCTTACAAGACACTTAGGGTACTCTACCTCTCATAGGTGGCACCTTAGGTCCCTCGTGAGATATCATCTATGATCCAATTATACGTCCAAGTTATTTACTACTAAGATATCAGGTGTAAGGTGACAGTGTTTTTTTCAAACCTTGTTATGTAACATTGTTTTTACCTTTCCCGAAAAAAGTGACTATTATCTGCACTGTAGAGGGGTCCAAAATGTAATTTACAGTGTTGCTCGATAAATATACTCATTTGTAAGAATGTACAAACCTGTTTGTGAACCTTTGACGCAAAGCAGACATACTCTGGTGATTGAGGATCTGATTTCCCAGCATCGAAAGCATTGCTCAGAGTGAAGGAGATGAAATGTGTCTTTCTGTCTGTAATAAGTAATATAGTATCTCATATCAGCAGTCAATTCCTATGGTTCATAATAATATCAAGTTGAATAAAATTGCCAATATATATTACCTAGATCGAATTGTCAATAATGGAAGTAGTCATCATTGGTTATATCTAATCGTCCTGACCAATGCCAGGTGGGAACCGGGTATGATATTATTGCCTGAAGCACTGCCAATATGACTTATGTGTGAGTTGCTTTAGCATTTGACATGTTAGTTGGATTAAACCTTGCCTTGTACTAAACGTTGCTGTTCTTCGTGTTGGTAAGTCATTTCAATATCACCTCTGCCTTTTCTATAAGATATAAATATATATGACATATGAATGGTAGAAGTAATAACAATGATAATACATCAATTAGCTGTAGGAAGTGTGCAGGGGGCACTGGTACAGTATTACATATTATGTATGTGTTTTATCATAGTCATACTTGTTTAGGGATGCTCAATGTCCACACACAACAACAAGAGAGATATGGAGCACCATAAAACTCTGCCTATAAGCCAACCTTGCCTACATCCCAAAAATGAGTTAACAAGAAAAAAATCGGCCTATATGGGAATGTTTTTGACCTTTAGGAGAACCCTGCCTGTAAGCCAAAATGTGTATTTTGTTGTCTGGGGAGGCATTTGGCTCTTACCCTTACCAAAAAACCTATCAAATTTTTGACAATTTGGCTACTTTTTTAGTGAAATAATACGTCATGAGTTAAACACATAATACTCCAGGTAAAAAAAAAATGTAATAGCCGTACAAAGTACTTGAGGTTTATTAATCTTTAAGATAATGATTTCCGATATTCCCACTCAAAACCTTCAAATAAACATTTGGAAAACCCCGCCTATGAACCGAATGTGAGTTCTGGGGAGAAGATCCAGCTTCTGTGAAATAAAAACACCAAATATGCCTATAGGCGGGTTTTACAGTAGTCTACTCCTTCATATAGTATACCAATTAGTCAAATCAGAAATGCCAGACGCTCTACATATCTATCACATAAAGTAACTGATGTACAATTTCCTGAAGGTCAGTGCTTCTTATATCCCTAGTAGTTCACCTGTGTTGTTGTTGCCTGATCTTGAAGCCAATGAGACAGATAAGGGCAAGTAATGGTAGGAGCAGTATCAGTAGGCACCACAGGTACTGTTCTGAAAATAGGTATGTTTGTGCGACAGTTATTGTGACAATTTGACTCAGGTATGTGTGTCAGATGTCAAAAGATATTGCATATATGACCTGTAGACTTGACTATCGCTAGTCCATAACACCACTCATAATTTCCTTTTAAGAATACAGGACACAGCACCTTGTCTGCCAAGGGGACCAACAAAGGCCCACCACAGCGTTATGTTTAACAAAGGGTGAATAGGGCACGGGCATATCCTAGACTGGAAGAGACATTGACGAAATGCTAGAGGATACCCGTTAATCAGAGCACAGCTTTACTGTAGATTGTAGTTGTAGATACACAGGAGATTCTACTGTAGTTTTACAGTAGATTCTGCTGTTCAACTACAATATTCTGTACACGTACGGTAGATTTTACTGTATACCCACAAATATTGCAACATGCTTTTAACAGTGATGTGCACAGTTTGTTGGTTTGTTACTCATTGACTAGTTAGTGTAAAGTAGAGATTGATGGAGAAGGTAATGTAATACATTTCTTACTGTTCCATATCAGTGTAAGACACTGCCCTGGTACATCAGACCACTGCCCAGTGTGCAGACAGGTGACGCTGTTACTGCCCTCCATTCTGTACCCGGGTAGACACGAGAGGCTGACAATGCTGCCGTACAGAGTAGCATTGGTAGATGTAATACGGGCTTCAACAACAGGAATGGCAGCACATGTGACAACTGAAACATTTGATAGCTTGTAGTTAGTATTCAATAGCTTCAGATGGTATTCATTATGATATCATTTTCCTTTGAGATCAGATATTCTATCATGTTCAACATGGCTAGGTAAATGAATAGCCGAGCTGATGTAATAAATAGCACTGCTGTTATCTAGCCTGAATCGTCCAAATGGGATGACTGTTATATTAACGTTGCTAGTTGACTAGCTAAAAAAAAACTGAGGTAATTGCACAGTTGCATCTTGTAAAACGGTATTATGCAAAATGCAGCACTTACTTGTACATTCCCCACCAGCTTGCAGACTCCATGTGTTATCACCCTGACATGTTCGTGTGATAGATTTTGGTTTTGTGTATCTATACCCTTCATCACATGTTGTGGTAGCAGTGTCTTTATAGCTCCTTCCTGTCAACTCTATTCTACCATTAGTCGGGTCATTCAAAACTGGACACTGCACATCTGATGACATAAAGGAATCAACGGTTTAGCAGCCACACACAGCTTTACTTTTCATTTGTAGTGCAGATGTTGATATAACAAGATTTGTCTTATGATCTAGCCCCTTTTTGGATATAAAATATTGAAAATATGTCCATTATCTCATCATTTAGAAACGGGAAATATTTAAGGCCCCTGAATTATTTTTTTCCCAATTGCATGACACGTGGGGAAATTTTCAAAATTGTGTCAAATATTATGGAATAAGTCAAGCCAAATAGAGCATTGTGACAGCTTTCCAGAACCGTTTTGATCATATTCCTACTGCATCTAGTTCCTGTGTAATCTGGATAGGAACAATCATTAAGTCAGATAAATACTGTGATCTAAACTAATCAGAGCAGGCTAGAACAGCAGGTTGGTATTTTTGCATTTTCTTGCTGTATATGCATATATCCACATGGAATTGAAGAAAGTGTCTAACTGACATTGCATCCCCATGGTACCAGTCTTACACAGTCTCCTTTCTTTCATAAAATTTTGACATGAATAGAATCAAAGTTATATTTTGATCGATACCAATCTGAAATTATTACCTCTTTCCCAGGATAAATATATTCATATTAACCACCTTCATTTTGTGAAAAAAAAAGCATATCCCAATTTTGTAGTTCAATAATTAAAGTCAGGAGAGGGAGAGGTGCCAAGTGAACCTCTCTCAGGGGCAGTGAGAATCGGGTCACAGAAGCTGGCCCTTAGTGGGTGCTACTGCTTGGTTTATCCAACTCCCTACTGTTATTATCTTAAGCCGTAGTCACTATGCCCGTTGCTGTTCAAGCTATCAGTATAGCGAAGAGACTATAGATGTCTACAAGAAAGTGAAGTATGGTTTTCTCCCTTGATCCCTTTCTCCCTTGATCCCGTTCTCCCTTGATCCGATTCTACCTTTATCCCTTTCTCCGTTTGTCCCCTTCTCCGTTTGTCCCCTTCTCCGTTTGTCCCCTTCTCCCTTTATCCTGTTTATCCCTGTTCATCCCATGTTCTGTTCATCCAGTTTATTCCCTTCTCCGTTTATCTCATTCTCTGTTTATCCCATTCCTCCCTTTCTCCATTAAATGGAGAACAGGATAAACGGAGAAGGGGATAAACATAGAATTGGGTAAACAAAGAAGGGAGTAAACAGGATAAACAGAAAAGGGGATAAACAGGGATAAACAGGAGAACGGGAGAAGGGGATAAACAAAGCATAGGGCAAATGGAGAAAGGGACAAACGGAAAAGGGGACAAATGGAGAAGGGGACGAATGGAGAAAGGGATAAAAGTGGAACGGGATCAAGGGAGAACGGGATAATGGGAGAACGCAATAAAGGGAGACCGGGATAAAGGGAGAACAAGATGAACAGAGAACGGGATAAACAGTAAACGGGATGAATGGGATGAACGGAGAAGGGGATAAATGGAGAAGCGGATAAACAGAGGACGGGAAAAACCAATAATGGGATAAACGCAGAGCGTGATAAACCAATGAAGGTACAGGGGGTTTGATTGTTTGGCGATCGATGGCGGTGGGACCGATGGTGGTGGGATCAGCGGTGTGGGGGGGTTGATGGCAGAGGAATTGATGGCGGGGGGATCGATGGCGGGGTACAGATGATTTACATGGTGTAGGAAATTTAAAAATGGAAATATGACGTATGAATGATGTACAGATGATGTACATAATTATGACATACATGTTTGAGGAAGTGAATATGTAGAAAAATGATGTATAGATCTATGATGTTCATATAATGTACATGCCAAGAATGTAGAATTGATGTACAGATGATGTACAGATGATATACATGTTTAAGGAGGTAAAAATGTAGACATATGACATACAAATGATGTACATATGACGTACAGATGATGTACAGATGATGTACACATGACGTACACATTGTGTACACTGTTGAGGGAGTGTCAAATTGGCAATATGATGTACAGATGACGTACACATGACGTTCACATGGTGTACACTGTTGGGGCAGTGTGTAACTGTAATTGGGAATATGATGTACACATTCATGATATTCTCATGACGTACACATGATGTACATAATTATGACGTAAATATGATGTATTATGACGTACATATGATGTACACTGATGTACACATGATGTACACACGATGTACACATGATGCATTATGATGTACCATGACGTACATGATGTTCCAAGATGAACAATGACGTACAGGCAAATAGATAAAATATGATGTAACAAGAATTGCGGTTGTTGCCGCGTGAAAAAATGCATCAGGCATTTTTATACGCGACAACTAATGCAATTCTTGCATTTGAAGAAACATGTCTGCATGGTTGGTATATTTGAAGGGAACCCATTCAAGACACCAAATAAGCAGGGCCGGGAAGGGGTTATCAGGGGGAAGGATGATATAATTTCAAATATGATGTGTATACAGGATTTGTTTAAGTTTCGTATTTCCCCGACAGATTGACCTCGAAAGGCTCCATATTTTGTTGAGACCCTTTATTCTTAGGAGCGCCAGTGCTTTCTGTCAGGGGACCCCCAGAACGTACTGATGTGGGGTGTAAAAAGGGCCCTCAAAACGCCAGTACTTTATGTCAGGGGACCCCCAGAGCGTACTGATGTGGGCTATAAAAAGGGCCCTCAAAACGCCAGTGCTTTATGTCAGGGGACCCCCAGAACGTATAATGTGTAATGGATTTTTTAAGTTTTTGGCTCCCAGAACGTAATGATGTGTATTCAGGGACTTATTTTCCTCTTTGTCTAGTTTAAATTTGCATGCCTAATACGCATTGGTACACTCTGGTAGCCCTTGTTAAAAAAAGAAAACGTTTTAGAACGTTTTTGGCATTCCTCAATTTCTTTTGAGTAAAACGTATTAAAACGTTTTGGCAGCATGATTTATCCAATTCTCTACCGCCAAAACGTATTAAAGCGTATTGATAATAAAGAGCATTTAAAGCAAAACGTTTTAGAACGTTTTGGCAGCAGGTTTTATACACTGTCCAATAGCAAAAACGTATTTCCCCTTTTCATATGGTGTACTAAATGTATCATGTTACGTGGTGAGATAATTTGGTGTCATGTGACATGAATCAAAAAAGAATTTGACATGATCTGGCTCCTAATATTAGTGACATGATCTAGTAACATGTGCCGTGAGCTAATACCATGACTCTCCATTTCACGTGATCTAGTGCCATGTGGCATAATGTACTACAATGTGACATAATATAGTACTGGCCATGTGTCGGGATATAGTGACATCTGACATAATCTAATATCATGTCTCCCCATGTGACATCATCAAGTACCATGGTACTTGATTTAGTATGATGTCCCTATGTCACCTAATCAAGTATCATGTCTCCCCATGTGATTTAGTACCATATGACGTGATCTAGTAAAATATTACATGATCTATTACAATATGACATGATCTAGTTCCATATCTCCCCATATTACCCATGTGACCTAATTTAGTAATAATATATGACATGATCATGAACCATGTGATATGATCTATTATAATGTAGCGTGATCTAACACCATGTGACACGATCTAGTCTGTTAAATCTCCCAATGCGACATGTCTCTCCCTATGACATGATCTAATTCCATATGTCTCCCAATGTGATATTCTACCATATAACATGATCTGTACCATGTGACATGAGCTAGTACCAAATGTCTCCATGTGACCTAATCTAGTACAATGTAACATCATCTAGTACCATCTAGTACCATGTACTAGACCATGTGACATAGAGGTGCTTAGAAGTTATCAGATAATGTGATATAGTGGTACATGGTACTATAGCATGTGACATTGGAGCACATGGCACCAGACCACGTGGCATAGAAGTTCCCTTTTTGAAGGGTTTATTGACTACATCAATGTACAAATATATCAAGGAAATGATAAATATCACAGTTGTATAAGCTTACAAGTATCATAAGTGGCTTTATAAATATTTCAAACTGCTATCAATAATGTTTAGGATATGACACTCAGCATAGCTGATTTTGAGTGCCCAACCATGTGACATAGATATATTAACAGAGCTGCACGCTGAAGTGAAAGAGTCAGCAGTTATTGCGTGAGTGGTGCTTGGGCCATTTTGAATTCCGGTCAGGTCACGTGTCCCTCGGCAGCTTAGCGACCCCATAGTGAACCCAAACCTTGTGCTCTCATGTCATATGACAATGGTACTTATGTCACATGACAATGGCACCATGCACCTAAATGTTACATGACAATGGTACCATGCGCCTCAATGTCACATGACGATGGCACCATGCACCTCAATGTAACATGACAATGGCACCATGCACCTCAATGTCACATGACAATGGTACCGTGCGCCTCAATGTCACATGACAATGGCACCATGCACCTCGATGTCACATGACAATGGCACCATGCACCTCAATGTCACATGACAATGGTACCGTGCGCCTCAATGTCACATGACAATGGCACCATGCACCTTCATGTCACATGACAATGGCACCATGCACCTCAATGTCACATGACAATGGTACCATGTGCCTCAATGTCACATGACAATGGTACCATGTGCCTCAATGTTACATGACAATGGTACCATGCACCTCAATGTCACATGACAATGGCACCATGCACCTCAATGTCACATGACAATGGTACCATGTGTCCTTATGTCATATGACAATGGTACCATGCGCCCCAATGTCATATGACAATGGTACCATGTGTCCTTAAGTCACATGACAATGGTACCATGCACCTCAATGTCACATGACAATGGTACCATGCACCTCAATGTCACATGACAATGGTACCATGCGCCTCAATGTCACATGACAATGGAACCATGTGCCCCCAATGTCACATGATCTAGTATCATATGCCCCTATGTCACTTGATCTACCATAAAATTCTAGCTTATAAGCCTTTATTGTGCATAAGCCACCTACCACTTTAGGCAGTGCGCCGCACAAGCAATCCGACTCATGTACCAGCCGCTGCTTTTACTGAAGAATTTATGGTAGTACCATGTGCCCCTATATCCCATGACAATGTTATCATGTGCCCCTATGTCACATGATCTGGCACCATGTACTCCTATGTCACATGAACTAATATCATGTGCCCCTATGTCATCAGTAAATTTTAGCACATAAGCCTAACTTTTTGTGTATTTAAGCCACTGACAAGTTTTGTCCGATCCTAGTGCCATATGACCCATGCTGGCAATTGCAAGATTTTATCTTAGTATAATGTGCCCCTATGTCGATTGACAATGGTATCATGTGTCCCTATGTCACATGATCTAGCACCATGTAATCCTATGTCACATGAGCTAGTACCATATGCCCCTATGTCACATGACAATGGTACGATGTGCCCCCTATGCCAAGCACCCTGGTATCATGATCTAATATGATCTAGGAATATGTGTCCCTATGTCATATGATCTAGCACTATGTACCCCTGTGTCATGTGTTCTGGTACCATATAAACCTATACCACAAAATCTAGTACCATGTTCCCCTATGCAGAACTTTCTATTACACTCTTAGTCTTAGACATCTAGCTACCATAGTGTTCTAAAACGTATTCCTATCATGCATTCCTTCTTGCAGAACGTTCTATTACACTCTGGCATTCCTAGGAGTTCCTAGCGATCCATCTCCTAGAATGTACTGAAACGTTTTACTGGTACCCTATGTATATAACAGGAAGAAGTGCCGGATCCTGCTTAAGTGTATTGGGAATAAATGCTAATTAGCATGGAATTCATCACATTACATGGTATTAAAGATCAGATTTCAACATAATATGCAACTTTAAGTGTTTGAACATACTGAGATCTCAAGATAATTTGAATTAAAATAATATATCATCATGAGATATGGTACTATACATGACATGTTATATCAAATATTGCAAAATCATGGTATAATCGATTTTCAAGGTTGGTTCTTCTAAATAAATCATGAAGTTATGAGGTAAAGAAAGGCATTAGTTTGAGTGCCATATGTCATAGACATATGATACAGAAGAAACAACAATAATTTGGTGTAATCTTGACCTTATAAACTACATTGAATTCCTTCAAATATGTGAAAACCTCTGGCGTTTGGGGTTCTCTAACCTCTAGAACTCTGGCATTTGGAGGGCCCTTTATACACCCCACATCAGTACGCTCTGGGGGTCCCACAACAGAAAGCACTAGCGTTTTGAGGGCCTGTTTTAGACCCCACATCAATACGTTCTAGGGGTCCCAGCACAGAAAGCACTGGCGTTTTGAGGGCCGTTTTTACACCCCACATTAGTACGCTATGGTTGTGCTAAGGATATGGCATTTCCTATGAAATCCTTGGGTCCATGTTAGGGGGTAAGGAAATGTGTGTTGTTAGGCAGATAAACAATTAGAATAGATGTTGCTAGGCAACCAGCTGTACTAGCAACAAACTAATAGAACCATTGAATCCCTTGGGGCCATTATGGGGGGGGGGGGGGGTAGGTATGAATATAATCAACCTCAAGAATATGGAAATGTGCTTTGCTAGGAAGATAAACAATTAGAATACCCGTTGCTAGGCAACCAGCTGTATTACCAACAAACCAATAGAGCCATTGAATTCCTTTGGTCCATATTAGGGGGAGATTAGATCGGAGATAATATAACAAGAGGTAACAAAAAGTAGCCTGTTGCAAATGCCGAAAAATTAATATTTCAAATTTTGTTATTGTAAGGGCAGTGGTTACCGAAACCGACCCAGTAACGTATGGCGCTGTTAGATTGTCAGACGGGGAAGTACCTCAGTGGTAGAGCACTTGGCTCCGGAGTCAGGGGGTCGTGGGTTCGAGTCCCGCTTTCTCCAGACGATTTTTTCCGCGACCGTTACATTATTTTAATAGAAATTTTAGTATAACGACTTAACAAACAGAATTGCCAATTTTTCGGCTGTTGGTTACCTTCAAAGTGGTTATATTAGGACATTTCTAGATATATTACCATTCAATATATTAAGCTATATTCGTGCTACCGATATACTAAGAAAGATTAGAGATAGAGTATAGTGTGGAGTCCCCGTTAGACGGAGGGGGTTTCCCAGTGCAGGAATAGCTGCAGGCACAGAACGGTGCTGCCTTCTAGGTGTATAGCAGCAGAATTTCTCCCTGATGTTGGTGGCGCCATCTCTCCTCCATAGTACTAACTTACAGATCATTCAGTAAGGCCCCACCAGCAATGATAAATACCACATACAACAACAATAATAATAATATAACGCAAAAAATTAACAGGGCAATCAGGATCTTAATAGAACAATGAAAACTGTGTTTCTCGCCCCACTAGCAATGATAAATACCACACACAACAACAATGATAATTAATATAACTAGAAAATCCAAATTGTGTCATATCCGCTATATAGATACTTTAATATTCATTATTTTCGTCCAAATCTTTGTCTGGGATATCTTCTATACATGTTCAACAGGTCTGTGAATTCATTTTTTTACTTAACCAATTCTAAAAAGTTGATGTCCACCCCTTGACATGGTCCTAAACAGTTATATTGCAACAGGCTAATGGATATATTAATGGCCTTGATATAACACTGGTGTAACGGTTAAAAGAGCTTTAGCAACATGTTACGAAATCATCATATTAGTGAAAACTAGTTCTATTAGTAGAGCGAACCCTAATATAGCACTAATGTAGCAGAAGTACTAATATGTCGACTTTGGAAACACCAAAAAATATCGTTATATCAAATAGAGGTTAAGAAATAGGCCCCTGGGGATTAGGCCCTTGACCGTTAGGCCCTATGTATTTAAGCCCAGGAGGATATTAGGCCCATGCGGACAAAAGGCCCGTTTACCTCATATATACGTCATATATACATCATATTTTATCGACATGCTTGTACGTCATGGTACGTCATGTACGTCATGGTACATCATAATACATCATGGTACATCATACGTATGTCATACATACATCATGTGTACGTCATAATACATCATGTGTACGTCATAATACATCCTGTGTATGTCATATGTACATCATGTGTACATCATGTGTATGTCATATTTTATTCATTTTTGGGACTCGATTTGTACATCATGTGTACATCATGTGTACATCATGTGTACATCATGTGTACATCATGTGTACGTCATATGTACGTCATATGTACGTCATATTTTATGTCGCCTGTACATCATGTGTACGTCATGTGTACAACATCTGTACATCATGTGTACATCATGTGTACACCATGTGAACGTCATGTGTACGTCATCTGTATATCATATTGCCCATGAGACACTCCCTCAACAGTGTACACCATGTGTACATCATATGTACGTCATATGTACATCATATTCTTCCCATTACACTTCCTCGATAGTGTACACCATGTGTACGTCATGTGTACATCATATACCCAATTACACACTCTCTCAACAGTGTACATCATGTGTATGTCATATGAACATCATAATGCCTATTAGACACTCCCTGAGCAGTGTATACCATGGGTACGTCATGTGTACATCATATTCTCCCCATTACACTCTCTCAAAAGTGTACACCATCTGTACGTCATCCCGTTCCCCATTTATCCCCTTCCGTTATCCCGTTTGCTGGTTATCCCGTTCTCCATTCATCCCGTTCTTCATTTATCCAATTCTCCCTTTATCCCATTGTCCCTTTACCCAGTTGTCCCTTTATCCCGTTCTCCCTTTATCCCGTTCTCCCTTTATCCCATTCTCCTTTTATCCAATTCTCCATTTATCCCGTTCTCAGTTTATCCTGTTCTCCGTTCATCCCCTTCTTCGTTCATCCCCTTCTCCGTTATCCCCTTCTCCATTTATCCCGTTCTCCGTTTATCCTGTTCTCCGTTTATCCCGTTCTCCATTTATCCCGTTCTCCGTTTATCCAGCTCTCCCATTCTCCCGTTCTCCTTTTATACTGTTCTCCATTTATACTTTTCCCTTCTCCATTTATCCCGTTCTCCGTTTATCCCGTTCTCCATTTATCCCGTTCTCTATTTATCCCGTTCTCCTTTTATCCCATTCTCTGTTCATCCTATTCTCTGTTTATCCCGTTCTCTGTTTATCCCGTTCTCCGTTTATCCTGTTGTCTGTTTATCCCATTCTCTGTTTATCCCGTTCTCCGTTTATCCCGTTTTCCATTTATCCCATTCTCTGTTTATCCCGTGATCCGTTTATCCAGCTCTCCCATTCTCCCGTTCTCCTTTTATACTGTTCTCCATTTATACCATTCTCCGTTTATCCTGTTCTCTATTCATCCTGTTCTCCATTCATCCCCTTCTCCATTTTTCCTGTTTTCCATTTATCCTGTTCTCCATTTATCCTGTTCTCCGTTTATCCCGTTCTCCATTTATCCCCTTCGTTATCCTATTTGCTGGTTATCCCATTCTCCATTCATCCCGTTCTCTGTTAATCCCATTCTCCCTTTATCCCGTTCTTCCATTCTCCCGTTCTCCTTTTATCCCAGTCTCCATTTATCCTGTTCTCTGCTTACCCGTTCTCCATTTATCCCATTCTCCGTTTATCCCCTTGTCCATTTTTTCCCGTTCTCCATTTATCCTGTTCTCCATTTATCCTCTTCTTCGTTTATCCCGTTTCCATTATCCCGTTTGCTGGTTATCCCGTTCTCCATTCAACCCGTTATCGGTTCATCCCGTTCTCCTTTTAACCCGTTATCCGTTTATCCCGTTCTCCATTTATCCCATTCTCCGTTTATCCCTTCATCCCGTTCTCCCTTGATCCGGTTCTTCCTTTATCCCCTTTTCCGTTTATCCCCTTTTCCGTTTATCCCGTTGTCCCTTTATCCCGTTGCCCCTTTATCCCGTTGTCCCTTCATCCCGTTCTCCCTTTATGCCGTTCTCCCTTTATCCCGTTCTCCGTTCGCCCCTTAGGAATACCCAAATGCGTGGCCTAATGGATTCTATTGGTACCTATATGATAATATTGGTACCTAATGGATTCTATCAGTACCTATAGGATTATATGATACATATGGGATTCTGTTGGTAACAACTGGATGCTATTGGTACCAATTGGATTCAATGGTACCTAAATGATTCTATTAATAGCTATTGGATTCTATAAGTACCTATAGGATTCTTTTGGTTCATTCTCCATTTTTCCATTCTCTGCCCCCGCTCCCCCGCCCCCGATCCCCTTCTCTATTGGTACCTACTAGATTCTATTGGTAGCAATGGGATTTTGTTGGTACCAACATGATTCTATTGGTACCTAATAGATTCTATTAGTACCTATAGGATTCTAAAAGTACATATTTGATTCTATTGGTACCAATTAGATTGATTCGTACCAATAGGAATTTATAGGATTCTATAGATACCAATTGGATTTTATTTGTACCTATTTTCCCGTTCTCTGTTTTCCCGTTCTCTGATTCCCTGTTTTTCATTTTCCCGTTCTCCATTTTCCATTCTCCGCTTCCGCTCTCCCCGCCCCCGATTCCATTCTCTATTGGTACCTACTGGATTCTCTTGATACAAATTAGATTTAATTGGTACCTATTTTCCAGGTCTCTGATTTCCCATTCTTCGATTTCCTGCTCTCTGTTTTTCCGTTATCCTTTTTCCCATTCTCGGTTTTCCCGTTCCCCCCGCTCTGGCTCCCCTCATCCCACCAGCCCCTGATCCGATTGGTAACTAATTGATTCAATTAGTACCTATAGTATTCTTTTGGTACCTAATGGATTCTATTGGTATCAATGGGATTATATTGGTACCTAATAGATTCTATCAGTACCTATAGGATTATATTGATACATATGGGATTCTGTTGGTAACTACTGGATGCTATTGGTACCATTTGGATTCAATGGTACCTAAATGATTCTATCAATACCTAATGGATTCTATTAGAACCTGGGCCTAATGGTTTTCCGGGCCTAATGGTTATGGGCCTCCTGGACAGGGGCCTGATTACCAGGGGCCTGATAGACAGGGGCCTGATGGTTGTGTACCAGGTAGGATTATGATCAACCTCAGGACCATGGAAATGTCTGTTGCTAGGCAGGTAAACAATAAGAATAGCCATTGCTAGGCAACCAGCTGTATTAGCAACAAACCAATAGAACCATTGAATTCCTTTGGTCCACATTAGGGAGGGAGGTATGATTATAATCAACCTCATGAACTATCAAAGGTTGATTAATATTATTGTTATCACATAGCATAAATTTGTGTTGTGACTCCTTAATCCAAGATGGCAGCACAATCCAAGATGGCGGCGCCTGTTCTGACTTCTGGCAAAGTGCAAACATCATATACCTCGTTCTGGTGGTGCCTGGCGGCACCACCAGGTGGCTACGCCACCACTTCGGCATAAAAACGTCTTTCAACCTTCTTTACAGATCTTTCAATTTATCCTACCTTGACAAACACCCGTGCTGGGGCTCCAGGTGTTATCCCCCTCACATATCCTGGACCGGGATTCTGGGTTGCTGAATATGTAGCCTTCGTCGCACTTTATGGTAGCCTTGTCCTTATAGCCACGACCCAGGTACTGAATATGACCGTGGGGAGGGTCAGCTAGGTCATCTGGGCACTGAACATCTGTAAAAGCCATAACACAAAGAACATGTACAAATCAATTGGTCGAAGAGAGACCACAATCAGGAAGGAGTCATCTGATAGTAGTAGAGTCTGAGAAAATGATAAAATGTTGCAAGAGACCATCCAGGGAGTCAACAACGATTTTGGCTTATAATTCTGATGCCAATTCCACGTCATGAAGTGTGAGTCTTTATTTATTTTCCCTTTCCTTATTGCTTATTCGTTCATAAAACTGTTGTTGCTGCTATTTCAGTGACGTTCTCCTGAGCAATGGGCACAATATGGTAATGGTTGTTCTTTTGAGTTGTTGAGTGAAGTGGACTGCTCCTGGTCGTTGAACTGGGCCAAAATAGATTGGTAAGACTTGGTAGATTGGTAAGACCCATTTTTAAAAGGGCACTGGGACATTTTAGTGCAGAGATAAAGCTTAGATAAAATTGTCTTTAACACAGGGGTAACAGGTACTTGAAATATATGCTTTAATAGGAACCTCCAGTGTGTATTAGCGGAGAAATCTGTTTACATGATACACTTGATGCTTAAATGGGGCCCATGGGAAAATGGACTTGACATCATCTGTAAATCTGTAAAAGCAGGGGTCCGCATGCTCCTCCATAAACGATCCCCACTAGGATTTACTTGTCCCTTAGTGTCTCCAGAACAAGAATCGATATGGTAACATTGAATATATTGGGATGAATTACCGGTTTGGGCTTGCTATCCATGGGCAGGGTAATACCACCTTTTCGCCAGTTTTTACTTCACAGAATAACAAACATTAGACAAACATATGCTGAACATATTAATTGAAAATGATACCTGCTGATTATCAACATATTGACAATTGATATTAATGCTTTTAGAAGAACATGAACATGAGTCTTACCTATACAGTAGCCTTCTATTCCACTCCACTTTCCATCCTCTTGACATGTCTGGGGGGATGTCCCATTAAACCAATAACCAGTGTTACACGTGAACCTGGCTATCGCACCAACATGGCGTCCGTTTAGGGAAAACCTCCCATACTGGGGTGAAGTAGGTAGTCCACATACAGCATCTGAAAGGTACGATAGGATTAAATTGGTTTATAGTAGGCAAGGACTGTGGGGGGAAAAGGGGTTTGTATGTGATGATAAATCAAGTCTTTTCATGTCTAGCTTGCTTACTCCATCTGATGCCACTCTATGTTGATTGTCTTGTCTATTCATGTCCAGTAGCCTACGGTTTCTCAAAGGGCAGTGTATACATACATTGCTTTGCTCATCATCGCTGGTCATTTCTTGGCTACCTTTGACCCTGTTTTCAATATAGGCCGGAGTCGCGATTTTCAGTAATGGCTACCCCAGTATGAAACAATATCCATATAGATGGGAAATGTAATCTTTTGTTTCCATAGTACTCCTAGACCCTGATTTTGATATCTTAAATCTTAAATAATATCGTTTCCCACCAAAATGTGGCCAAAATACTTATAAACTACAGTAAATCATCATTATCAATACCTTTATAAAAGTGATTTGTGTGCATGGCGTCCACCCTAAACCTGAGAAGTTTAGGTCATTCTACAAATGTGTCATCTATACAATGGTCCAGGAGGGTCAAATATTTTTGTAAAATTGAAATTGAAAATTGAACTTGCAAAAAATGACTTGAAAGTGAAAACTCAACTTCATCAATCTACTGCCAATTGTTAATTCAACACTACATGAAACCAAAAACAATGTAACTGACAGTTGACGATTGCCAGTAAGCAACATAAGCTTGACTTCTGATTTGATATTCAACTTTGATATTTGCAAGTTGAAGTAAATTTTCAATTTCAAATTTAACAAGATTATTCGACCCTCCTGCGCCACTGTACAGGGATGCCACCATTTAGCACTCCGTTCAATATAAAGGGAATTTCGGGATTCCGCCCCAGTCTATGCACTGTTAGAAGGGAGTACTCGTTCATGTACAGCAAATATTGGGGGTAACCTTGCTAGTAGTATATAATGTATTGGAACGGGACTATGCTTAAGTACTGTTTATTACTCAATCGACATGCAGCCAATCAGAGGCCTCCATTTGGTCACGTGACCGGAAGTGACCTACTTAGGGGATTAGTGGTGACGTCACGTGACCTAGTTAGCCAATCAGAGGCCGCCATTTGGTCACGTGACCGGAAGTGACGTCATATGACCTACTTATGGACCGGAAGTGACGTCATATGACCTACTTAGGGGACTGGAAGTGACGTCACATGACCTAATTTAGGATCACGTGACCGGAAGTGACCTGATGAGTCACGTGACTGGAAGTGACGTCACATGACCTAATGGACAACCGGAAGTGACGTCATGTGACCTCATTGAGGATCACGTGACCGGAAGTGACCTGATTGATCACGTGACCGGAAGAAGTGACGTCACGCGACTTAATGAAGAGATGAGCGTCTTTAAGGGGTCACGCGCTTTAAAATGTGATTTTTTTTTTTTTTGGAGGAGGAGGAGGCGAGTCTCTTATATTTTTGGTAAACCAATAAAAAACACAACAATATAAGTTTGTTTTTTCATTTTATTTTTTATGAGCGACTGCAAGTGACTTATTGAACTAGGTAGAAGTGTTCTTTAGAGTGTATAAGGGGGGAGGGGAGGGGAGGGGGGGAGGGGGGCCCTTTAAGATGCATGGGGAGGGGGGCGCTTTTAGGATGCATGGGGTGGGTGGGGGGGGGAGGGGAGGGGAGGGGAGGGGGGAGGGGGGCACTCTAGGGGGGTGGGGGGCACTCTAAGGGGCGTTTGTCTCTTTTAAGAAAAAAAGAAAGAAAAGAATTTAATCGAGAGACACACTTCTTCCTCTCGAGAGGAAGAAGTGTGTCTCTTAATTTTTTTGTTTAGGAAGTGATGGTCTTTAGGATCACGTGACCGGAAGGAAGTGACTTGATGAGGCACATGACTAGAAGTGACGACGTCACATGCCCTAATGAGGCGATCAGCAGCGACCGGAGGAAGTGACACTTTAAGAGGACACGCGACTTAATTGTTATAATTTTTTTTTTTACTTACTAATATAGAAGACGTATGAAAATAAAAACACAACAATTCACATGTCCGTTGTTCTCGTTGTTTCTTGCTTGATAAAGTCAAGTAATATCGTGATGCCGAGGTCAAACTTTCCCATGTCCTCAGTCAACACTCGAAGGAGTTCAAAAGGTGTACTGCCGGCACCGTCAGTTTCAGCTTGCCACATTTTCAACACTTGGAAGGCCCACTCAGCTGGACTTCCTCCGCATTCGCATTCTTCAGCGATCTTATCTAACCTCTGAGGCGACATTTTTAAATGTCCCCCCACCTCTTTCCACCTGCTACCTAGGCGTCTGCCGAGGGCGCCCAAGTGCTTATGCATCGCGTGCGAGTCGGGGTTCTCGAAATCCAACCCCTGCCTGTGGAGAAGGGTCATCCACTGAGCCAACAGTTCCACTCGTCTAATGCGGGTGAAGACGCGGCCGAGCTCTCCCCATCTATGACGATGCGGGGTTTCACCCCACCAGACTCGGAACATCGCCCTACACAGCTCCTCCGGTGTCTTGACACTGCGCTCTAATAGAGCATCCATACGGGCGGCAGTAACTTTTAAGCTACTGCCCAACACTCTCCAAGATCCGCTCAACTCTTTACCTAGTTGACGAAGCAAGGCGTCGCTATATGCTAAGCGCTGCTGTCCTACCTCTCTATTCTCCCCATCGGTCTGCACCGCGCGTCTCACGTCGTGAAGCCGCATTAACTTTTCAGGTAGACAAGGGGGTGAAGGCGAGATTGAAAGTGGAATAGCTTGAGCCATCTCGTCTCGTCTTGGCGGCGGCGGCGGCGGCGGCGGTGGTGGCGGTGGTGGTGGTAGTAGACGTAACTGTGGTCAGAGGCGATATGTTTTTTTTCCAACAGAAATCAGAGCTTTTTTACAGAGGGAGTTTAATCCTATTTCCAACAGCACCCCAGCTGTCTAGCGACCTGTCTGCATGACGCTTTTCAGCCGCTCCGCTCCTTAAGAGCTTCTTAAGAGCTTAGATGACGAGGAGTATGTCATCGCTATCGGTGGAGGCCAGCTGAAAATGGTGTTTTTTCCTCATCCATAGCCTTACCTCCTACCCCCTACCTGAGGACGACTCTCTCTCCCTCTGACATTCATTGTAACAAACGTCAGAGGTCAGGTGAAAATCGGATTTTTTCATGCCCAGCCTTAGTCAGCTGTCACCCCTATTGAACTAGCCGGCCGCCGCCGGCCGGCCCGGTCTACGCACCACGGCAGGAGGCGGTGATTTTTTTTTGTTTTACACTTAAGTCGCTCACCACATGGACACGACTCTACTCACAGACAGACACACTCGTCTTAGGGGGTCCTGCTTCACGCCACACGCCTCCTGTAGTTTTTTTGTATACACACTCTAAGCTCATGACCGTTAATCCTTTATACAGCTAATGCGCGTTGAATTAGCACAGTCGGTACACCGCCCGCTCATGTCAGTCGATCTCTCAAAAGAGAGGGGGGGGAAAGGGATCCAGCTGAAAACGTCACGCATTATGTCTTTTGTTTCTCTTTGTGAATGGCCGCCGGTCAGCCGGCGGCAGCAACCGCTTAATCCTTTATACAGCTAATGCACGTTGAATTGCTGAACAGGGTGGTAAGTAGCTTAGCTCATGTCAGTCGATCTCTCAAAAGGGGGGAAAGGGATCCAGCTGAAAACGTCATGCATTATGTCTTTTGTTTCTCTTTGTGAATGGCCGCCGGTCAGCCGGCGGCAGCTGAACAGGGCAGTAAGCAGCTTAGCTCTAGAAGCGAGAAGGCGTATATAAGGGGACTGGAAACCCCCATTCACTCACTCAGTCTTTTGCCGCTCTCTACAGTCACCACCATGAGCAAAAGACAACACCTAGTGCCGTCCAAGGATCTAAGCAAGTTCAAGAACAAGAAGACTATGCGGAACAGCGCTCGTTTAGCGTCAGCGCCTCCTCTTGCTACTGAAGATAAGACTACCGCCGCAACCGCTTGGTCTTATCACCCTCCTGCTGTAGCGAGCGCTCTCAGCAGTAGTAGTAGTAGTAGTAACGGTAGTAGTAGTAGTAGTAGTAGTAGTAGTAGTGGTAGTAGTAGCAGTACTACTGGTAGTAGTCATCGTGGTAGCGGCGTTGTTACACTCGCGACGGTTGTTGCTGCTAAGCGCGCTGCCGCTGCTACTGCTGCCCCGCCTGCTGCTGCTGCTGCTGCTCCTCGTGCTGCTGCTGCTGGTGCTGGTGATCCTCGTGCTGCTGGTGCTCTTCGTGCTGCTGCTGCTGCTGCGCCTGCTACTGCTGTGCCTGCTACTGCTGCGCCTGCTGAGGCTGCTGCGCTTGCTACTGTTGCACCTGCTGCTGCTGCTGCTGCTGCTGCACCTGCTGCTACCGCTACTACTACTGACGACAACACTCCTGGCACAGCGCAGTACTGGCAACCGGGTTTTTACCTCCCCACTACTGTTGCTGATTTTGATGACCTGCCGCACGTTGCACAGCCCCTCTCCACCACTACATCAACCGACGCCATCGACGCCCCTCGAGCTGAGACTTACAGCTATTCGGACACTCAGCCCCTAAACCAAGAAGAAGAGAAGGAGGAGGAGCAGCAGCAACAGGGTGAGACAGAGAACGACGCTGACGACGAGGCGTACGACGAACCCGAAGGGCAACGGGTGGACGGTAAGTCTTTTCGGCTCCCCTCTTCCACTACTTTCGACCTCACTTCCACTGGTAGCGCGTCCGGTCCGTGGCGACTGCCCTCACCGCCACCTTACGAGGGCGGCGGCGCTTCATCTTCTACCGCTACACTCAGCACCGACGGCGTGCGGCTGCTCTGTTCCAACAACGAGTCGTCGGATACCAGCGCTGACGCTGCTCCTGTTATTGGTTCTGCTGCTGATTCAGCTCACGCTGATGGTGTTACTCTTCTTGCGGGTCTGAAACGTTCTAAGGCGGGTTTCAGAACAACAAGGCCTACTAAGAAGAGAAAAATACAAGAAAAAGAAGAAGATGGACGAGAAGAAGCAGAGAAAACCCCCCGTCCTCTCGGGTTAGAGTTCTGCTTAGACGGGACTTTGACGCTGGAGATCTGGGAGGACGAGGCTAGACTGTCTAGGAGGCCGCGCTACACCAAAGACGGCCAGGTGAAAGAGGCGTCTCTGACCAGAAGCAAGCGAGTGCACTTCACCGCCGACGCGCTGCGCGAGCTAATAGCGCGCATCGCCCAGATCCGCGCAGTGGTGCGCATACGCGACACAGCGTCCGCGCAAGGAAGACCTAATCACACCCCCTGGTTCACAGTGCTGGATGAGGAGGGCGTAGCTGTGAGCTACTACAGCGGTAAAAACCTCATCCACGTGCGCAAGTACGAAGGTCCTGACAAAAAACCCACACAGCAGGGGGTGACGCTGTCCGCCAGAGCGCTCAAAGAGTTGGATGACAAAACAGAGATTATTCTCAAATTTCTCGGTATAGATTTGCAATGAGAGACGCTCAACGCTCACGCGCGCACACACAGTGTTTGACGTACGCTGTATGAGACAGACAGATGGATACACAGACAGCAGACAGATAGATAGATAGATAGATAGATAGATAGATAGATAGATAGATAGATAGATAGATAGATAGATAGATAGATAGATAGATAGATAGACAGATAGATAGATTGATAGATAGATAGATAGACGGCTAAGTAGTTGGGAAAAAACTTTTTTTTAATTGGTAACTAAGTGAAAAAACAAAAAAACAAAAAAAACATGACGCAGTACGTCTGCGAAAAGTGTTTCAAAATTTTTAAAAGACCGTACAATCACGAGAGACACGTAGAAAAATGTAGAGTAATACCTAAGTTTTGCCCTCTATGCGGCGAAGGCGATTGCCGAAAGATCACCTGTCGACGCGAATCTCTGGACGGGTTGACTATCCCTCCGCGCATATGTGCTGTACCGAACGGTGAGGAAACGTTCACAGCAAATTGGCCTGCAATACAAACGGGCGTCAGGATGCACAGGACTCGCGTGAGTGTAACAAACTTCAGGCTACCAACCGGCGAGTTGAGTGACGCTGTAGATACTATGCGTTGCATTCACTTCACGCAAAGATTCAGATACAAAGTGAGTTTCTCGGTAGGCTTACTCTTACAACACAGAGAAGACAAGAGCAAACTGCGCTACTTTCACGCCTCCCAGAACAACGCAACTCTCATACAACCGCTCCCTACTATAACTGATTCAGAAACTTTGGAAGAGCTCCTCTCAAAGATGGAAAACACCGTCGCTTGCGAGGAAGTACGGAAACTTTGCGACGCTGACACCAAGTGGCACGTTCTTTTTCCTACCAATTTGAACATTTGCGTTTACATGGGACCGGGGGAATTTCCCATAGGCGGTAGGATCACTCAGGCCGGTCGAGTTGGAAAGAGAAGCGGCGTGTTAGATTTTCCCAACAAGGACAACCTCTGCTTCTTCCGCTGCATTTCCTTTCACTTATACAACACCAGCAAGCGCGCTTCAGATTTGTTACGTCAGTTCTGTCCTGCTGCCACACCTGAAACCTTTCCGGGTTTGAACATCCGCGACTTACCCCCGTTAGAGAACTTGTTTGACATACAAATAGCGGTTTACACCGCGTCGCGTCAGGTGCCGGGGCGGAAGTTGAGAAGACGCGTTACTCTGATCAGACCGCCTTCCAGAACTCTGGCCGCCCGAGGTAAAGTCAACCTACACCTGACGGCGAAAGGCGGTTTGCACGTCTCTCTGGTCACGGACTTCAACGCGTACGCGGGCATATACGAATGTTGCAAGTGTAAGGCGGCGTTCACCACCGAGTTCTTGCTGAAGAGACACAGGAACCAGCTTTCCTCTTGCCGACAAGTCAAGTTGCGCTACGTAGGTGGCATCTACCAAAATTCGAGAACGATTTTCGAAGCACTAGCAGACTTCTCCATTTTTCCTCCCGACGGACATTCCGGAATCTACCCTTACAAGATCACCTTCGATTTCGAGGCTTTCTTCAGACCGTGCAGAGAACCGTCGACCGAACACGTGTCCCTGCTGTGGGATTACGTCCCTTTGTCGGCTAGCGTTGCATCCGACTTTCCGGGGTGGGAGGGGCCGGTCTGCTTCGTCAGAGAATCCGACGCAGATTCCGACCCCTTGTTGGACCGAGTTTTAAATCACATAAACGAGAACGCCAAAGTCATCGGGGAAGCTGTGCTAGAACTTTACCGACCGACGTTAGCGAAGTTAGATGCGGCTCAGACCAGACACCCGTTTGTTCAACTGAAGAAGCGGCTTCTGAGATACATCCGTCAAGCTCCAGTCGTGGGCTTCAACTCGGGGCGTTACGACTTGAACCTGATCAAAATATGCCTTCACTCGTTCTTTGCCTCCTGAGACCGAAGAAACCAAGAATTCAGCGTCATAAAGAGAAGCAATCAATACTTGGCGGTTTACACACAGCACACGGTTTTCTTGGACGTAGTCAACTATTTGGCACCCGGTTACAACTACGCGAACTATTTGCGAGCTTTCACCAGAAACGAAGAGAAAGGTCACTTTCCTTACGAATGGATGATGTCTACCAGGAAACTGGGAAACAGAACACTGCCACCGAGATCGGCTTTTGACAGCGAACTGACGGGCGTCAAAATGTCCGAATCCGACTACGCCGCATGTCAGAAAGTTTGGTCCGACGAGAAGATGCAAACTATGGGAGATTACTTGATCCACTACAACAACAAAGACGTCAAACCTTTCATAGAAGCTCTGAAAAATCACGCTAAATTTTTCCAAGATCGCCGCATTGACATGTTGAAAGACGGGATTTCTCTCGCCGGTTTGACTTTACGGTTCCTCTTCCAAAACCTAGAAGACGCGTTCACAACGTTCCCCCAGTTCGACGCCGTCCTCCACGCTCTGATCCAAGAAAATCTAGTCGGCGGTCCTTCCATCATCTTCCATAGATTTCACTAGAAGGGCACCACGCGGATAAGGGAGCACAAGTACAGCGAAGAAGCGAGACCGTGCCAGCACATCCTAGGCCTAGAAGCTAACTCTCTGTACTTGCGCTGCATGAGCGAAGCGCACTGCACGGGCTATTACGCGGTGAGACGACCTGAGACCGAGTTCAAGCCCGAAATTAGGCAAAGAAACTCTCACAGCGCTTTGGAGTGGTTATGCTTCGTAGAGCACGACCGCGACGTGAAACTGCGCCACGCTTTCAACGGCGGCGAGATGGTTCTAGGCTGTCGAAGAATTCGCGTCGACGGGTTTCACGCAGCCTCTAATACGGTTTTCCAGTTTCACGGGTGTTGATTCCACGCTCATGAGTGCATACCGTCGCACCGATATCAGTGCGCTTCACTGAGGGAGGAGAGACGCGACAGAACGGCTAGAGTAAGCGCTTACTTGAAAGCGCTAGGTCACAAGCTGGTCGTCGTGTGGGAGTGCGAATGGAGAGAGATGAAGCGTCGAGATTAAGCGGGTTAAGGCCTCCCAACAACACTGGAAGGTTGACGCTTTGAAAGTGTCTCGAAACGCTATGAGCGGGAGCGACATCCTTTTCGCTGTCAAAGACGGGAAAATGTTCGGTTTAGTTCAAGTGGACATCACTACGCCGCCTCACCTACGAGACTACTTCGAAGAAATGACCCCCGTTTTCAAGAACGTGTCCGTTTCGAAATCAGACATAGGACCTCACATGTCAGACTTTGCCTGGAAGAAAAGCTGTTGAACACGCCTCAGAGATGTCTGATAGGGAGTTACCACGGAAAAAATATTCTCTTGGGAACGCCCCTTCTCAAGTGGTATTTAGAGCACGGTTTGATAGTCACCAAAGTGCAGCTGGTCATAGAATACCTACCTAAACGCTCCCTTGCCGGTTTCGCGGACGAAGTAACGGCGGCGCGAAGACGTGGCGACGTGAACGAGAACGAGAAAATTCTGTCAGACTGTTACAAGTTAATGGGAAACGCCTCGTACGGTAAAACAATCTGCAACAAAGAAAAACACACGGCGGTGAGATACACTGACAGTCGGAAGTTCGAACTATTGGCCAATTCGTGGCGCTTCAAAAAGGCGTCCGAGTTGAGTTCTGATCTGTTTGAAGTCGAACTACAACCGAAAACAGTCAAGAACAACCTCCCTATTCAAATAGGGTTCATGGTATACCAGTACGCGAAGTTGAAAATGTTAGAGTTCACATACGACTTCTTGGATAGATTCGTCGATCGGCGCGATTATGCTCTTTGTCAAATGGACACCGACAGTCTTTACATGGCTCTCAGTGGTGACACGTTGGATGACCTAGTCAAACCTCACCTGAGAGAGACGTACTTCAGAGAGAAACGAAAGTGGATTCCGACAGCGGTGTGCGACGATCACTTAGAGCTTTTCGTGAAGACAAAAACGGAAAGAGTGCGAGAATGGTGTCCGCCGCCCGGCGGATGTTGTGAGAGACGTTACCTTCACGATCTGAGAACTTCGGGGCTTATGAAAGCGGAGTGGGAAGGTGACGGGATCCTAGGTCTCAACCCTAAGACTTACATTTGCTAGGATCGAGTCAGCGGCACCGGTGAAAGAAAATCCAAAAAATGAGTGCAAAAGGTGTACAGAAGAAACAAAACCCTAAAGAACCAGACAACTTCTTGGATGTTCTTCGCCAACGAAAAACTCTCCTTGCGGTAAATAGAAATTTCAAAGTGGTACGAAACAAAATGGTCACTTACACCATAGAGAAAGACGGCGTGCGCTACTTGTATTATAAGCGTCGCGTGCATTCTGACGGTGTGACAACGAGACCTTTAGAGATATGAAAAAAAAAAAAAGTGTGTTATTGATTGATTGAGCGCATCTTTTCAAAAATAGAGTGTTTATCAAGATTGAAAAAAAATAAATAAAAAAATAAAATAAAATTATTGTTGTGTTTTTATTTTCATACGTCTTCTTTTATTAGTAAGTCGCGTGGCCTCTTAAAGTGTCACTCATGTGACGTCGTCACTTCAGGTCACGTGCCTCATCAGGTCACTTCCTTCCAGTCACGTGATCCTAAAGACCATCACTTTCTAAACAAAAGAGACACACTTCTTCCTCTCGAGAGGAAGAAGTGTGTCTCTCGATTAGATTCTTTTCTTTCTTTTTTTCTTAAAAGAGACAAACGCCCCTTAGAGTGCCCCCCCCACCCCCCTAGAGTACCCCCTCCCCCCTCCCCTCCCCTCCCCTCCCCCCCCACCCACCCCATGCATCCTAAAAGCGCCCCCCTCCCCATGCATCTTAAAGGGCCCCCCTCCCCCCTCCCCCCCTCCCCTCCCCTCCCCCCTTATATACTCTAAAGAACACTTCTACCTAGTTCAATAAGTCACTTCCAGTCGCTCATAAAAAATAAAATGAAAAAACAAACTTATATTGTTGTGTTTTTTATTGGTTTACCAAAAAAATAAGAGACTCGCCTCCTCCTCCTCCAAAAAAAATATATATCACATTTTAAAGCGTGTGACCCCTTAAAGACGCTCATCTCTTCATTAAGTCGCGTGACGTCACTTCTTCCGGTCACGTGATCAATCAGGTCACTTCCGGTCACGTGATCCTCAATGAGGTCACATGACGTCACTTCCGGTTGTCCATTAGGTCATGTGACGTCACTTCCGGTCACGTGACTCATCAGGTCACTTCCGGTCACGTGATCCTAAATTAGGTCATATGACGTCACTTTCGGTCCCCTAAGTAGGTCATATGATGTCACTTCCGGTCCATAAGTAGGTCATATGACGTCACTTCCGGTCACGTGACCAAATGGCGGCCTCTGATTGGTTAACTAGGTCACGTGACGTCCACTAATCCCCTAAGTAGCTCACTTCCGGTCACGTGACCAAATGGAGGCCTCTGATTGGCTGCATGTCGATTGAGTAATAAACAGTACTTAAGCATAGTCCCGTTCCGATACATTATATACTACTCTTGCTTCTAAATTGCGACCTAAATTGTAACCAATTTGTGATATTACTGATGTAACTTGGTGTTGTGTTGCATTGTGGAGAAATCTGAAGTTAAACTCATACACTTTTCTGCTGTAGATTCGTATACTGTTTGGATGGTGACAACAATGATTAAAATAAATTTATAGCACAGATTGGGAGAAAATCGATGAAAACTGCAACTGTAAAGCAATTATTATGTTATTGAATGCTTGCCCTAGGATACTTGCCTCCCCCCTGTACATCCATTTATATAATGGTGAGGCTAGGGCTTTCTCTGGGTAGGTCCACACGTATGGCAGGGGGGGGGGCATAACCCTTATAGGGGTGCAGCGGGCCGCGCTATCCAGCAACATTATGTGGGGGCGGTGTCCATCCTAACTGGCTGCACAGAGAGAAGTAGAATCACTGTAACTGTCAAAATGGGAGTCCAGTCCCGATCAATGAGGTAACCCTCCCCGGGACGCCAAAGTGACTCTAAAGTGCCTCCCTAATATTAGTGGGACTCTATAATAACTCTATAATTACTCCTGTTCTAAGAGAGTCATAGCTAATTGACTCCCTACCTCACATTGAATCCTGTCTCACAGAGTCATGAACTGGAGAACTCAATACAGGGGAGTCACAACTCCATAGGAAGTCATGTGTAGCCGACTCCCTTTTGACCCCCCCGAACTATCCTGGCTCTCAAACTTAAACTTTCAATATCTCACCAGCTTTGATCTCTTCCACTAGAGGACCTCACAATATAATTTGTGGAGTTTTCAGAACAGTGGCTGTCATAATGATTATAAAATGGCCCTCTTCATCTTGTCAAACCATAATATAGTAATACTCATGCTAATAGTAGGAATGTCTGATAATAAGTACATGGACTAAAGAAAATACTATTTCATTATGTGAAAAAGACCAAAATAAGGTACAGTAGAAGCATATACACCATTTCTGTGGGTAAATGTTTATGTTAAAGCATTTTCACGGTTTCATCTATGCATGGATTATAAGTGTGAAAGCTGAGATCAAGTAAATGAAATCTCTGATTTATCCCACCATTCAGATTGATGTTAATGATGAAACCGAGGAGAAGGGAGCTGTTAAGATCTCCTTGCATCACCCATTTTGACTCCCTGCAATGATAGTGTCAAACTGATTTGACTCCCGTTTTTTATGGTGTCGTCCCATTTTGACTACTGTTGGACTCTATGCAAAGGGAGTCAGAACACTAAGACTCCCTAATGATAGGGAGTCCTGGGGAGAGTTACCTCAGTGATTGGGGCCAGACTCCAATTTGAGCGTCACTGTGATTCTACTTCTTTTCTCTATGTTTGTTAAAATGCCATAACATGGAAATGCTTGTTTTACATTCTTAGAAGACCATAACATTACAGTTTTTTTTACAGAACGATTTACTGTGTTAACGTAACATTACTTTTCAATTGACGTCCTAGACCACTTTGATTATGTAAATCCGGTGTGGTGGCGAACCATGCACAGACAAAAAAGACAATGTCAATCTGATGTCTTGAAGACCAATCCTGATTGTTGTACTACTATCGGTGCATGACAACTCCCCTTCGCATATCCATGCTGGCGCTTAACAACAGTCAGCTCTCGCTGGTGGCACGAAACCTCATTGCACGGGCATTGGTCCTCTCTTCATGGGATCCAGACTCCCTGGTGAAGCATCAGTCCCCTTACTATAGAACCCATATTTACATCACTCCCTAACGTAGGAACTGCATCCTACCCTCACATACCCCCTGACTTGAAATGGCGAACATAATATTCCACACAAAACAATCATTAAGGTAAATATGGGGAGGGAAATATTCGAACATTTATTAGACAACCAAGAATTAGAAGATTTTGTGCATCATTAAAGTTAAAAAATGTAATAGCCCAATTTCACCTAGTGTCGGACACTTTGCATTTCTTTGTTGTTTTTAAGTAATATTCCTAAGTCTGTCTTACTAATATGACATACTTAATATAATTCATCAAAAGTTTGGTTTCTTCTAAAGGTATTCATCACATCTACACGTGAAATACGTCTTTAACTCTATTGAACCTGCCCTGTTTATAAAATCGATACATACTCCGTTCACACTGACAAAACTTGATATTTCCTGGTCGCAATTTGAGAATGTTAATTGACCAATAGGGATCTGGTCATATATGCTGGAGGAGTTATGATCATCCTTCCTCTATCATCTGGCTAAGGGGTAAAAAGCAGTCGATAAAGTGATGTCCGGCTCAAAGTGAAATATCCTCATATTTCTGACAGGTCTGAAAATATTTCTTCTGGTATTTATAAAGTATTTCTTTGCTATAATCTACTTCAAAATACATATACCTTTCATCCAAAGTTTTGAATATATTACCTGCATCCATATATTACAGCAATATTTAGCAGGGCAGCCCCCTGTCCAAAATAGGTACTATATAATCCTACACATAAGGCATTAGCTTCTCATCATGAAATAGGCCAACTTCACTACGTGTATAATCAGACACAGATAAAATTGATTTGCATGCATGCCCTTTTCTTGATATGAAATAACGACACTTAGATCTTACCCTGATACTTGAACTTAGGCCATAGAATGCACAATAAGCTACTATTCCTAATGCTAAAACTGTCCGACTTAGGGTGTGTGTCCGACTCGTGGTGCATCTACCCTATGTGTCAATAACAAGGTTCAGACGATTTATACCTATGGTGAGTCCTTTAGCTAGAGAAGTGTTTCATCAAGCCACTGTAGTATACAAAGCAAGTCACATTTCAATGTACTGTCTTTGACATCACTCTTTTTTATCATGAAGTGCCCATTTGTTGAAATGTTGCTGCCAAGAACTCTGATACAATACTAAACAACTCAATTATTCTGCCTTCCCTCTATTGACATATTTCCTTTAAAAATCTATCTAAAAAAGAAGTTTCAATAAAATATCAACGAAGTCAGTTATACACTTACCATTTGCATTGATAACGGTAGAGAGCATCAGTGCACATGCAGCCAGTAGGATGTAGCGCTCCTCCATCTGAATAGAATACACATATCATTACATATTGTACATAGCATAACATTGGATATCAAAATATCAAAACATTAATAACTGATTTGCACAACAAATAAGCCATGTGTTTCCTATATGGCATCTATATGCTTTGCTGTTGTAGGTAGAATAAAAGCTTTTATTGTATAGCAAAATAGTATTTGAGCCCCCTTTATAGTTCTATTCTGAGGCCCAGGCCCCCCCAGCAAACACACCTTAAATGGGCCGGTGCTGGCCCAATGCTGGCAACGGTACTGGGCCGGTGCTGGCAATACGGTTCTGGTCCAGTACAGAAATGCAAATAGGGGCGACACCGGGCCAGTACAGTCGGCCATAGTCGGCCCAGTACTGGGCCTATATTGGGCCACTACCGGGCCAATGCTGGCATGCCAATACTGGCCCAGTACAGTGTGCCATAAATAGCCCAGAACTGGGCCTATACTGGGCCAGTTCTGGGCCAATACTGGCCCAGAACTGTATACCAAGAATCTGGCCAGTATTAATCATACCATGTTCATGTATTATGAGATATATAATTGAGACAAAATACATCATATTGCCACCCATCGCACATCCTGCACACATAGATAGTGTTTAAAATAAGTGACCTGTCAAACGTCTTCCCTCAACTAGTTTTAACAACCAGGAGTGAAGGAGACCAATCTTATCCATATATGCCACAGTGTAGCTACCAGTATAAGATATATCTTTAAAATGCGAACATGAGGTGTTTATAATGAAAACCATTTTGTTAGCCAATAACTGACCATATTAAATTCCTAATGTTGTATTATATAGATGTCCAGTGATATCTATTTCATCATAAACTAATTTTCAACTTGTTGAGGCAATGTGAACCAAATTATTGAGTAATAATTATACATATGGGCCATATATCTCATAAGACATGCAATGGTGACATCAAGTGGCGTTATTGGGAACTAATCTAGTCAGATTGCCAGGACCGGGCCAGTACAGGCATACCGGTAATGGCAACCGGTACATTGCCTCTAGTGACCCACTACATGGAGGAAGAAAAGGCAAAGAAGTGGCATGCTATTGGCAGTGCTGGGCCGTTGCTACCAGTACTTGCCAGTACAATGTCAGTACTGGCCCGGTAAAGGCGTGTTTGCTGGGCCCTTGTCCCCACGTTCAAGAGGTGAGGATTTGAAATAATGTGTATCATATCATGGGCCAATAATCAATGATTGAGACAGTTACCCCCTACCCTCGCCCCCTTTTTCCTATCGTGTCACACAACATCATTTCACACCTGTTATCGCGATGCATTAATTAAGCAGATTATCGCCAATCTAGTACTGGGAACCAGTGTAATATGGAGGATCATTCCAAATGACCGGCGAACTCAAGGGTCAAAAAGGTGATGTAGAGTTTGACAATTGAATTTGTGTTATAGGATATACTAAAATCGTTATGTATGAATTGCAAATTCCGACCTTTGACGATAATAGTTGTTCATTCTGAATCGGCCCCCAGACCTAGTAAGGTCAAAGGTCAAATAAGGTCATGTGTCATGGGGGGGGGGCAGCACATGATCTCCTTTTCCAAGAACAAATTTTCAGCTGAAAAAACTTTCTATTAAAAGCCCAGAGACATGTATTTTGTCTCCAGAGACGTATACATTTCTCTTATAACAAGGATTTATCACCTCTGGAATTGTAGTCAGAACCTGAAGACAAACAAATCCTGTCAAATGACCAATATCTTTGACCACAAATTACAATGAAGACTGAGCCATACCTTCTTCTAATAGACTACAGTTAGAGTTGGGGTTAGGATTAGGGTTAGGGTTCGTCTCTCTCCGAATTCAGAGAAACAATCATGATTGTTTTGTTGATAATGCCTTCTTGAAGGAGGAGGCTAGTGTCTCTGGAGACCAGAGACATGTCTCTGGCCTTCTAAAACAAGGATTTTTCACCTCAAAATTTCTTATAAAAGGAGATCATGTGCTAATAGCCTGGGGGACAGGACACAACTAATGTAGCGTTATTTCCGCTTTTTGCATTGTTTCATATTTAAACAACGCTAAAATTATCTCCGTTTACATGCCCCCCAAGACACAACTTTGTCTCCCTAACATTAACGCAAGTTTCTACAAAGGAATCAGTATAAAGAGACCTACTCTCGTCAAAGGTCAGATCCCGTCATAATTTCGGATGAAAATATCATTGTGTGACAGCCTTACTTCTAAGCTGTAAACTGCGATAAATAGGCTTACATATATTCCCCACCCATCTACATTATCAAAAGATCCTCATATTGCCAATTATCAAACAAGAATCGGCACCGGAAGCGCGAATCAATGGTTCCTCCCTTTCTCACTAGATGGCTCTCAGTGTGGAATATCTTTTTTTTTTGCTGATTAAAAAGCTTAATATTCACTCGATTTACACCCTATAAAGATCCACACACAGCTATCATTTATCAGCGATAATCGGCGAATAGTTCAATTGTTTGCCACCAGTTGTCCTGATGGCATTAGGCAGTCTTAGCCGCGCCGACTCTAGGCTGTGTCTCACGATCTTGAGCCAATGTTTTTGTCTCTGACCGGATGCCGTCTCTGACCAGATGCCGTCTCTGACCGGGTGCCGTCTCTGACCTGGTGTCAGAAAAACGTGTTTTTTAAATGTTAACCTATACTCATATGTATAAGGATATGTAAAAACGTTATGGCAGCTCTTATGTAATTACTATTAGCCTCATGCTGTTGGTAGAACATAACTAAACTCCCTAAGTGACATCCGGTCAGAGACGGCACCCCGTCAGAAACGGCACCTGGTCAGAGACGGCATCCGGTCAGAGACAAAAACATTGGCTCAAGGTCGTGAGACAGCCTCTATCAATAGTAGAGTCTGAGGGCACTCATGGACGCCGTCGCAGACACATGGCGGTGCCATTACATAACCCTGTGAACATTGCTGGGTGAGGGGTGCCCGAAATAGGACATGGCCTATAGCATTTCAAAACAGGACTGTCACTGTGACCAATGAGACCCTGCCTCAATCTCTAACCCCTGAACATTGTCTAGTGAGTTGGGGCCATCAGGATCCTGAAGATTGGCTAGTTCCTGGTGACCTGACCAAACATTTGTTAGTTATGAGCCTTTCCAGACACACGACTGAGCGTACCGCCTATAGAGTTGACTTGGGTTCGAGACTGGGCATTAGGGAGTGTTCATTTATTAGGTAGGCCTACATGGGGAGAGGGGTTGGGGGGAGCATAAAAAGTTCCGAGGGGCA
The DNA here is from genome assembly GCA_947462335.1 of Harmothoe impar. Lineage (NCBI taxonomy): Eukaryota > Metazoa > Annelida > Polychaeta > Phyllodocida > Polynoidae > Harmothoe > Harmothoe impar. The sequence continues at coordinate 68,338,550 of OX381716.1, read as the reverse complement.
TAACAAATTGTGCCTCTTTTAGTAGTAAGGGGGGTAAAAATGTGAATAGTATAGGCCTATAGAGAATAGTATAATATATACCTATAGTAGACCTATAATAGGCCTATTAACAGTTTTAATATAGGCCTAAGCCTACCAGGACCCCCCCCCCCCCCCCCCTTGGGAAGTTCCGACATTCCCCCCCCCCCCCGCTTTCATATGTGGTCATGGTAAATGTTGCTAATAATGAAGTGTGGTGGGGTTTTCAGCTAACTGAGGGAACATTTAACTCATCGGAGCCTGCTTGCCTATGCCTATTGAGGATCTTCCAGGCTTTTTGAGGGAATACACACCCTGTCCACCCAAAGTGAGCAGTGGGGGGCCAGACTGACAATTTGAAGGGAGGTTGGTGTGGAGACCAATACTTTGTCTAAGTGATATAATAGGTATATTGAGGGTGCTGATTCCGAATCTGCCATGTGTAAAGTCATATCTGTGTCGCATTAAGGTCAAATACAAGGTCAAAGGTCACAAGTGGGTATAAGAAAGAGACTGCAATTTAAGCAGGGTAATAGCTATAAAACAAATAGTTCATTCTATTTTCTTTGCAATCACTTCTACTGATTCAAAATTCAACCGTATGACTAAGACAGACCTGAACTACATGCATTACAAGATGAGTAAGCTTCACTTCTAATATGTTTGTATTTGTTTCAAAATGTGTTTACTCATTTAGTCTCATTTTTACATCAGATCGTGACCTTTGACTATGAATTTGACCTTGTTGCGACACAGATATCTCTTTACACAGAGCAGATTCGGAATCAGCACCCTCAAAATACCCTGTTAAAACACTTGTACAAAGTATTGGTCTCCACACCAACCTATAGTTAAATATCAACATTTGGTCTCCTTGGCCCCCCAAGGATTTGGTAAATGATGCTAGGCCCTACATTTTCTAGTTGTAGTAATCAGTATGGTTTAATTCGGTCAAAAGTGCATTGTCATGACACAGAGTAGCATATCCCTTCCAGTACGGTACTCTGTGTTGTTGGTACTCTATGTACGGTCATGTTTTTGCTCAGTCCACTAAATCAAACCAAATTGATCGGCAATTAGTTCTCCTGTTGGCCACCGGTTGTCACCATGATGTAAGTGTTTAACTTTTCCCACATAGTGTGAAAGTTGGGGGGGGAGGGCAGTCTATCGCAATTTGCCCTCCTTAGTCAGGGGTAGACACTAACGCTGGCCCGGGAGCCAATGGCCCGTAGTTTTGGGCCCGGGCCCCCTATTTACCTTGCGACGGGCCTGGCAGGCCCCTAGCAAGGCCCTAATTTTGCTCTACATGCCAGTTTTTACGGCTTGTGAATAGGACCATTATTAAAGTTTCTAGAGAGTAAAACATTTTACTGTAGGCCCTTAGAAATATCCGGGCCCACAGCAGTAATCCCGGGCCCACAACTTTCGTAAGCTGCGGGCCCGGGTGGCCCATGGTCTAAAATGTTAGTGTCTACCCCTGACTCCTATCTGCAAAAATTACAACCATAGACAACGGATAGTCCAAGTGTACCCAGACCAAAATGTACAGGTTTATTTTTAAGATTATGAGTATGACAGTATCTTTTCAGCAGGTTGACAGCTTCACTTGCCTTGGTAAATCAACATTATTGTGTATAGGAAATTTCATGAAGTTATTTCCAACCCGTGACCTTTGGACTCCGTTGTTGATCAAGATACAAGGCCTGTGTTTCGATATATTGTACCAAAGGAGATAAAGAAATATTTCACTTGCTGAAGCAATCTCTTGTATATATATATATATATATATATATATATATATATATATATATATATATATATATATGAACCGATCCTCGCTGTGGTTGGAGACAATATGGTGAGGTAGACCTATTCCCGCCCACAGGTGGGGGCTCCACTCTGCGGGGGCGGTGACGGGTGGAACTAGTCTGTCCGTAATATACCTGGATACTTATAGTATCCAACTCATATATATATATATACATATACATTTATATATATATATCTTTATATATAGATGATAAATATTATATTTATTCCCACCAATCATTCGGCGCTGCTTCATATCACTATATTAACCCATTGCTACATCCTGACACCACTAGTGAGTCATGATTGAGATCTAACCCGTGTTTTCACTACATGTGTGTACTATCGATTCTTTTATCCGATGAAAGAAATAAGGTCCTATACAGGACACATAGCATGGGACACATGTTTGATTACTGATTGGGCGTACACATGACTATCTCATGATAACTTGCAGATTGCCAGGTCTCGCCTTGTGGAAGGGGAGAAGGGAAATGGGAGCTATCTTGTGTTATGAAAGGAAGTGCAAATTGCCATGGAAACCAGCTTTTTCCTCTATGTGTCTGTAGTGTTATAGTGTGATACATACTATTAGGTGATAGCCATGGGATTCCCCTTTCATTTGATACCATGTTATGCTTGTTTTATCGGGGGGGGGGGCATTTCTAAGCCCCTTTTCTCACATTGGACCCAAGTCTAATGTGTTATGGTCCAGATAATAGCTGCTATTACAGTGGATGGCTCGACTCAAATTGATACGTTTTCACAAATACACTGCTTCTGTTTGGTTAACATACGAGTAATATAGAACAGATTTCAAAGTATGCTCACTTCCCTTGATAGCTATAGTGGAGTAAGGAAATCAAAAATATATGCCTACGTACCCTATGCTTAATGCTACTATTAAAATTGTGACAATCTAGAAGCTAAAAAGGGGCTGGGGCTACCTGATATTTGGCTACGGACATTGTAGGAAATTGCAAATGACATTGTGCTAAAGGCGGACAGAGACAATTATGATGAGCATGCTCAATATCCATGACTTAAATGGGCTTACCTTGGGGATATAAGGCAAACCTGGTTAATCCAGACGACTGTTCCCCGTTGTATTTTGCCCCGGTGTCCTTCTTACCTGTTACGTTAGTCCCGCCAAATCTCTTTTTCTTGTCTTATCAGTAGCATAATCTTATAGGACACTAGAAACATGATAAGAAGTGTATTTGCATTTCAAGTAGAATCTAACACACCTTAGCCATTTAGCCTGTATAGTATGTACACGCAAACGAGCATGACTTTGACCAGGGCCAAGGTTACCATGCCCCTTGTCGCATTAAACACGCAATATATCTGTCACAAGCTATATCAGAACTGGTACAATTCCGGAACTGCGCACACTTAAAGTCAGAATTTCTACATGGGCCAACAGTTCCGAAATTGTGACTTCTGTCAGCAACAACAAACAAAAGGTTGAAATACTTTCTAGATGAGATTGATACTGTCCTTTGTATCATGTATCATGTATTATTGCAACAATAATTGTATGATACTGGTCGTAGAGATCAGGCGACCAGTCAGCGGAGAAGGTCACACTGTAAAAAGTTGTTGTTCGTGAACAACAAAATTTGCTGTACATGTACAGTACTTTAGCTGTAAATGATAATACAGCAAATTCTACTGTACATGTACAATTCTGTTACTGTAGATGCAGGTTACGGTAGTGACTTGTAGATCTACAGTACTTTTCCCTGTAATGTACACGAGAGGTTGTGGGATCGATCCTAGGTCTAGCCACCTCTCATCAGGGATCTTTAGCAACAAGGCTGTAGCTCATTTAATACAGACATGGCAGAGGTAGCTTATATCCCAATATGACCATTTGTAACACTGGCTCTGTGGCGCACCGGATCAGGGCCTGTCTCCAACACCACAGGTAGTGAGTTCAATCCTTGGTGGAGCCACTTCTCTTGTTTCACCTACATCCACCTAAAGTTCGTTTTCGCCTCACATGGATGGTTAAAAATGTCACCAGCACTGCGAGGCGAACCCCAGACCTTTAAAAATTATTATTAATCAGTTGAGAAGTAGAGTAGAGATATATCCCAATATGACCATTTGTAACACCGGCTCTGTGGCGCAAAGGATCAGCGCCTGTCTCCAACACCACAGGTGGTGAGTTCAATCCTTGGTGGAGCCACTTCTCTTGTTTTACCTACATCCACCTAAAATTCGTTTTCCCCTCACATGGATGGTTAAAAATATCACCAGCACTGGGAGGCAAACCCCAGACCTTTACAAATTATTATTATATAGTTGAGAAGTGGAGTAGAGATATATCCCAATATGAATGTTTGTAACACCGGCTCTGTGGCGCAACGGATCAGCGCCTGTCTCCAACACCACAGGCGGTGAGTTCAATCCTTGGTGGAGCCACTTCTCTTGTTTTACCTACATCCACCTAAAATTCGTTTTCCCCTCACATGGATGGTTAAAAATATCACCAGCACTGGGAGGTGAACCCAGGACCTTCAGACTATGATTTACAATCAATTTTGCTGTACAGTAACAGAAGATTCTGCTGTCCCTATACAGTACATAGTGCTGTAAATATACAAAAGCTCACTTGCTGTAGGTCTACAGCACAATCTACTGGAACCATAGTTGCCCCCAGTATTTGGTGTACAGGAACACTACTTACTTCTAACAGTGCAGGAAGGGGGGTGGGGGGGCTGGCATCCCAGCTCTCCAATCCGACATCATGGACTAGGCCCCTACTAGTACCAGATGACAGACAATAGATGACGGACAATAACGGAAAAGTGATGACAAATAATGACTGCCTGCTGGGGGTAAGGAGAAACTTAGAAATTGGTCAAATATGACAGAAAATAATATAACATATAGGGGGGTGGGGTGAGGGGGGGGGGGCTCAGCACCCAAATCAAGAGGCCCAGAATTAGGGGGGGGGCAGAATCCTGATATCAAAACATTGAGGGCGGGGGTTGGGGTGGAAAGGACATTAAGGTAGAGTGACATTAAGCATGAGGAGAGGGCATCGAGGGGGACGGAGGGATGTAAAGTTCTGTTACACAGGGTCCCGGGGGTGAATGAAGCAAGGTCCCCGAAATGGCCATCGGGGAAAGGGGGCAGTAGATTTTGTAACATTTCAATCAAACTGATGGAGGGGAATAGTGTAATTTCTGTGCAGCTGAAATGGGCAAAGCTTCAGCTATGTACTTTCTCACGGCATGTAAAGCAGACTGTTAAAAAAATGAGGGGATAAAAGAAATGAAATACCTTATATATCTGCAATGATTATGTATTTAGGTATAACTTGAAAAAACAGACTGTCACTAGGCATAAACTGTTCCGATCAAATATTATGACATAAGCATGTATTTGAGGTTAAGATAAATGTCGGACATTAGACAATTCCCTTTTCTCATATAAAGGGCTAGAGTGAAAATGTTGTCATGAATAACCTGGTGAAAACCCTTTTATCTGTGAAGGAACTCATGTATATGATAAGACATGAGGTTTAGAAAAGATTGTGGTTGTCTCTGTAGACATGGGAGACTAATGAAACATGTCTAATTTGGTGGCAATCATGTTCTGGGGGCCATTTTACAACTTTGGAAATCAGGAAAGCCAAGAATGATGATTGGACTAATACAAATGTACACTTTCTTGAAGGCTTTTCTTGAGCATTCATTTTGTATATGAAATAAGAAAGAGCACTACTGATATCGATTTTTTATTTCTGTAGCTGCTGTAAGGTGTATTGACCATCTCTACAAAAAATGATGTTTTTGTAAGTGAACCCCCTTCCACGCACTGAACCGACCCAGTATCATATGGCATAGCAAGATTCTCAGACGGGGAAGTAGCTCAGTTGGTAGAGCAGCAGGTTACGTGATCTGAGGGTCCTGGGTTCAAGTCCCGCTTTCTCCAGATGATTTTTCCGCGACCGTTACACTTTGAACAATTTTGACCAAAAATATGTATAATGTGAAACATTTTAATTTTATCATGATACTTTCCGGACACTTTCTTGTACATCCGAAATATTAATAACATAATGATGTAGGAAACGTCAATTAAGTAAGAATTTGCTTAAATACATCCAAATGTATACAAATCATTTGCACTCCAACAATGAACTGTTTACCCATAATGCAGTGCTTTATAGGATGAATTTAGTCGATTTTGCAGTACTTTTTTGTTTCAAACACCCTCAAATTATGCTAGGCAACCCTATCAAAACTTTCTTTTGTTAGTAAATGATCTGTGGAATATTTAGAGGAATTTTAACAGAAACGTAATTTCTGTGACTGCATATTTTGAAAGATTTTGTGCAAAATTAATGAAAAATTTATCAAAATTGCCAATCAAATGTCCCTTTTTCACCCAGAATGCCACGGCATGGGACCATGAAATAATTTTTAAAATAAATATATATATGATAGCGTTCATTCTGTGATGTCAAAAGTGCTGCAAACCCTGAGACGTCGTATGTCTAAGAATATTGCCATCTTGGTCTATAAACAGACAATAATGCCAGTATTGGAATATTGTGGATATCTTTTCAATGGTGTAGTCCAAACACAGCACAAACGCTTGCAGCTAATGCAAAACAGGGGCCTGCGTGTCTGCCTAAGTGTCCAATGGCTATACCATGTATGGGACCTGCACAAAGATGCAAATATTGCCTATCTAAGTGTCAGATTTGACATGCAACTGTTACTACTAATACATAAATATGTTTATGGTGACCAACATGATCCTTACAACAACCAGCAGCCTATGGTCATGTAACCCATTCAACTAACATTTGTTTGCCTAAATACCCGACTGCCAGATCCAAGGCTTTCAGGAAAAGCCCCTTAAACTGGGGCATTGATCTTTGGAACAAGCTTAATGTCTCTTGCTGCACACGAACAGACAGAGACTTATTTAAAGCCTAAGCCAAGGTGACTGTTCAGAGGTTGTTCTTGGCTAAACTAAATGGCTAAGCATATTGTATACAGGTACATAAGCTGACATGATAAATGAATGTATGCACCCTGTAATATTGTAAAATGCCATACCTTACATAATATTGGAAAAGGAAATGTATATATATATGTCAGTTAGCTACCTGTGATACCACCTCCCTTGATCATATATATTATATGCTATGTATATTATATGCTATAGTGATGATACAACACTATCAGATGAATTGTCTTATGTAATCCTGCTTATGTAAAATCTGTATTTGAGATACATAATTGACTCCATGCTGTTTTTTGAGTTTGTAAGAGTATTTATTTCATAAATGATTTTCATTAATACAATTATAATACATCAAGTGTACACATGGATTTGCCGTACAATTCAGTATTCACCATTGTACAGACTTATTGAGAATTCATGCACTCAGTTTACAATAGTTCATTGTTCACTGTTGTTGATATTACCAACGTCACTGTGCCTATAGATACGGATATATACGTATTATAAATTGCACATAAACATGCACTCATTTACATTGTATTAGTACTATATACTCCTGGGACAAATGTGTCCATTTGAATTGTATCTTATTTGAACATCACCATGTGAATAAATACGTTTCAAACTCAAATATCTCATATTTTTGTTGTCACCGGCTACATAAGAATAAAAGCGTTAAATTTGTAATGTTTTACGTATTGTTTAGAGAAAATTTTAAATCAAAAGTAAACAACTACTTCTGGGCAGAAAATGAAGGAATTCTAATCTTTTTGATTCAATGGTGGCGACCTACCTAAAATACCTTTAGGCCCTGCAAGATTGAATGAATGATAGGTATTGTTTGGCTCTAACTTAAATAAAAGTGTCGAACATTACACGAGCACCACTTTACATACATAAAGGGCTATTATGAAAATTTTGTATTGAATATTTAGATTAATACTCTTAGAACTGGGAAGTAACATATACTAATGTGTCTTGTGAAACACCGACTTCAGACAAACACTTGTTTAATGTGTTTAACGGGCTTATTTTCATCCTGAAGGAACAGATATTTTCAGGAATTTATATATGTGTATTTCGACATATATTATATATTATGTGCAATGTATTGGAATAAATCTTTAAGGAAAATATTAGCGGGCATGGTATGAGCTCCACGCTAATATGCTTTGTGAAATATTTATATATTAGTTGTATCTTGGTTGTAGCCCACACACCAGCTTTGCATCTTGGCAGTATACCTTTGGGAAACACTTTTTTGAACCAGTATACAATTGATAAAACCAAATGTTCGTTTTACTAGCAATATACAATTAAGCCATTCTATAGAAACACTTATAATATAATTTATATCATACCCCCCTTGTAAAACACCCCACTGTACTCGCTTTTGACGCTGTTTCTTTTCGCAGTGTGCTACTGCATGTGCATTAAATGGAACCTAGGTCAATGTTATGTCGAAGCGAAATTCGATGTGACAATAGATAGGAGTATCAGATAAATTTGCATAGGAAGGTACGATTATAGGTATGATTGAACGTCCTCAGTTGGACCTATATGTTACATGACATCTTTCCTCACCGATACTGTCAGCTGATATAGCAAAGCTTAGGTAGAATACAGGCGCTATTTGTAAACTTTATTGATAGGAAATATTAAGACTTGAATGCTGAAAGTTATCTAAGTTCTTTCTCTAATGCCCGTCAGCTCATTTTCTTATGACTATCAGGTTTAGATTGTAACCTCCATCAGATTTCTCTTATGCACGTCGGATACATATATTGGTATGCTTGTGGAATAAAGAAACATTATTAACTCAAATGCCTGCTAAAGTCCAATGTTAGTCAGATAAGGGGATTGTTGTCCAATGCCCGCTTGGGTGCTCTTTCAGAAGAAGTGACAAACTCATAGGCAAATTTTAAGGTGACTTGTAGAAAGTGTTTCAGAAGATGAAATCTTTGGAGCATAATATGGCTCAGTTTCATGAGTTTGTAACATTTGAAACGTCTTTGACCGGGTGTAGTCTTTGACCAGGTGTAGTCTTTGACCGGGTGTAGTCTTTGACCAGGCAGCATTAGAATAGCAGAAATGAGGTCTATGTAGTAAGAAAAGCGGGGAAATAGTGCACCCATATGTGGATACAAGTTTATAGCAAACATTAGTCAATTTTGTTATATTCATATACTGAGCATACACATTTCACTCTACTCGGTCAAAGACGTCACTTTAGATATAACTTTGAGCTTAAACAACTGCACTGTGCATAGTAAGTGCAGTATATAAATATATAAAATGTTACTTATGTTTCCAATGAATGTGTATTAACATATTATTGCAGTATGTCACCGATTTCCTTAGTAGATATGCCTCATTTATTCCATCTTATAACTCCCCGGTCAAAGACAACACCAGTCAAAGACAACACCCGGTCAAAGACGTTTCAACTGTTACAAACTCATGAGACTGAGCCTTATGTTTGCCCATAATTCTTTCACTCATTTTTTTTTCGGGGGGGGGGGGGGTGGGGTGTTACCTGTTTTCCAAGAAAATGTCAAAACGTTAAAGCTTTGGGGGTCATCTTGCTGAAAACTCCTCCCCCCTCACTCATTCCGTTAGCATTGGTTGGGAGAGGGGGGGGGGGGGGGGGGGCTTGGACATATATAGTTTAACAATTTGTCAACCCCTGGGCCGAAATCCTACCACTCCGCCCGCTGTTACATGACCACTCCCTTCAATAAATTTGCATCAGTTCCCAAACATGTTTTAAAAGTCAGCTTGTGACAAAATGAGAAATTCTCCCACCAAGGGGCATTTTAAAGTACAACCAGTGCATTCGGCAGCTGGTGATTATGTTTTATAAAATATAGTCTAGTGTCCGTGATAGTAGGCCCTAGCCTATCCTCAAGCCCCCCTCCCCCCCTCCTCCCCCCAGCTGCACACAGATAGGCCCACTACGAGATATTTCAGATGCCCCCCCCCTGAGCAGGCCGTGAGAAGGGAATTAGTCTAATAGATAAAACGTTATTGACATATAAAGGAGTTAAAACATAAATTGGGTTAGACTGAGGAAGAAAATTAAACTTTGAAAAAAATATGCACAATCTTAAATAGCCTCTTTCGGTTTGCTTGTCAAGCATCTCAAGCCTGATTTAATGGGGTGGGTACCAGCGGCCAAATATTGCCGTTTTAATATATAGGGGAAACAGGCATCATTACTTTTTGCGGTAGCTTGGTCTGAATCTGAGAATCGGCCTTGCCCCCCCCCCCCCCCCGCCGGCCTCCAGTGCTGCCAGAGCCGATGGTACCCCCTCCTATGCCTTATTCAGCAACTGGTTTGTCGTTTCCTCTGCACCACCGGTATTTACGCCTTCTTTGCCAGTACCTCCATTGCTGCTACTTTGTCTATTCTTATTGTCTATGCCTTCATTTGCTCTGTTAATGTGGCATCCGCCGACCGCACCCTCTGCTTCTCCTCCACGTCCCTCTGCAGGCACGCCTCCGCCTGAATGGCTGTCATCACCTCTGCAGATCCGTCGGCAGAGACTGGTACACCCGTTGCTTCTGCTTGCTTGCTTGCTTGCTTCCTTGCTTGCTTCCTTGCTTCCTTGCTTGCTTGCTTCCTTGCTTCCTTGCTTCCTTGCTTCCTTGCTTGCTTGCTTGTTTGCTTGCTTTCATCAAGTTGGGGTTGGCCCCTTCTATCGTCAGTTTGGGCCGGGCCCTGATTGTCATCTATTTCATTGCAACACTCTCCCGACTTAGAATTTCCATTATGACCTTTGGATGTAGGTAGTAATTCCTGCGAAGACCCACGTGCCTGTTTGAGGGGCCTACATTGAGAAAAAAAAGACAATCACTGAGAGAGAAACAACAAATATATCAAAAGTGGTTAGCTAAGATCATCTATATAATAATACCATAAAACTAATGTTTCTAAGGTAAATAACCACCCTGGTAGTTAGCCCCCTCACCTAAGGCCATTTGACATTCGGATATTAGGCCCCCCTTACAAACGGCCCCTATCTTACAAAAAATTGTAAGATAAGGGCCCTTTGTAAGATAGGGACCATCTGCAGCCCCTACCTTGCAAAAGGCCCCTATCTCACAATTTTCTGTTAGGTAGGAGCCACTGATAAACAGACCCTATCTCACATAAATTTGTAAGATAGGGACACTTTGTAAGATGGAGGCATGTCAGGCCCCTATCTTGGAAAAAAAACCTATCTTACAAAAAAAGATCAGTCAAAATTGACTTTTCTGTCAAAATTCCAGTAAAAGCGATTTTTCTGTCAAATTTGCCTTTTCTGTCAAAATTGGTTTATCTGTCAAAATCGATTTTTCCATCAAAATCGTTTTTTCCATGAAAATCTGTTCTTCCGTGAAAATCTGTTTTCAGTCTTAATCTGTTTTGCAGTCAAAGTCTGTCAAATTCGATTTTTCTGTCAAAATCCATTTTTCTGTTTAAATCGGTTTGAACTGTCAAAAGCAAGATCATGGTCAGCCAGCTACTGACAGTGCAAACTTAATTTTCTTATTGACAGTTCCAACTGTCAAAAACTGAATAAAATTCCCCTTATTGACAGTTTGAACTGTCAATACCAGGATAGAATTCTCTTATTGACAGTTCACACTGGCAATAAGAGATTAATTCTCTCTTATTGACAGTTCCATAAGTGAAGTGTCAATAAGAGAAAATTAATCTGTTTCTGTTTCTGTTATTGACCAACCTACCTTTGGTCAAAGAAATTGACCAAACAACCTAAAAGTTTGAGTGACCTTATTTTTGATTGATGATCTAATTACTCGATCAATTGATCATCTGCATGGTCATATCATTATGAAATGGATTTAAAAAGGTCGGGAAAAACTTCATCGGTGAAAATGGATCAGTGACCTAATTATTGAGAATGACATAATTTACATATTTGCTAAATCATTTGACTATCAGCATGGTCTCATTCCCATGAAATTCCTTAAAAGATAATAAAACAACTCATTAAGAATAAAGTATGACTGACCTAATTATTGATTGACCTAATTAGTAATATTTTTTTCATTAGCATGGTCACAATTTATGACATGGATTTAAGAATTATAAACAACTTTGATTTGCAAAAAAGATTACCTGACTATTTGATTATGCTGGCATCGCTAGGGGCAATTCACTTTAACATGAATGCCAATTATCACATTAATAAGTTTGTCTGTGAAGAAATTGTGATTTAGGGACTGGGTAAAAACTTTTTGCAAGTTAGGGGCCTGGCTGACGTATATGCAATATCTGACATATGAATTTGTCATGTAGGGACCCCGCAAAAATATTTGTAAGTTAGGGGCCTGGCCTATGCCCTATCTGACAAACAATTTTGTGAGGCTTTTTAACAGATAGGGGCCTGACATGGTCCCTATCTAACAAAAAGGATGAGTTTGTAAGATAGGGGCCGTTTGTAAGATAGGGGCCTCACGCCCGTCAAGTTATTTTCTAATGCCCGTCAGCTCCTTTTCTAATGACTATCAGGTTTAGATTGTAACCTCCTTCAGATTTCTCTTATGGACGTCAGATATATATGTCTATATATATATATATGTATATATATATATATATATATATACATATTTGTAGGTATCCTTTTCTAATGTCTGCTAGAGTTTAATGTCAGTCAGACAAGGGGATGGTTTTCCAATGCCCACATTGGAGCTCTTTCAGAAGAAGTAACAAACTTGTAAGCAAATTTTAAGGTGACTAAACCTGTTAGACGATCATCAGTAGGAGACTTGTAAAAAATGTTTCAGAAGATGAAATCTTTGGAGCATCAAGATGTTTTCCCATAACTCTCTCACTCATCTCTTTCGGGGGGGGGGGGGATATTACCTGTTTTCCAGGAAAATGTCAAGGCATTAATGGTTTGGTAGTTAGCTTGCTGGAAATTCTCCTGCCCCCAACCTCTGTTGATGATAAATGATCATTCTGTCACGCCATAAAACCACTCATTTTACCTTCATCCAATGTATTACGTAATGTTATGTCATATTACATGATAATCATGATATCTAATTATTAATATTCATATTCATTATCATTTATAATAAACGTAATACATATTTGCGTTCCATATGTTTATCAAAGTACACCCAGACGTCAGACATGCCTATTTCTTGTTTAGCCAAAGCTGTGTAATCCCCCATACATAATTACAAACGGACACAAACGGACCCATATCTACCAATACAAATATAAAGGCCGGCCCCAGACGCGAAGTCACCGGCCGGACATTCCAACACAAGAACAATGAACAATATGTCAAGCCGTAGACATATAAACAATGACCTAATCTGTACAGCCCTATACTGCACGGCGCCCCAGCACACTTCAAACGGCCAAGGCGCGACCACGAGGCGGGCCCTAAAGCCGCCAGGTATATGCATTACCTATTACATAATCTATTACCCATAATGCACGGACTGACAGGCTCCAAACCTCAAGTCCGGTGCACCTCCATGTTAAAGCTATGAATATATATAATTATCCAATCAAATGTCAAACCATTATTATCAAATGAAAACCACTGTTACATATATTTCCGGTCACTTGGGCTCCTCCTCCACCTGCCGGGCACTTGTATTTAAGCCCCGGTCAGATGGAGGGAAATCAGTAACAACCATCTACCATCTTACGACACCGAGGTGACTGGTACTCTGCTATTAATATTATCATTAATAAAAGATACCAAGTACTACGTCTGACCTCTCATCCGCCATCTTTATTATCCACATTGACGTGACAGGGATTTTCCTAGCCACAATTCGGTTAGCGGTGGTAGGGAGAAGATTTTTCACCCCCTGGGCTGAAATCCCCCCCCCCCCCCCGTTCACCAAATGACCACTGTGTTCAACCAATCTATATCAGTTGCCAAACAAAGTCAGTTCATTTTTTCATGGTGAAACACAATTTCTCATTTACCGACCACATTTGTCTGACACAAGTGCACTCGTCAAAACCCAACCTACACTCATGCCATGATAGGTTTTGATGAAAATCCAATTGTGACAAGAGGAGGCTCTTTAGAACAACCGATGTAATTGTAGGCAAATGATGACATGACAAAACCTATTTGATGACCACCAGTAAAATTTCTTTCACAAGATTTATTTATCCAGATTCCTATTATTTACGTCTTCGAAATTTCACTAATTTACAGGCGAGTCAGCGAGTTCACTGACTCGTCTCGCTTGAAGTCCATTTTCCACGACTTATCATTGTTTCTCCTGCCTTAAAAGCTCACAACTTAAAGAAAACATATTATTCTTTGATAATCCGCAATCATTTACTACTTACATGGTCAAATTAAGGAGGATTGATTGATTTTCGACAAAGTTTAGTCGCCGAAACTTGACTCGTCGGATTCTTGAAATTTGTGCATTTTTTTACGACAACGATCGATCATGTGTTTTATTTTTATTTTGGCATGAAAATATATCCATAATACATTTATAATGATGGCTTACCGTTCAGCAGGGCGATATCTTCCATATTTAATCGTATTATGCCATAATTCAGCCTTTTAATATCGTTCGACACGACGACAATGTAAACAAAATATGGCTATCTCACGGATTCTCGGGATCTCGCGAGATTCAAAATGGCGGGCGGGGGACGCCGAGGGACGATGATTCGGTACCTAATTGGCTAATTTCATGGATTACAGCTCAAATATACAAGGTAAGTCTGCAATTTTTGTTGTCATTGATAGATTAGGCTTCCTATATTTGGGGGGTGAAATTGCGGACAGCTCAGTAGCCGGGTTATTCCGCAAAATGACAAAGACCGGGCTCTAAACTTACCAAGACCAAAAAACAGAGCCAATGATCAAATGATAGAAGTTTGAAAATGACAGCGAAACCTGACACGGGGGGGGGGGGGGGGTCAATTTTGTTGGCTTCAAGGGGGTGCCCTGCCCCAAACCAAATGTTTGTCAAAGACATACCCGTATCTATAGAACTAAACATGATAGAGAGACAAATTTTACATTTCTGAAATCCTCTCGCCGAGACGCTTCGTTTGGCGCTATGCACTAGAGTCTAAATCGAAGCGTTCTACTCGCCAAAATTCCCAAACAATGTCAAATTTCACAAAAAGTAGGGGGGATGGAGGGCTGACACACTAGGGCCTAATAAAGATGACATTTCTGCATCTAACGAGCCTAATAAGGTGAATATTGGTTGAGAATTACCTTTGATATGAGCCATTTTCAAGAAATTTGATTCAAGTTGAGAAATGACAGTCCGGTCTGCGCCGATCAGCTGATCATTGACCTATATTCAGATTGAGACGATTGTTTTTCTTTCGTTGGCTTCGTTTGGGGGTTAAAATACCTTATTTTTAATGGAAACAAAGCCTAAGCGTTACAAAACATCCTATATTTATCGGCACAATAGCTAAATTAGGCCCTACCCCCCCAGAAAATTTGGTTGAAGCATTTTCAAACAGGGGCGCCCAGCCACAGGGTTGAGACGCTACCCGGTAGTGCTTTAACATAGGGAGTCTATGGGCGCCGAGTGACAGTGGCTCGATGCAAACATGAAAACTGCTCTTTAAAATTGTACAAGGGGGGGGGGGGAGCCCCAAAATATTTTTTTCTGAACTCCCAAGTCTTAGGCCTTTCTAATGATACAATTTATTAAGAAATCCAACACGTAGAAGTCACATTTCACATACGGGCACGACCCTCAAACATGAATACTACTAGAATAACTTGAAAATTTGCTCAACGATTTTTTTTTGTTTGGGGGGGTTAGAGCAATTTTTGAGATCTGCCCTTAATATATATCAAAGATGACATGTTGAATATCCCAGATTGCGATATCCCATTAAAAAAAATAAATCTTTATGACCCCCCAAGCCTCCCTGAGTTTGGGTCAATTCACCATCCCAACCCTGTTGAAATCCTATATACGGTCTCGTGGCTGATCAACTTGAGTTTGCTTTTTTGGATTTATGGATATTTCGGGGCCCCAAACATTTCTGAGCCTCAGATAATAGTAAAGTAGACATGCTGAAGTACCACCTATTTTTTTCCGGACCCAAAAAGACCCACTTTTGACCCAAATAGAGCAGGCGAGACTCTACCTGGTAGTGCTTTAACATAGCGAGTCTATCCGCGCCAACTGACAATGGCCCTATCCAAACTGAAAATATGCTCTAAAAGTGAACACAAGGGGGGGAGCCCCAAAATTTTTTTTCTGAACTCCCCTGTATTAGGCCTCTCTAATGATACGATTCATTAAGAAATCCAACAAGTAGAAGTGACTAAACCAATAGCGGCAGGACCCTCAAACATGAATACTACTAGAATAACTTGAAAAATTGCTCAACGACAAGCCCTTTTTTGGGGGGGTTAGAGCAATTTTTGGGATCTGCCCTTAATATGTGGCAAAGAAGACATGTTGAATATCCAAGTTTCCGCTATCCCATTGAAAGAAAAATTCTTTATGACCCCCCAAGCCCCCCCTGAGTTTGGGTCAATACACCATCCCAACCCTGTTGAAATCCTATACACGGTCTCGTGGCTGATCAACTTGAGTTTGCTTTTTTGGATTTATGGATATTTCGGGGCCCCAAACATTTCTGAGCCTCAGATAATAGTAAAGTAGACATGCTGAAGTACCACCTATTTTTTTCCTGACCCAAAAAGACCCACTTTTGACCCAAATAGAGCAGGCGAGACTCTACCCGGTAGTGCTTTAACACAGCGAGTCTATCTGCGCCGACTGACAGTGGCCGGACTTAAACTGAAAATATGCTCTAAAATTGAACACAAGGGGGGGGAGCCCCAAAATATTTTTTTCTGAACTCTCCTGTATTAGGCCTTTCTAATGATACGATTCATTAAGAAATCCAACAAATAGAAGTGACTAAACCAATAGCGGCAGGATCCTCAAACATAAAAACTACTAGAATAACTTGAAAAATTGCTCAACGACAAGCCCTTTTTTGGGGGGGTTAGAGCAATTTTTGGGAACTGCCCTTAATATGTGGCAAAGAAGACATGTTGAATATCCAAGTTTCCGCTATCCCATTGAAAGAAAAATTCTTTATGACCCCCCAAGCCCCCCCTGAGTTTGGGTCAATTCACCAACCCAACCCTGTTGAAATCCTATATACGGTCTCGTGGCTGATCAACTTGAGTTTGCTTTTTTGGATTTATGGATATTTTGGGGCCCCAAACATTTCTGAGCCTCAGATAATAGTAAAGTAGACATGCTGAAGTACCACCTATTTTTTTCCTGACCCAAAAAGACCCATTTTTGACCCAAATAGAGCAGGCAAGACTCTACCCGGTAGTGTATTTAACACTCAGAAAGGTTAATAGAGCTGTCTGTGGTTTAATACATGTAAATACCCAGTAGTGACTTTAAATAAGAGGCCATGGCCAGAAGTGAAAGTTCTTTTTCTGCCATTTTATATGTAAATTCTTATATTTTTGCAGTGAACGTGAGCGGTACAAGCGGGAGTCACACAGACAGGAGCCACGGGAGCGGGAGTCGCAGGAGCGGGAGCCTTGGCCACGTGGACACAGCACTCAGAACCTTGATCAGGGGCTCCACAACACGTGTAGGGGCTCTACAACACGTGTAGGGGCTCCATACCACGCCTAGGGGCTCCACACCATGACTAGGGGCTCCATACCACGCCTAGGGGCTCCACAACATGAGTAGGGGCTCCACAACACGCCTAGGGGCTCCACAACATGAGTAGGGGCTCCACAACACGTGTAGGGGCTCCATACCACGCCTAGGGGCTCCACAACACGTGTAGGGGCTCTACAACACGTGTAGGGGCTCCATACCAAGCCTAGGGGCTCCACAACACGTGTAGGGGCTCTACAACACGTGTAGGGGCTCCATACCACGCCTAGGGGCTCCACACCATGACTAGGGGCTCCATACTACGCCTAGGGGCTCCACAACATGACTAGGGGCTCTACAACACATGTAGGGGCTCCATACCACACCTAGGGGCTCCACAACATGACTAGGGGCTCCACAACATGTGTAGGAGCTCCACAACACGTGTAGGGGCTCCGTACCACGCCTAGGGGCTCCACACCATGACTAGGGGCTCCATACCACGCCTAGGGGCTCCGCAACATGACTAGGGGCTCCACAACACGTGTAGGGGCTCTACAACACATGTAGGGGCTCCATACCACGCCTAGGGGCTCCCCAACACTCATACTAGCCCTTTAAATATGGACTTCATGAGAGGGAATTTCAGATACAAATCAGGCATGAAACCCATCTGGAAACTGTTCCACATATCTAGGTAAGTCTTCCACATGTTTAGGAACTCTTCAACATGTGTATCTAAACTCATCAATGGGTCTAGAAACTATATCTAGGAATTTCCACTAGACATTTATAAAGTCTAGGAACTCTTCAATATATCAATCTTCATGCAAGTCATTGCTGCCCTTTTAATTATTAATAAAATCATTTTCAATTATAACAAGGATTTCTTTGTATAACCTCATCAAGTAAACAAATTTCCTCACTAACTCTGAAATAAATCCCAAACACCCCTCCAAATGCCTAAACGACCCTGCATAAATATTAAATCCAGTATCTTCTCAAACAAGTGAGGGCTAGCAAACAGATGGAATCTGTTTGCGCCCTCACTTGTTATAAATCTATAGAAATTAATGTAAATACCACATTTTGCCAGGTATAAATAATCTCGTGAAATGCAAATAGTGCAATATTGACAAAAATCTCACTATGACACCTGACGAATTTGTTCTGAAAGACCCCCTAGAGGCTCTTTTCGAAAAGACTGGTGAAAAAATGAGAAATTCTCCCACCAAGGGGCATTTTAAAGTACAAACAGAGAACATCACTTTTTGAGGTGATTTGAGTGAGCTGAATCCGAAAATCACCCTAGTTGCCAAGCTGAAAAAAAGTTCCATCTATATGAAAACTACAAAAACTAAATGGCTGCCATTGTTTTTTGAGAAAACCTATGAAACCTAAGTATTTATCATTCCTAGTCATGTAACACTTCAAAATGAGGGGAGATCGGGCTGTCTCAGACATTGGCCAAACGGGAAAGTTATTTCCCTAATGTCTCAATGCTGTCATTGGTTTTGAGAAAACGCCAGGAAATATATCACTCATCATTCCCAGTCATGTTGTCTCAAATGAAAGGTATTTGCAAGCCAATTCTAGGTCATTGGCAGAATAAATAGAGATTTTTGCCACATGAAACCTCCCCTGTAAACAAAATGGCTGCTCTACCAGGATATCTTTAACAACACTACAGCAGGGATGAGGGGAAATCAAATTTCCCCCACCCGCCCTCAAAATCTGTTAGCCTGCCACCCCCCGCCCTCCACCCCCTTCCATTGATGGGTCAATAATTGTTTACGCACCCCTTTATGTATAGTCAAGCAGTCTTTTTCATTGAAAACAGATGACTTTTTGGTCCAGTTAAGGGGCACATCCCATCCTAATATCAATCCTTACTATGTACAGGGGAAGACACTATTTTTTTCTGCTGTGGACCACCTGTGCAAATAGTCCCAAAGGTCTATGGACCCACGCAAGTGTGATTATCTATGGAAAAGTAGTCACTGTCCTCACTCAAAAATTCTGTTCTGATTGGGAGCCCTCCTTAGAATCAAGTCACTAGAACATGAGTCATACTTCCTGAGAATCTAATGGCAAGTCCAAATAAATCCAAATCCTAGGAGTCAGATAGCTTTGCCTCTGGAGCTGCAATCTAGACATCGGGTCTTGTTTAGAACTCCCAGAGACTTTCTACATTATTATGCTATTGGCCCCTACATTTTAACTTCAGCAAAATATTTGCATGGTATCTTGAGGAAGTTTAGGGGATGTGAACTCTAGTAATAGGTACATGGTAAAAGGTCTTAGGGATCTCCATGTCAAGGAGAACCCCTCCAGCAACCTTGACCTCCCTTTGGAGGTTTCCCATCCTTAATCAGGAGCATCCTTCCTTTCCTTATCCTGCCTCTCCTCTGGGGCCAGCATCCCTCTTTACAAATTCGAACCCTTTAACTGTGCCTGAACACCTCCTGCCAAAGCCCCCAGCCCTCCTCCCTTAGCCCAACCCTTTTATTAGGTTTCTAATCTCTCCTGCCTTGGCTCCAAACCCTCCTTCCAGGGCTCCTGTCCTTTTTCGTGGGTCCCCCTTATCTTCCGGGGCTTCTACCCGTCCTTCCTGGGCTTCCAACTCTCCCTCTGGCTTCTTTTTCATCTACATTTCCTCTTCCCTTCCTCAAATCCCTGCTTTGCATTGCATTGCTTCGCTGTACAATGCTCTCATGCTACTCTTCCCCTCCAACTGCTATATTGCTCTCCTTTCCCATTCTCCTGCCTCCTCCCAACACTTTCCCTCCCTTCCCATTACCTAACCCTTTCCCACCCACTCCCATTAATTCCTCCCTATATGTCCCACGGCTTGCTGGAGGATAGAACACAGAGGCAAAGTCTGAGTGCGTATTTAAGGGGAGGAAATGATACATGAGACATAGGGCCATAGTTGGTAGGGGTCATATCGGTCTTGTGGAAAGGAGATGACAGGGGAAGGGCAGGGTATCACTGGGAGGATAGGAAACAGGTGAGGGAGGGGAGTAAAATCAGGAGGTGTGTGGTAGGGCAGGGACCATATGTCACTTCCATCCTCACCAAATCTGTCAGGATGGGTGGGGGTACAAGAGGATAATTGGAATCCCTGAGAAGGGCTTGGGTAGGAGCATTAGGAGAAGGGTGGGGCATAGGAAGAGGGGTTGGATAGGGAAACTGTTGGCAACACAAGAGGAGGGATGAGAGATGAGGAATGCTTAAGGAGAGATCAGGGTTGATTGAGGAGGTCTTTTTCTCACAATTACATGAAAATCATTTGCTGAAGTGAGATGGTAATGTAGGGGCCTTTAGCATGTAGAAGTCACTTCTCTGGGAGTTCCAAACAAGATACCATGTCTAAATTGCAGTTCTAAACGCATAGATATCTTGGCTTAAGGACTTGGATTCTGAGGACTTGCCATCAGGTTCTTAGGACATACATGTTCTAAGGACTTGATTGTGATGTGGGGCCCCAATCAGATCATAAGTTTGTGGTGGGAACAATCACTTTTCCATAAATAGTCACACTAGTGCTGGCTCATAGACATTTATAGTTACTTGCAAAGCTGACCCACAGCTGGAAAAGTGTCTACCCTCTTTATAATATGCATTGGCAATGCTCCAATCTTGATGGGATGTGCTGCTTAACTGGGGAAGAAAGGTGACAAATCTCTGTGTTCTGCAAAAAGGCCAGCACGCTACTATGCATGAAAGGGTACACGCGAACAATTTTTGACCCGTCAAGGGAAGGCGGGGGGCTGGAGTAAGACATTTGAATTTCTGCAAAGGTGTTAAAGATTTATAATCACTTATTACAATATTGACAAAATATCCCATTTTTGGGCTTTCCTATGTCACAAAAATAGCTCTTCCCCCTTGGAAATGGATTCAAATGAACGGCACTAAAAAATTACTAGCTGCCATATTTTTCTTGTTCAGGGGGAGGAGGTTTAATGATTATAAAATCCCTGGTTATCTTGGCAATGACCTAAAACGAACTTGACTTGCAAATCCCTTTCATTTGAGGTATGACATGACAAGTAATGAATGATGTATTTTCAGGGTTTTTCTCAAAAATCAATAGGAGTCATTTTTGAATTTTTCAGCTTTAAGACATTCAGCAATTGACTTTCCAGTTTGGCAAGTGTCTTTACACGGTAGGAGCCATTGCTCAGCTTGGCAAGGGTGATTTTCGGATTCAGTACACCAAAATTACCCTAAAAAGTGATGTTGCCTGTTTGTACTTTGAAATGCTCCTTGGGGTGGATAAAATGATATTTCTGAAGATTTTGCCCAGTCTAAAGTGAATGCATCGTGAGAATAAAAAGTGCACCATAAACCCTACTGAAAAACATGTCCACGAACGTGTCGCATGTTCTGAAAGAGCACCCTGACAAATTCGTTCTGACAGAGCACTCAGATATCCCTTTTTAATGGCTGTCATGTCTGTCATGTCTGTCAGATTCTGACATGCTTATCTGATGAGTGCCAGATGGCCTTGTCTTATGGCTGCCAGATTCTAATGTCCGTCAGATATTCTGTAATATCCAGAACGAAATGCTAACCTCTAATACCCACTAGATTTTAACCTAGTTCCGTCAGATATACCATTTAGATGCCCGTCAGATATCCTTTTCTAATGCCTGCCCTGTAAGGTCCCTCAGATTTTGGTATACTTATGTTGTGGTTCGGGATCTCAGAAAAGAGAACAAGAACGTCAGTTTCCAAGTGCGAAGTAGAATGAAGTTTATTCAATGTATCCCTGTACAATGAGTCTAAGTCTCAACCCGAAGGAGGAGACACAGCAATACTGCTGGTTTCAATCGTGCAATTGGGTAGGGTAATGCTGGGAGTCAGCCGGGCCTGCACTGACTGGCGACTATACGAGGAGGGGAGGTTTGTATACCCCCTTTGGTCGTGAAACCTACATGGTCACATGGTGAGCTGGCTCCGGCCTGAAACGTGGTGCGCAGTACCCGAGAGAGGACAGTCGCCCCCTCCAGGATACCGCCCACACTAACGCCAGGCGGGACCAACCCAAACTAACCCTCCTCGGTCACCTGGATGGAAATGATTACAGTAGTAAACCCCTACACTACCCACCCTAGACAACACTAGGTGTGGTAAAAACCTGAGTATTAGAGTCATAATAAAAAATATAGTTTTGACAACCAGAAGTAGTTTGTCTATACACTATACATAAAAGGGTTTTACTACAAATAGTCATATGTTACATATGATGAACAATATGTGATTGGAAATAAGGCATTACGCTGTCATAGCTACCTTTTGATATGACCTTATATTTAGTAAACCCGAAGTAGTTACTAACAGTTTTTAACTGACCTCATGAGGACCTTTTTTAGGTGTACCAGATTCAAAAAGAATCTTTACCAGTCCTTCAAAGGACTCACAGGCCTAAAAAAAATTAGTAATACATCATGACAACTTCGCTCTGCACCAGAATCAAATTCTTCTTCACCTCCTTTTTCCATAACAAAATATATCTAGTACTATTAAATATACATAGTATTATTTACATCCACCCGAAGTGGTCAACATTTGAACACAGTTATGTTTTATACAGATCTTGGGTAATATCCCCAAGTATCATAAACTATCATTGTGTGCCAGCACCATAAATATATACATTAAAAATATAGACGGGAATGTCTTTTGATAACTACTCTGGAACTATAGCGGCATGCTATAGAACCTTACATAAATACTATGTCGACTAACGTCGGGTTAGGTGCTGATCTCTTGATCTGCTTCGGGAGGAGTGAGTGAGGTGCTCTCCTCTTTATCTTGGACGACTGAGTCAGGTGCTCTCCTCTTCATCTTGGACGACTGAGTCTGGTGCTCTCCTCTTCATCTTGGACGACTGAGTGAGGTGCTCTCCTCTTCTGGTCTACCAGATGAAGGAAGCCAATGTAGTTTTGTTTAAATTCATACATATGTGAAATTAACAGTAATATGTGATGCATATATTATTACCTAAGAATCTGATGACATGCAGCGTTCTTTGTAAGAAAGGATAATCCCTTCTTATGTACCTTCGCCTACAAGACAGAGGTTTAACGTACCCTAGGGATCTATTGATCCCCTTTCTGAAGTAATATAAAATTACATTCAGCACCCCAAAGGTTTCTCTAGCCTTCGGGTACATCCTTTTTCTGGATGGCAGCCTTGAGCTGGTCCATGCTCCCATCCCAGTCGGAGAACTTGATGCCCAGGCAAATCTTGAACTTCGCCTTCATTTCCCGGACCTCCTCCTGTAACTCCCTGTTCTCCTCCCGAACAGTAGCCTCCAGCGCAGCGGCCTTGTCCCTCTTCGCCTCTAAGAACCGAGTTTCAGTGACCACTTTATTAAAGGTCTCCTTCTGAAGCAGATCTTTCTCTTTCTGATGGCACTTCAAGACAGTGCAGTGTTGCACTACCCTCGTGTGGTACTGCTCTGCCAGCGCTCCCTGTTCATGCTGGAACTCGTCCAGGATTTCCTGCCCTATTTTATTAGAACACAAAGCGTCCTTTGGAAAGTAGGATGCTTTTGGCGACGGTTTGAGCACTGCTGCTGGCTTCTCCTTCTTTCTAGCCTCAGGAGCTTTCTCTGGGGGCTCTCCAGCTGGTTTCCCAGCCGCGTCCGGCTTACCGGTAGTCGGAGACGGAACCGGCGCCGGTACTGGAGCCGTCACTGGAGTCGGAGGTGGCTTGGCGAGGCCACTATCCGGTGCAGTGATTCAGTGCTTCGGCACAAACCCCTTGTAGCTGGGAGGCTGCTGCTGATGCCAAAAAGCATCCCGAGCAGACTGCTTCAGCACCTGCATGTGTATTCCTGAAGGTGGAGGTCCAGGAATGTATGCCCCGGTACCCTGTATCGACCAGGACACCTCCCTGAGCCAACGATGACGAGGCGACCTGGCGCACCATGTCATGCCATGCCAATGAACGATCATAGTCCTCACCGGGACTCCGACGTCCTCGTCGGGCCAGTTCCCGATTAGACTCCCTCTGACGTGCGAGTTCATTCTCACGTCTTCGGGTCTCCTGAGGGGTCTGACCTAATGTCTGGGGTTCCCTCCTAGGCTGCATGCCCATCTCTGGATAGTCGTCATAACGATCCTGATGGGCCTCATAGCCTCGGCCGCTATGAGAAGACTCACTGTAATAGCGAGAGTCTAACTCCTCCAAACTGAGGGTACCTCCTCTCCTCATGTGGGTGGCTAGGCTGCTCCACCCGTCCTCTGTAAGTCCTTTGGTCGGACTCCCTGCCACCCCTATGATCAGAACTCCGGCCACGGTTCTGTTCTGGTCGGCGGAACAGCTCTGGTGGATACATATCCGGGTCCAGGTCAAACTTATGTGATCCTGGCACCTAGAATCACCCTTTCGGATGTCCCTGCTGGCCTTGGCAGCGGCCTTCTCCTCGGTCTGGGTCAAGCTTTTGGTGACAGTCTTGGCCATTTCCTCAACCGTCTCTACTATAGCTTCGTGACGGCTGAGGTTTCTTTCGAACATGATGGGTTTCATTCGATTATAGTCTATCTGGTAGACCTCATACGATAGGTTTGACTCCAGCAGGGCCCTATACCGACTTAGGCTCCAGGAGTTTTTGTCAGGTTAAACCTACGGTAGCAGGCTACGGCCAGGCTCGTGGCCCCGAAGGCACCACAATCCTTTTCATCAGAGATGGCTGTGAGCCGGGGGACACAACACCCGACGTCAGCCATCTCGGCATCGAACAGCCCCTTTCAGAGTGCCTGACACACCTGAAGGCCCTGTTGAAGATTGCCCCAGGTCATGATGCCGAGAGCTCCAGCATCCACAAAGTTTTTCAACATAGAAAATATGTCGGTAGGAATAGGTCTGGATAGACCTATCTCCATTGCAGCTAATATGTCAGCATGGAGATTCATCTCCCTACCGTCGTAACAGCTCTTACCCCCTCTGATTAGCTTCAGTGGTTTGTCATCAGTTCAGGGTTGATTAGGATCTTTCTTAGGGTTACCGATCACGACCCAGACATCTTTGACATGCTGGGCCTCTTCATTCGATCCTCTTTCGATCCTCCACATGGATCTGCTCCTTCTCCTCCTCGGTGAAAATTGGTACGGACATGGTAGAATCAATGTCTTCTTCCTCCTGGAGTTGCTCCTCGGAGGAGGTGACAGGGCTGGCGGCACCGGCACTGTCATCGTGGGGTTGATCGGCCATGTTGGACGGCCGTTCACGCCCGCCCAACTCGACTTGCCTGGCGGCCATGCCAAGATTGGGCGCTCTTGTCAAAATGAATAAGAGTTCTTATGATACTACAGGTCTGTAGGGAGGACCTGCTCTCCTTTACCAAAGGATTGCACTCACTTTTGGTTAGTTATTCCCGTAAAATTGAACTCCCGCGGCGGCCAGCACACAGTGCTGGTGAAGATTCGAAATCCAATGAACCAAAAGGACCCCTTTGCGCAGAGGTCACGCGTATCCACGCGCGTCTTGAGCCCTCCGCGAGACTGCCCTAACTAGGTCAGATATTGACCCAGTTCTTTTCCCACGCCCCTGGGACGTGAGTAGTTCCAATTATAGGCAGGCGCTTCGGGTAGTAGCCGAACCTTTCGCTACCAGCAGCTCTGCTGGAGTATTAGTGAGGTATTTATGGGAAGCATGCCCGCAAACCCACCGGATTATCCGCTCACCACCCACTGGTAACCTGCTGGGGGGTTTACACGCTTCTCACCCGGTTATCCGTACCTATTCCAACGTATAACTAATGACAACACAAAACAATTCCGGCAAAAAGAAAAATGATTTATAATCTTCCCTCGGGGAACTTATGGCCCAGTCTCATGAGTTTGTAACATTTCAAACGTCTTTGACCGGTGCCGTCTTTGACCGGAGCCGTCTTTGACCGGAGCCGTTTTTGACCGGGTATGTGATTAAAATGAAGAAAAAAGTAGTGTATAGTAAAGAAATGGGTAAATATTTTGTATAATATGTTATAACACATCATTTCGAGGCATTATCTAAAATTGATATATTTCATATATTTATGTTACTGGCTCAGTCTTATTAGTTTGTAACAGTTTAAACGTCTTTGACCGGCGTCGTCTTTGACCTGTGACGTCTTTGACCTGCTGAAGAAAAAAAGCCCAAAAGGAACCCTTAATATGTGCATTAAAATATATTTCTTTAATTGGGTAAAACAACCATAGACTGTTTATTACATGAAGAAGTTGAAGCTTAAATTTCTTTACTATATACTACTTTTTTCTTCATTTTAATCACATACCCGGTCAAAGACGCCACCGGTCAAAGACGCCACCGGTCAAAGACGCCACCGGTCAAAGACGTTTGAAATGTTACAAACTCATGAGACTGAGCCTCATTCCTCTTTACCCTAACACTGTACAGGACAACACACTCGTTGTGTACCAGCTTAGGTTACCGCAGCCCTTTCTATCAGGCGAGGACTGCGTCGGATACCTCCCGTGGGTATTCTTTTAGACCTAGCTTCCAAAGGCGCCTTCTCAGAGGCAGGGTTAGCCTTACCCTTTCTCTTCCGCCTAGGTTTGCTTACAGCCAGCAAGACTTTCTTCTTCTGCACCTTTTGATCACTGACCCCGAGCTTCCTGGGATGTCCCGGGCCACGCTTTGGGGTCACTTGATCCATTTTCCTGCTCTTTACCTTCTGGAGTAGCTCATCTACTCCTAACCCATACGTTTCTGTGGTGAGATCCCTCCCTTTCCAGGGATGGAGTCTCGCCACGTTGGATGTATAGATCCGACCAATTAAGGATCTAATCATGTCAGGGCAGTCACTCACAACTCTGGTCACTACAAATGGACCATCCCAGTTGCTTGCTAATTTTAAATTGGATAGAGGTTCGTGAAGTCTCACTACCTGGTTCCCTACCTTAAACCGACGGACTTTCAGACCTTGGTCATAACCAGTTTTCTGCCACTTCTTTTTCAGTTCTTTTCTGCACTGTAAAAAAAATGTCGTCAAAATGACGGTGAATCATTGGCAACTTTTGGGACATAACTTTCACTGTTTTTTTAACGGTGACGGCCACAGTCAATTTGACGTAGAATCACTGTTAATTTGACATAGAATCACTGTTAATTTTACGTTGAATCACCGTTAAGTGCTATTACAGACTTTGGGAATATTCTATAAGCCTCACAGGGAGTCTGATTATGGTGACTTTGGTTTTTGTAGCATACATTTACAACTTACAGATAAGCCATACTTTGCCTCTGTCCTGATTGTATATGCCATATTGACAATATGACTTGCATACTAGCCGTGGCCTATACATGAGGTTTCACTCTGTAGGAGTGATACAAGGCAGAGTTTCCAGAGGTGGGGATATTATGCATAGTATGTTACCACAATGTAGGTGTATAGATCCATACAGCTACTTTCCTCTGGATATTATCAAGTGATCATAGTATTTTGTTAAATTTATCACAAGATTGAATTATTAGATTGTCAAATATATAGATTAATTGAAAATTACATTATTTCAACATGTATACTCCACTTCAAGGGCTCACACTCTCCCGAAAAATCTTCTTACAAACCAGGCCACCTATCTTTGATACGGCCCACTATAATTATGTGGCTCCCTCTGGAATTTGACATTAGAAGATGAATTTACGTTGAATCAATGTAATTCATACCAGGTTAGCACTTAACAAGGATCCACTGTGAAATGGCTGATATATACAATGCTTCATTGTATTCCAAATAACGGTAATTTGGCGTTAAATTATACAAAGCAAATCTGTAAAAAGTACATATATTTTTTACAGTGTGACAAGCTCATATGAAAACTTAAACTGGTCTCTTAGTGATTCCACA
Source organism: Harmothoe impar (assembly GCA_947462335.1). Lineage (NCBI taxonomy): Eukaryota > Metazoa > Annelida > Polychaeta > Phyllodocida > Polynoidae > Harmothoe > Harmothoe impar. The sequence continues at coordinate 68,310,235 of OX381716.1, read as the reverse complement.
AAATCACGTGACAAGGTGCGTCGGGATTCAACCCGACCACACCAAAAACAAGATCAGCTGGCATGATCATGTCTTCCCCAAATACTAACAGATTTGGGGTACAATTGGTACTTCTGTGAACAGTGCTGTTGTATGCATGGCATACATACTCACATTGTTCATCCCAATCAGTCATACCTCAATTGACCAATGGTTTCAGAACCTGAATCAGCGTTCTGTTAAACCTCTCCACCATCCGGTCCCTCTGGGGTCGGTAGGGATTGGTTCGGGTCTTGCAGGTGGCCAATCGATAACACATCTCCTGCCGCAAGTCTGACTCAAATTCCCTACCTTGGTCACTATGCATCATCAGAGGCACTCCCAGGTGTAGTACCCAACCCTTCACAAAAGCCTTCGCACAAGTCGTGGCTTTATGATTGGGAAGGGGAAACACCCTAGTGTACTAAGTAAAGTAGTCAGTAACTACCATCATACACGTTTTACCATCAGGGGTGGTCTTAAACCCGCTGATGATATCAATTGTTACTCTGGCAAATCTAACCCCGAACAATTCCTGGGACAAGGGCATTTTACCCATCCAGGGTCCAGGTTTATTTTTTGCAGCAATCAGGACATGTGGTAATCCAACGCAACATCTGTACTCATCCCTGGCCAGTAGTACCTTCGGGATAGGCTTTCTAGCGAACGTTTCGGGACAAACGTTCTAGTGACCATGACAGTAGTACATCAGATCCCTCCTCATCCCAGAGGGGATCACCACCTGTCATATCCTTCTACCCGAAGGGTTGATCTATCACAGGTTGGGTAAATCCTGGCATTCATACCGTGCAGGGAGAAAAGAGAATGAGGGGGTTTCTCCCCTTGATTTCGGGTTAATATAAATGTAATTCAGAAAATCCAATTTGCTGATATCTAAGCATAATTTGCTGAAAGTAATTACCCTATGTGCTGGTAGACAATGTGGTTATCTGGGTATATATGAATGGGCTTGTATGACTGTTTTGTATTTCGTGAATATAATGATTTTAATGACAGAATATAGCCGAAATAAGGTATATTCATATGTGGACTCCCCCCCCCCCATTCACCCCTCCCTCACCACACCACCTGGATAAGATACAGCAGTGAGAGATTTCCCCTTGGTGGTGTGGGCTGGGGGCAGCCCTTATCTCTCATGGCGGCCCTTATCTCTAGAGATAAGGGCCACCGCAAGTCCATACCTCCAAGGGGAAATCTTCCCTCACTGGTGAAATCCCCCCTGTCGGCCTTTATACCTGCAGTGGGAAAAGTCCCGGATTGTCCAGGCCTGTATCATACCTTCAGCATCCTTAAAATTAAGTAACCACCTCAGGGAGGAATGGTCTGTTCTCAGCGTAAAATCTGAGCCCCACAAGAAATGTTTATATTTCTTCATGTAAACAATCACAGCCAAGAGTTCCCTCTTGGTGGTACAATAGTTCCTCTGAGACTTGTTCATGGTGTTGCTAGCAAATGCAATGAGAACCTCCTTTCCGTCTTGGACTTGACTCAGTGTAGCCCCAATGCTTTCATTACTGCCATCAGTATCCAAAATGAAATGTCAGTCGGGCGTCAAAACTGGTGTTTCAACAAAGAGCCCTTTGATGGATTCAAAGGACTCGTCTTGTTCTTTCCCCCAGAGGAAAACTTCCTTCCGTCTTCCAGGTGTCCAGTGGGACAGAGACTGGATGGGGTAACTTACCTGAGCATAACCAGGTAAGAAGTTTCGATAATACGAGCAGAATCCAAGGAATGAACGAACATCCTTTGGACATCTGGGTTTGTCCCATTCAGTAACACTTCTGATCTTCTCAGGGTCTGCCTTCACCCCCTGAGTCGAAATGATTCTGCCCAGATAATTAATATCCTTCTTGAACAGCTGACATTTCTTAGGTTTCAATTTTAACCCATTACTCATTATTCTCTGTAGGACTTCCTACAGGTTGTCCAAACAACCCTGGAAAGTCTTTCCAACGATAATGACGTCATTTAAGTAGACTAGACATTTCTTCCACAGTAGATCGCTCAGTAATGTCTCCATCATGGCCTCAAATGTGGCTGGTGCATTGCACAACCTAAAGGGCATGACGTTGTACTGGAACAATCTGACATGGCTGGAGAAAGCCGTTTTCTCCTTGTCAGCAGGTCTCATCCCCACCTGCCAATACCCAGACTGCAAGTCTATGGTACAGAACCATTCATTCCCTCCTAACGAGTCAATGGTCTCATCTTTCCTCGGGAGAGGATATGAATTCTTCTTCGTCATCCCATTCAGCTTCCTGCAGTCGATACAGAACCGTATGGTCCCATCTTTCTTTGTGACCATACAGACTGGACTACTCCAGGAGTTAGAACTGGGTATAATAACATGATCTTTAATCATCTTATTGATCTCCGTTTCAGCTACCTCTCTCTTCTTTAGGGGCAGCCGACGGTAAGGAATCTTAAAGGGGCAACTGTCCCCCATATCAATTCCATGTAGGACCTTATCAGTGTGTCCTAACGGTTCTCCCGGGAAAGCGAAGGCCCTTCGGCAACGTTTTAACATTACCCGAAGGTCCTTCTGTTCCTCCCAATTCAATTCCGAAGAGTCCTGAATTAATTTCTCTAATTCTTCCTCAATAAAGTCAGTATCCAACTGACCTTCAGAAGGCAACCCTAAAATGCTGCTGGTGACCGCCTCTGCGAGTACAACCTTGCCTACTTTAGCGCCTTTCTGGAGATATACTATATCACCAGGATTGGATATGGGGACGAGGGTCCAGTGGGCATTTCCCACCAACGTATTAGCCAACTCCAATCCGAAGGACTGAAGGTAAGCTACGTCGGGTTCCATGACCCCTGCCCTTCCTATGAGTTCAGAGGAAGCCCTGATCAACACATCGTATATTGTTCCTGGTGGAATTTTCACCGTCTGAGCTACATTTGCTACACTACTGATAACTCTCAACACACATTGTGCCTGGATATCATAGGGGGCTTTGTATGGACAATTCACCTGTCTTCGGGTTCAACATCATTCCGAAAAGGTGGGCAAAGTCCATCCCTATGATACCATCATCCTCGATCTCAGCGAATGTTGGGGAGAATACAAACTCCTTCCCCATCACAAAGATACATAGGAAAGTACAACCAAACGTCCGCAATCTGCTACCATCGGCTGTACACACATTTACCCTCATTCTGAGGTCATCATTTGTGCCCAGCAAAAGAGTGTAGAACTTCCGGGAGATAATGGAGTGGCTAGCCCCGGTATCTATCAGAAATTCCCCCACTCTACCCTTCACAGAAGGCCAGGTACCACCTTTTTCCTCCATTCAATGAAGGGTTACCAGTGAACTTCTGTAAGTCACTCTCAGTACCCAGATCTAATCCACGCCCTCTTATGTATTCCAGGCAAGGATGATCTGAGGGAAGCCTGGTTCCACACACCATTGCACTATACTCCTCCGCATCAGCACCGGGTTCCCCCGACACACTTCCCGAATGTATGATTGGTATGCTGATGGCCCAAGCCCCAGGGTTCCCAAGCTGCGCTTGCTTGTCCCCCCTTTGTCCGGGCGTCACTACTGAGTGTGATTTTACTCCAGTCCCGTCAGGAGTACTATGGCATATTCCTTCGGGATCTCTGAGTCGCCTTCCTCAGGGATCCCCTCTAATTTTCCAAACCCTTTCCGAAGAATCGCATAACTGGCTTATCAGCTGTGCATGAGGAAGCATAATGCCCCTTTCCCTGACACCTGTAACATGTTACAGTACTCAGTTCTGGCTTCACTCTTCGTTCTTGTCGTTTATCAAACAGAGCCGTCATGCGTTGCATCATGGCTTCTACCAATCCCAGGGATTGGTCTGCTTCCGACTTCTTCGGAATATTAGATTCCGGCGAATTGGATGGGGGTTTGGACAGGGTTTTTGAACCTTCCCCCTGGGGTTTCTCTGGCTTTTTGCTAAAGAATGTTTTGTCAAAAGGTTTCCGCCTTTTGTTGTCACCAGTCTTCTTGTCCCGGCGCTTCCCACCAAATGCTATGGCACCGATGGTCTCGTCCCCTTCGGAATGCCCATCCGAAGATCCTCCACTACGGCTATAGTCAACTACGGCTGACATTCGGGATTGGCTAGGGACCAACCCGGCAAGAAGAATCTTCTTCTTTTCGAAACTATCTATTGCCAAAAATAGATCAGCCAACGAGGAATCACTTTTCCAAGCTTTCCTGATGAGTTCCTGATGGTCAGAGTCACTTAACCAACTGATAAACCTAACAAACAAGGTCTCAATGTAGTAATCAGCATCCCTGGCCCATTCTGGTCTTGCTTGATGCAAAATCCTTTGTAGCTCGAGACCATATATCTTTGGGGACTCCTTCGGCTTCTGAGTTCATCCTTTGAAGACCAACCAGTGATATATGGTCACTAGGTTCCCGAAACTATACACAGCAGTACTTTCGAGCTGATCATATGTTCCCGAAGGACCATATGTGCTTCTCCACTGGGAAACAGTGGATTTACCTGGCCCATCATTCAGCCAGATCACAAAGGCTCCTAATGAGTCTTCTTTGGACCACCCATTGTATTTGCAGTCGTCTACAAATACCTGGTATTCATCCTTCCAGGGACCCTTTCCCTTGTAGGATTTGGTGATCCTGGCGGTGCGTCGGGCACCTCTAATGGATCCCTCTACCAGCTGGTCTGAAATATTTCAGCTCCAATCCATTACCTCTGTGGCATCCTGTCCTCGGCTATAGCTATCTAAGCCGAGGCTCTTGATACTGGGATCAGTATCATAAACCTGCCTCAACCCGGGGGGCCATCAAAGTTCTTCAAGTCAATGGCCTTACTGGAGAGGTTGGACCATACTCAGGAGACCTGGTAGGTCGGGAACGGGACGGTTTGTCTGGGTAGGTAAGGTAATATCCCGACTTAACCCGGTCCTCGTCCTGGGGCAACCAGGACCTCCACTATGCAAGTATTGTGTCCTCACATCCCCGGAACACCTTGCTGAAGGTCTCTAACCGGAGTCTTCACCACAGGGCTTTGGGTAGGCAGCGTGGCTCCGGGCATTGCTACCCGAAGGTCCTCCTGGCACCGCCTTCTCCCCTTTATTATGATGAAAGATCAGGTCGCCCCAATTATCATAACCATACCAGCCACCCTGCTGATCCGCATGACTGGTAGTGTTTTTGTTTGTACCCGAAGGTGGTGGAACAGCTCCATACTGAAATGGACTATCCTCAGCGAAGGGGTTCAAGGTGTCATAACTAGGGACCTCAGACGTTGTCGTAGGGGAGAATGCTGTGGGGTCTATGGTTACCCAGCGGGGCAGGTTTAGTGGATGCATCGTATACATCTTTCTCCGGGAGGTGGGGAATTCTCCACTCCTTCCCCAGCGGTGAGGGTTACCTCTGGGTTCAGTACCGTCCGGTCGCCTAGATAGGTTTCCAACTCCACCTGTCTAGCCTCCAGTATTGATTCTGCCTGTATGGTCTCAAGTTTCCGACGACACAGCTCCTCATTCTCTTCTATGATGCAGTCCTCACTACCTCATTGTTCTTAACCTGTTGGTTGCGAGCTTCCTTGGTGGTATGCCATTCCCTAGGGTAACTCTCTAGGTCAGCCTGGTATTGTTGCTGACAGGCATAAGATTTCCGATTGGCTTGGCCCAATTCGGACAACCTTTTCTTTTCCTCCCTCAAAACCTCCTGGTTCTTTTCCATCTGATCTTGGATCAGTTGGTTATCACGAGTCAACTGATCCGTTCTCCACTCCATATCCTGATGGACTTGTCTATTCTCCAGAATATAATGGTCTCTTTCAGAGATTAACGAAATCAATTTGTCATGTTGAGCTTCGAACTGCTTGTTCATCTCTTCTTTGTTCCTATAGAGGTTATCTCGGTCCAAAGTGTCACCCTGATCTAGATCAGGCCGGGTCCCGATGGGAGGACCTCTTCCGGGCTCAATCCAAAGGGGATTCGGTGGTATCTCTTGTACCGTCGGATCGAGAAAAGAACCCTTCTGGTTCCCACCTTTCTTTCCTCCGGGAAAGAACACTGATCAACCGAACAAAGATCGACCAGTGTTCAACATGATCTGACCCCGAGTAGCAATAAACTTCAGGGTGAACCCTCTTGCTTCCTGCGGATCCATCTGGTCCACCCGTGTGGACTCCAGCTCTCCCTCTTCCAGGGTACCACCTAGATTCAAAGTCTCTCCAGCCTCCTGAATGAAACCTTCAAAACTCGTCGGAACAACTAGGTTGTTCCGTCTACTCCGGCCAGGTTCCCCTGGCTGCTACCGATAAACTAATACTGGTCACGGCACCAGTGTAGTGGTTCGGGATCTCAGAAAAGAGAACAAGAACGTCAGTTTCCAAGTGCAAAGTAGAATGAAGTTTATTCAATGTATCCCTTTACAATGAGTCAAAGTCTCAAACTGAAGGAGGAGACAAAGCAATACTGCTGGTTTCAATCGTGCGATTGGGTAGGGTAATGCTGGGAGTCAGCCGGGCCTGCACTGACTGGCAACTATACGAGGAGGGGAGGCTTATATACCCCCTTTGGTAGTGAAACCTACATGGTCACATGGTGAGCTGGCTCCCGCCTGAAACATGGTGCGCATTACCCGAGAGAGGACAGTCGCCCCCTCCAGGATACCGCCCACACTAACGCCAGGCAGGACCAACCCGAACTAACCCTCCTCGGTCACCTGGGTGGAAATGATTACAGTGGTAAACCCCTACACTACCCACCCTAGACAACACTAGGTGTGGTAAAAACCTGAGTAGTAGAGTCATAATAAAAAATATAGTTTTGACAACCAGAAGTAGTTTGTCTATACACTATACATAAAAGGGTTTTACTACAAATAGTCATATGTTACATATGATGAACAATATGTGATTGGAAATAAGGCATTACGCTGTCATAGCTACCTTTTGATGTGACCTTATATTTAGTAAACCCGAAATAGTTACTAACAGTTTGTAACTTTTTTTTCGCAAATTAATGACGTATTGTAGTCATTATTTCTTTTTGATGTTGGGGGCTATGTTTTTTTGTCTGTCTTAAGTCCAATGGCCATTTTAGAAAAGGGATCATGTTAAAGAGAGATGAATTAAAGTATGAATTTAACTCAAAGACTAATGAACATACCATGTCCTGATCGTAGTCAGCTGCAGTATATTGCAAACTGCCAAAATCATAACTATTAACAGCAGTGCAACCAACAGACCTAAAATCACCCAGGCCACTGCAAAATAATTGTAAAATGACAAAAGTAGCTAAGGCTCTTTGTTGATACGTTATATCATCCTGTGTACTCACAGCACATTGTTATGCCAACATAACTTTGAACAATTTATGTAATATCAGAAGCGGTTAGCTAAGATCATCTATTTTAAAAGAAAATTTTAATTCATTGAATTAATTATACTTCAGAATAATGTGCCCATTGGTCCATATTAAAAAAACTCACGTTTAATCTGGGTGCTTTCACATTTTGTGTTGGATGTAGCCCATTGTCCGCTTGCTTCACAACGGATATTTTTGGGTCCAGTTAGTTTGTATCCATCGTTACATCGATATGTAATAGTGCTACCATAGTATGATCCGGTTGAGGAAAAAGCCCCATTGTCAATAGTTGATATGGTTGGACAAAAGTTCGATATCTCTGAAATGTTATCAATACTACTTGAATAGGTGAGTCAATGGAGTAACCTTAGGTAGAGTCGCTTCTTTCTAGGAGATCCATTTGCAATTATTCAATGGGAAAAATATAACAGAGAAATGGTAAACATATTTTTTCAGGCAACGTGTTCGTTGTGTTTGGATAAAATGTTGTTATTGTTTGTTGTTCTGATGTGAATACTTTGGTTGTTTTAAAATGATATCATACTTGTACATTGTCCATCAAACTGCAGGCTCCATGAGTTGTCCTCCTGACATGTACGGGTAGCTGATTCAGGTTTGGTGTACTGGTAACCAGTATTGCACTCAACAGAAGCCTTATCCTTGTATCCTTTTCCGCTGTAAACGATTTTGCCTGATGGAATCGGTTTACCAATATTTGGACACTGAATGACTAGAATTAAAAAGAAAGATTGAATATATCACCTGAAGAAGGCACCACCCTTTTGCTGAAACGTTGTGATAACATCAAACTACTTGTACTTTTCAAAGGTAATAAAAGCCACCTGAAACTTTATGTCTGAAGTTGTAGTTATGTTTGTTATATACTTTATTATATAATATTAAACATTGAATATGAATTATGTGTAGTTGTTGTTGTTGTGTATGGATGATATTCATATTTCTGAAAATAATGGTCTAGCTTAGTAATTAATTGACATCAGGCTGTGTCTCACGACCTTGAGCCAATGTTTTTGTCTCTGACCGGGTGCCGTCTCTGACCAGGTGCCATCTCTGACCGGGTGCCGTCTCTGACCTGGTGTCAATCAAAAGTGCTTTTTAAATTTTAACCTATACTCATATACTCTGTATTAGAATTTGTAAAAGAGTTATGGCAGCTGATATGTAATTATTATTAGCCTCCTGCTGTTGGTAGAACATAACTAAACTCCCAAAGTGACATCCGGTCAGAGACGGCACCCGGTCAGAGACCGCACCCAGTCAGGGACAAAAACATTAGCTCAAGGTCGTGAGACACAGCCATCAGTGCGTGGATTATTCCCTACACAGTTAAAATTAATCTCATAGAAATTCTGCAAAGCAGCACATATCATTTAACTGACCTTCACATACACCACTGTCAGAGCCCCATGTGCTATCTTCTTGACACATACGGGTGATAACATCTGGTTTACTGTACCTATATCCATCGTTACACTTTACTGTAACAGTTGCCTTGTATCCATTTCCAGAGAAATTCATTTTACCATGTAGTATATCAGGCAACATTCGACACTTGATTTCTAGAAAACGGAGAGTAATTTGGTAAAAGAAAAGGCAGGTTCGGTACATAATTTCTACTAAGCATCAAAAGCTAACCATGTGAAGAATGGAAATAACGGCACAATGCCCGGGACACTAGAAGATGCTTGCAGTGTATTTTTATGGTGAATACGGGAGTGCCATTGATTTTACTAAGGAATGCCATATTTCACCCCCCTGTTAAATAGCCATCTCCCGTACATCACAGCATTTAAAATAATTAAACTTGATGACTTAATCACAATGAGCTAAGTTCACCTCGTGAAATAACCCTCAGTGAGAAGCTATACTCGTGAACTGTTGGGTATATCTTCTATGAGACTGTCATGGACCATGTGTTACCTATCCAAATAGCCAAGCATTCTGATGCCGAGCTTTGCTTGCGACATAAGTAGAGAAGGTGTGCCCCACATAGTATTTGGAGACTATTTACCGTTACATGTACCACCCCGTGACGTCCATGTATTGTTGCCCTGGCATATTCCTGGGTTGAATTGTGGGTGACTGAAAACATATCCCTCGTCACATATATACTGGGCCTTGTCATTCAACTTTCTCCCCGTCACCTCTATCCTACCATGGGGTGGATCCGTTAGAGCATCACACAGGACTTCTACAACAAATCATGTCAATGATATGAAATGCTCACAGAAAAAGGAATTAGAATCACGGTGACTCCCAAATAGGAGTCTGAACTCGATCACTGAGCTTGAGGTAACTCTTCCCACGACTCTAAAGTGACTCCCAATCATTATGGGGTCTTAGAATAGGAGTCATTATAGAGTTATTATAGAGTCCTGCTAATGTTAGGGAATCACTTTGGAGTCTTTGAGAGAGTTAACTCAGTGATCAAGTCGGGAGTCACAGTGATTCTACTTCTTTTCTCTGTGCTGCATGTCCAGCATCAATGGAAAAGACCAGCTATTCCCACCTCAAGAATATTATGATGGGGTGAAATAATTATAGTGAATGTGGAGGATGAAACCAATGTTACAATGCAATATCAAAGACATGTACGCAGACATAGGGGTGACATGACGACACCATGTAATAAAGATAGTGAAAACTGATGATGCTCAAAAACAATGCATTCATAAACAAACTGCTATAGGTCCTGACACACCCAGTATCTCCAACATATCGTAGGTGACAGGATTTATTCATCAGCATACAGTTAGCACATCCTGGGATCATCTGTACTGCCAAAGCATGTGTATGTCACTCTATAGCTGTATTGCTTTTCCGATTATATACTCCCAATATAAAGCTACGTGAATCATGCCTGCCAGTGCTGGCGAAAACGGGAGCTTAGTACCGTACCCGTACTTTCCGCCTTCACTAAGACACCTAAATGTAATCATATCCCAACATATTATACATGTACGGAATCCTTTTGATGTCCTAGACGTATCTGTTATACTTTCAATAGGCATAGTTTAATTTATATTAGGATAAATGTATACCTAGTCTGGGCAAACCCAACTGATCACTGCACCAGCTGGCCAGCACTATGGGCAAAAGTGTTTTGTTTTGGCTTTGCCACTATATGGCAGCAAGGGTTTGTTGGGTTTTAGGGTTTAGGCAAGTTTTCAAGAATTTTCCCAATTTAAAGTCTTCCCTCTCGGAAACGGCAGAGTGAAATGATATAGTAAATGTGTAATATTGTAATATAATGTCGTGGGAACACAATCATATATAATTTTAGGTATCTACTCATACGTAAGACCGTGGCAAAGTGAAAAGAAAGGTCCCAGGTGCCGGGATCGGGCTACAAGGGGCATGAGGCCGCCTGCAGTGAGTGTTCCTCCCGGGGGTCAGGCCTGAAGACTCGGCAAGTCATAGATGACATATTTTGACGGCCCACAGGTGTGACTTGGGCGGCACCTGTTGTCTCTGGTGCCGCCCAAGTCACACCTGTGGGCCGTCCCCCAGGCCCTGACCCTGGGGAGTGTGTATAGGCAAGGTGCCGTGACCCTTATCTGCTTATCTGCTTATCTGTTGTTTCTAGTTTAATGAAATTCCCATAATCAGACCCATTATGAGTTGGTTTTATGCCTATTCTGTCTCAAGTTTCACTCCGATTACCAAAATTCTAAATGCATTTTGTTCCTAAGATCTCGCTCCATTGAGAACTTACTTAAATAACATAATTCCTGAAGAACGTAATTTTCGATTCACGTAGCTACAGTATGCCGATAGTGTATGTGTGCTGTTGCTAAAGTTAGTACAATAGTGATAGTTTTTCGGCGATCAATGGTATTATGGATAGTAATTGTTTGGGGTGATCACTGAATATGCAACATAATTTATCGAACCGCTATTAATGTCACTGATGCTACCTACCTGCACAGACCCCTGGCTGCCCTGACCAGGTTAAATCTGGTTGACACACACGGGTTGCAGTCCCCGTGTATCCAGTGTACCAATATCCTTTAGCACAAAGGTATGTGATTGTACCATTAACCTCCCGATTGGACATCTCAAGGAAACCATTCGGTATGAAATCAGGAACTTTGCATCGATGTTCTAAAGCATGATTGTCAAAGATTCACATGTATAGATGACTTTTACTAGATTAAATTCCAACTTCCAACATAATACAGCATATCTCCAGGTAGCAAGGGCACATTGGGTTAATGTTGGCAATGATTGACACCATCACAATGATTGTAGCAACCATGGGACATTGTAGGTAATGCATACGTTGGTTAAATCTGATGTTGGCCCAACAATGCAATGTTAATCAAACATGAAAATAATGGGCCAGTGCTGGCTTAACCACTGGCCATGAGCTAGTCCATGCTTGTAGATGCCCATGTTGGCCAAGTTTTGGAACATTTCAGGGCCATTATATTATTTCTGATAATAGGCCAGCATTGACCGAATATTGGCGGTGTGATCTCCACCAGGGGATTTGTCTGGGGAGTTTTTGCTAGACAAGCATCTTTTTTGGGTTGCAAATGTGATCCACCTGTATGCTCTATATGTTTTATATATATATAGCAGATAGCGGCTCAAGCGGGGAACTAAGGATGGGGGATGAGCACCCGGAGGGAAGGCGTACAATGAGTTTCAGGGACCCAGGAATGGAGGCACGGGGAGGTCTGTTGGAAGGAAGAGTGGGAGGAAACTTGGTGGAATGCACGGACCAAGATATTTTTCTCTGTATTGGGGTAGAGATCACACACCGGAGATGTGGGGGACGAAACGGCCCCGATCCGCGGTGGGCAGGAGAGGGCAGGCGGAATGGAGAACGGACAGGCGGCACAGGTTGTCGGGCAGGGCACCATGGTTGGCGGAGTTGGCAGGAGCGGGCGGGGATCTCCCACACCATGGGGAGGGGGCCAGAAGGAAGGAGGCATGACTGGGGAGTACCGGCCGTGTGGGAACAAGTGGTCCAGCAGCGGGCTACATATGAATAACAATGTTGCCCGGATTCTTAATTTCTCACCAATAAAAATGTTAAAACATTGAACTGTTTGCCCGGTAGTGTATAATATCAACATGAAATATCACCATTTGTAAGATATATGTTGGCCAGACGACAGTCCAATGCATCCTTGTTGCCTGGGTCATGGCTCCAGGAATAATCATCATTGCATAAAGGTAAAATATGCAGTGTGAGAGTTAAATTCCGTTTCATTTCTCAACACGTCTGCTGAGTTATACTTACCCTCGGGGGATAATGTCCCTGAGCAGCGAATAGCCATAATGAGGAGAATCGTTGTAGGAGAAATCTGCAATAAAACAAGTTTTCTTTATTAATAAAGTCAAAGGTTGCGAGACAAACTCGGTTAAATACAACAGCGGTTAACATGTCTAAAAATGGGAGGATAACAACCATATATATATATCATAGACAAGATGTTATACATGTTGGTGTGCAGGTATATAGCAACATCGCCACAGCACGTGGACTTGTTTGCTGATACATGTTCAAATAAGGGTAACACATATGAATTAATTGGAAAAACATGATGACCGCTATTTGGCCATGCCACATATATACCCAGTCTCAAGGCATCCAGTTTCGTCAACTAGCTTCAATCTACGAATGCAATAGGGAGCAGGAACTCCAGACGTTGTCAGATAAACCATTTTAGCAATGTTGAAGTCCGGTATCTTCCTGATCATTGTAAATATAGGTATGTATGTTTTCACCTATTTATATGTAATAGCAAACAAGCAGCAGCCTTTTACGTGGAAATGGTCACAACACATTTGATAATTAAGCCTTGAAACAGAACTATGAAGCACATGTTTGTTAATACCATCTTCTTGGTTTATATTATTCCAGCTCTGATCGTGCCTGGTTCCTCAAAAGTGATCAAGAAACTGGAGGGACAGAATACAAATCTGAACTGTGAACCTGAGGGGCCTTCACTGTCCAAGGTGATATGGTTCAAGTACGTAGACAATGGATCAAAATGGGAGGCGTTCAGAGGCACCGGTCTACAAAGTACATCATGTGTCTTACATCTGGGCAACGTTCTCAGGACGAATGAGGGGCGCTACCGTTGTGAGGATGATGAGACCACCGCAAACTGTACCGTGCAACTCATTGTGTGTAAGTCAGCACTGCCCTATGTTTTAGTAACTACCTACAAATGTATCTTATATTACAAGCTTCAACCTCACAAAAAGTAAACAATGTTTCATATTCATTCTAAAGGATTCCCAAGTTGACATATAGTTTTACGTAAGAAAGTGATAATCGGGTGGGGCTTAGTTAATTTCTTTCTCTTTTTTTTGCGGGGGAGGGGGAAGGGGAAGGCAAAAGTAATCGACCCCTTCAGGGGGGACCAAGAAAATATGGATTCCTTTTTACGGAAAGTAATGGGGTATCAGCACGACCAGCTCCCTTGTCATTGAAAAATGACCACTCCCTACGGTGAGAAGAATGTTAAATCCGAGCAAAGGTGGTGAATGAATCAACTATGGATATGGTTGAGATAATTGTCATCTATCAGCAGGAGGTTGGTGGTCGGAAGTCGCCGGTCTATGGACTAATGATGGTGTTGCAAGACAAAGTCACATGATCTGGACCAAAAAAAATAGACCAAAACACTTTCACGAAACTATTGAGCGTAGATTATATCTCCTTGCTCCTCTAGCCTTTATCATGGGTGCAGGATCTATTAGGGCACTCTCCTCGTGGTAGATCCGTGCCATATTTCCACTTTCACTTTGACATTTTCAGCATTCTGTATCATGGTTAACTGCCTTAGAAAATACCTGATGGGCATCAGAAACAGAGCTGCAAACCCCCAACCTTTTAAAACTTTGAGGATATAAATCAAGCGGGCAGAGAACGTAATTCTGATGGGCATTAGAATCTAGCCGCGTTGTAAAAAATCTGACGGACATTGGAGAGGATATAAATCTGGCGGGCATAGAGAAGGATGAAAATCCCGTGGACATAGAATGTTAATGTGACAGGCACTAGAATATAGCGGGAATAGAATGTAGATCTGACGGACATTAGAGAAAAAAGGAAAATCTAGCGGGCATAGAATGTTAATCTGAAGGGCACTTGAATCTAGCGGGCATAGAACAAATCTGACGGACATTAGAGAAGAATGAAAATCTAGCAGGCATAGAATGTAAATCTGACGGGCAATAGAATCTAGTGGGCATTAAAAAATTCTGATTGACATTCGAGAAGGATATGAATCTATCGGGCATAGAAAGTAAATCTGACGGGCATTAGAAAAGGGACATCTGACAGGCAGTAAAAAAGCATACTAAAATCTACCGGACGTTACATTATAGAATAGAAAATCAGATAGGCATCAGAATAATATAGAGATAATGCAACTGACGGTCATTAGAAAAAGTGGCCTGTGGTCCTGGTATATATGGAATATTTTAGCACTGTTCCGTACTTTTCTAAGTGGAAACTCAGGCCTTATAATAATCATAGAAAACTATGACATTATTCATCTTTTTTTTCATTCATGATAAACACATAACCATCCAGCTTTCTGAATAAAAAAATATTATATAGGAGCTGTGGTGGGTGGGGGGACAGTGGCGTGTTGAAGCTGGTAGGATGAGCGAAGAGTGTTATCTGTTAATGACGGTGATTTTTCATACAACAGCGCCCTTATCAGAACTGAACACTACTTTTAGCTATACTTAAAGCTACTTAAGGTCCCCTCCCAAATAAAGATCAGCAATGAGAAACAGATCTATAAAATGTCTGCAACCTTTGACCTTAAAAGCTAGGTCCATTGCAGATAACCGGGCAGGAATCCATTAATCTAAAGGCACCAATAACTATCTGGGGCTTTTTGACAAGAACGCATTTGACTAAAGATCTGGAAATCTCCTTAATCAGATGCCCGAATTCTACATGGTATGAGTAATACAATTGCAATTCACTCATAATGAAAAAGTTTATATATCGTGGTGTTATCTTTTTTGCAGATCGACCAGAGATTAATATTTATATGGATCAGGGTCCTTACCTTGAGAACCAAGTGATTCATATTCGATGTGTTGTCCAGCATCTCCCCATCAAAGAGTCAACATCGGTATTTTATCTAAAGTTGATGAAAAACAATGAAACAGATCATATGACAGCTTCTGCGACACAGGAATATGGCAATAGCATGACAATCAGCCGTACCTTACTTACAACTGTAAACTACCAGAATGAGGAGGCAGTCTGCCACTATAGTGATGGTCAAGAACACTTAGTGACGACACAGCGCATTAGAATTATCCGTAAGAGAGTTTGCATATAGATAAGTCATTCAATTAAAAACGTTATGTAATTCAAGTAAAATAGTTTTTTTTGTGCACTTCTTTGAAGGGCCGGTCACTGGTCGAAGGTTTCTGATTACAGAAATTGTAAAAACAAATGGGCTGATAGAACGCCTTTTAAGCTTGATATGTATAACTTTATACTATAGCAATATTTGCTCAATATGCATTCTTAGCTAATATAAAGACAAAGGTTCACGAGTTTTGGTCTGTAGCCTGGGTTATTTCACGAGTTGAAGGTAGGGCCGTATTTCACGAGGCCGCAGGCCGAGTGAAATGCAGCCCTACCTTCAACAAGTGAAATAACCTAGCTACAGACTAAAACGAGTGTTCCTTTGTATTTATTTTTTACCTTTTTCAATTCAAATTAAATTATTATAGGGGTAGGGAGCCTAAATAGGCTAAAATGGCTTCTTTCTTTCTACGCCGTTCAAATGTAAACAAACCGCCGTTTTGATGACGTCACAGGGTCGTGAAATACGGACATGGGTTATTTCACGGGGGGAGTGTAATACGGACCTCTTTGGTTAAGCCAATGGGGCTGCTGTATTCCATAGAAAATAAAACCATTGATTTTTGTTTCCCTTTTTTCAGAGAACCTGAGAAATTATTATTTTGAGGTAATTCAGGGCCACCCGATTGAATTACTGTGTCCTTTTGGTAACCGCACAAATCAGTACTGGGTGAAAGACAGTGCGGACCAACAAGATGAAAGTACCACCATGTCTGCTACTGAAGGACACCGTATCAGTGGTTATCAGTTTGCTATAAACTATACAAACATATCTGATGAGGGAAGTTACACATGCCTTGAGGACATTGGTGACCAGAGATATGAGTTATCTAGAGTGGACCTCAGAGTCTATGGCAAGTATTATCTATGTTTTTTTAATGAAATTTAAGAGCTCATATAATTCTGTAATCAGAGGATAAGAACAAAAACTGCAGTGTTTAAAATCTTTCTTTGGATATCATAACTCTCCACAAACAGTTGGTTTGAATATCTGTATATATATATAGGGATGGGGGGAGATATATTTGAAGATGCATTGAGTGTGTTAATACAGACATTCAAGGTTAGGCTAATGCTAAATGCTAAGTACAACCGGCGAAGGAGTATGGTTATTCCCCTATTGTAGGCATTGTAGTCTCTTTAACCCACGGTCTCATATGTAGCCTCCTAATTCGATGCATGGGAGGTTTATTAGTCTAATTCTAGGGGGAATTGCCGGAGGGAAGGCAGTTGAAGATTTCTAGCTAGATAGTCCATCAAAATATAACCTTTATTCCTTTGACAGGCATGTTGTTTCTGATGAAACATGGACCATATGAAGATGGGGAGACAATTCCAATAACATGCAAAGTCAGCAACCTCAAGGAGACAGCATCCAATGCTGACTTACACCTGGTGTTACAGGGTGGAGTGATAGCCACATCCCAGGTGGAAGATGGGAATAATGGTAGTAAAAACCTGGTCATAAAGTATGATCTTGAGATGAAGCGATCAATGAATGGTGGACAGCTCACGTGTGTCTTTACATCCCAAGCAGCGCAAGATATCCAAATTGGACAGATATTCCTAATTAGTTTTGGACCAAGTAAGTCAGATCAGTATCTGTGGCATAGGTTTTTTTAACCTTTAAGGATAGCATATCGTAATGTATGGTGACATGGGTCATCATGATACACAGAGGCAACCCTAATGTGTTTTAGTGCTGCATTAGTGCATTATGCCTATCCCTTGGCAGAGCATCGACCCAATGCAGCTGGATTTATGCATCATAACGACCAAGGGCATTAATACATTATACAGCCCTAGAAGGCTTAAGACTGCTCGATTTATAGCATGAATCTGTATAATTACTGAGTTATGTCGATGTGATAAAACACCCACCTTTCATCTGTATCATACCTCGCACTGAAATACTCAGTTTTCTTCCCACATCTAGCCCTTAAGAGTAAAGTTCTCGCATTTACTGAGGGATTATGCATTAAGGCTGTACACAAACATGTAGAAAAGGGGCATGATCTATAACATTCCACTCTCTTTTGACAGGGCGAATGCATCTTGCCGCCATAATTGGAATCCCCAGTTCTGCCGTAGTTGTGGTTGCTATATGTGTGTTCATTGCAGTTAGATGCCTATCTAGGACGAAGCAAAAAAGTAAAGGTATGGTACTGTAACATTGTTTAATGAATACTCTCTATTAGATCTGAAATGCAGCAAAGAAACATTGATGCTCAGGCAATAGTCTCACACTGCAGATGTTATCTCAAACATGCAGTTTCCAAGGCGTGACATATAATTAACCCATTACACACTGCCTAGACCAATTCTCAGAAGCATGGTCTGGCTTTTTTTACTATTAATATGTAATTTCCATCAGTGGTTGCAAATGATGTTTTCCTGCACTTAGAAAGTATTAACTTCTAGCACAGTTTCCAAAGCGTGACATATGATATAACGTGTTAGACACTACCAAGACCAACTCTCAGAAACAAGGTCTGGCATTATACTGAAGTTGTTTGAACTAGTAATATGTCATTTCCATCAGTTGTGTGGATAGGAAGAAGAGGAGAGTGTGGTCGACCCTGTTGCTAGACCAAAAATATCAGTTGTTGCAAATAATATTTCCCTGCGTCCTGCCAACACATAATTTACTTTCAGAATATGACACTTATAACGAACTTGATGAGCAGGAAATATCAATACCGGTAGTTGATGTTAAGGGTAAGCACAAAATACAGAGTATAACCAGGCTTTTCCTCATTGATATAATAATATATACATCCCAGTGGACACAGAACATTGAATCAATGTTGAGGAATGGTTGTCAATGTTGGTTCAATGTTGATCCAATGTTGATTCAACGTTGACCTGAAATTTGTGCCCACTGGGATAGGCAGTGATATTCGGACCTCTACAATGTGCGTAAAGCATTCCTTACTACCACATCCAGCCATTATCCGCACCTCGAGGAGGTGTGGATAGTAGGGCCTCATGCTGCCTGATATCCGCACCTCCCTAAGGTGCAGATAATGGACCTTACCTGCACCTCATGGGGGTGCGATTAGACATCCTTATTTGCACCTTGAGGATGTGATTATATCAATAGCCCAGATATAGATATTGATATATATAGAGAAACAAATGCACACAGGTATGAGTTCCATTTGCATCGTTCCTAACGAGGGATCCCTAATGAGGGATCCGCGTGATATACAGGGATTCTACTACTTAAGGATAGAAACTTTTGTATTCACCATGTAATAAAAGCAATGCAGCACACCAGTTCAAATAAACTAGAGGAAACCGTGATATTATATATCTTTCCTAGAAAGATATGATAAAACCGAAAAAGACCCCTTTTTCCTCAATGAAAACTAAAAGCAAGTATACCTATATTTAAAATCATGCAGATATTGGAGAAGCTGATAAAAGCAGTGATTCAGAGCCTCCACCCATCCGTCCCCGTTCTAGGGGACGAGACTTTGCAGAACCATACTTAATAAGGACATTTGAAGGTAGGCAATTATAAATATTGCATCTTTTACTGTAAATTATTGCGTAGAAGCCACTACTTGTACCAGAGTCAGAACCTTAGTTTGGCCTATATAGGATCCTCCAAGGGTAGTGGGTCAGGCTTATATGTGAATTCATGATATATCCACCATGAATCCAATATAGAAACTTTAGTGGTAAACCAAAATAGGCTATATTTCAACAGAAATGCCATTTTAATCTGGTGATTTCAGTAATTGGCGCTTCTTTGTCATTACTTTTAAGCTGGTTGATACAAAAATGATCTGAGCCCTTTAGCCACAGCTTTGTGTAACTGTCTTGTCATGGATATCGATTCATGTCATCTGTATTGTTTGTAGATGAAGGGACCTATCTCACGAATCCTGAGTGTACTGGAAATGGAAATATCTCCGACCAAGGTAACAAGAATTCAATTATGTATTATGTTCGAGACCATATTAGTATTCCATTGTTGTAATCATGAAAGATTTCACATGTTAAAAGGTAATTGTGTAAAATGTTAAAAAAGTAATATGGCTGTGTCTTACCAGATCAATACAAGTTGATAGTCTGGGTGACATATTTGACTGGGTGACCTCTTTGACCGGCAAGCGTAAAAACTGCTGAAACGGGGGCTATGTGCACAGAAATGCTAGGAAAATATATGACGAATTTCCCGGCATCTCTGTGTACACAGCTCCGATTTCAGCCATTTTAAAGCTTGCTGGTGAAAGAGGTCACCCAGTCAAAGAGGTCACTTGTATTAATCTGGTGAGACATAGCCTTACTTCACGTCGTTGTTTTGTACCTGTAGATGATTCATCAAATTCATCAGACTACGTACCCATGAACTATACAGGTAAGCACCATTATATTTTAGAGTTTACGTCAATAGAGTGGGAATAAAAGCAACATGTGTAATGTACCGTATTTGCATAATAAGCGCACACCCCACTTTTTCGGGCCAGTTTTTAGATCATAATCAAATTAATATATCTCAACTAAAATACCCCAGTTAAACTATTAATTACTAAAATGTGTTTATAGAAATTTGCACTGTGCGCTTATTACTTCATATATATGGTAAGTCCATACTAGAGCATTAACCATAGACATGGCATTTTTAACAACAAGGGGGGGGGGGGTTGTTTTCAGTCCGCCCCCCCAACTTTCTTGAAGAACAACTAGAAAATAAAGAGTGGATTCCACTGTAGCTGATCTCTTCCCGGATGAAGCTCTGGCCAGGGCAGAAGTACTTACTATATTTAATATTTCCGATTTTTCATCCGGCCCCGACCAGAGCTTCATCCAGGATGAAATCGGCTACAGTGGAATCCACCTATGATACCGGCCCTCATGCCCCGCCTGATTGGTACTGTTCAATTAAACACTCTAGCAATGTTGGCTGACATCTGTCAAATCTTAATCCCTTAATGTATAATTGGGCTCACGGACAAAGTGATTCTCATGCATAGAACTAATTTCTCGGCTGGATCTATTATGATACAGATGAACGCCCCGAGATATGTCCTGGTAATCAACCAACCACCTCAACATGTAAGCAAAATAATATCATGTATTTAAAAGAAAGAAGCAAAGATAGTCGAAAACTAGATTATTTTTGTTGTAAATAGTAGAATGCTAAGATTATACAGTGGCTAACAGAGTTCACTGGATTTTGTCAACTGATAAAGATATGGAAACAAATCTTTAGAGGGTTTCCTAATGTTATAGTAGCTCTCATCGCTGAGGCTATGTGTACAGCAACGCATTGCCAGTTAGACTGGTGCTGATATACTATGTTCATATTTGCAGACCCTGCTCCGACCAAACAGTCCTCTGACTACCTTCCCATGGGTCCCATAGGTGAGTAGGGAATACTTGAGAATATTTGAGTCCTCTCAAATTTGTAAGCGGTATTGGATTGCCCACGATTTATCTGACAGACACTTGTTTATAATGTCGTTTAATGTTTAGTGCGGTTAGACTTGATGTTTGAGAGAGTGTCTATCAGACAAAATGTTAGCAATGAAGAAGTCCTGTTAGTAAAAGCCCCAGGCGACTGGGAGTTCTATTAGATTCAAAGGTCGCACAGCATCAGTACCTTATCTCATCTAACATGAAATCAATTACACAGTTAGGCGTCCAGCCGACGACGGACCGGCAATCCTCGGCCAGCGGCCACTATTTGATCTGTTTACAAGAGGATAAAATTTTTCCACTCTTAATCTGTAAGACGCTAGACTGTACAACTAGAACTATTTATTCTGATTATGTTCTGCTTCTCTATGCTGTTAAAGGGAAGAAAGTAGCCGCCAGTACCACCCAGCCCACAGTTACAGAACCAGAGGAGTCTTCGGAGGAAGACATCCACGACTATCTGGATATGATCAGTGAGTAATATCTCTGCGGGAGGCTGTATAAAGGGGCACCAGGGAGGTATGCAGGGAGGCCCACTGCTAATGTATTATGTACCATATATGCTAAGGGGATATTTTTTTTGATGAGGGGGGGGGGAGGCGAATTATTGTTTAAGCCATACGTACGTTACAACAGACTCTGCTAGATAAACTTCGATCCTTATCATCTCCAATATAGCGGTAGTATGATAAGTAATTAATCATCTGATATTTTTGGGCTTGGTTCAGACCAGAAATGGCCCTCTCATTTATTATTATTGTAGCAATAACAATGAATTGCAGAAAAAAAATCCCCCTGCTGCATATATATGCGCTGGCTACTGCATCTCGCTGAGGCCGATTAACAATGGCTATTTACAAACCAACATGCCGGAAATAGAACTGGCGAATGCACACCAAACACATCCTGAAGTTACCCGACCGGGGTTCCCCACATGAGTCATACTTTATGGCCGTGTCTGATGGGGGGAAAAGGTTAATGGATATTTTAACACTATATACTACAAACTTTCCGGCATTTCTGTGTACATAGCTTGCATTTAGGCCATTTTAAAACTTGCCGGTCAAAGACTACACCGGCAAAAGACAACACAGGTCAACGACGACACCCGGTCAAAGACGTTTCAAGTGTTACAAACTCATGAGACACAGCCTTATACATACCAAAACCTAGGCTATTTTGTGTAACAATAAGGTGAAAGCTCGGCTAGTGATCATATAACGAATTGCATCAAAACAGAGCTGACCTCTTAGCCTTTGTACCCCTATAATTGGCATGTGTTAGTAGAATATTCATGACTTATTGACTTTTGTTTTGAGTTTCCTCTACTTTCCCTTATAGGTAGCAGTAGTGAGGACAATGCTGTAGATGATACCAAACCTCAGTTAGAGGTGGAGAGCCATGTCTCCATCAACCAATCACCAAACACTGACTTCACTGACACTATAGAAAACCATGATTCACTAGGTAAATATAGAATTCATATAGTGACTTATTCGTCATCCTTTCTTGGTTAGGACCATGTTCTGTTTTAGTAAAGTGAAAAGCAAGATATCCCTAAATTGCTATGCCTCTTAAAAAAAGGTATGTTAATAGTGCAAGGGTAAACTATCGGTCAACAGTTACAGGTGTGCTAAGCCAGAGTAAACACAATCGATATCTTGCCTATTACTGCATAGATGTATGATATGAAAATAGAGCCAATACTTTACTAATTTTGATCATAAGGAATAAATTAGGCCCAAGGACATTCCATATGACAGATGATAGCGTCAATTCTAATTCACAATAATATCTTTAGAGACTACAACTGACGATGAAACGGGTGAGGACTATGAGAAGTTACAACTGACAGAAAAAGGTGAGTTTGCACCTCTGTGATGGACAGAATGGACGGACGGATGAATATAATGGACGGACGAATGGACAGAATAGATGGACGGAATGGACAGACAGATGGATGGACGGATGGACAGAAGGAAGAGGAAAATGATGCGTCTGTCCAGTTGTGACAGACGGATTGGACGGATGGTCGATGGTGGAGATGCAAACTGTCCATCCGTCCATGAAAACTGGACCAATTCATGCCTTTTTTGTCCATTTTCTTGGACGGGTGGGTAGACGGTCTTTGATGGAGACACCCCTTTAGACTGCCACTTATGTAAAACATAATGCTTGTATGAGTTTGATGTCTGTAACAATTATGAGCCATGCAGGGCTGCATTTGTATGGGTTCGCTGGTGGAGAGGGGGTCTTCAAATTTAGTGACATCTTTCTTAGGGGTTGATTGCTGGTAGGTGACAAAAGGTGAAAGGGGGTGGGGAGGTGTCCAGAAAATAGCTTAAAAAAGGTGACGGCATTTGTGAATGTTCCCTACAGTGTTCCCTCTATGACTTTGGCTCAAAAACATCATCAATTGCAAACCAAAGCAAACAAATAGTGTTTTGATCACTTGATTCAATAACTTTGATAACAGATTCAATGTGATTCATATAGTAAATGTTTCCTTAGCTAGGATGTTACTGTGTGCATGTAGACCAGACTTTAGAGATATGAGGGCCATATCTTAAAGTGAAGCCCCTCCTTATTTAAGTGCACGCTACTTGTCTTTCTGATAGGAGAAAGTCAAAGCAAAGTCAAGTAGCTGTACCACTAGTAGCGTGCCTGGTGGTGCACTGATACAGGAGGAGGATGTTTGCCAAGTGTGGAGTATACTTCAATCTGGGCAATATCTGCGTTGCTATAGTTACATATCAGTAAGGAGGTTGGCGATGACACTATATTTGCTGTGATCTACATAGGAACTTGAACGTGGATGTTTTTTTTTTGTTTTTCCTTCTTCTAAGAAATCACCTAATGTGAATTGCTCAAATATATATATATATATATATATATACATAAAGATATATAGATATATAGATATATATAGATATATATAGACATATAGATATATAGATATATAGATATATAGATAGATATATAGATATATGGATATATAGATATATAGATATATAGTCCGATTTCCCCAACTCCCCCGTACGGTCTATGAGATTATTCACCTCATCGTATAGGGCAGATTCCTTTTCAGCACAGTGTGGACACAACTTTTTCCTGCCATCATACTCTTGTTGGCACACATCACACGTTTTCGGGTCAGGCATTATAAGTTGTAGGTGTTGTCCCTGGAAGGAACGGGTAGCGACTGTGGCTACCGAGAGTGTGGTTGTAGAACGGTTCCCCCTAGTGGCGGTTGAGTGAACCTTAGCTATGGTCTGTCTCAATCAATATACTACCATATTACCGGGGCGGCAATATGCTCTACATATAGATATATAGATAGATATATAGATATATAGATATATAGATATATAGATATATAGATATATAGATATATAGATATCTATATATATATATAGATATATAGATATATATATATATATAGATATAGATATAGATCTATATATATATATATATAGATATAGATATATTTATAGATATATATCTATGCCTAGCCCTTTGCAGCTACCACGATGTATTGAGGTTCTCCGTGATGCACCAACCTGCCAGTGAGTCATTTACTAACAGGGCATTCCCAGTAAACAAAAAACGTTTCATAACATTTCATAACGTTATATAGCGTTAAATAACGTTTCTCTAGAGCTCCTTACTATGGCATAACGTTATACAAAGTTTTATAACGTTATTTTGACGTAAAGTAACGTTTTTTTTGTTAACTGGGTTGCTGCACCATACCGACACTGGTGCGGATGCCGTGCATGTGTCACTATTAGAGTAAAGCCGCAGGCTGAGTGGGATGTGCCCCAGCCCCTACAAGTGAAATACATCAGAGTGGTATCAATGTAGTTGCCTCTTTTTCAAATTATTATTTGAAGCTATTTAATGAAGGAAAAACTACTTTTTTTTCTTAGCCCATTGAATACGGCCACATTGTATTCAATGCCGTCATTGAATACGGCCTTCCAGTGCTTAAGCATATAGGAGATCTTGTATTTCCAAAAAAATAAGAAACCATATTTCTTTTGAGTGGTCTATCTAGTAGCCTAAGGAATTAGGGTCTGTCCGCCTTTTGGTGCCTCTACTCTATAGGTAGGGTGTTCATAGAAAATAGATTTAACAGTGTCATATCAGATCTGTGGCGTTTACCTGAAAGCTCTTTATGTAAGAAGAACAACAAAAAAAAGAATCATGTCAATCAGACAATTATCAAGCATTACGGAAAAGTATACCATACATTTGTTATGAAATGGTAAGCACCAAATAAGCCTAATTATCCCAATACTTTTCCGTATTCAAATGGGCCTGTTACGCTTCATAATTGTCCGATTGACATAATCAGGTCTAAGCAACGACCGGGAAGATAGTACATCCTGGATTGAAAAGTCCGTCCTCATTCCCGGGGTCTGTTACCCCCCCCCCCCCACCTCCTGCCCGTCCCCCCTCCCGTCCCCCCTCCCAGTGGGCACAAAACATTGAATCAACATTGATAAATGGTTGCCAATGTTGATTCAATGTTGATTCAGTTTTGATTCAACGTTGAACTGAATTTTGTGCCCATTGGGCTCCACCACCCGCCTCTCCTCCTATAATGTACGACATGTATGATGTAGTATGCATGTGTCTTCTCTGGTTAACGGGAGGCAGGCCATTAGCAGCCGTCAGATCTAGGTGTCTGAGTTGTTAGATAGTCAGTTAGATACATAAATGATACAGGTGTAAATCATGTAAGTGTTATTCAAAGGCTTCAAAGTTTGACAAAGGCTACTTTCTTCATGTGTGTGTGCATGTGTGACACGTGCTGCTCATTACCTCGGGTATGTTACTACACCTGACCTACTACACCCCCACCCCGACCCCCCAACAGTCCCACCCACTGACTGGGAAAGCCGTGAAATGTCCCCCCCCCCCCCGCCCCTCACTACCCTACACTGGCCTGGCATCCCCCCCCCCCCCCCACAGAGGAATTCTCATTGCATTGACTGAATTTGTAAGTATCAAAACTCAAATATATAAGTTAAATTTTAAGTTTAAAATTACAAGTATAGAATGGCAGCCATGTATCAGGACGCTGCTAGGGTTCGCACTCTGGGCGTCCTCCGTTATGAGGGCGCCCCTAGCGGGAGCCATTTACCAGGAATCCGGAGTTGCCAGGACCTGATAATTCTTTTTTTGTTCTTCCTCTCACATTCAGAGCTTTCAGATAAAGGCCACAGATCTGTCATGCCACTGTGATTCCCAATACTAATACAGAGGTGCATCCAATTTTTTTTCCCTAGGCTGTCTTCAATTTTTGACTTTCGGCTAACCTAAACACACATGTGTATACCTAAAATATGTGGTAATAAAGTATACTTTGGACAGAAATTATATGGGAAGGGGGTTGTGTTGCGATTTGGTGGTTTTGGTCAAAAACACCTATATTTTTGCAACTATTTGGAGTAGAAATTCTGCACAAGTGTTGAAATGACCACAAACATGTATAGAATATGCTGAAAAACCGAGATTAACTAATGGATGCAAAGCTAATGCAGCCCAGCTGGTTGAGTGAGGGTAGGTTATAATTTTGGAGACTTGGCTGCAGTGCAGGCCGCCAGCCACCTCCAAATTTGACACAACTCTACTTTACATTTCATGTCATAGCATCACAACCAGACATGCTGAACACTGCATATTATTAGGTGTGAAAGTAGACATTTTGACGGTTACATAGCTGTTTGAATTGTGAGTACCTACAAGAATTTGCTTTAATGATGTTGGAAAGACAAAAACGGCAGTTCGCGATCAAACGTACACGAGGTGTGGAACACCCTACTATAAGGTCAATGGTAGGGGGGGGGGGGGGAGAGGGTGATGGATGGAGCCAGGGCTGACTTCATCCATATTGATTCAACCGAATCACCTTTATCAATGGCAAAAGAAATCACAAACTAAGATGTTGATGGATTTACATTTAGATTATTATTCGAGTACACAATTTATCCTTGTCTAACAATATGTTTTATGTTAAAACACATTCATGCTACACTGTTATACATGTATATACAATTCCAATTGCCTGTACATTGCCAATGTTGCATAGGGGAAACCTCATATAAAGTAACTCATATAAAGTTACAAAAGTATCAAAATGATGTTATATTGCTAAAAGCTATACCCTTTAGAGGAATAAAATACTAGAAAAATGACGCTTTGTTACCGCATATACACATGTAAAAAAACGTTCTACGATCAAATAAACGAAAAGAGATTAATACTTTGATTGTTTTCTCATATTTACTTGAATTTATAACTAGAGGGTCAATATATAATTATCTGTCCACCCTTCTTGCTAACTGAGATGATGAAAGTGCTTTAATTAAGGGAAGACGACACATGATCCAAGGAAATATTACACACATCTGCCATTGCTCTCTCGTGCCATACATGAACTTAATCCTTAGAACTAGATCGATCGAAAATGTAGACAACAATATCTGATAACAATGTATAGTGCTGGACACAATGGATATAGTCTTAGGGACCTTTTTGATTTGAAAACGTGTAGATATACCATTCCCAGATACCAATATCGGAATTTGCGCAATATCAGAGCTTCTTGATATTGAGTCTATAAAATAGGTCACCATACCTCACAGGTGTGGCAGGAGGTTATGTCCTATAACGTGGGGTTCAGGCAGCCCCCGTGTTTTATCCCTGCTGAGGTACTTTTGGCACACCCTATTCACATCTATCTACATGTATACATATATATGTGTGGGGTGAATGGGACTTCTCCCTGACTATTTTCACACCTCTAAGGTGTAGTGCAACATACTTAAACATCATTTAATTTTTTTTTTCTTTTTCAGAATACAAGAATTCCTATGCTCTAGCACTGAAGGGCCGTATTCAATGCCCCCCATTGAATACAATGTGGCCGTATCCAATGGACAAGGAAAATTTAGTTTTTCTTCATAAAATGGCTTCAAATAAAAAATAAACACAAATGCCAACTACATTGATACCATCTCTGATGTATTTCACGCGTGGGGGCTGTGGCATATCCCAGTAAACACAACGACGTTGGTCAGACGTTAATCTACGTTGAATTTTGGTCTGAACTACGTAATTTTAGTAGGTTTATCAACGTCAAAACGTTAAGGTTTATTTACCAATCTCAAACCTGCAGGTCTGATTTAGGTAGCTCCTGAAGACGTACATCTATGTTTAACACATTACATACAATTCTACATAGTGGGACTCAGACACAGACTTGTAATATATTGCAGACAAATTTACATTTACAAACAATATTCATACAAAGTAACTACTATAATTTTCAATCTAATCTCATTCTACATAGTATATTCTTGTAGTTCAATTGAACAGCCTGACAGTATAGATCTGTTGAATAGTTTTGGCTGCAGAGAGGCTTTGTATTTCTTCCATTACCACCAATGTGGTGTCCTCACAGTAAAGTGCCTCAAAGCACCTATTCATGCACAATACTTTAATCACCTGTCCTTTATATATAAATATTCTATTGAATGCGGTTTATTTGCATGATATTGAATTCACAATTAATGAGAATTTACTGCTTGAATGCGGTAGATTTGTTAAGGAGCTGTAATATACTCTCCATAATTGATAGTGCTGCCGCCTAGTGTGACACGGAAAAGTCATCTACCCAATTGAAGTTGAAAAGTTACGTCTTTTAACGTAGATCTACGTAGAATTTTTACGTCTGAATGAGGTAGATCAACGTAAATCAAATGTCTACATCTGTTGAACGTAAATAAACCTTAACGTTTTGACGTCTACAAACATTCCAAAATTACCAATCTCAAACCTTTTGGTTGGACATCTACCTAGAGAAACCTCTGAGCTACGTTGGAACTAAGTAGGGTGTTTACTGGGATCCCACTCAGCCTGTGGCTTCGTGGGATATGGCCCCAGCCCCCACGCGTGAAATACAACAGAGATGGTATCAATGGGCGTTGGCATTTGTCTATATATTTTATATCTGCAGCTATGTAGAACAGGTAGAAATTCTTAAACCGTGCAATCTAACTATAGGACAATTCCCGAATTGTACAGGTTCAGATTCCGCGCCTGAAATATATTTATATACTGTATTTGACGTAATAAGTGCCCTCACCCTAATAAACGCCCCCTCCACATTTGGGACATATTTAGACTAGAGCAAAGGCTCAAATTTCCAGATTTTGGAGACAATTAAACACTTAAGTACATAAAGTGCAGGACACCGGCTATAGCCGGATAAAGGCTGCTGGACCGGTTGGACTGGTCCTACTGCCAGTCCAAATGACTGACTGGACCTTTGGCTACATGTCAGTTTTTACGGCGTGTAAATCGGACCATTATTAAGGTTTCTAGAAAGAAAAACATTTTATAACTACCGATCCCTGTTATATATTAATGAGCTAATACTAGATCTCCTGTAGGCCTATAGTGGAGGTAATAATACTGGGCCTACTACTACTAACATGTAATATCGGTCTGGACCACTAACTTTGTTTCAGATCACCCGACAGTGCCTCTCAAAACAGAGCCGACCTTACGCTACCTTTTTGTGAAATTTCAGAATATGCAGAGAGGTTGGCTAGTTCTTTCATGTAAAAAAAAAGATTGAAAAAACAAAACAAAAAAACACGACATACGGACCCATAAGGACCCTGTAACAACACTCTTTTTTTTTGGCCTGGGCTTTCCTCAAAATATGTTGTGGGCCCTAGTGACGTGGGACATGGTAGTTCTTTAAGCAAAATTTACTTAAGACAACAAATGGTCCCTTTTGTTGAAATTAACATGGGGGAAATTGACAGGGGACGCTGGACCCTACTCATACAGTGCACCAGTAATAGTAAATGGATTTTTACTCATAATTTTTACGTGTTTATAAAGCAAGGCTTATGGTGGAGTACAGTAGACTCTCTAGGATAATGAGTTCTGTCTGTAACTGAGTATAGCCCGACGTCTGCAAGCCCCCCCTCCCCACCTCCCCCCCCCCCCCCGGCCTCCTGGCATGCACACTGGGGTGCAGAGGGGTCCCCCCCTGAGGTCGGAAAGTCGCCGAAATTAAGGGGTCCCGGTCGAAAAGTCGCTTTTTTGGAGCCTTTGATCTATGGTGAATTATCTCCAAAAGTCGGCAGGTCTTGCATTAGGTCGGAAGTCGCCTCCAAAACAGCCCAGGTCGCCCACCACACTACTGCTGTAAAGGCCGGGCGCGTCCCCTCACACCTCCCACCCCATGTTCCCGCACTCCAGCATCTTTATGACGCCGATCGCGAAAAAAGGTAGCACAGCCCATAGGGCCTCTAGAAAGCAGAGTATCAGATAACGGTGCCCTTTTCTCTTGGAAACGACCTCAGAAATATCATGGTAACGAGCACGTTTGGGCGTTTGTTATAGTTGTATTTCATACTGATTACCATGCTTTATATGGAAACGACCTAGATTGTATTTCTTGACTCCAGAAAATTCGCTTGAAAACACATTTTAACACGCGATCATCAAGAAGAAGAATGCTCTGAATGCTATGCCTTACAAGTGAGAAAATTATATGAAAATGAAATGTTATTTGAAATAGCCTCCGCGTCGGACATACGGTACATGCACCCTCAAACCTGGCGCTGCACCCCGAGTGTGGGGCGATCCAATAAGCCGCATATGCCCTCCGAATTGTTCCTGGGAAAAACTCGCGTGTCACCCCAAATTTTAACCTTATAGTCCATGGCACCAAGAAAGGGACTGCCAAACTATGTTTGCCCCTTTGCATTTCACGTCATGATCCACTACTTTGGCACTAGTAGTCGCATCATCTTCATGTAAAAAACGTTTTTTAGCCGAGACTCTGCAGTTTAAAGTAATGACAATGTCATATTTCTCTGGAGAAATGTGGGTAATTGTGAAATTTGTAAATACCCTAGAAACATTTCTGAAATGTTGCATTTTTGTTGACTTTGAATTGCATTAGCACCTATAGAAATTGAAATACACTGTCAGAGATAGAATGAGTCATCAAATAAATGAGGGAACAATTTTTCCTTCACAATGGTACCATTTAGAACATTCTTGTTAAATAAATGCAAATGTGAGCCTTTTCACAAAGTGAGAGCGAAATATTCAAAAATTGCTTAAAATCAGCATTTTGGGGAAGTTTTGATGATATTCCCCATACTTTTAGTGTGCAATAAAGAGTGTTTACCAATATTGTCATGAAACTGCAATTTACAAGCTAGAGAATGAACAATTTCCCTGAATGTAAACATTTATTCTCATGTGTATGTGTTTAGCTCTTCATCGGGAAATATTTTGTGCCCATTTGAGTTGTTTCTACATGTTATTTCACATAGAAAACAAGCCTAATTCAATAGTCCCTTTCTTGGTGCCACGGACTTTTTTTTTATAGTATACAGGTGGATGAACAGTTAGTAGGCCTACACACCTCTGGCTTGGCCGTCAGGCTATATACCGCCAATTCTAGCATCTTCACAGCTTGGTCTCCCACAGGGTATAAGGGAAGGAGGGGGAGGGGGTAGTGGAGCGCCGCTTTGCAGAGTATTTAGGCATTTCCTTTGAGCACTAAGTGTCACATTTAGGTGTGACACACTTCAAAAATGATGCATACACGTTCAGTACTAAACCGAATCTAGAATATTATAAACTGTAGCCCCAACACAACCATCGCCGTGCAATGTACTACGTGCACTCGGACCCAACCACATGTGTAGTGTACCATTTGATTTCAGTGTGTTTTAATGACAACATATTTAGTCATGTTGTGTCTACAGAAATGTATTATTGTGCCTGGGTCGCCTTTCCACGAACTGTGACAGCCTTCTCCCCCCCCCCTCCATCATTGTCGCACCCTTACTGTTACTAACAGTAAGGGTGCGACAATGCTGGGTCGGTGTTAGGATGCTGGCATGGATTAGCCTGCATTGTCTTAAGACTGAGGTGCGAACAGGTGGCTTTGTCTTTGATGGTGCCCACTCACCTTTCTCGGGCACTTACCTCCCCCCCCCCCCTCTGCCGCCACCAGTGCCTCTAGCTCTTGGTGTAATTTCATGGTGACATTGTTTGGACATTGTTACTGTCAGGGATTAACGGTGGTTTGTGTTGAGGTGCAAAGATACCCCCCCCCCCTCCAAGCAGCCTCTGGGGGGTCATATCATCGTTATTCTATGATGATATTGGAAATTATACTTTGGAAAAACTCGTGTATAAGCGGCACCCCGACGTTGGACACATCCGAAAAGCCACACCAGCGATCTGAATGGCGTACTAGCCGCGGCTTCTACGCGAAGTTTTACAGTACCATTATACATTACAGCATTATGTCGTCTTTAAAGGGTTAAAGTAGCATTCTCACCGAGCGTTTCCCACTCACAATTCTAGTACTGTTCTAGTCTGCTATGTGGTAAGTGCGAGTGGTGAGAATGCCCCTTTAAGATCTCTGCCAGCAGTCTAACAGGAAGATGGGGGGGGGGGTGACCACCACAAACCTGCGCTTACCCCCCCTCCCCTGTGCCACTGGCCATTAACAGCTTTCTCCGAGAAGGGGACCGGGGGGTGGTTTTTGATTGGGGAGGTGGGGTAATGGGGGGGGGGGGGGTATATATGTCCTTGTTGTTCTAACAGCATTGGGTGGCTATAGACAGGGTCATTTTGAGATAATAATTGGAAAAAACTCGCGTATAAGCCGCACCCCGACTTTGAGCCGATTCTATAAGCAGACCTGACTCATGTGCTAGCCGTGGCTTCTAGTTCTATGCAAGAGGTCCTGTAGGAGTGATAAGCCTATGGCTTAAGGGGGTGCAGAGGGGTCCCAACTCTCAGGTCGGAAAGTCGCCGAAATGAAGGGTCCGATGTCATAAAGTGGCGCTTTAGAACCCTTTCAAAAAAATGCAGAATAATAGCTCAAAGTTATCTCCTTTATCTGTGTAGATGTTGAGATAAACAGGTGTAAATGACAACCGTGGGAAGTTTGAAGGATGTGCGTTTGCTTTTATGTCCGGGCCCTTATGTGCTAACGGATATTGACAACCCCGCCCCCGTTTTGATATGTCCATCATATCTATCATGTCTGTGATATGTCCATCATGTCCATGATATGTCCATCATGTCCATGATATGTCCATCATGTCCATGATATGTCCATCATGTCCGTGATATGTCCATCATGTCCGTGATATGTCCATCATGTCCATGATATGTCCATCATGTCCATAATATGTCCATGATATGTCCATCATGTCCATGATATGTCCATCATGTCCGTGATTTGTCCATCATGTCCATCATGTCCATGATATGTCCATGATATGTCCATTATGTCTGTGATATGTCCATCATGTCCGTGATATGTCCATCATGTCCATCATGTCCGTGATATGTCCATCATGTCCATCATGTCCATCTTTTCCTCATCACCACACATCTTGTGTACATCAACATTACGTCGTATTTACATCATACCCAGTTGTCAATATTGGTGTAATGTTAAATTGATGTTCTGTGCCCACTGGGTATAGCCTAACACATCACGGACACTTTACGGACACTTCACAGACACATCACGGACAGACTTGGAAAAAAGATAATTGTGATGATATGTATCCATACAACCCCATTACACAATAGCAAGATAGTAGCTAGAAATGAAAATATCCAAAATAAGGCCTGGCCTCATAACGGCATTGCCGAGCCCAGAGACGGATCATGTATTTACATAATTACTGTAAACCTTAATAAAACCACTTAAAAAAATAAAACTATAAACATAATGACGAACACATGATGGACACATGACGGACATATGACCGACACATGATGGACATACAGAGAACATTTTTATATCACAGACAGATGGCGGACAAAATCACTGACAGGCCTTTGGTCCTGGGGCTATCATTTTTGGGGCCATATATCACTGAGGCCGGGAGTCATGGGGCTATACCTCCTGAGCGAGCCTAATTTATGTAATATAGATCATTTATTGCAGGATACACAAGAAACTTTTTGTGAATTCCGTTCATTTTATGACATTAAATTTCCTATTTTATTTCATGATAAAATATGGCACTCCCATTCATTTATCCAAGGAAGGTCGTATTTAACAACCACGTGAAATAACCCTCACACTTATATCATGACCTGTTAAATCATCAAAATTGTTGATTTAACCACTATAAAGTAGCTTTTTCAGAGCAATTAAGTGCAACTTTGACAAATATCGTTAATAAGGACATGAAATAAACACAGAGGAGAACTAGTAGAGTTCCCCACTGTGGGTTATTTCACTCGGCTTCACATTATGAAATAGCCCTCAGTGAACTCTACGGATGCACCTTTGTCATACCATACACATGTGGATGGATGATTATGCAAAAGTCGCTGTAATAATAAATAATGGCCGTTGACCATGAAGATTCTCCCATGAATATATACTATAAAGTCTGTATTTGGCACAGTTTTGCTCTCACATATATTGCCCCCGATTCCACTCCAATAAGGCCAATTAAAGTGTGTTTTAGGCAACATGGTCCA
This sequence comes from Harmothoe impar, assembly GCA_947462335.1. NCBI lineage: Eukaryota > Metazoa > Annelida > Polychaeta > Phyllodocida > Polynoidae > Harmothoe > Harmothoe impar. The sequence continues at coordinate 68,275,493 of OX381716.1, read as the reverse complement.
GGGTTCTTTTCTTAAATGTTGAAAGTGCCGGAAAAGAGTCGCAAATCGCCACATCAACTTTCGGGTCATTAGGAAGACTCACTGATCCTCCAGTGACTAATAAGATCACAAAAATATTATATTCTTATTAAAAAGCAATTTCCAGATGTCGGACAAATAATCAGATGACTAAAATCGGTGGGAGTTTGTTTAAAGGTTTGCTAATTTCTAGAAATACGGAATATTAGAAAAAAATATAATTGGAAAAGAATGCCAGGATCGGCCATATTTTGAAGCTAGGGTCGGGTTGCCTAAAACACACCTTTTTTGGCCTAACTCATAAAACATCCAAGCAACCCCTCTCTCTGTGTCTTTGTCTCCTGCATTGAAAAAGCTCCCTCAGTCTTGCCTTCCTCTTTTCTAGAATACAAATTTTGACAAATGTACTATGAGGCAAAAACATAAAATCATTATCATACAGATCTACATTATACGTGTGGATGACCAAATGCGGCATGGAAACATGGCTATTTCTTATAATCGACATAAGGCCTAGTAAAGTGACATGCGACATTAGGCTCAAAAAACACAGTTGTGCCTTTACATGGGTCCCCATACTTTTGACCATGTCGCCGTGTCGATTTTTAGCAAAAGGGCCCTGTTGTCGGGTCGAATTTTATACATATAGAATTTACTAGAGCATTATAAAAATGGCTGTGTCCATTGATTTTTAAAGGGGTTGTGTCGCCATGTCGATTTTTAAAGGGGCCGTGTCGCCTGTGTCGCCCGTGCCGATTTTTACCCATGTAGAGGCACATAGTTGCAGGCGACATGAGCAATTCTTTAAATTGACATGGACCCACCTATTTCAGATTGACATTAGTCATGGGGACCCCCATCCAGACCCTATATATATGCCTGACTACCCAAGTTTACAAATGACATGCGATCAGATAGGCCTATAGTCGTGCAGTGGTCCAGCTGATAGTCATACACTTGGCAACTGTATTATTTCGCTTACTCTTACAATATTTATAAAGGTGTGACTCGAGTAAACATTAAGTATCTGCTTGATATAGATATATCCTTGGCATCCCTGGAGTTAAGAAAAGGCATAGTCCTGGGAATCACAGTAATTTCAACTTACCTTTAAACTTAAACTCATGAACTTGTCGTATCGTTGATCACAAACCTAGGGCATCATGGAGCTAAAGTAGGTCATTAACAATACAGGTGCACTATAACAGTACAGGTGACGTACACATCAAAGTCAACAATGTACAGAAGATTATCAGCCAAGTTTTAGTATCTTTTTCTTTTTAAATATTTTCAATTAAGAAGATAAAAGGTCATGACCCAAGATGTCTGTCTCAGAGGTCAGATTGATAACGTGTGCAAGTTCTGACAGCCCCAACATCCTCTCTTCCCTTTTTTTTATTAGTAACACACATCTAGTGCATACATCTTTGTGATCTAAATTGCACATAAGGCCGACATTCATAATTCAGTGAATTTTTCACTAATTTGGTCATAACGCCTGTATATCTAATTCTAGTTAATGTAATGTTATGTATCTGTGACAGTTGTCTCTTGATTATCTACCAAGGCGTGTCTCTTGTATTCTAATTGCAAAGTTGAAATGTTTAGACAGGTAAAATTTAATAAAGTTTTTAGCACAACTTTATAAAAATTTGGTATGAATAATGAAAAAGATGCTCTGATGCTAAAACTGTCTCAGTATTAATCAGAGAGTAAGGGGGTTGGCATTCACTGTGCTCCTTGGGGCCGTACTTGTAAATGTAATCGGGAAATGGATAAACACAGTAAGGACTATAACAGTGCTGCCCCCTACATCTTAACTCAGTCACTATCTATACTCGCAGTGTCAGTCTGGTACTACACTTGTCCCACACATCATTCTGGTACAGAATGGAACTTGGGAACATCAATATCACCTTCAACCTCAGTTTTTGCTGGGTTTTGGCAGTGTTCTTGCTGCTCAGATCCTTTTCCACTTCTCTTTTTTGCTGGCTGCCCTATAAATAGCCATTTTGTGTTTGAGCAGACGACGGAACCAGATTTCCGCATAACCGGAAGTGGGTTTGCACTATACACATTCCTACGGCAGTGCTAAGGCCAGAAGCCTGCTGATAGGAGCCCATCAAACAATCCTGATAAGAGCGACTTCTACTGGAAGTCGAGTGATATGCTACTGCTACTTTGAGCCTATGGGATCCCTTTATTAAACAAAAACATATAATGTCCATGTCTCATTGAAACTGAATCTAGCCACACAAAATGCACTGCGAAGTTTGATTCTATCAAAGTGGCATAATCACTGAGCATTGCCCATTTCTGGTACTGTTCCAGTTTATTATGTGGTTAAGTGTGAGCGGTGATATTTCCCCCTAAGTGATTCATCTGGGCAACCATTCAGAAGTTGTCATCATATTTAACTTTATATAAAAGCATGCTATAGAAACCTGTATTCGCAAAGAAGAATTTAGTGTGTGAATATTCCACCAGATGGAGCACCGTTGGCTGGAACATTACCTGACAGTCTCCTACATACTTTCCAACAGGACTCTGTTATATTTTTACCATTCAAACTCCATTGATGAAACCGACCCTCTAAATTTTAGACCGAAATAAGACCAAATCTGCTCGGTTTTGTTGTTTTTGAGAAACATCTTGATGGGTTTTAATTAAACCGCACCCCATTCCGTCATTGCCCATTGAGTAAATCACTTGTCACAAACGTGAAGTATATCCCAAGTCTGCTCCTCCACATGGCTCCTCCCTGGAGTTTATATAACTAGGTGTTCCCACAGGTGATGTACCGTATTCGACGTAATAAGCGCCCTTCCCCTAATAAGCGCCCCTCCCCATTTCAGAGGACTACAACAAAGGCTCAAATTTTAAGGTTTTGGAGATGATTAATCAAAGTGCTAAAACGCCATAAAAATAATTTTATAAGGGGCCAGGGCGCTTATTACGTCAAATACTGCATTTATACACTCAGAAAGTTGTCTACTAGCATTCATATACCCTCAATAACCTTGCAGAATCAAAGGTGGGTAAATATCGGATCCCTCTTGTTCAAGAACGTACACCAATGTTGAACGTATGTTGTTAAGAAAATCGTTTGATGAGCAATAAACATTTGACAATTCAAATGTGTGTTTATTTGGTGTGAGATTTCCGTAATAAGTGATATAGTTTGTAGGGAGAGACAATACAGTTACCCCTTCTGTTCATCTAGGTTCAGTATGGTGACAGGTTGAATGGTATCGATAAACTTATAAGTTAAAAGGGACACTGAACTACTGGAAAAGAGTTGTAAGTAATTCGTTTAATACTAGAATGTGAATATATGATTATGTTTCAAAATAGAATAATAAGTTTTTCAACAAGTCTTCCTTATGGTAGAGACTTTATTTTATAACAGTAGACAACGTATTGATGCTTTGCTGGCATTTGTAAATAGTTGGCAGTGAATTATAGCACAGGAAACGTTTCTGGACATGTATCTTAAAGTAACCTGAGAATGAAAAGTCTTGATTTGCAGAATACCAGTCAACTAAATCTTTAAATCCTATTCCGTAATTAAACTGAAAAGAGTTGTTTTAATCAATATGATCCAATAAATCTTGAATCGGCTTATTGAAGTCATTACTGTTTTCCACGTATAAAAGTGCCCTGGACACTTAAAATATCATATCGAGTTGAAAAAATGGCCTCAAGTATCCATTCTAATAAACGCCTCAATGGATGTCTGTTACAGACTGCTGGTAGACCTCTGTGGCCACTTCACATCTCTATGCCTTCACACTTGGCTTGTGTAAAAGTCATATGTGTGTGTCTATCCTTGGAACTTAGTATCCTTGGGGAAGTTGATGAGATATCCTTCAGATAGATAGTTATGATGATTATGAAATGTTCAAGTTCTATATATGATCCTTGTGTAGTGCCATATGAGGCTTACAGTCATATCCACCTCTCCTACATGTACCCCCTACAGGCTCCTCCCAGCCTCCTCCTCCAGGTGCCTCCCTTACAGGTTAGGTGTCCAGTGTCAGGCCTGCCAGTCAGTCTTGCCCCCAGTCCACTGATGGCTCTTTATATAGCACATCAGGAACTGCTGAAAAGGCTAAATTGCACAACCAGTCATCTACGTATTGACGGGTTATGGTGACATCTCTAATATGATTGACTGGTTGATCAGGAGAGTTTGGGGGAAGCACTGGAAGTCAGTCATATTTTGGCCCAGTGCTAGCCTGGCCCCTTGTCTCAACTCCGGTGGGAGGGGGTTTCTGCTTGAGTGGGAGGGGGTAAGCTTAGCCTGGATGGAGGTCAGAATTATATAACTAGTGCTCATGATATATAGTATCCCAATTTAGAATAATAACAATTATGATTAGTGGTGCATAAGAAAAAAGTGTTAAGGCCTTAACTCTGGCCCTAACACTTGGTGCTTGAATTGAGCACTGGTAAGTGGTTCGTCTAGCCTTGAAACATCTTGGCACACTTTGTAAAGGGCTGAATACAAAAGCTCATATACAGTAGATATAGATATATATCGTAAAAACGGTACATTATTAAAGTAATAGAGAGAGAAACTGACAATCCTATCTCTATATAGTGGTATCCAGTCAGATGCCCGTACAACACTGAGACACTCTTATATACTCTTATACACCAATGTTAATGAGCATCCTTGCATTACTTGCTGACATGAATGTTTCTTGTTTACATCCGGGAACTTCTGATTATATTTCTTCGAGTTGTACCCTCTCTTGTTCCCGGAGCTTCTTCCCCGTCACCTGGTCACAGACTGGGTGCTTCAATCTGAGGATTCAAAGCACACAAAGAAAATAATGTAATTGCTTTAGCTCGGAATTATGCAAATAATACCCTTTCATTATCAGACTTAAAAATACACAAACGTTATAGACCATGAGCCAGAAGTGGATACCCTCCCCCGTCAGAGGGATTTTCGGAGACCCTGTTTTTATCAAAGATAGGCCTATATATGTCAAGTTTACTTTTTTGGCCATTTGCACTTTTGTATCCGGTGGGTGGGGGCGTGGCGGCCATTTTCCAATATGGCCGCCCTAAAAAATTGGGATTAAAAAGAATATGGGAAATCTTTAATAAAAGGTGCGCATCTCAACATATATGGTCATTCAATAGCTCAAATCGAAGGTCTATGAAAGGACTATCCACTAAATGATGATTTGTTGTGGTCATGACAACATGGTTGCCATGGTAACCACATAGATACTGAATTTTGCCTGTTTTTCCACACTAGGTACCGAAAAGTTTGCATATATAGAGTAAGTGACCACTAAAATAGTTATGTAATAGTGCATATTGTTGGTATGGAAGAGCATTATCAACATTATAGAGAATTATGGCTACTCAGACAACCTGGTTGTCATGGTAACCATGTAACTAACAACAAATATATTTTTGGATGCAGAAATAATGCCCCAAAAATTAGAGGAAAATCTTCTCTAGATCATGTGTATTTGAAGATATATGGCCATATAGTAGCTCAAATTGAAGGTATATATGAGAGCTATCCACTAAATGATGATTTATTGTGGCCATGACAACATGGTTGCCATGGCAACCACATAACTACTGAATTTGGCCTGTTTTCCCACACTAGTTAATTACGAGAAATTGTCCATAAATAGTGTAAATGACAACTAAAATAATTATGTTTTAGTGCATATTGTTGGTGTGGAAGGGCATCATCAAGGCTATTGAGAATTAGTGGTATTGTAACAACCTGGTTGTCATGGCAACCATGTAACTACCAACAAATACCTCTTTGGATGCAGAAATAATCCTGGAAAAAAGGGGGAAATGTTTTCCAGACTGTGAGCATTTCAACATATGTGGTCATACAATAGCTTAAATCGAAGGTCTATTTGAGAACTTTCCATTGAATGATGATTTGTAGTGGTCATAACAACATTGTTGCCATGGCAACCACATAACTAATGACATTTGCCTGTTTTCCTACATGAGTCACCATACACTGTTCTTATATAGCGTAAATTGCTACTAAAATATTGATGTAATTATGCATATTATTGCTGTGGAAGAGCATTATCAAGGTTATGGAGAATTGGTGGAATTATGGCAACCTTGTTGTCATGACAACCATGTAACTACCAAGAAATACCTTTTTGGATACAGCAATGCTCCCTACAAAATAGAAATTTTCTCGTGATTGTGTGTATTTAAAGAAATATGGTCATATAGTAGCTCAAATCGAAGATCAGTGAGAAGACCATCTCCTGAATGATGATTCCTTGTGGGTATGTCAATATGGTAGCCATGGGAACCACATAACTTAACTGAATTCTACCCAGTTTCCTACATGATCATCAATTTACCAAAAGATTCAATACATTGTTCATAGCTTAAATGACTACTCAATTAGTTACATACTTATAAGCATAGAGGAGCTTTACAACTGCATTTTTGAGTGTCATAACAATCTGGTTGGGAATCAATTGAATGCTTGCATTTACGTATACATGGTCATGTAATACCTCATTTTGCATGTCTCTCAAATGCCTATTAATATCAATAGATTGCAGGGTGGTAATGATTGCCCAGTTACCATGAAATAGCTAGTGGTCTTTCCAGGGTCCTATGGCATCCATATGATCAAATGCCTGATCTAAATCATACAAACTATCTCTACCTATTTCCTCATGTATAAGCCCGGGCTTATACAAGCACTAAGTGAAAAAATGACCAGGCTTATACACGTGGCAGGCTTATATATGAAACACTCTGGCACTCTCTCATATTTTCCAGAGTTATCTACTAATTACATTCATTTATTTCAATATTTCCAATAGTATTCTTCTTGATATTCCAATTACTGTACACTGTATATACGTGGTACTAGCTCATGAATACTGCAGGATATATGTAACAGTATTTCTAAAGTTGCACTGAGAAATATACGCTTCTTTGGACACAAAAACTATTTGTAACAGAAGATCATGCTTAGAAGTAATGAATGAGAGTTGTCTGGCCAAAGGAATTATGTGAATACCCCATGTAGAAGTACAATTATTGCATAAAATGTTGTTTCTATTGAATGCACATTGCAACCCCCGGGCTTATACTCGGGGCAGGTTTATACAACACTAAGTTACATTTTTCCCAGGCTTATACACGGGGCAGGCTTGTACTCAGGGCCCAGCTTATACACGGGGAAATACAGTATATGGGGCTGGGAGGAAGTCTTTTATAATATAAGAGAAAGGAGTAAATCCCAGATTGGGGGGCCTATTTAAATATTTCCCTTTAGAAAAATGAAAAGACACTGTTCTCATGCATCCTCTAGACTTTCTACTTTTGGACTTCATTGTCTGTTTGTATCACCTGGATCTCAAGCTTGTCATGTTTTAGATGCCAGTCATATACTAATGAAGTTGGTATATGCAGACATTCTTCCAGACCATTGGTTGGTAATTTGCTTATTTACCAAAGTCAGATACTGCTATTGGAGGCAATACCCAGATTTTTTCCCCTTTACCTTGAACTTTTGTTCAAATTAATGTAAACCTCATTGCTATTTTTGCATATAGGATACTGGAAAATGCAATCACCCCCTTCTGAACTTCTATCCTATCCTGTTATCTTGACCTTGACGCGCCACATCTTCCTATATTTATCTTTATATATGTATAAATAGTAGATAAAATAAATCAAGATTTATCGTAACATACCAGAATAAAATCACCCACCTGGTGGGACATTTTTTAGAGATCCTAGACACCATTTCAACTTTAAACAAGGCATCAAGATGTTTTTTCATGACAGTATATTGCTCTTATTTGGATATTAGCGCATTATATTGCACTAGGGTTGAAACTATTGCGTTAGATATTGAGGACTTGCTTGAAAATTGCAGGATAATTGCTTCAAAATGGACAAGCGATGTATTACTCCAGACTGATGGCACACAGTTGTATGAGCTTGAAGTCCTCAGTGCTTTCGGACTATACCTATGGTTGTCTTCTCCCATGCTGTGGTAAACAGCCTATCAAAGGCCTGTCCCTCTCACACCATGTATATATGGTGTCAGAGGTTAAAGAAACCTTGCTTTGCTAAATGTCTAGGAGAGGGATTTCTGTCTTCAACTCATCTCATAGATTTGATCATCCTGAATACGATCCAAGATAGGCCTTCAGTTTAGCTTTACTTGTGAAAAAACTTAAACTTGAGAAAGTCTCCTCTGAATTAGGCATCAATCATTAGTTATATTCCACTGGTAGCCACCAGATCTCTGAACAGTGATCACCGACAGTTGCCTGCCTATAAATCCTGAGATCCTGAGGCGAAGGCTCCAAACTGGACATGCTAAGCACTACTGACCATAATACTAGCAGTCTTCACAGACAGTTGCCTGGTTAGCTCAGTCAGTAACAAGTCTGCCTGTCAATCCTGAGATCCTGAATGCAAGGCGCTTGGAAATTGGTCTTTGTCTGCACATACACCAATTGGAGCTAGCATGCCTCTGAACAGTTTCTAAAGGATCTCAAAAGTATCCACTGGGGGACACCACCAGTTTATAACTATGCCTCTTAAATCAATGACACCAGCTTGCAATGTAGCATCATTCTTGTTGTTGCTAATTCTAGATTTTCTTCATCTTGACTCAGAGGCTTTGAATGGTATGGGAAGTCCTGCCTCGGTACTCTGATGAGGTTTGATGAAGGGGTGTGAGTAGAATTTGTTGGTCCATTTAGTTTAACAAGCTGGTAATTTTGATCTAGATGTCATTGAAATGTTTAATATTTTGGCCATTGACCCTGGAAGTCAATTCGCTGTGATATTCCTTTCATGAGGATGTTAATGTTATGATGGTCCTGTCTGTCAGGTTTAGTGTATTTCTGTCTCTCAGGGGGTAATTCCTGTTTCTCAGCTCATTATTCCTAGTTTTCAGGTATATCAAAGATGTCCAGCTGTGATATTTGGCATCTTCCCTGCTCCTTCTCCTCTTTAAACCAATGATATTCCTGTTTCTCAGATATATCGAGTTTCTCAAATGGCTTCAAATGATACAGGATTCAAAACCCATATAACAGATATAACACAACTTGCTAGCCAGTAATTGACTGTACATGGAGATCTCTCACCCCAAGACCTTTTCTTGAAAAAGGTAGGGTCCAGACCCCTTGGAGCCCCTCCCCCCCCCCCCCCAACCAGGAATACAGAAAGGAAAGCTGGGTTTATTAAACATTCATTTTTGGGTAATCATGGCGTGGGACCCCCCCCCCCCCGCAAAGAAACAACCCCCCCCCCCATTAATGGAAAAATATTTTCTCATTGGATCTGTACAAGTCACTGGGGTGACCCTTTTGGCCTTCAAAAAAAGCGGAAATCCAGATAAAAACGGAAAACAACCATGCCTGCAGTATATAGAAATTGCATAACAATAAAGCAGACAATCCTCAGTTCTATAGAATACCTCTAAATGTGTAGGATATGTAGGCAAAATTTGGTAGTAATGTGGTTGCCATAGAAACATTGACAATTCATCATTCAGTAGACAGATCTCTCTAAGATCTTTGATTCAAGCTACTCTGACCACATATGTTGAAATACACACTATCTAGAAAGGATTCCCCTTATTTTCTGGGATTATTTCTGCATTATAAAAGATATTTGTTGGTAATTATATGGTTGCCATGACAACCAGGTGAAAGTTAGAAAAGAGGGAGGGGCATTAGGTTGCTGACCAGTGCAGGCCATGCATGACAACCCATGTATACATGGTCACCCAATTCCCTATATATAATTTTGATATTGCTTTTCCACAGCAGTAATATGCATAAGTACATCAGAATTTTAGTAGCCATTTATGCTATATAAGGACAGTGTATGGTGACTCATGTAGGAAAACGGCAAAGTTCATTAGTTATGTGGTTGCCATGGCAACCATGCTCTCATGACCACAACAAATCATTATTCAGTAGAAAGTTCTCAAATAGACCTTCGATTTAAGCTATTGTATGGCCACATAAGTTGAAATGCCCACGGCCTGGAAAACATTTCCCCTATTTTCCGGGATTATTTCTGCTATTTCTGCATCCAAAGAGGTATTTGTTTGTAGTTACATGGTTGCCATGACAACCAGGTTGTTACAATACCACTAATTCTCAATAGCCTTGATGATGCCCTTCCACACCAACAATATGCACTAAAACATAATTATTTTAGTTGTCATTTACACTATTTATGGACAATTTCTCGTAATTAACTAGTGTGGGAAAACAGGCCAAATTCAGTAGTTATGTGGTTGCCATGGCAACCATGTTGTCATGGCCACAATAAATCATCATTTAGTGGATAGCTCTCATATATACCTTCAATTTGAGCTACTACATGGCCATATATCTTCAAATACACATGATCTAGAGAAGATTTTCCTCTATTTTTTGGGGCATTATTTCTGCATCCAAAAATATATTTGTTGTTAGTTACATGGTTACCATGACAACCAGGTTGTCTGAGTAGCCATAATTCTCTATAATGTTGATAATGCTCTTCCATACCAACAATATGCACTATTACATAACTATTTTAGTGGTCACTTACTCTATATATGTGTAGGGGCACGAATAATACGTGTACATATAAGGTCCGTGGAGTCAGAGCGGTAAGTGCCTCCAACGGACACTAGGTGGCAACACCTGAGCCATGTCCTTTCGGTTATCCGGTAGCGGAGCCGGGCAGGGCACTCCAGACGGCGCTACGGAGGAGTGCCACGTCGACACTGCTTGGTCCGCGCTCAGGGTATATAAGAGGCCGAGGTTGGCTACCTCACCAGTTAGTCCTAGGACGAGCTCTGACCCGCACCTTTCGTACCTTCGCTTTGACAGGGGCACCTACACCCCTCCCACGTTATGGACTCTGCACCAGCCATGCTGGCACAGAGCTTAACTGTCCGGTATCGCTAATGCTTCGAACTATCGATAGAATCCTGTGTGTCTTCGAATGGTTGAAAGACCAAGTGAACCGAGTGGAAAACCTTCGTGTACTTTTGAGGCTGTGATCGAATAAAGACCTGTTGCATTCAAACCGAATTTGGAACCTGTGTTCGTGTTGTACGCATATGAAACCCCTACATATGCAAACTTTTCGGTACCTAGTGTAGAAAAACAGGCAAAATTCAGTATTTATATGGTTACCATGGCAACCATGTTGTCATGACCACAACAAATCATCATTTAGTGGATAGTCCTTTCATAGACCTTCGATTTGAGCTATTGAATGACCATATATGTTGAGATGCGCACCTTTTATTAAAGATTTCCCATATTTTTTTTAATCCCAATTTTTCAGGGTGGCCATCTTGGAAAATGGCCGCCACGCCCCCACCCACAGGATACAAAAGTGCAAATAGCCAAAAAAGTAAACTTGACATATATATCTTTGATAAAAACAGGGTCTCCGAAAATCCCTCTGACGGGGGAGGGTATCCACTTCTGGCCCATGGTCTATTAGAAGCTCCAATGTCCAGTCTTACCGTAAAACCTCGCATTTAAGCCTAAATCAAGGATAAGCTGCACCCTGACTTTGGCCCGAACCTATGAGCTGCAGATGCCCTCTGAACAACCCCTGGGAAAACCTCAAGTATTAGCCGCACCCCAAATTTAGCCGGTGTCAGGGTCCTCCTAGGAGCCTGTGTGGCCTCCTAGCGGCCACTACCATATCCTGTTTTGTCAGCTTTATCCCCAGGGATTCGTAGTAGTGGGCTACATTGTCTTAGGCCTGAGGTGCGATTTGAAACATTGACATAGTTGGGAGCAGAGCCCCCCCCCCTCAGATCGGAAAGTAGCTTTTTTTTAAAACCATGTATTACCGAGCCCTGGAGGGGACATGCGTTTTCCACATTGATTTCCGTTTCCGCAGGTACGTTTTCCGTTTCCGCAGGTACGTTTTCCGTTTCCGCAGGTACGTTTTCCGTTTTCCGATTTCTATTTCACTTTGACCTTATCTGACCTTTGACCTCCTCTGACCTCTGACCTCCTCTGACCGGTGAGACATTATGGAAGACCATTGGCTTTATGATAGAAGACAATAATATTAACATAAAAATGAATTAGGATGTAAAACGAGTAAAGATACAACTAGATGTACGACGACGAGTTCGGGTTGCTGTATCGCACGGTGCGCACTCATCTTACAGAGTCAGTTGCTTATATAACAATAACTCACTATGTGGCAAGTCTGTGGGCACTTCACTGTCACCTAGGTTATGTTCACCCTGACCCATCCATGTTCTTAATTCAGTCTACACTTAAAGGAGCCAAGAGACTCTTGGGCGCGGCAACGAATCCAGCACTGCCTCTCTCGCCAGAGGATCTCAACCGTATATTCAAGACGCTGAACTTGGTAATGTAACCGAGGGCTACAGCAAATGTTTATGCTGTGTCTTCCATTTGTCCCGAACAGAATATGTGTACCATAGTTGCTCATAGAAAGTATGGGTATATATTGTGTTCACCCTAAATAGGAAACTATTGTTAGGTGGTAGTTCCACCTTCTACCTCCAGGGTCCCCTCCTCCATTTTAAAATATAAACTTTTTTTTCAAAATTTGATAAAAAAAAAATGTCTAGGGTCGGCCTTGTTTTGCTAAGTAGGGTCGGGTGATATCAACTTTTGATATAGAATTCTTTTCAAAATTTAATAAACAAAACTGTCTAGGGTCGGCCCTGTGTTGCTAGGTAGGGTCGGGTAACCTGGAACATCTTATTTTTCTTGTCAAGTAGAGATTATTTTCACAGAGTATTTTGGTGGATAGTTCAAGGTGCCATGTACTTTATAAAATCTATTGGAAAGAATGTTCAAAATGGGTTTGGGATATTATCATAAACCTGTAACAATACCTGGATTATAAACTCTGGCAGATTTGGCATGTTGATCATTGGATTGCGCTTCAATTTCCCTTTAAAATGATATATTACAAGCCCATATTGATCTATAGTAATCCTATAGTAATCCAAAAGATAAAGTGGAGAATTCATGGCTTGAAAAACGTACAGGTCTGCGGAAACGGAATTCATACCTGCCGAAACGGAATTCATACCTGCCGAAACGGAATTCATACCTGCCGAAACGGAATTCATACCTGCCGAAACGGAAATCAATGTGGAAAACGCATGTCCCCTCCAGGGCTCCGTAATTTATACTACAGAAATGTATTGCCAATTTTTTTTCGAAAAGTCGCCAGGTCGCTTAAATTATTGTCACAGGTCGCCAGGTCACCTGGAAAACAGCTCAGGGCGCCAGGTCGCTTATGGCCCATCTGAAGCTCACCTAACAGGCTCTTACTGAAGGTTCCGGGTAATGGCAAGGCCATAACAGCTAGTCCCCCTCCCCCTACCCATCTGTGATACTGCACCTTTCTTCCTCGCAGTTTTCTCATTAGGGGAGGGGGCATAGTTTAATTCTTGAAATAGTGAGCAGCAAGTGTCACACACTTACACATAGGCCCCTACCGTCTCCGAGCAACCCCCCCCCCCCCCAGGTAACACTGGTGGTAAACACCTGGCCCTAACTGGGCCACACTTAGTCTAGCCTTGCCTGGCCTCCCCCACCTGACTGAAACTTCCAAATCAGGCCAATTTTTCAATAAAATACTATCCATACCAGGTCATTATTGCAATCAAAATTCTGAAAAACTCGCGTATAAGCCGCACCCCGACTTTGGACCGATCCTACAAGCTGCACTGGCGATCTGACTCGCATACTAGCAAACTATATACAAATGTGGGAAAAAAACCATAAATGATCGATAGAAACCGTCCCAATATATGTGACCAAAAATCGCGGCTACGTGTAAATAATGCAAACTATCTAATTAATCTTTTTATGCAACCTTTAAAGTAGTGAGGACCTATCACCAGGGCATGAGAATTACTGATCCCCTACACAAGCAATTCCTCTTGTTTGGTTTTTTAATGAGGTAAAAACGGAATACCGCAAAACCTCACTTATACGCCTAGCTCACATACAAGCTGGACCCTGACTTTGGCCCGATCGTATAAGCCGCACTGGCCATCTGTTTATGGGGACTTTTATACTGCATTATAGGAGCAAAAGTCCATGTGTAAGCCACACCCGACCCTGTGCCTATTGTATAAGCCGCACCAGCGATCTGACTTGCGTACAAGCCGCAGCTTATACGCCAGGTTTTAGGGTGTATCACTAATCAGTCCTATTTTGGCTAAAGTGATATTTCCTTACCTGAGTGATACAGTCTTATTCACATTGAGTGCGTCCATCAGCCTGTCTGCTGCCTCACCGTCAATAGTCGGCCACTGTAGCCTGTTAATTACAGAAATAAGAAACCAAATAACCAACTTTCAAAATCAGATGAATGTCATCCAATGCCTGGATGATGCTGATCATTGATGCCATGGTGGGTGAGGTTATCTTTTACTAACATCAGGATCTAGTCCTTAAATTAGATTGAATCATTTTCTTAAAGGTCTAAGGACATATTCTGCTTGTTTGATTGAATATGTCATGTGGGCACACATGACTATCGTCATGGGATGTATCAAACACAATTTAGAAATGATTAATATTAGGGCTAGAGAATTGAGCAATTAGATATGATATTTCATTTATGCTCTCAATATAAGCAGATATTGATAACGGGAAACTCCTACAGCGATTAGGATATCAAAGGTACCCTCCCGGTCTCCCCTAAACGTCTATCACCCTGATTAACATGTAAAGTATGCAGGGCAAACGAACCACACCTCGCTTCGAGTTGAAGGTATCGAAGCTATCTATCCTGATTGTTTACTATGCAGCAGAGACTGGCCTGTTTCCATATTAAATTCAAGTCTGAGGGTTTAGACTATTCAAAAATACGTTTCATTGAGTAGGAAATACAAGTATACATTCTCTCTCACTTGATCAATATCCAACTTTTTTTGCAGCCGGAGTTTTTATGTATAGGGGTTCTTTGGCATGTGTCTTTTAAATATTTTGACCTTTAAAGAAAGCTAACTTACAACACATTGTTGAGTGATGAGTTATCTTTCAGTCCTGCAGCCAGAGATTCCACGCCTTTACTGGACACGCTCCTACTCATTATCCTGCAAAGCAGTATTTATTTCCAATCAATAATGCATTATATCAACAACAAAACACAATAGTCTGAAACACTTTTTTCTTTGTGTGCCGTCCGAGGGGACTGGTAGATGAGGACAATTGGGCGACCCTGTTGCTAGACTGAAATTTATTTTTGCGGAAAGCCACTTATCTCCAATAGAGAGGGCTTGATGCATAGCTTCCTTAGTACCCGGTACAATGATAAGAGGTCAGACATTAGGCTTGGGAGAGTGAGAAATTTTCGCTAAAAATGATACGTAATATAGTCTGAAACATTATTGAAATATCAGTATAGTTAAACCTCATTTGTGTTTCTGTCCTTCGAATCCAAATTTTATCATATACTCTATTTTTGATATTTTCAGACATTTTCAGCTACCCAAGTGAGTGAAATCCCCACCCCGAAGACCATAGGGAGAAAACAATTGCAATCGAAACAGGTACCTCAAGTAAGACCTGACATTTATACATTTTCCTAGTGACGAATTGTGTAGTTATATTTCTGAACACACATGTACTTACTTGAGATCGAGTAGTGCACGGTTTCTCCCCACAGCAGTTGCGAGTGATGCCACGGCGTCGTCGGTGAGACATTTACTCATAATTCTAAATAATTGAAACAAAGACATTCAATTATAACAAAGACATTCAATTATAACCAGGCTTGTAAAACAATTGTGATTTAATTTGAAATATTTGGTGAATCTTAATTGAAAGCAGCGTTGTATACATTTGCACAATTCTGGTCAACAGTCGATAGCCATTCAATTCTGGCTTTTGTGATAAACTAGAGAACTCAGCTGAATCACACATTAACCGTCAATGCCCAAAGTTAGCCAAACACATACAGAAAGTTGGCATCCTGCCTCTGCAGGATAAGAGTAGCTATTATAGATAGGTTTGAAAACAAGCAATAGTCTTGTATGAGACATTGTTTTGTGGATAGGTTTGAGCAGGCCGTTTCTCACCGGATCAATCCAAGTTGAAAGTCAATGACCGGGTGCAATCTATGACCTTATTGAGTCCTTATTACAAATCACTTGTCATAAGACGAACTCTACATTTTAGACGTTATTTTGTGGATAAGTTGGAGCTACAATATTATCTTACTTCAGATGTGTGAGGGTGTCATTCATTTCGAGGGCACTGGCAAACTCTTGCATTCCCGTTTTATCCACGTTCACTCGCTCGATCCTATATCAACAAATACAAAAATTAGTTCATTATGCTTTATGGTGATTGTTTTTCATACAAACTTTGCACTATAATGTACTTGTATTGTTATTCAATCCTCATCGAAAAATGATATTTAACACAAACAGGTTTCAGGTTCAAAAGCTTTATTAAATAACGCACCAGCCTTGACTTCTGAACCATAGTACACCAAGCAAACCTCCCCCAAGAGACTCTATATATAAGTGGAAGCGGTAGTGTTGATAAACAGGGTATGGACACTCTCAAAATGTACCTGCTATATATCATTAAGGCCCATCACTAGATTCCTCCGCACAAACCAATGACCAGAGGATTCATAACTCACCTGAGGTTTGTCAATGACTTGTTGTTCTTCAGTGCACCAGCGAGAGAGCGCATTCCAGAGTCTTTCACATTACTGCTTTCAATGCTAGAGAGTAATTGAAAGTGGACTTTGACTTCTGGACAATTGTCTTTTTTTAGTATGCGTACCCTATTTAATATGATAACCCCCCTTTCTTCTAGCCTTCAGTCTTCTTTGTTGTAAATGAGAACTCTCATTCTAAGGCATGTAATGTCTCCAAGAACACTGTAGTCTTAAAGGAGCAATATCACCACTCGCGCAGCTACCACATAGTATACTAGAACAGTACTAAAATCGGGAGTGGTAAATGCTTGGTGATTATGCCGTTTAAGTCTTTGGTTGAGCGGTAACATCTTATAACCATACGTCTATATTTAGATATTTATGTATAAGAAGATTTTGTGAAATAAAAAAATCAAACTTCATCTTCTTCAACTACCCCAACATATTTTTCTTTTACAGGCTAGTAAACTGGAGTTTATCATATATTTTGCCCAGAAAGCATAATTGAAGATGCGTGCAGGGATTTAACAGTAGCTTGTTTTTACGTACACAAGTTTCTGTAGAGTTTGGTTTTGTCCAAGTGCCTTGGCAATGTGAGCAACTGCTGTATCACCAATGCCATCGTCATACAACCTGCAAAAACATTTACAAGCAGTTGTTAAATGAACAGGCCCGTGACTCTATATCTTATACCTTGTGACAGAGACACAACAAATTTATTCTGTGTTAGTGATAATGGGTTAATATAAAGTAGCCCAAACCTCCTCAGGGGGTATGCGATATATCAATTTCCCTCTGGTTAGTATAGAGGAATAAGTATATAGATTACCTACCACTGAAGCTATAAATTGATGCGCGGTAAACCTTCCCCATAAATGCGCATGTTATAGATTCTGTCAAATTATAAAGTGTAAACATAGTTATGACATGCTAATACTGATCATATTATTATGTGTAAATGATTTAACTTTGCAAAGTATCATATATTGACAACGTTCCCACCATATACTGCCATAGGTTGATCAGTTCCACCAGAGACCACCAGGTGTCTCCCTGGTGGAGCTACACGGTATCAGACTTCAGCCCACAGGCCATATTTGGACTACTATTATCAGTCCCTTAAGATGATGTGCCCGGTACTCACTGGAAGGTTGTGACGGTGGTATTGGTCTCCAGGAATCGGGCCAACTCCTTGCAGCTCACCTCGTCTAGGCCGACATCTTTAAGGCTGCAAGTCACACAACACTTCACTAGCTTGGCAGGATATTAAACCCCAGAGTATCTATCATGTTGCTGAGTATTCAGGTGTGTACTGGGGTTCATACTTTGTGGTCAAGCAGAATTAACACCCATGTGTCTAATATTCCTTTTGAAGACTGAGAATTCACCATCTAAATGTGAACATAGACAGGTGCTGTTCTACAACTAAAGTATGGAATCAGTTACCCCCCCCCCCCCCTCACATACACACAAACCAATCCATACCCCTCGATGATGTGAAGTTTGTTCTTTGCAAATTAACTGTAAATAATACTCAGTTTAAAGCATTGTGTTGTATGTGACAGGGTTCAATTCAAATGTGTCATACTAAGTCAAAATTGGTATGTCTTACATGCTCTTTGATATAACGCAAACTATAGAAAAATCAATGGATATTTTTTCCATTTATGAGATCCCTTAGTCTTCATCTCTTCCATTCTCCTACCCTAAAGGTCACTCCGATTCCATCCGGAGTCCTCCCAGTTTCAATAGGTTTTATTGAGTTTTGGCGTAGCCTATAAACGACATTGTGCGCCTGTTCAACGCTAAGCATTTGGTTTGCATGGAGTGGGTTCCTCCTATAGATCTTATGAATACACCTACCAGATGGTAGTTGCCGAAGGGTGGTGCCTCAACAGGAAAGCGACAGCTAGCACATCCACGACAGTCAGTTTAGTTTGTGAAAAGTTGACCTCGCCTGTGAACCTCTCCTGCCCCACCTGCCGTGCGATCTCTGGTGACTGGCTTTCATGGACCATTTGTAGGAGCTGCAGCTGTTCAGGTATTGTCTGTTAAATCGGAAAACTTGAGGTTATTGTCTATATTGTCAAGGAGATCATTGGATGCAGCCAGTTATGATTCATTATACAACCTACTGAAAAACTGTAAGTTCTCATGTAAACTGTGTATAAGCCGCTACCCGACTTGGACCAATCATACATAAGCCACACTGGTTATCTGAGTATGGTGACTTTAGAACTGTAGCATAGTAGCAAAAAACTCCTGTATAAGCAGCACCCTGACTCCATGGCAGTTCTGTGAGCCGCAAGTACTTACACGGATGGTGTCCTTGAGCATGTTGTGTATTTGTTTGCTGACCTCAAACTGACTACCGATAGCTCTGGTCAGCTTCTGTATGGCATCACTCGTAGTGTTGAAGGCAAACCCGTACAGGAACAGGAGCCCCATGTTGAACCGACCCGATGTGGACAATTTTTTCAGGTCTTCCTGGATGTGGTCTTGACTCTGCATGAGGAGCCCTGCCATGGCCAGGAACTCCTGGATGGACAAGTGGACGAACTCACCCAGCACCTTCTTGTCTTGAACGCCTGCTTGATTTGGGATCTCGGTTTGAACAAACAGACCAGACTGAATAGCTTTGCCCACTACAAAAATATAATATATTAGCCTATAAACACAATATTCCATATCCTATGTATTCAAATTGATAGATCAATTCAACATGCATCTCAATGTAATCAACTTCTGCTGTACACGATTAGGTATACAACTTTTAATAGCAATAATTTCATTCTGAACTAGTAATTATTAACTATGGTTATCATTCAATGCAGAAGGAATAAGTCATCTGAAGATATTTTCTCTTCTCTACTTACCGTCATCTTGAGTCAGGCTTCGCATGTCTTGACTGCCAAATGTTAGATCTGCAACTCCTCTCTCTGTACGCTTCATGAGGCCTTTGTAGGCCAGTCTGCACAGTGCTCCCAGGCATGATGAGACATCCTCCCCAGTACGACACATGAACATCTGAAAGGAATATGGTCAGTTCTATACAATATCATGTCTCAAGTAATATGAGTATTACCATATTGATGACAGGAATGTGCTTGTATTGTCCGACTCTATACTCTGATTCACTATTATATGCGATGTGTGTATACCATAGGTTACAAATGTCTGCATGAACACCGTGGCATGAAATATATCAAATGATGTGCCACGATGCTCCTTTACTCCAATGCCCCAAGCTCATGTTTAAAGCATTGCGACAGTTAAAACATGCATATTTCTCTATTTGAATATTGGCTCTATGTAAATATTTTACTGTATTTAGCCTGACTGCAAAACTGTATCAAATATATGCCGCAACAGCTAGGACCCAGTGCTAATATCCTACCTGCATGATAAATGCAGTGATCTGTGTGTATGTGGTGAGTTTGTCTGTCACACCAATGTCATCTTGCAACACCTGGCACAGAGCTGCACAATAGAAAGTTATCGCTGACACTGAGAGCAGGATGGGCCTGTCTCTCAGCGTTTGTTTCACCATCTTTCTCCTCTCTTGACCGACATTTATCTCTACAAACTCCATTATACGGTCATGTGTCAGACCCATTACTTCTAATGTCTTGGTTGCCTTGGATTTGACCTCAGTCAGGCAAACGAATGGTCTGCAAATAACAAGGAGAGAACTGTTTAAATCTATTCTCGGATTAAATTAATAAGCCATGTATATATATACTCAGTTTGAAGAGGCTTTGTCGTTGGAGCTCATGTGCCGCGGAATAATTAATTACCATCTAGCAGTTGCCCCTGTCCATTACAACAGGGTATCTTGTTCACAAATAGTATGGCTAACATCCTAAATATAATATAGGATTATTAACTATGTAAATAACTATTCATCATTTCTGCAGGATCTAACTCACCGTGAGGTAACAATGATAGTTGAGCTTTGGATACATTCCCTCTTCATGAGGGCAAATGCCCACAAAATCGAACTTTTCTTTGCAGTTAAATTTGCTGTAGTACTGTCTAGCCACCATTTTCTGAAGTGTTGAACCTCATCCAAACCATCTGA
Source organism: Harmothoe impar (assembly GCA_947462335.1). Classification (NCBI taxonomy): domain Eukaryota; kingdom Metazoa; phylum Annelida; class Polychaeta; order Phyllodocida; family Polynoidae; genus Harmothoe; species Harmothoe impar. Next base: position 68,254,699 of record OX381716.1, on the reverse strand, counting down.
ATGGCAATTTAATATGGCAAACTATTATCTGAGTGAATATACCAGCAATTTGTTTAGGAACATCAATCATATGAGTAGTATGGGTTCGATTCTATAATGTCAAACTATAGTATTTCCGTTTAATAAAGAAACTGCTATAAAAAGATATTGTAGTGAATGGAGTTGTCAATATAATTTGAAATAAAAGCTGTTAACGAAAAAGAAACTGACCTAGAATAAAACCGATATGTTTCTGATGATCATGAAGCCATTTCATGGTGAGTATCACCGTGTTATCAGTGATTCCGTAGACAGTACATTTACTTAGAAGTTCTGGAAAAGTGATATCTGTCTCCAATGCCATCAGGACTCGTAGATTAAGTAGAAAGAAAGCTTTAAACTGCGTCGCCCATTCACCATGGGCCCATTTCCACATCAGACGCTGCATCAGGGTCGTCTTACCAATACCAGCCCGACCACGGATTAGGACGTAATTCCTAACGTCTCCTGGAGATATCACATCTTCATCTTTGATGATGGAATCCCGGTTGTCCTCCATGTCAGACAAACAGTTATGTGGTCGTTCTAGTTCATCTCTGGCTACAGTTGTGAGTTCTTTCTGGGATATAATCTTCAAGCTGACATATTGGGAATCAAAGTCAACTTTCTTATCCTTAAATCGGGGCTGATGCTTCACTTTTAGAACTTCCAACACCAATGCATTGGAAACATCATCTGTTGTAATAGAAAATGCACAATATTATCATGATTCATTTCATTTGTTCTTTGGTTTTTGCAACTTAGTATTACGTATACAGGATTTATTTAAGTTCTGTATTTCCCCGACCGATTGACATTGAAAGGCCCGGTATTTCGTTGAAACCCTTCATGACACCTTGCTCGATACTCACTTCCGGTGTGTGCGCCTGCGCCAAAAAAATATACCCCCCCCTTCGATTGCCTAAATCGTCTTTATCTGTTCAAATTAGGCCTTATTTTCCATTTTGATATGTTAATTTCTTGAAAAGAAGACGATAAAAGTATAAATCGTCCTTTATCGCCGAAAAATATATCGTCGCCTGACAAATTTTTGCCCGGTCATGAGCCAAAAAAACGAATTCGTCTCCGCAGTTTCCGGGAATCAAACCCGGGCCGCCGCGGTGCTGAGGAACGCTAACCACCAGACCATCTCGGCCAGGCTAGCTTTGGAAGACTCTGTTGGGGATTTTGAACCGCTGACCTTAGGTATCCTTACGCGCAACCGGAAGTGAAGTTTTCGCGAAATACGGAGGTTTGAGGAAATACGGGGGCTGGTTATTCAGCTTTTGCGAGATACGAGGCTCAGTGCTGAAGCCTACCCGACTTGATATTTACTCAAACCATTTAAAAATAAACTAGATTACCTGCTGCATTACTTTATGCGTCCAATCTAGAAAAAGCTGATATTGAAGAGTTTAAGTACCTATTTTGCCACCAGATGGCAGTGTGTCTTTGTTTCATTCTTGTCATTTTTCAGTACTACAGCAACATGTTTAAAGTGACACTAGCATTACACGATGCCTTACGCAAGTGCTAAATGCACGTATACCATGCACAAAGATACTTTCATACTTTTGATCAGCGTCTGTCGCACCTCCCATTGTCCTATTCTTAAATGAAGGTTACAGATTGGTAGCACTGCTTTTTGTCCTTAAATGGTAAGTTCCTCGAATCAGTATTGTATTTAGGGAGAATGTATATTGTGCAGATATACCTCTAAATAACATTGTCTCACTGGCAACGTTGATGTTGTGTTTGGCCGCTCCGGTAGTCTCTGACATGAATGCACTTTTGATCTCGTTCTCTGTGACCATTTCCTGACACTCAATATCCATCATGAGGAACCTTTTCTTTTGGCTGCAAAATGTGAGACAATCTGTAAATCCACATGTGCAACATAATCACTTGGCAATACACCCAATGCTGAATAAACGTGACATCACCCTTGACTATCAATAGTCAATATGTTCTTACTGATAGTATACACACGCTATCTGAGATTGCTTAACTATGCATTGTTTAACCAAACCTTCATTTCTAGTAATTTAGTTGTTTACTATACTATTAGGCTTATGGCTATTACTGCAAACCCCATCAACACCTAACATTCAATTCGTTTTGTTCTAATCATTCGATATCACGTAGACTTACTTGACACTTGTTACACATACTGTTGAATCATGTCCGTTTTCCTTAAGTGATGTTTTAAACTGTAAGAGAAACCCCAAAATGTCTCATTTTCTTTAATAGTGATCTGCTGGAAGACATAGTCATGTAATTTACAGTAACAGCTAAATAAGACATTTTGGTAATGATTAAAAGAAGAAAGAAGAAAGAAAACTACTCTGTAATATCAAGATGTCAATATGACTTGAGTACAAGTACAAGTTGCTGAGGGCTCCCATATAAAGCTAGACCTACCCCTAGTTCTATTCTTGAAATAAATAACCGATATTCGGGTGATTGGGGATCCTTAGAATTGAAATCGTCTTCAAGAACAAGTGAGCAATGGTGGTGCAACTTTCCTGCAAATGATAATGAAGTAACAGACACTAAAACAGCTTTATAAAGAAGCATGGAAGAGTCTTTAACACGAAACCAGCACCGTCATATAACAAAGTATTACCTTCTACACAACAGTCTGAGAATGATGCCAAGTACCATGATAGACCTCTAGTTCACTTTAGTACACCCCCCCCCCCCCCACCAGAAAACAGATTTTATTTGAAATGATGTAATTTGTTCTGGTTAATTCTGTATTGATTGTTCTTTCTTTACATCCAAACCCATGCTACATCTACTACTGGGCAGCAAGTTTGCTTAGTGACAGGTTCCTTAGTTAAACGCTATCCCCCTTCTAATAGGTTTAACCATGAGGATGTGACCTTCCCAGATTCACAAATTTACCTGCATCTACCGTTGACGTTGATGTGTTAATCACAGAGAGGTCAATCAAAGGATCATTTTCCACTGGTTTTCCATCTGAATGCATTGATGCAGTGTTACCAGGAGGTGTCTGCCTGCTCCTTGAAAGAAATATACTACCAGATCTAGTTCTATACCGCTGTACCTTTGGTGATGGCCACCGTCCACTGGGTTGTAATCAGATGCATGTATATACGAAATGTATGGGCTTAGTCAGCTGAAGTTCCCCAGTGGACGGTTGCCATAATAAGGCTTCACACTGCTATTCTGCAGCCAATGAACTAGATATTTCTCTTTCACCTTATAACTTTATAAGACTAAACCTTGGTCAGCAGTATCCACGAATTTCGTATATAATGGTTAATGGCATCAGCTAAAGATATCTGGGAGAGAGTAATTGACATTTAATTGATAAAAAGAAAATGAGATACCTGTTTTTCCTTTTATTGACGTACCACTTCACAGCAATGAGGATGACAATTATGAGGACAGGTATAACCAGAAGACAGAGAAGTGTACCTAGACAACGGGAATAGAAGTATTGGACGTTCGTGCCACCTGGTCTTTGTGTCACTCTTTATATTTATAAGCTTGATGAATAGAATAGAACACAATACACTATGGTGATGAGTATATATCTATAGACAGAGCCGTAAACCAAATGCAGAATGGGACTGGTACCACTTTTGAAATAATCAGTGTTTCTATTTCATCGTTTTCATGGTTATTCTATGGTTTCACAATGAATAATAACACACAACATTGCTGTTTTTGTGGTTTCTTTAATTTCAATTGAGACACAAGACCCTCGGGGGCGTGGAGAATGGCTGGAACGTTGAGAACGGGGGAGGGTTATTTGACGTTCCCCTAGGGTTTAACATTGACATACTTGATTCACAATGAAATATATTTGTATTTATCCTGCCCACTGTCCAGCCGGAATAAAATAAACGTACAGGCAATAAATTATAAATCACTCACCCCAGATGAATGTAACTTTATCAGGGGAAAATGGGGACATTGCCTCGAAAATGTTCAAATTTACGTGTACCTATAGAGTAATACTTAAGATTCCATGAGTTCTTAGCACATTTTCCAGGATCTTCAGACCATTTACCAGTGGCTTGACACAACAGTCGGTCATGCCCTTGTATGCTGTATCCATTCTGGCAAGTGATGGTAATGTTAACTCCATAGTGACTGTCATTTGACGAGAGATGTGCATGAGCTATCGGTGGTAGATTTGGACAGTACATCTCTGAGAATCAATAAAAGAACTACATATCAATATCATTTACAGACGGATGTCATGACACAGCAATGAAAGCACCTACGATGGAATGGATTAATCAATAATCTTTGTTGTCTGCAAATATTTACTATTATCCCACCAAAAAACAAAAAGAAAAAATTCTAATTACGTTCACATTGGCCATCAAACTGCAGACTCCACGTGTTGTCGCCCTGACACGTTCTGGTGATGGACTCGGGTTTGGTGTACCGGTAACCAAGTAGGCACACGATGGTAGAGGTGTTCTTATATCCCTGTCCCGAATACTGGATTCTACCATTCCGCGGGTTCGGGAGCCCGGGACATTGGACCTCTGGAAAAGAGGAACTACAATTTCAAATGAAAATGCCGAAAGACAAAGTAGTTGCAAGTGCAGAAGCATGTCATAGAATCCGGTACAACTCCCAGTGATGGGGTATTATACATGTACATATGTTTATCAATAAACCGGCATGGACAATGGATTGATGCTTCAGATCAGAGATTCAATCCTTATAATTTCACTTTGCACCAAGGAAGAATATACAAATGTCAACTATTAATATTTTGTAGATTCAATCGGTTCTAGTGCAGGTATCCCCTAGACATCTACCCCCTGCCATCTACCCCTTGGACATCTACCGCCTAAGACATCGGTCCCCTAGGACTTTTACCCTCTTGGACATCTACCCCCTGGACTTTAACCACCTTAGGACTTTGACTCCAAGGGGGTAGATGGCCTGGGGAGTAGAAGTCCTAGGGGGTGGATGGCCACCCAGCGGGCACAGAACATTGAATCAACATTGATAGATGGTTGTCAATGTTGATTCAATGTTGATGCTATGTTAATTCAACATGAAACTAAACTCTGTGCCCACTGGGCAAGGCGGTTAAGGCCCTGGGGCGAGGGTAGACGTCCTTGGGGTTAAATGTCCAAGGAAGTAGATGGCAGGAGGTAGATGTCCGGGGGCTACTTATCCTTATACCATTCAATCAGGAGGGGTCAATGGCTCCAAGTCAGAGCCAGACCCAAAGTTGGGAATAGCTCTTTAACCCTTCACAACTTTGATAAATAAAGACATGCTAGTTGTAAGTTACCTGTACATTTGCTCGTTACTTGACTCCAGTTGTTATCTCCCAGACAGGTTTGAGTCTTGTCCTCTGGGTGACTGTGAATGTAGCCCTCGTTACATGTTACTGTGGCCGTGTCATCAAGGTGTCTTCCTGTAAACTCTACCATCCCATGTGGTGGGTCATGCAGAATTGGGCATTGCACTTCTGCAATACGAAATGACAGTTCTATTATTATCATCATCATTATCATCATCATCATTATCATTATCATTATCAGTATTAGTACTATTATTATTTTTATTATTGTTAGCATTCAAAGTTGAAATTGAGAATGTGCTATGGTCTGTTTGCGTGTTTATAAAATAATCAAGACATTCTTCTAACAATGGCATGCTATAGCTATGTCGGGCCATATCCCAGAATGACTTTCTATCAGATAAGTTATTTAATATCCAAATGATCCACATATATATGATCTATGCATCTATTTACTGTCAGAAAAGTAAGTCTGAATCATATCAAATATCCAATTGTTGCGCTATTTTGTGTTGTATATACTGTAAAACCCCGTCTATAAGTAGCTACCCCAATTGGTGGTGCGTATCAGTTGGATGAATAAACACACGCACACAGGCCGTATTTTACTCAAGCTACGGGATGGCTCCTCATTAGTTTCTTTATTGTGAGTCACTATCTCGTCATAACTTCTTAGGTAATACATTAGCCAATTAGGAAACACATTTAGCTACATCCTAGTATATTACATGTTTAAATAGACCAGCCATGGCCTAAACTGTGCTTGTGTAAAGTAGGGCTTTTTACAATACATCAAAGTGTTCAGAATAACTACCCCGCGCAAATTATCTGCTATATACATCTGAAAGAGGGCATCAATGCCTATCCATTCATGCCTATATTATATTTCTAATTTTCATTTAAGAGCCGCGGATTTGCACCTTTGTAAGGGTGAGTTTTCTCACTTTGTGGGGCCGGAACAAGTGCATCTGCACCCCCGTGTTCCTTAGTGTATGGTCGGGGGCTTCTCTTGACACCCCCGTCCACAAGCCCCGGTGGACAAACCCCGCGGACAAGCTGTGAAAGCTGTGCGTGGAGTCATTGTAAAGCTAGGGGGTCCATGTGGGGGGGTACTTGTCTATAGTACCTCTCCTCCAATAGATTACCATTTTTTCCTGTGATAAATCTCGAATTCTGTCGGTTCTAGACATGCTAGACACAAAAGTAAAGCAGTTTTGACATATAAATAACATAGCGCATCAATGTTTATAAGAATTATAACAATAAAATATTTAAAAAAAAATTCTTTGGTGATGCTACTATAAGCCGACCCCGCCTATAAGCCGAAATTGAGTTTAAGGACTATAATTCGGCTTAAGTGAAATCATATTGCCATTCAGGAGAACCCCACCTATAAGCCGAATGTGACTTTTGGGGTTTTGGGGTCCCCCTGGCCCCCATTGTTGTCCCACCAATAAGCGTTTTAAAACAGATTCTAATCTTCTTTTTTTTCATTGAAATCCATGTGTCGTTTGTTTAACATGTAAACTTCATGTACAAATAATTAATAAGGCCTTCAGATACAGTTAAGTTTTCATACCTTTCTATAGTATTTTTTCAAACTTTCTTCGCCAAAACCCCGCCTATAAACCCAATGTGAGTTTGAAGGGGAAATTTCGGCTTATAGGAAATAAAAACGCTTATAAGCGGGGTTTTACGGTATATTTAGCCTTACTTTCACAGATACCAGTAGTTCCTGACCATTGCCCGTTTGCCTGACAGACACGTGGGTTTGTCCCAGTGTCCCAGTAACCATTATCACAGTAGTAGCCCACTGTACCATTGATGCCACGATGGGGCATTGTAAAGCGACCGTTAGCAGGCATTATTGGAAGTGAACACACCGCATCTGAAAATTATATAATGTCATATTTCATATTAGATGTGCGGGTTATGCAAGATAATATTGCTATCACTCTTCATCACAACGACTGTCTATAGCTCTGATGTGGTACTTATTCTTCAACGAAATATTAATCTACAAAATTATGACATTCTCATTCCATTAAATATATAGGTAGAAAAATTATTGGCGACTCACTTTGCCATGCTGAGGCATAAGGTGATTATAACAGGATGACCACTGTGGTAATGTGGACGAGCATCTGGAACGTAAATGAAGTAAACTGTTTATTACTAAAAATCGTTTGGAAACATGACACACCATTAAATGTCCCCTCCCCCCACTTTTGACCAACCCCAAAAAAATTCAATCCAAAAAGGTCAAGGAAAAAGGGGTCAAAATTGCCACTTATTGCTATAGATTTTTAATGTAATTGGGTCTAATAACATCAGTACATTGCCTATATTAAGCCCCCCCCCCCCTCTTTCTCAAGTTCCTGGATCCACCCCTGCCACACATTTGCCAACACAAGAGAAGTGACAGGATAGCAGTAGTACACCTGTTATTCCGGTAAACACTGTCAAGAATCCATGGATCGAGGATACCTTAGCCGCAAAGGTATAAGCCGCAGCTAGTATGCAAATCAAATCAGTGGTGCGGCTTATAGCATCAGCCGGGGATCAGGGTGTGGCTTATACATGAGTTTTTGCTACTATAGTACAGTATTAAAAGCCACCATAATCAGATCGTCAGTGTAGCTTATAGCATCAGCACAAACTCTAGGTGCAGCTAATACGTGAGTTAGGCTTATACGAGAGATTTTACCGTTACATTGGGTCTATTCCAGAGGCTGATGTCATACTTGAACACATATTAGTAGCAATCTAATTGTAATAAGCCTTTAAACAATTACTGGGTTAAGATAATATACATATATATGTTCTTTTATGAAATCATGGGACTAGACTGATACCTACCTAGTTATATGCAAAGGGGGGGGGGGGGGGGTTTAAGCAGATTTGTGACATACTTTCTAGGGGGTGTCGGAAAAAGTGTTACAAAGTGTGACATGGGGGTGTGGGGGGGGGGGGTGTCCAAAATGGCCCAAAAAGGCGTGACATACTTTATGGACAGCCCCCAACTTGGTCTCTGTAATTTGTACTCGTCGGGCTGACTCTGACAACAATATTATTTATTGATGCCTCTAGAGGTACTTGTTTCTGTATGTAATCACATCATATCTACATCACCAGACAAGTGATAATATGGGCAGGCATATTTATAAAGTGCTGTAGACCCCTATTTGTGTATGATAAAGACATGAGGCATCCCCACGGCACAAAGTAGAATTCATTCCCAGATTTTAAGAGTTGGAAGATGCAAGCATATCTCCAGTGTTCCACTCACAATGGCAACTTTAAGAATTATCATAGGCATATCTCTTATGGGTAAGTTTTCTTATGTAATCAAAGAATAGATTATATTTGAAGGATCAAATGATCTCATGGAATAGTACTCTTGCTAGGAATAAATCATACATTTCCAGCATGTGCAATATAATTCCTTTTTGTTCCTTGGATACATATCCATGGTAATCCAGTCGGAATTCTTACATTGTCAAGTTGTATATTATATATGCGTTTTGAAGCTACTTTAGAGGTAGACACTGACGCTGGTATGGAAGCTAACATTCTGTCATTTTTAAGGTGTGGGCTCATATTCTTCTACGCAATTAAATGATAGATTTGAACGTGAGACATATGAGATTTGAAAGGGAAAGATGGGAGAAAACTGAATATATCGGTTGTGCCAACGGCATAACTACTTATATGCCTGATATTGACAAAAGCAAAATCGTGCATTCGCCAGTTTTAGCCATGAGTCCATCGATTTCTAGGGCTTTGGGCATTGGTGGCCTAAAGCTGAAAAAGTCATGCTACCCTACTCTCTACCCAAATCCTTTCAAAGGAAGGCTCTGGTACTGGCATAGATTGCCCAAACCCAGCCAAATCCCACGTTCAAGCTCATTTGGCAGTTGCCATAGCTTTCCTTCGGAAGGATTTGGGAACGAGAGAAATGCTACCCCGGCTAGGCCTACATGTACTCTCTTACCATATAAATACAACCTATTGCATGATATGTATGTTTCAGTTTGTATGGTGTCCAGTAGTTCCCACGTACTAGAAAGCATAGAGGGCCAGAACATAAATGTGACATGTAATCTAGGAAGACCAACCTCCCATATCTTATGGTCGAGGCGTCTGAAAGATGAAATGGATTGGCAACAGCTGGATAAACTGTTGTATGTGAATGATGCATGCCTGCTGCAGCTCAGCAATGTCCGGGTGGGAGCAGAGTACAAGTGTGCAGCTGATGACAGCAATGCAAGCTGTACTGTCCTGCTCCTTGTTTCAAGTAAGTTAAACACATACTTCAATTGTTATTAAGTCCGGTGGTGGAACGAGGATTTTGGGGTCCTACGATATAGACCCTTCTCTTTGTTGATTGCTCATCTAAGGGGTCTGTTTGACCATATCCTGCATGATATATTTGTAACAGCTGAAAGCCTTATGTTTAGTAAATCCGACATTTGATACCATGCAGGAAGAAAGTAGAATGAGGGGGTTTCTCACCTTGATTTGGGGTAATATACATGTGATCTCAAGTTTAACCAGGACATCCAATTTGCTAATGTCTAAACATTATTTGCGGAAAATGAGTAACCTGTGTACAGGTAGACAATATAGTTAGCTAAGTATATGTGGATGGGCTTGTAAAACAGCCGTCCATTTCGTGAAATATGATGATTTGAATGGCACAATATAGCTGAGATAATAGCCCTCCCTCACCTTCCCACTTGGATTAAATACAGCACTGGGAGAATCCCCATTAGAGGTGCGGGCGGCGGTGGTCCTTATCTCTACCAGCGGCTCTTATCTCTCCAGTTTTTATTTGTGTCTTTGTTAGAGGTAGAGATTTGCACCTTTTAAGATTCTTTATTGAACTCCGGCAGCCATCTTGAATAATATATTGCGAAATGATTGCATTCCCTGACCACAGAAATGTACTTTTAGACCCCTTATTTATGTCTCTGAGTTGATTAGAAGCAGAGACATGCATTTTTTAATTGAATTACTATCCTGTTTCTTTTTTCCAGAGAGGAAGCCTGAAATGACTATAATGGTAAACCAAGGCCCTGTCCGAGTGGAGGAGACAATCCATATACACTGTGTTGTAGCCCATCCCTCTGATCTTATGATGCCTTCATGGCTTAACCTAACATTAAAGAACACAAATGAAACCGTATATCCGACAACTTTAGAGGAAAACAGTCTCACAATAAATCACACTATGACTGCCAGTATGAAGTATCAGAAGGAGCAGATAGTGTGTAGGTACAGTGATGGGGAAGTGAACTTGGTGAGAACAGAGAACATCACCATCATTGGTAAGTGTACGGTAAACGCTATCCGCACGCAGGCATCCTTATCCCCACCCCCGAAATGACGCTCGATGTGGTATAGTGGTTAGTGTGATCGTCTGTCACGTCGGCAAAATATGGCCCACCACAGATTAGTCCCCAGCGCCTGTGGCTACGCTTTAATCCGCACCCCAATTTACACCAATAGCACCTGTCATGTACACCCGATATATAATGTGGTAATAAGGACCCACACCCAATCCAGTGTTGGAATAAGAAGTCAAACTCACACCCTTCAAAGTGTCTGGATAGGTGTTCTTATTTGCACTCTGGGGACGTGGGAATAATGGACTTTTTTGGCATGCCCTTGGCATGCGGATAACATCGACCTATGTGTATAGTAATGTAACACTAGCATGGGACCTACTCCCATTGTAATGATTTATCCGAGATTCTAAGAAATAGATATTAACAAAAAAGGTCTTGATGTCTATTTAAATTTCATATCCATATAGTTCTCATTGAAATGTACTGTGTCCATTACATTATACTTATTTACATATCTTTCAGAAAAGGCAATGACACACATAATAGAAGCTTTCAAAAATGAGGAAGTCACAATGAAATGCCCTAATGGTAACCAAAAAAATCTATACTGGGTCAGAGAAGGATCGCCAGGGATCAGAGAGAGTGATGAATTTTCCAACCATTCTGTCACGGAACATCGCATAAACCATAGTAATGTATATACCATAAACAGTGTCAACATCAGAGATGAAGGGAATTATACATGTCTTGAGATCATCAATGGCCGACCATACACTATATCAACAGTAGAGCTGACTGTGATCGGTGCGTGTTTGAGTTAGAGTTTGTACCTTTACTAGCTGACGATCTCCATGTTTAAATGGAAGAAAAAGGTTATTTCACAAAAAAAGGCTGGGTCCCAGTGATGTGTTAACCCCAAATCTGCACAGACGAACAATATCAGAAAAAATGTATATACAGGTAAAAAAAACAGAGATACACTTAATCATTCAGAACGACGTATTTAGTAGTCTCTACTCATCACCTAGTTAGCTAGCCATCCTTCAATAATCTGAGAAAGACTGTTTGAACAATGCTACAAAACGCTAACATAAACTTTTACTATATTCTATGATTTCTGTAGGTGGGAGCTTTCATGTTGTACCGCAAGGGCCCTATGAAGATGGACAAACCGTGGCACTAAGATGTAACGTTACTAGTCTAATGGGGAACACATTACATGGAAACCTGACGTTTCAACCCTTTGATTGGTTAACATCTACAAACTCTACAATCAAAATGAGAGTAGATGGTAGCAGTAGTATCTCCATCAAAACAAATCTTTTGCTCAGTCAATCCATGTACAAAGAGCTTTCTTGTGTTTACACCTCACCTTCTGGTAGGGTCAGCCGGGTTGGACAAAAGGTTGCATTACATATCAAATTTACTGCAAGTAAGTGACTATTTATATTCTAAGATACAAGGGAATGTTGTCCCCTGCTTTCACGTGTTATTTTTTAAACGAGTCAATCAAGGGAATGTGATCCTATTCCAACTCCTTCAGAGTACATTCTAGTTAGGAAACTCAAATGATTATATCTTTCCTATGGATCTTCTTCTTCATGCCATTGGCCCTCCATTACTCCATTAAGCAGTAACCTTTTCTACTAGGCATACACGAATTTCTTTTCTACAGGTCGAGCAGATTTTGGAAGGATATTTGGACTTTGTGCAGCCGGTGTTGGTATCTGTACTATTATGGCCATTACGATCATATTTCTATACAAGAGAAGGCAGGCAAATAAGGGTAAGATAGATGTGTGTACACAGTAATGTCCTGGATACATTTCTGGTAGCTGAGAGGAAAAACATTGATATAGGTTGAGGCCGAGGTCTTATATCAATGACATTGACTCGAGGTACCAGGAGTATTTCCAACATATATATTCTATATTCATACAGTATTGGGTAACTAGCATCATTGCATGAGTCCCGGTGGAGCAGTTGGTGAACTGTTGTGCCTAATAGTACTGAATTTGGGTACTAGGAGCTGGAGCCCTCTGGAAAAAGGGCCCCCTGATGATTGGCCCCCCGGAAAATTGGCCCCCAGAATGTAGGCCCTTCAGACAGTTGGCCCTGTGATGATGGGCCCCCTGAATATAGGCCCCCTGAATATAGGCCATATGCCTGTCTCTTCCTAATCAAACGCCCAATCAAAACTGCAGGTTTATAATATCATCAGTATATATTGGACTACAAACCCTACTCCTTACTCATTCTAATGTAACATCCAGTCAACCTAACCTCCAATCAACCTAACCTCCAGTCAACCTAACCTCCAGTCAACCTCAGCTAACCTCCAATCATCAAACGTCCAATCAACCTAACCTCCAGTCAACCTAACCTCCAGTCAACCTAACCTCCAGTCAACCTAACCTCCAATCATCAAACGTCCAATCAACCTAACCTCCAGTCAATCTAACCTCCAATCACTAACCTAACCTCCAATCATCAAACGTCAAATCAACCTAACCTCCAGTCAACCTAACCTCCAGTTAACCTAACCTCCAGTCAACCTAACATCCAATCATCAAACGTCCAATCAACCTAACCTCCAGTCAATCTAACCTCTAGTCAACCTAACCACCAGTCAATCTGACCTCCAATCAACCTAACCTCCAGTCAATCTGACCTCCAATCAACCTAACCTCCAGTCAACCTAACCTCCAATCAACAATATTCAAGTCAACATTGAATCAACGTTGCATCAACATTGAATCAACATTGACAACCATTTGTCAATGTTGATTCAATGTTCTGTGCCCACTGGGAACCTCCAATCAATCTAACCTCCAATCAACCTAGCCTCCAGACAACCTAACCTCCGGTCAACCTAACCTCCACAACTCGTTTATAATGTGATTAAAACTAATTTGGTACTGACAAGAGTGTATCATTACATTACTTGATAAAACCTTTTTGAATCTTGATGCTCTCGGAGGTCCTGATTCAGAGGTCAAGGTTGGGATAACTCTAGCAATATAGCATGTTTTCTCATTATATTTAGATGGGAAGATTGCATACATATTTACTCTCGAATATGGCAGAATTAGATACCTTACAATTTGATGCCTTACAAATAGCAAAAATTATGGCGGATTTTAGTCATTCCATTTGTCTCTTGTTGCTAGCCACTCCATACGAGAGTAGGTGCATCATCCCCTGTAATACGAGTGGTATTCGTTTCAATGAGAATCAAATTCTGAGAATAGGTTGACTGGGTGAATGATAATTATAGGAGTCCCTTAAAATAATAATTCAATTAAATAGAATTACCAGTAGAGTTAGCTGGGACTTTCCTAACTGCTTCATAGTCTGAAAATGTTGCTTCATCTGGTACCCCCAGGGACCCTAGGCTTGGATAACCAATAAAAAAATCTAACTAGCGAAGCAGTAGGCTAACCCATTTTTATAAATAGGGTAATAATCACAACAAGACAGAGGTGTAAATCATTTAACATTTTAACCCTAATATGAGCTTTAAACATTACAAAGTGTATCAAAGTATATGGTAGTGGGAATCATAACATAGGAAGTCTGAAAATAAGAGGCCTAAAAATTCGGCCCAAGGTTGTACTGAATATGACATAGTTTGCATGATCGGAGGTTAGGTGATTGGAGGTTAGGTGATTGGAGGTTAGGTGATCGGAGGTTAGGTGATTGGAGGTTAGATGATCGGATGTTAGATGATCGGATGTTAGGTGATTGGAGGTTAGGTGATCGGAGGTTAGGTGATTGGAGGTTAGATGATCGGATGTTAGATGATCGGAGGTTAGGTGATTGGAGGTTAGGTGATCGGAGGTTAGGTGATTGGAGGTTAGGTGATTGGAGGTTAGGTGATCGGAGGCTAGGTGATTGGAGGTTAGATGATCGGATGTTAGATGGTCGGATGTTAGATGATTGGAGGTTAGGTGATTGGAGGTTAGGTGATCGGAGGTTAGGTGATTGGATGTTAGATGATCGGATGTTAGGTGATTGGATGTTAGATGATTGGATGTTAGGTGATCAGAGGTTAGATGATTGGATGTTAGGTGATTGGATGTTAGATGATCGGATGTTAGGTGATCAGAGGTTAGATGAATGGAGGTTAGGTGATTGGATGTTAGGACGCCAGTTGTATAGTGACCTGCTCATTGTGTGACTGGACGTTGGATTGTTTACAGATAATGCCTGGATGTTTGAAATAAGAAAGAGATAGTGGCATTGGGCGTTAGATATGGATGTTAGGAACATGGCCTGTTATCCTGGGTGCTTTTATTCAGCAGGGCTTATCATCTGGGGGCTGAAAATCTGGGGGGCACATCCTCTGGTGGCAAAACATCAGGGGGCTTATCATCTGAGGGCCTATCCTCCACAGGGCTCCAGTTCCGGACACCAAATTATTTATGCCTCACTCTATATTCTGCAGACCATTGGCCACATACATCACATTAGATGCCAATATCATATGTCTATATAGTAGTAAGCAGTGCCATGTACTGTATCTCACACAGTTATGTCCCTGGCCCACAAATATAGCGACTATGCTCTATACTATTGATGTTCTTGGAATGTATTGTTTAGTTTATCATCACATTTGATTCAGATAAGTTTACTGTAAAAACTTTCCCATGCCATTCCTTAACATTCCATTGACATAGTGGACCTTTCTATAAAGAATCAGAACTTTATAGCATGTAACAAATGTCTGAAGTATTGATACTGGCTCTGGGTTGTGGTTGCCACTGGTACCAAACTTGAGTTGGTTGCCCCAACAGGTGGTTTCATATGCAACTATTATCAGAGTCAACACATTTTTTATTTGACTCTTCATGGAGTGTCAGACTACTAATGACTCTGCTTTGGATGAGTTGATCGTACTTGACTCTGCACTGAAGGTAGAGTCAAGTTGTACAATGACCAAGGGGTATGATTGGAGTGGCTGTGACCCCTCAACCAGAGTCGTCATCACTCTGCTACCAGAGTTAACTATAGTTGACTATGGTGAAAGAGCCATGGTGACACCTTTACTTCTCTTTGTGCAGGTTATCAAAGAGAAAAAGAGCATTAAACTAGATATAGCCACGTTCAGTTCATATCCATTTAAAGGAGTATGCCAATGCAAACAGATGGAGGTAAGCGACACCCGCAACCAGTTGTTCTAGCTTAAGATTGAATCCAATCCTCACTACTAACTATAGGATTTCCTGATATCAGTTCCAGGGTTTGAGACCTACAACGAGCTGAATGAGTTGGAAATGGAAAGCACGACTACAAGATCTCTGCTTGGTATGATAGTCATTTTGTTAAAAAGGCATAGAAACCTACGTCTGGTCAGCATCACTTTCTCACTAATTCAACATTTCAAAATGCAATACCATTGCAATGATACTACTGTGGGGTGTTTCGCAAGGGTACAATAGATACAAATAAATGTTTTCTAAGACTAACTTATTGTCATCCAATGTTATTTCTTAACGTTGTGTTTCTTTGTAGATATTAATGCAGTTGGTGAAACACCAACTTTGTGGGATTAACATATGGTAAAAGAAAGTCGATCCTTATCTATGTGGCATTAATCTTCAATACTCACCCCTTGTATGTTTGTAATATAGGATCAACATAAAGGGTTGTTATAATTTGTATTTCAGCTTATTTTCATTTTGAATGAACAGCTATTTTCCGAGATTCTCATGTGCATCATGAGACATACATTATGTGCAAAGTATGGGAATATATCTATAAGGAAAATATTTGTGGGCATGATATGAGCTCTGGGCTAATATGTATTGTGAAACATTTATAATTAGTTGTATCTTGATTGTAGGCCAAAGACCACGGCTGATTATAGACCTTTGTGAAACTTTTTTTATAAGTAGTATACAATTGAAAAAACTCAACGCCATTGACATACATGCACATCATACTTCACAAGTTGAAGCTGGGTCATATCACATGATGCCGAAGGCTGAGTGTGATATGACCCAGCTGCAATGAGTGAGGTATGATGTACATGTATGTCAATAAGTGGGGTTTTGTGTTTTTTACATGGCCCTGGAGTCTTTAAATGATGAAAATGAACAAATTTGGTTGCCATGGAGTATGGCTACACCATACTCCATGGGGGCATGGAGTACCGTACTCCATGAGGGCATGGAGTATGGAGCTTCCATAGGCTTGGCATAGAGAAGGCTGTATCACAATGCAATAAAACCAAATGTCGATCTTACTAGTTATATACAATTAAGTCTCCTATAGAAACACTTATTCTGCAATAAATTGTATATGTACCGCTCGTGAAACACCCCACTGTATACATCTGTACATATGGCTCAGTCTCACGACTTTGTAACAATTGGATCGTCTTTGAACGGGTGACATCTTTGACCGGGTGACATCTTTGACCGGGAGGCTAGAAAAGGCTTCTTTTTTTAAATTTTTTCCCCCATATCTCTACTATTAGAGAAAATATTTGGATGGTAATTTCATAATACTTTGGAAAGTGTACCTCTTCAAATTCCACATAATGTAGAAAGTGTTTTCTTTGACCGGGCAGAGGAAGAAATATAACATTATGCTATAATGCATGTAAAAGAGCCTACATAGAAACATAACAAACTTTGCTTTCATATAGTGTGAAAATATCCTTTGACTTTTTCCGCCCATTTCTTACAATATAAGTCTAACTTATGCTATAATAACGTTTCCCGGTCAAAGACGTCACCCGGTCAAAGATGTCACCCGGTCAAAGATATCACCCGGTCAAAGACGATCCAATTGTTACAAAGTCGTGATATATATATATTTTACAGGTATTAAGATCGCTCCATTGGTAGAATCAGTAGTGAACCCGCCAGAGCCGCCAGCAATCACGCCTCGCCCTACTCATACCAAGAGTGGACGGGACTTTGTGGAACCATACCTGATAAGGACGTTTGAAGGTAAGGAAGAAACCAGGCCCTAAGCAGGCACTTAATCTAGTAAATTTATGTTTGACTATGTGACCATCTTCTTAATATTATTTGGTAAAATCTTTTGACATGTATTTTACTGAGCCGACAGGCCAATACAAATATTAATCATAGATTGCATAGTTAATCCAGCAATATCTATGATAGATTGTCCAAAGAGATTAAATGGAAAAGAGATCTGCACCTTATGATTTAACAGATGATGTTCCTAGAAAACCAAGTACCTCGTCTTCATCGTCTTCAGACTACCTCCCTATGGGAGGTGCAGGTATGAAACTAACTATGTACCTAACATTGCAAGATTGATACGATCCTGTGTTTATTTAGGCAATAAAAACATACCGGCCGGGGGTGTGGTATGCTTTGTGGTGCTTTAGACCGATCAGAAGCCAGCATGGTGGTCATGTGATCATAGGGCAATGGCGGCAATGTTGTTTTAAGATGAAAACTCCCGAATTTAATAAGAAAATTTGGTAGGGGCTTACATAAATGTTTTCTGATCGTTTAATAAAGCTTGTGTTGTATGCTAGGGTCATGCACATCTCCAACAGATCCTCGCTGAAAAAAAAGCCAGATGCACCTCGGGTTGGTACAGGATGTACGTGACCCCATCATACAATACTAGCTATGCACTGCACACATTAAGAGAGTGTATCTTCACACATTTTGAAATCTGGTATCATCTTAGCAATGACATCTTTCTGTATTTAGGATCTGTTGATAATGCAGATGTTAAACCCAAAACTACAAAACCACATGATGCGATCACTACAACAGTGTCTATCGAGAAGTACAGGGCTGCCACGAATATCAAAGGCAAGTACCGTTGAAATCATAGGTAACTATCATATGTTATGTTAAAGTATTTTCAATTCAATCATTGGCCTAAGCCTATAACAAAACCGGGTGTAAAGGATACTACTGCATGCATGTACATGGCAGTCATATCCCCACATTATCATTCCATGTACCCTCCGGTCAACTCGGCACAATATGAGTTGAGTTGAGTTTTTTTGAGTTTTAAAAATTCGTTTATTTCATTTCAACCGTACAATTACATCTTATTATCATAATCAATGTTAAATTCTCCATATAATCCACCAATAATCATATTAACACCCTTGACACAGTTTTCTTCCATTATGAAATGAATATAAACAGGCTGCCGCTAAGAGTTGCCTCTAGTTTACGTTGGCCACCTTACAGTATGACATCTGTATCCATGTTATATGTATAGTAGCTACTACTTTAGCTACATTATATATAGGTTTATATGTAATATGAAATATTACATTCATCCACTTGTATATAATCCAAGTTAAATTTCCAAGTACTAAAGCTTCCAGTATTAACAGTATTTTTTTTTGCAACACGTGTAACACCAACTCGTATAATCATCAATTGCATTAGAATACTAATAAAACTTTAGTACAATAAATAGCATTAACATACTATTACTTTGGCACATTATGTACCACCATATTAAGATTAACCTACACTTATATCATTGTACAAAATGTAGGAAGGTAGTTAACAAATATGGTATAAAAGCTATACCAATATTTATCAACAAAATAATCATCTTTACTATATTTCAATACATAATTCAGTAACATCATAAAAACAATTACTGAACTATGTTTTCACTAAAATTTCCTAGACTAAACAGGACAGTACAGATGCAGGAAATTAATTAGACTAATAACAACTGTTGGGAAAGTTCAAGGTCACATTAATACATCTATCACAGAACATGAATTTTACTTCTACTTATATCACAAAATACCATGCAAGTACAACATTTCCATAATAAATACGATTTACACACCAATCATATAAACTGTAAAGGAAATATAATTTAAATTTTCATTGATTTCAACTTACATAGATCTGATTTGATTTTCCTTTTAAAAATTTCCAAAGTTGGCAGGTTTCTCACATGTGATTCTAATGAATTCCACAATACAGATATGTAATATTCAGTACTACGTTTATATGCTTCACAATGAGGCAACTTATTTTTCAGAACAGGACCATCATTCAACCTTGTATTAACCCTTTTTCCTTGAATAAATCTATCATTTCTGGACCTTTTGTATCCTAAGATCAGAGCATGTGACTCTCTTCTATCCTTCAAATAATTCATATCTGACTGTACATGTATATCATTAGTATGAGCTCTCACATTTAATTTTAAACAAATCTTTAATGCACGGTTTTGACTCCTCTGTAATTTCGCTAATGTTTTACTACTCGCAGTATGATATAATACTTATATATATAATATATAATATAATACCAATATAAAATTATTTTCTGCCGATTAGAGACCAGCGAATGGTGGATATGACTACCAAAGACAAATTTAACCACAAACCGAATGAATGTACATTTATATAATGTTTCATTCGGGCTAAATAAACAGGAGATGATGAGGAGCCCTATGCTGACAGGTCATCTGGCCTAAGTGATACTGCAGGGGAACCCTCTACAATACGTGAGTTGGCTCCCGGTGTATTAGTGATAAGAGAAGGCTTACTTAACAATTAGTTGGCTTGACTCATAATCATATTGATTTGCTACCTGATGCATCTGGCCAGTTCATGAGTACCCGGCTGGTAGACCTATAGAAACAGCAGTACGTTAAAATGTGTGTGTACAGGCCAAATAGTTTTTCTCAAATACACCCATATTTTATAGATTCTGGTTTGTATGGCTGTTACGGTATGATAACAGTAGTATACGGTACTATAACAGCGTCTCATCTCTAGGTTTGAGTATGGTATCTGCTATCAGTGACCAGCTGGATATGGATTGGCCAGACACACCGGCGCCTCCTCCCCCTGGGCCTTATCTACCTGCTTCTGTACGCCATCATAGTAAGTGCACTCTATCGTTTATTTATATAAATGCTCTCGAATTTTAAACTTTTTTTGTTTATAAATTGTTGGTCCAAATCCATAATTATTATACTTTACAGATGGAAATTCCGATGGTTACGAGAAACCCAAGAGACCAGAAGGTACTATCTAATCTGATGATTATCATTTAAATTACATCTTGGTTATTTGAATGATCTTCTACATCAAAACATTTGGTATTGAACTTGGTAGCGATATATAGTATTATACCCTCCAGAGTCTACAGACGCTATGGCTAAATCTGATTGCATGTGGCGATTGAAACCAGTTAGGTGCCTTCTCCTAGTGTACTGATATAGGCAGAGAATTTAGAATGTCAGGTGTCCACTTTATACTCATTCGGGTTGTACATTCGATCATAACGCCTTAATTATGCCCTGATATCTACAGATCCCATCAACATACCCGTTTAATGTGCACCTGATCCGCATGGAAAACTTGACTGAACAAAAGAAGGTATGTTTAGGACAAATCAAATGGTTTCTCGTCACTGCTCACATCATAAAAACCAGGTTTTGAGAAAGACTTTCTTTTACAATCTTTTTAAATAAAAAACATGACAAAAATGGACAAATATTTGGTATCGAAATTAAAGCTAATACTGCCAGTAATGCAGTGGGATAGAAAAAATGTACATTTTCCCCACTTTGAAAGATCAATAGTTTATTCATCATTATTATATTAACATCCATATTGGTAGGTTCTACCAAATTTATAGTAAAGACCAACTATCCTTCTCCCCACAGTACCACCCAACACGGATGTCTGGTTACAGGAGAACTACGTGTCGGCTGAGACATGTCAGCGTCTACATGAGGAGAGCGTGCGGAGACTACGGGACCTTATGTTGACGACTAGGGAGGATATAAAGCATCAACAGCTTGCGATAGGGGAGGAGGTCAGGCTGTGGGATGCTAATAGGAAACTGTGTGGCAATCAGTAAAGGGAGAATTAATGACTAGCACTAGGAGTAGCTTAAGGGGAAAGGATCAAAATGGCCACAGACCCGAGCTACTAGCTATACTAAAGAAGTGATCTTTTTTTTAACAATAAGGGGAATGGCGTATTTTTGCACCGAGCACACAATGCTTTTTACATCCCCTGCCAGTCAATGGATCACAATTTTATTTGCCCACCCCTCCATGGGCCTAGACATTTGAATTTCTTTTACACACACCCAGTTTTTAGTTGTTAGAGAAAATAGAATAGAAATATTCTAGAAGTTCTCGAGATTTTATCAGTGACCAAGTAGATCTTGTCTTGGCAGTCTCAGATAATACAGTGTCAAGTACACAGCCTGCATGGTGGTATGGCCTATACTGAGGTGCTGTAGATAAGGCAGTGAAGTGGGACAGCCTGAATATTTTTATATGATAGAGCTACCATCCTACTTGTATTCATATATAAGTACAATGTATCAATACATTGATCCCTCACAACATATGTATTTGCATAACCAGTTGACAGCTAGCTGTGACTCTCATCAATGTTGGATACATAACCGTATTGCTATTTACAAGTTTAGTAAGCATCCACACACATACTCTCATTCCCAAATCCTTCCGAGGGAAGGCTCTGGGGACAGCCAAATGACCTTGAACTTTGGATTTTGCTGGGTCTGGGCAACCCCTGCTGGTAGGCTGGAACCAGCGAACAGGAACAGAAAATGGAACCAGAATGTATGATGGTAGTTTTAGGTAGATTTACCATCAGCCTTTCTGGTTCCATTTCCTGTTCCTGTTCGCTGGTTCCAAGCTAGCAGCAGGGGTTGCCCAGACCCAGCAAAATCCTAATATTTGAAAGTTACCAGAGCCTTCCTTCGGAAGGATTTGGGAACGAGAGTACCACACACACAGCGTTGTTTCAATGTAAGATGCATGAGTCAATGTACCGTAAAACTGTGCGTATAAGCCTAGCTTTTGTATAAGCCACACCTCAACTGGGTCGATGCTGAAGGGGGTCTGATTATGGCACCTTTAGTACTGTAGTATCTATTGGAAAAACTTGCTTATAAGCTGCACCCCCACTGTGTGCCGATCATATAATCCACACAGACAATCTTACTTGGGTACTAGCGGCAGCTTCTACAAGAGGTTTTACGGTATTTGCTGCCTAAATTATAACTAACTTAGTGTCTTTTTCAGAAACTAGAGAAATAAATTACTGTTATAATATAGCAAATTGATTTTCCCTCTGAATGCCCATGTATGTACCTGGTTGGTGATGTGTTGAGGAGAAATGTAAAATTAAACTTGTAACTCTGCCCAGCGACCCCCTCCCAATCCCTTGTACATGTACAAAGGTTCGAGCTGCCTCTGTGACAGGTCGCGGTGTGGCGGGAGGGGTGCGCTGCAAGCTGCAATGGGTTATCACCATGGGTTGGCACCTTCGGGTGACTAATCCATTACCACTAA
Organism: Harmothoe impar; assembly: GCA_947462335.1. Lineage (NCBI taxonomy): Eukaryota > Metazoa > Annelida > Polychaeta > Phyllodocida > Polynoidae > Harmothoe > Harmothoe impar. The sequence continues at coordinate 68,231,701 of OX381716.1, read as the reverse complement.
TCATTACCGATAATCTCTATATTGCATCGCACAATCCATGTTATCTATGTGGAGACTGTATGTCCTAAAATAGCTGTGGACTGTGATTAGTATACTGATACAGGTTATAGGTCTTTACAACTCTGAACACCCATTATGTTTTAAAATGTTCAGTTATTAAAATGTTCAATGATTAAAGGTAAGAAGGTCAAGACGTTTCTGTTCCATCCATACTCCAATCGGTTGATGAAATTCAATAATGTCCTATCATGCAACCCATCTCCACTAAATTATACATGCCAACGTGTTTTAGTACTGAGAATTCTTCATGACTTTGGTGCAGAATGTACAGGAAAATGACATCATCGCTTGCAAGATCAAAGTGTCATCTACACGATTACAATTCTTGATATTAAGCTGTTGTTACCATGTCTAGCTTCTGCATGGTTATAAGCTAATTCAGTGCGGCAATTTTGTAGGTGAGGCGTTTATACATTTGACAAATTCGCACTTTCATTGCACTTTCATTGCCTACTAGATTATATTCATGACCAATATTGTACCTACCTTTGAGACTTAGTGTCGGAATCAGTGTCCAAGTTTCTGGTGTGAGCATCTACCGTCTACATTTGTAGGCATCGCCTGCAACAATGTACAAAGAAATTCCTTAGGTTAACTTGATTGTCTCATGGCATACATAGACAAAAGTGCACGAGTTTCAGTCTGTTGGCTGGGTTTTTTCACACATTGATGAGTCCCTGTTGTATATTTTAAGTGGGAGTAACTAGCTGAAGGATGGTAGTTACGTGTCACATGGCTTACCATCCCTGAAGAAATTAATATGAATACCAGGGATTTGAGATCCTTGTCACCTTATGTCGCTTAATACTGTTCAGATGCACGATGATCAAGGGCATGTCTTGGGGTTACTCTGCCCAGGCTTTATTCAGTGAATTTCACCACAAAAAAAATACAGAATGGACAAAAGAGGATTTTCAAGTATGCAGGTCAATAACATTTCAACTCCTCTCGCAGGGGGACCAACATGTTTTCAACCCGGTTGCTCATAAATCCACTCCAAACTGTCTAAAATCGGGTTACTATCGACTTTGGTGAAAGCAACACATTTTCCATTACCTCATTTGGACATGCTGTCAGGAGCTAATCGGCAGGTAGACCAACAACACACTACTGGTAGTAGACTCTGTGTGTTGTGGCAGTTGTAGCTCTACCTGCCGATCAGCAACTTATCAGCTGACAGCCCCTCCAAATCGGCTAATGGAAATTGCACCTAATTAAGTGATTCTATATCAACATTTTCTACCGTCACCTAGAAAAGAACCATGTGTAGGATGTGCATAGACTATGGGACAAGCCATCGGACAGTCTTTATACAACTGAGATAATGTGCTAAATATTTAACAGCGATCAATATTGTTCGATCACCTTTCTAATGATACTTAACTGTAGAACATTATGTTATATCCTATATACGAGAAACATGATTAAATCAATCAATAGATAAGTCATCATAATATGGTACATATATCATATTCATTATATCATAAGTTGGTCGCCATTTTGTGAGTGTACAGTAGTTTCTACTGTAGGTATACAGTTTATTGTAGGTAAACAGTAGAATCGACTGTTAATCTACAGTCGATTCTACTGTGTACTTACATTAACTATTTACAGTGTATGTTTATGAACTTATTGCATGTATACCTAGTCTAGTGATGTTAAGTCATAAACTTACTTCCAAAGAACTCTGAAAATCATTAATGTTTGTCTAAACACAGAGATCTGTTTCTATGTATCGCATGTGACCAGCCAACCATCAACTATCTGAAAGCAGTATATCGCATAAGACATTGCTTCAAGTCTAAATTATTGTATCATAATGTACAGTGTACACAAGTGCATTCTCAAAAGTTTTCCTATATCCTATTTACCTAGGCCTGACTTAGTGATAACAATATTGTGAGTCGATATTTACCTTCTGGTACCAATGCTTTGTAAAGACGTATATTGGTTTCAAATATAGCTAGACAACAACAGTGTTCCTTATCGTTCTGTCTACAGGTAGAAATGACCCGCTTCTTACCAGCCTAAACCTTGCTACGGCCGGACCTCTTATCTCAAGTATTTGTTAAGAGGATTTCCTTTTCTTTCAATTTTTCAAAGGCATTAATAGATCATTTAAGGATCGTAGCTTTTCCTATGACATCTTCATTATTGATGCAATAATGGTTGATTGTGAAAGAACGCGTGAGGTATATCTGGCAATAATGCACGAGCCGAAGTCGAGTGCATTATTAGACGGATATACCTCACAAGTTCTTTCACGATCAACCAATAATGCCTTTGTACCACTATTTCTTCAAATATGTGGCCATTTAACGTGTCAGACCTACCTTTTTCAATTGTCCATTTTATCTGGCGGATCGACTGGCACACTCACCGCCGAGCGCCATGATTTTGTTGATCGTCCAGTCAATGCGTGTTGAATAACATCCAAATTTGGGGAATTTAGAGCATGTCACGCTTATTCCTTCAATCCAGTACATGTAAAGATATCCTTCTTGATGTTCCTGTGCAGAAATAGCTTTTTAATTGTGTATATTCCTCATATTTCGACATTTTGCGATCGATACCAACACGCCGGGAGTAGTAAACACGGAGACGACATAGATCACGTGACCGCCTGACGCAACCAACACAGCGTATTCGAGAGACCAATGGACTAGAAATGACGATCAGCTGATCGAAGCCACCGCGGAAAGTGGGTCAATCGGGCGCATTGGTCACTCAACTTTGCGTGTTGGTTTTGTATCGCCTCCCGCTGTGTAAAACTATTACCGGGCTGGCGGACTTCGCAAAATGTCGAAATATGAGGAATTTACGCAATTAAAAGGCTAATTCTGCACGGGATCATAAACAAGGAGGTATAAACATGTTCTGGATAGAAGGAATAAGCCTGACATGCTCTCAATTGGCCATATTTTCATGTTATTCACTACGTATTTGGTACCGCTGGGAGAAGCATGGCGAGAAGGTAAGCAAATCTAAGGTTTCATCTCCACATTATTGTCCAGCCCTCGCGGCGCTGTGGCTTCGCTGCTAGCTTATGGCATGCGCGGTCCGGGTTCGAATCCCGGACGAATTTCGTAGCCAAAATGGCTATGCCTATCTTTCATTACCTTGTTAAAATATATAGAAGCGTCTTGGTGTAAAAAAATAAATTCTGAGCGTGCGTATATCCTGAGATAACCGAACGGCAAATATCCACTCTCGGCACGGGAAAAGCCAGAATCGTGGTATAACATTCAGTAATGCCATATGTATAATAATGAATTATCAATTACAAGCGAATCGAAATATTTGTTGTGATGAGACAAGCCAATTCTTTTTAAAGCCATTCGCTGACTAGATTTTCAATACTTTTTATACTCACAGATATATTGAGATAAGATACAATAAGGGCAGCGTATTTGCTTTAAAGGCTTGTTTCAGGCATCACGATGAGAAAATTACTGTTAATAGTTTATGCATGAGATTTTTCTATTTTCTGGTGGCAGGATGTTTATCTGATTAGTGTTTAGCCTAAAACAGACCAAAGCTGGATTGGTTACACCAAAGGAAAGGTACTCGCAACTGATGAGGCACAAGTAACTTAGTGTCACAAAAACCAGTCGGGCTTGGGATAAGATCTTTTTTTTATAAAAATGAATGATGCAAATATTATCATGATATCACATTATGTCTATGCGTGACTCCAAGAAGTAAATCAAAACTGTTCAACAATTGCACCTTTTGTTCTGATATTTCTTTATTACAGTAACCTTTTTACATTTCCCTGGTTTGACTTTTATCCTCTGAAATATCTGCGGGCACAGCTACAATTGCCAAAGGCCACTCATCAACTGTTGTGGTAACTACAAAGTCTTCCAGCACTGGCCAAATGGTCGGTGTCTATCGTGCTTCCAACTGTCACATTATTTAATAAGTGTGATGTTGAAATGACATGTCAAAATAATATTCAATGACATTGCAATTAATTCTATAATTATTATTAATAAACTATCATATTGAAAGTTTGTGGAGTTAGAATTTAAAGGTAGTGGAGAATTGCTCTTCTAACTCCACTACCTCATAGTCTGGGGCGTGCCATTCCCCCTTTGTTTTCGTCACTGCCTCTTGAATTGCTAAATCCAATTCCTCCTGCTCCTGCCGGGGGCGGTCTGGCTTCATCACTACTGTTGGGAAATATACCCCGACTTTCAGTTCCCGATGCTCGGCCCACTCAACAAACTCTATGAGGGCTTCTTCTGAAACCCGTCCGTACCAGACTGAGACACAATGTTTCTTCTTCTCTGACTTGCCTCTGTAAATGTCATGTTGGGTGATGATTCGCTTTACTTGGGCCAGTAGCTCAGCAAGTGGTGCGCCCTTTGAGGCTGTATCGGTGAATACATCAATATGTTTGACATCATCAATAAGGACAGCATGCCTCAGTACGCCCCACCACTCTGAGGTCTGCCACATGCTGGCTGGTGGAGAGCTCCAGAGAGTGGCACATTCACTGAAGTGCAGATACAGCGACTGGATATCTTGTTTCTCCTGTCTGTCCTTCAGAGCAGAGCACACATCTTGTGGGCACCATGCAAAGACTTCCCTCGTCCGTTTCTTCTCCCGTATAACCGCCCAGCGTGTGCTGCTTACTGGCACAACAAGATGATCCATTTTGACGCCATCAACAGCCACATTTTGCCTGCATTCATATAAAGATGGTTTGAGAATAAATTGCTATTTATGTGTCAATCAATCTCGTAAATGTAATTGTGAGAATCATTTTTTTAGTAATTCATTCAATGAAAAGAATGTATATATATTTAATAAACTAATTTGATACTCCCACATTTTTCCAGTTCGTGATCTAGTCTCATTTATTCTTTTCCTTTCTCTAAAGGTTACATTAGTTACAGAGTATGTATGAACACCTACCGAGTTGAAGGTATTAATCGATGAGTGGATTCACTGCAAATATCTTCCCTTTGACGGGGTGTACAATGCTCCAGACATCTAATAATGAATGCGTGAACATCACTTTCTGGACTGACAGGGTGAAAAGCAGCAATATAACATTGACCACACCTTATAGCAACTCTAATACAGTTGATAATGTCATATATAAATTACAGAGAAACAGTCCTAATGCACACACAAAAGATACTACTATTTATTCATTTTCAACAGTGTATATATACACTTTTGGAAGTGAATATAGCTAAGCAGTAGAATCTGCTACTGTGGTTTAACACTTAATACTACGGTATAAGTGTAGATGGGTCAACATACTGTATTATAAAAGGATGTATCTTTGGGTTCACTATTCACAGTATGGATATACCGTGAGAGAAATTGGCATTGGTTATTGGTGGTTTGCACAACATATCAGATTTTACAATCAATATGACCAGGACTTCAGTGGCTAGTGCTATATCACTTACATGTCTGCCTTGAACCCGTTGAAGAACCATCCGCTCTCCTGCAGCTGCTTAGCTTTAACCTTGAAAGCCTTCTCTATTGTGTCAAAGACTTTCTTAATGACCGCCGACTTCTCTGGTTTGAGTTCCTCATGAAGGACATCAGGAGTTAGTGTCTTTAGGATTTCTGAAGGCAGCTTTAGTAGATTCTTTGTTAGCTTGTCCGACTTACAGCGGCGCTCCTCAATCTGTAATATCAGACAGGCTCGTATGATAAACGTTAATTCTGGTAGAAGAGCTGCCTCGTACTCGACTATGTACCCATAGGTCATCTCCAGGACATCCCGTAAATCTGTATTTGCACAGAGATACAGCAGGATTGCTTGTTTGTTGTCCAGGCCAGACTTAAGATACCATACGACTCCTTGAGACGCAAAGAAATTGCTGTATATGTCCTCCTTAAATTCGTACGAGTCATCCTCTCCTTCTTTGCTTCCACTGCCTGAGATTTTCTTTAAAAACGACATATATGGTAATGCATGATCAATATCTTTTCCCTCAATAGTTTTCTTATTTTGCAGAATGGTGAGAAGGGACAGCTTATAGAAGTTTAGTGTTTGGTCGGATGCATCTGATTGACTCTCATTTTTTGACATGGCATATTCTTCGATTTTCTTCAGAAACCTGATGACTGTGAGGTTTTTGACATCATTGAGGGTTAGCTTACCCTGCGCTGTCAGTTCACAAAAGACTGATAGTAGAGTTGGACACTGCAATGCCCAAATAAACTCTGTGCTATGGGCATTTATATAGTCCAACACACCTTTCGTTTTTTGTTCACAACAGAGTTCCAAATGCATTTGAATAAAGTCTATCCCTTCATCCAATGTAAATGTGTCCAGGCCGGCAAACCGGTCAAAGACATTATCCACACTAATACTAGGAAATGCATCCTTCAGCGGCGATGCAATTGCCAGGGCTGAGCCACAAAGGTTAAGATAAGACATCGTTTTTGATGATGTATTCTTGTGGAGCTTTTTCTCGATATTCCGCAAACGATATTCAGCACCTACCATCAACAAATTTAAAAAAGAAAATAAGGAATAAGAAGGGATATATGTTGTAACAGTTTGTGAAATTAAACTGAATCTTAAGGAACTCCATAATTCCATAAAACATTTGACCATTTGGCATGCAGAGTTAACTAGGGGAACTTTCATTCACAAGTATGGTTCTTTCGTACTGTACCAGCATGTTAAACCACAGCCAGATCCCTTTACTCAGGATATTGGCGCTAGTCCTAAACCTACAGTCTTACCGGATATCCAAGTAATTACAGTCATATAATCTGTTATCTGTATTATGCCAGTTCATTACCTGGTATGGAGTGTTTTGCCTTGTTTTTAAATTTGTCCTTTTTATCATGGCTTTTCCCTGTTTGTTTTTCTGTACTCGACTCTGGTGCATTTACTGCTGGTGTTGCTGGCCAGTCCTCATCCTCTGGTACTTTGGATAACATTTCTTCATCGACTGTAACTGACCTCTGCAATATACCTGAAAAGATAAGTGGAACTTTGAAGCCTGACTTGCACACTGATGCTGTAGCTGTAGGCTGTAGGCCCAGAGTAGGTCCTATCGTAAGACCAGTTTGGCCACCTTCATACATGGGCTTGGTTTGGATTACCTGAATGATCTTATAGACCAATGCAGCAAGAAAGGGTGACTTTTTCATAATAGTTTTTACATTGGTTTTAGTAGAATCCTCATAACATTATCTGTAATGGCTATGTAAGCATATCATATTAGGAGATTCACAGGATGATTATCCTTAAAATGATACCTTTCAATAGATTGAACCTGTTTAAACACATTAATAACTTTCTGACTTGACCTTCCTCAGCCCCAAACCTGCATAACTTGGGAGTTTGGGCCATATATGAGAATGCAGGTTTTTAAGGGTGTAGGGGCACGAATAATACGTGTACATATAAGGTCCGTGGAGTCAGAGCGGTAAGTGCCTCCAACGGACACTAGGTGGCAACACCTGAGCCATGTCCTTTCGGTTATCCGGTAGCGGAGCCAGGCAGGGCACTCCAGACGGCGCTACGGAGGAGTGCCACGTCGACACTGCTTGGTCCGCGCTCAGGGTATATAAGAGGCCGAGGTTGGCTACCTCACCAGTTAGTCCTAGGACGAGCTCTGACCCGCACCTTTCGTACCTTCGCTTTGACAGGGGCACCTACACCCCTCCCACGTTATGGACTCTGCACCAGCCATGCTGGCACAGAGCTTAACTGTCCGGTATCGCTAATGCTTCGAACTATCGATAGAAACCTGTGTGTCTTCGAATGGTTGAAAGACCAAGTGAACCGAGTGAGAAACCTTCGTGTACCTTTGAGGCTGTGATCGAATAAAGACCTGTTGCATTCAAACCGAATTTGGAACCTGTGTTCGTGTTGTACGCATATGAAACCCCTACATTGGTGCCGTGACCAGGATGGGTGAAACACAGAATAGCACAGTCAGTGGGTTAACATGGCTGAACAGGCAAAGGGTGGAGCGTCCCTTCATCCTATTTCGAGTCCAGATCCGGAGGTGGTAGCAGCCCTTGAGAAACATTATGGGCCAAACCGTTCGAGTTCTACACCAGAACCAAGGAGAGGCAATCCTGATTCTATTCAAAAAGATCTGGGGTCAAACCTAGATGATTCTTTGTTTGAAACTGGTGGTTCGAAGAGACACATTGCTCCTATGCCAACACAAGGCATGAGCATACTGCATGCTGAACGACACCAGCGACAGGAAGTGACACGTCGTCATTTCGAAGAGGAGAAGAATCGGTTCGAAGGAGCAAGGATCGCAGAGATGGACAGGATGAATGAAGAGTTTGAAGCTTTGAGTCATCGGTTGGTACAGCTTCGGAACAAGAATGAAGATCTAGAAGGGGCAACAATGGAGAAACAGAACCGCTTAGACACAACGAAGGCAGAACTGGAACATATGGAAAACCAGTTCGCTCATCAACAGAATGTCTTGCGGCGACGTACTGAATCTCTAGAACAACGTCAGGATAAGACCATACATGATTCGGACGAGCTCCATGATACGATCCGAGAAGCTACCAAGGCGATGATGGACGAAAAGGATCGTCTGATCAGGGAGGTGGAAGATTTACAGAAGAAACGAGATGAAGAAGCAATTCGAGGTAGCCGTTCAGGGTTCGATCATGTCAGTGGTGGCATATACAACTCATCAACTGGTGGGGGTAGTGCCTCTACCTCAACCGGAGGGAGACCAAAACGAGTGACCATTGATACAGGGGATCCGGATGGAAGATCTTCGCGGCGTGACCAACGCCCAACGTCGTATGATGACGACCATTCGAACTCTCCCAGTCGTTCCAGCTCTCGAGAGAGACCGAGCCGTACGAGTTCGAATGAGAGATCTTTGAGATCTGATCCGAATGAACGTTCGAGTGGTCCCTCAAGGAGGCCAGGGAGATCTCCTACACATGCTGGTAGACGAGTATCTCGCCGCGAATCGATGTCCCCTGGGATGAAATTGATTTACGACACGAACCCCTGCATTGCTGAGATGGGAGTGGACTGTGTTAGCAGACAAGCTGATAATGCCGATATCGTCGACTGGAGCATCGAGCAGTCGTTTCTGTTGCACAGGGACAACTACAACGCTGCTAGACGCACTGCCAGCACTCCGAGTCCGTTCACAGGAAGACAGCCATGGCAGGACTGGTTCGCAGACTTCATGGACGATATGAGGTATAATCGATGGTCAGAAGAGGAATCGTTGGACGAACTTTTACGGGCATTGAGAAATGGCCCAGGCAAGCTAGCGGTTTCGAGATGGAGAACGATGCATGGTGCCGGATCGTTTACCCAATTGGTGGAATGCGCCAGTTACCTGATAGGTAATGTGGGTAATGAAGACCCGCTTCGATTGTTCCGGAAACGGACTCAAAAGCCAAACGAGTCGCACCGTGTGTTCGGTCTAGAATTGCAATCTCTCTTGCAAAGAGCTAGACCAAGATGGCAGTTAGATGACCCACAGTTCCTAGATGATTTGTTCTCGCAATTCATTGAGGGATTAAGGGATTCTGATGAACGGACCGCTGCATGTGATAGTTGGAAAGCTGGAACTTCTCTCACTGATTTGTTCATGGCCATAGAAGACTATGACAGGAAACGGCATCTGCTATCTTCGAGAGTACTTTCGAGAACTTCCAGTGTGGTGCAAGACCCACCAGCCTCTGATACAGAGGAAGGTGATTCTGGAAGGGAGGAGGAGATTGGCGCAGTTGCTCAAAAGAACAGCGGCAAATCTTATTCCAATTCGAATTCGAAGCGCTATCCGAAGGCCGACAGGAAAACACCACCTGTGACCCCAGGAGTTACAAGCGCACCTTCGACTACTTCCTCAACTCCCAGTTCTATGGAAGAACTTCTGTTAAGGTTGACTGACTTGATGTCTGGAAACCAGCAATCAACAGGGAGGAATTCGAAGCCGAGAGTGGACAAGACCACTAGGAAGTGTTACAGGTGTCAGGTCCTGGGACACTTTGCTGCAGAATGCCCAGCTGAAAAGCCGGTACCCAAGCCTGAAGAGAAGAAAACGGAAAACTAGACGGGGTTGCTCTGGATGGCAAGGTAGTAACCCCTAAGGAGAAAGAAAGCCAACATATCGCCAGCGGTGCAAGCGATGAAGTCCGAGGTGCAGTAGAGATTGGAAACTTAGAGGAGGGGCCTGATCAGTCCCTTCTAAGTATGTCCAATGAACCCAGAATAGTAGACGTCCGAGGAGGAAGTACTGGGGAAGCGGCGAATTGGATACAGGAGTTGGAAGTAGTCAGCAGTGCCCGATTGTCCCCGGATCACCCCTGTTTGAAGCACTTGAAACGACGGGGAGTAGATCTTGGTGTCACTAAGGATTTTGAACGTTTCACCGTCAACCCATCACCATTGGATGGGAAGAGGTGGTATTTGACTGTAGCAGTGAGGGGAAGGTCTGCAGAATTTCTAGTGGATACTGGAGCTAGTCACTCCATGATCTCGAAGAGGTTCTATGACCTTGTAGTCGATGAGCCAGATAACTTCACAACGAGGGTAACAGCTCATTCGGCCGACGGTAGCTGCATGCAGACGTTTGGTAAAGCATTTTTCGAAATCAATATAGGTGGGCAGGATTACCTCCTGTCCCCTACTATTGCTGATCTGAGTGATGATGGCATCATCGGATTAGATTTCGCTGCGTTGTACGGTGCAATGTTGGAACCTTGTAGGGGGATGTTAAAGATAGAACATCCATATAGGGTGGCCGTACAATGCGTGTTGAGAAAGGTATCTTCTGTAGCCTCGGTGGTACAGACGGTTAAGATACCCCCAGGACAGACATGTGATGTCCTGTTTTCGAGTGACAGTATCTTCCGAGACCAGATGGCGGTGGTTGAACCCGATGTGGTGAGACTTGCATCAATTGGACTCGAGAGTGCAGATACTTTCGTAGGCAGTGGCAGTAGGAATCTAATTCCTATTTCGAATCCTGGTGGTGAAGTCCGTTATCTGATGAAAGGTACTCCCGTGGGGCAGGTGATCGTTGCACAGGCAAGCACCAGTATACTCTCAGAAGATACCCAACCGAACCTTGAAGGGATGTCCGATTTACGTCCGGAACTCCAAAAGTTGGTGGACGATTCGAGCTTGGTGACGGGGGACCAGAAAGATCAGTTGAGACGGGTATTGGTGAAATATGATGCAGCCTTCGGGGAGCCCACTGGTTTGGGGCGAACTGACAAGGTGCTACATTCCATCACTACAGAGGACGCTGTACCTTTCAAAATCCCTTATAGACGCCTACCTTTGAAGAAGAAATTGATGGCCGAGAAGGAAATCGCTGATCAGCTGAGATTAGGGGTGATTGTTCCCAGCACTAGCCCCTGGTCCAGTCCTGTTCAGATGGTGACTAAGAAAGACGGCACAATTCGCTTCTGCATAGATTATCGAAAATTGAATGGTTGTACTAAGAAAAACTCCTATCCTCTCCCCCGTATAGACGAGACTATTGATTCCCTGGGCGGAAACCAATGGTTCTGTACGCTGGATTTGCAATCCGGATACTGGCAAGTTGGAATGAAGGAAGAGGATCAGGAAAAAACAGCATTTTCGAGCCATGTCGGTCTTTTCCAGTACAATGTGATGCCGTTCGGATTGTGTAACGCCCCTGCAACATTCGAAGCCATGATGGAATCTCTGTTGAGTGACCTGTTATGGAAGGAGTGTTTGGTGTACCTGGACGACGTAATTGTCTTCGGGAAGACCTTCGAATCGTGCCTGGCTACTTTAGTCAAAATTTTCGAGAGGTTGATAACCCATGGTTTGAAATTGAAACCAAGGAAGTGTCACCTGTTTAGGACTTCTATTAACTACCTCGGTCGGATAATATCCACTGAGGGGGTTAAGGCGGATCCTGAGAAACTAGATGTTGTATCGGAATGGGAAAAGCCAGAGGGACCTAAAGACATACGGTCCTTTCTGGGCTTCTGTAGCTACTACAGAGACTTCCTACCGGGGTATGCCAGAATAGCTCAGCCTATGCAGGCTCTAGCTCACTGGACTCCGGGTAAAAGGAAGGAGCCTTTTCCATGGGGTCCGGAACAAGATCTAGCATTCGAAGCCGTGAAGAACCTATTTAGAACCACCCCAGTTTTGAAATATCCAACAGCTGATGGACATTTCATACTGGACACAGACGCCAGTAATGACAGTATAGGTGCTGCTCTATCCCAGATGCAAGAGGGGATAGAAGTGCCACTGGCTTTCGCTAGTAATACCCTCAATAAGGCCCAGAGGAATTACTGTACCACTAAGCGCGAATTGTTGGCGGTAGTGGTGTATACGAAGAAGTTTAAGCACTTCCTTTGGGGAGGTGACTTTACTTTACGGACAGATCACTCGTCCTTAAGGTGGCTGTTGAACTTTAAGGAAGCAGAAGGAATGATCGGTCGATGGCTGACCCACTTGTCCGAGTTCGGGTTGGAAAATAGCCAAATCCAACACAGAGCAGGGAGCAAGCATATCAATGCTGACGCCCTTTCGAGAAGACCCATACGGAAATGTTCTAGAATGGATTGCGATGATTGTGGAGCCCATAATGCTGTAATAGCTGGAGTTCGAATGCCGTATGATGTAGGACATTCTAAAGCAATGGAATGGTCCACCGAAACCATCAGGCAATTCCAGAAGGGTGATGCTGTCATTTCGAGACTAATAGAACAGGTCTCCAGTGGTGCCCAACCACAAAGACCAACCATTTCGATTGAGAACCGGGAAATGAGACAGCTACTTGCTCAATGGTCTGAGCTAACTGTTGTTGACGGTATCTTATGTAGGTGGAAGATAACACCGTACAAGGCCAAAATTCGACAAATCGTGATACCCACAGCTATGCGAAGGGATATCATGTATTTCGTACATGGACATCAGACCAGTGGACATTTTGGAAAGAAGCGCTCCCTTGCGCGACTCTCCAGAAGGTATTACTGGCCTGGCATGAGTAAAGATCTGCTTAGGTGGATCTCTACTTGTCCAGATTGTTGTCTGAGCAAACCAGGTGAAGGCCTGGGGAAGTTGCCACTAACTCAAGAGCTCTGGGAAGTTAGATTTGCACGCATAGCGGTTGATATCATTAGTGGCCTAAAAACCACTCCTGATGGAAACACGTGCATGATGGTGATCTCCGACTACTATTCGAAGTATACTAGAGTGTTTCCTCTGAAAGATCACAAGGCTCATACATGTGCTCGTGCATTTGTAAAGGGTTGGGTGCTTCATCTAGGCGTGCCCTTGATGTTGCATAGTGATCAAGGCAGAGAATTCGAATCTGAGTTATGGGCAGCAATGTGCCATAGCCTTGCTATATGCAAAACAAGAACGAATCCGTACCGGCCTCAGTCTGATGGTCAAGTAGAAAGGTTCAACAGAACCTTGATACAAGTCCTGAAGCCTCTGGTCAACAGTCAGATGGATGATTGGGACGAGCAATGCGAGTTTGTGGTACATGCTTATAATAGTACGGTGCATGCTTCCACCGGTTGTTCCCCCAATTTGTTGGTATTCGGAGAGGATTTGATTATGCCTGCTGACTTGGTGTTTGGCGTAGCTGGGATAAACGCTGAAACACCCTGTCAGGTGATGTTTGTGGAGGCATTGAGGGATCAATTCAAGTCCGCATACGAGATGGTTCGATGTGAACTAAGCAAATCTGCTTCATGGCAAAAAGTGGGCTATGACGTAGGTTTGAAACTTAGGTCCTTTCGAGTGGGGGATGAAGTAGTTAGGCTACACGACCCCCTACAGCAGCTAAAGTTGTCACCCAACTGGGATGGTCCCTTTACTGTGGTTCGGATTGTTTCTGAATCCACGGTGGTGATCAAATCCTTGTTGGGACGCCTGTATAAATCCAATGTAGCTCGAAGTCAGATAACACTGAGTGGAGAGCGACCACCCCGGAACGACGTGGTCCTGGTAGACCTAGGAAACTAGTGATACCCTCAGATGAGAAAAAACCTATGCCTCCTGGTATTGGTAAATTAAAGCGGGGCCGGGGTAGGCCTAAAAAAAATTTACCAATTCGAGCTTCTAGCAAGAAGGATAAAAAGTGCGGAAAAAAAGTCTCGGCAAATGAAGGTCTGAAGGGGAGGAGGGCTGTCCAATTGACTACTGGACATCCTGTCGAATCTTCCCGGACGACCAGGTCTAAAGAACCCAAGGTGGGGTTAAGACGCAGTCCACGGCATAATCCGGAGACTGCTGTGACCTAATTTGTATACACAACAAGAAGTTTCGATGCCATGATGGTAGTACAGACCTAATTGCTGTCGAGTGAGCAGAGCTAGGGTGAGAGTTGATCATGAACGTCCCCGAGGGTGGCAGACGGAACTATCCAGCGGGTATTCTTATGTTACCCTTAATGACATTTGCCTACACTCCTGAAGAATTCATGATTAGCGGTATCCCTGGTACTGTGGAACTGACTCCATAAGGATTACACTCCGGTGAGCTACCCGTTCGATTAGTGGCGGGAAACGCGAGCGTCTCCCGCCGGGTTATCCGTCGGAAAAGGGCTATCCGGTGAAGCGTGAACGCTGATTGGTTGACCTTCGCTCCCGCGGCGGGCGTGGCATCACGAGACAAGAAGGGCGGTCGCCATATTGGATCAGTGCCAAGAAGACGCACGGACGCTGCAGGGCAAAGGAGGAGGAAGAAGGGACTTGTAGTCGACCAAAAGTCTCCAAAACCACATCATAAGACGCGCCAACCTGGTTAGTTCCCACTCCTAGTGTCATTAGGACACGCGGAGCTTCGTACTCCGCAAATCTTCGATCATTAAACTTCGTTTTCGTTGAAAACATTCGACTGCAATGGAGGAGCAGTACACCCCCGGTGAGGGCCTCCAGTCCGACGAGATAGATCTGTTCGGGATGGACGATGGCCAATTCGACAACGCTCGTGAGTCGGATTATGAATCCGCCTCTGAATCCACCGGGAGTGCGGTTACCGTTCGTGTAGCGGGGATCGGCTCCTATTCGACGGCTGATCGGGACAGCATGACCATGCCACCCCCGGCTACAGTCAACCTAGGGCCGTTGCTGTGGCGCAATGTCCCGAAACGTGTTGCTTCGAAAGACATAGACAATTCAACGTCAACCCGGCTGAACGCAGCAGGTGATGAGGAAGAGGACGAGATGCCAGAGTTAGAAGAGGTAAGCCAGAAATTGCCTATCCATGCAGTATCTGACGAAGAAATGGAGGACGTTGTGCGAACATCGCTGGCCCAGCAACAACTCATGGAGGTGCTGGCATGCGAGTCGCCCTTCGATTCCTCGCTGAAACTACATCCCACATTGATGTCGATGATGTTGGACAGGCTGGGAGAGGAGGGTTTCTATCGTTACGATCCCACCTGGTTAGACAGTTACGGAGGGGCGATTCGAGGGGCTTTTAAGAATGGAGTCTTCAGTGACATTCTGTTAGAATGTGGTACGAACTTTCGGCATCTCCAACAAGCCAAAGCTAGGGAGGAAGCAGTGCCCTCAAGTGATGGGAGCACGACCAGTACGAAGGGGAAGAAAAAGAAATTCTCCAAGACCAAAGGTAGTCGTAAAACTTCTAATGGCAGTACTCCTCCCAATACTACGCCTAAGTCCGAGGTGTCCGAACCTGCCCCAGTCCAGTCCGAATGCTCTTCGAGTACTTCCCAGTCGGCTTCAACGTCATTCGAAGAACCAACTACGACCACCGGGACTACTGAGTCCCCATCCGAATCCCTTCCGAAAGCTCCGGGACCTTTACCAGTCCCATTCGAAGAAGATTCAGCTAGCGTGGAGTTGGCTCCGCGGGAGATCCATTCGGATACCTCAGGATCAGTTGAGCAAGAAGCCCGTTATGCTCAGGTGGTTAGAGAATCCGATGAACTCAGGGCAGCCAATGAACAGTTACGGCTAACTCTGGAGGCTATGCAAACTGCCCCCAGAACGCCAATGACTCGAGCCCAGTCCCGTAAGAACCCCAATCCGCAACAAAAAGGACGGTCCGTATCCGACGCTTCGGATCTGGAGGAGGTCCCCTTCGAACTTCCAAAGAGCCAGAAACGGAAGGCAAAGAAGAATGAGGCACGACAGCCATGTGTACCCCATCCTTCGCCTCCCCAAACTACTGCGATTAATATGTCCCCAATCGTGAGGTTGGTGGACGTAGTATCCAGTACGGCCTCTACACCTTCGACGCCTCCTAGGGCACCCACCCGGACGCATTCGACCCCTCCAGCAACTCCGACTAAAACTCCAGTGCAGGTCAAGGTACCTGCATCTCCTTCTACGTCCTCCGAGTCAGGGCAATCGAACACACCACCAGTGGTTTCGTCGCCCCCTCCAGCTCCAGCTGCAGGGGCAGGTGCCTCGGCAGACGTCCCAAGTTCTCGGGTGGAGGACATGATTTGGCGCAATGCCAGTGGGGGCTTCAAGAAATTTAGGCCCGAGTGCATGGAACACTGCAAACGATCGAGGGATATGTATTCGTGTCCCAAAGAACCGGACCATGAAGGATTGTCTGATGACGAAGAATGGATGAGATCCAATATGGGCTCACCCAGTTCCTGGTCATGGACAGAAAACTGGTTCGGTCGGCTGCTGGATCGAAAACAGTTCCCTGAGACTTACTACAACCATGAGGGCCGTCCCAAAATACGTTGGGCGATGGCCCGGTACAAAGAAGGGGTAAGGGAGGACTGCCCATTCGATTCCTGCCGTGTCTACTTCGCACACGAGAACCGCCCCATGCCTACTCGTCTTCGATTCATGCGACATCTCGTGGAGAAGCACATGCACCACCATGCGATGTATGTCTGCGCTGATATCGGCAAATCCAACAAAAAGTGTTCGGGAATGTGGACCCCTAGAAGAGGCCGAATGATCGAGCACCTGATACAATGTCATGGCCAAGCCATGATGTTGGCCAGAAAGAACGTTGGAGATCTCCATGCATCCCTGGTGGCAGGCCTGGACAAAGTCAAATTCGAAACCATTACGATTGAGACCTTCCAATTCGGAAAGGTCCAATTAACCCGGAATTCGAAACAGTCAGCTGGCTTCCAGCGTACTGATCGACGTGGTCGACTGGACCTGAACGACACCTTGTACCAGCAATTGTACGACTGGAGAGCGGCCAACCCCCTTCCAGGGAAACGAAGTGAGAACAGGAGTCCAGCGACTTCCGAACCTGACTGCAAAAAGGTCAAGTCGGAGGTTCCAGCTTCAAGAGCTCCAACTGCAGCACGAGGGCGCGCGACAACGATCGAGCACCGGTCTCCACTGAAGGACTTGCGTCCTAACTATGGTCCGGACTTCTCAACCCCCAAGGGTCGCTCCCAGCTGCAAACCCTTCGTCCTCTGACCCCTGGTAACTTGGCCAGTAAGGCCGAGTACCCTTCAATGGACTTCCCTGGTCCGGAGGTACAAACTGAGAAGGATCCGTACAAGAATCTCCCTACGGGCATCTCGGTGATGGATGCCATCCGCCAACCGGACTCACGGGACGTGGAGATGGCAGATTCGGATCACTTTGTGCTGCCTGGGAAAAAGGACTTGGTGGTGACGACCACCAACCTCACTCCTCGGGCAGAAGACAAGGTGAAACCAAGGGCTGACAGTTCTACAAAGTCAGTGGGGCGTAAAACCCCTGCTACTAGTGCGGATTCGACATCCATAAAAGCTGAGCCTGTGGTGGACCCGGTTCCAGTGACCACTTCGAACCCAGTCACCACCACACCAACGACAACTGCTGGAGGAGGGAAGGCAGCAACTGTTGCAGCCACCCTACTCACCACCACTACTACTACTGCTACTGTGCCCTATAAGCCCAGAGTTCGTGAGGAACCAGCAATGGATCCAAACCAGTGGTATGATCTGATGATCAGTGGTGAAAACATTCGGCCCCAGTTACAGATTCCGAAGGACTACTTCGAGCCTCCAAAGGCTCCGGATGCGGTGGTACATAAAGAACTATACGAACGATGGTTGCAGGAACACCTGGCTGGCATGCAACGATATGCAGCCGGTGTGGCGAGAGCATCAACCGACTATGCCATCACCATGCAGGGCAAGGAGGTCGAGAGGCTGAGGAAGATCTTCGAGCAGCAACGTATTGACGAACAATCGGAGCCAGATAAGGTGATCGAACTCACCAAGCAGCTGGCACAATCGAAGAAAGAACTCTCAACAGCTCGTTGTCTGTAGAAAGCTGCAGAAGATACTCTTGACGATCAGGCCAAAACTCTGAAGGCCCTGAACGTTAAGTTCATTCGGGTATTCGGTATAGGACTCACCCAATGGAGTGGGTCACTCGAAGAACTCCAGACCGTATTGAAGGACTTATAAGCTAACTTGAGTGTTCGGCTGTTCGATTGTGTGATTGATGACTTGTGCATATGATGCTTCGATGATACTGTAATAATTGTGTTGTTATTATAAAACATCCATGATTAAGGTCATGATTCGAAGGTAAACATAAGCCGGGTGGAAAATGCATAATTGTCAAGAAATGTCTTCGTTGTCTAAAAAAACAAAAAAAAACAAAGGGTGTTCATACTTTAAGTAGTATAACTGATACTACATACTATGATTCGAACCAAAACTGTACATAATGTTCGATACCTACCTTTATCTCCAAAAATTTTCTTTTTGGACATAACAACTGGTATTCGGATTTCGAAAGTATATCTATTGTTAAAGATATAAAGGTATATATCGGCTAATATTACTACATTCCTTGGTTATAAGAGTTAATGTCACAACTATGTTGGTTCCAAGTATTTTTACATAATTCCAATAGTTCACGTAATTACCTCTCCTGGGACGGTTCGCCCACTTAAATATTTTCGAGCCATTACTTCTGTGTCATTCCGTCCTAAAAAGTCACATATTGTGCAATCTCAACTTACCTTAAAATGATCAATGTAGTAACCATTATTATATCTCAACGAAAACCATACAAAACTGTGATCACTATAGTTAGAAGTAGTATAGAACATATATTCGTATATATTCATATCTTTATTAAAGATGGATACTCACGTATCTATCCTGTCGTTATAGTGTTGGATCTATAAGATCCCTGTTTTGGACATAGAGATGTAAGTGTTGTTTGGTGTAACAGGTAAAATCTAAAATCTATATTTGTACTTTCTACATGTAAGTGTAAAAACGTATATCGTACCTTCAAATGTACCCCGGTATTGTCATCATGTACACTGATATTATTCTCCCATATTCGAGTATATTATATTATATCAGATGTATTTCGACCCTAGTTATAATCTGGTGGGGGTGATGTAGGGGCACGAATAATACGTGTACATATAAGGTCCGTGGAGTCAGAGCGGTAAGTGCTTCCAACGGACACTAGGTGGCAACACCTGAGCCATGTCCTTTCGGTTATCCGGTAGCGGAGCCAGGCAGGGCACTCCAGACGGCGCTACGGAGGAGTGCCACGTCGACACTGCTTGGTCCGCGCTCAGGGTATATAAGAGGCCGAGGTTGGCTACCTCACCAGTTAGTCCTAGGACGAGCTCTGACCCGCACCTTTCGTACCTTCGCTTTGACAGGGGCACCTACACCCCTCCCACGTTATGGACTCTGCACCAGCCATGCTGGCACAGAGCTTAACTGTCCGGTATCGCTAATGCTTCGAACTATCGATAGAATCCTGTGTGTCTTCGAATGGTTGAAAGACCAAGTGAACCGAGTGAGAAACCTTCGTGTACTTTTGAGGCTGTGATCGAATAAAGACCTGTTGCATTCAAACCGAATTTGGAACCTGTGTTCGTGTTGTACGCATATGAAACCCCTACAAGGGTATATTCATGTATTTGTCAGTCACACTTCAAAAATGTTCAAAATTGTATCAACTAATTTTCTGAAAAGTCACCCTTTCTTGCTGCACCGGTCTATGTTCACCTGTACCTAACCTGTCCTGAACCTATCCTGAGCCTACTCTTGCCTATTCATCTTATCGCGATCACATAGTCCAAAACCACACCTTTTAGCTGTTGTAAGCAGGTTTACAGAAATGACATGTGTTGCCTAAACCTATCGACCAGATATATATTAAGATGATATCAAATTTGATAATTTAGGAGTTAACTGGCTGAACTTTCATTCACAATAATGGTTATATTGTCAATTATCATCAATTATCTGCATGATGTCAGTTTATTACCTGGTATGGAGTGTTTTGCCTTATTTTTGTATTTGTCCGTTTTATCATCGCCTTTCCCTGTTTTCTTTTCTGTACCCACTGGTGGATTAACTGATGGTGTTTCTGGCCAGTCCTCGTCCTCTGGTGATTCGGATGTTATTTCTTCAACTGTCGCCGACCTCTGCAAGATACCTGCAAAGACAATTGGAACATTAAAGGCTCCTCCACTAACAATTAAATAGTGTACTACCTCCAACATCCTTCCAGGGGAGAGGGATGCCATGGGCAGCCAGGGGAGGTTATGAGATGCAAGAGAAGTTTGGGATCTAGGGGCAGTGTTCGACTGATGGCCCCAACTTTTGAATTAGTAGACAGAGTCAACTTAGCAGTTGTTTTCTATGTTGGGTTCTGTCAGATTAAATGATCATTGAGTAGGATATTCTGGTCAATATGTATGAAAATCACCCTGCCTATGTCATTTTATAATCAAGATTAAGAATTATTACTCATGCTTGTTCAGTGAGAATATAAGCAGTGATCACTAACAACTTAACTTAAGCACAGTGTCATATTTTAAGAGTTCTCAAAATCGAGTTTCGATTCATTAATTGAGTGATCTGGATAAGATAGGAATAAACATAACTCTACGTATATTATGCAATATACAGGCTCTAATATTGTTACGTCCCAGCCTTATAGTGCCAGTTCTGGTTAAATTTGCATTACTGAATTTGCCGTGATAGGTGCACAATGCGCTTACATCATTATCTGTACAAAAAAAAACTAAATTTTTATTTTGCACACTCCCACACCCATTTTACCCGATTTTTTCCTATTGAAAACATTGTTTGACTTAACAATCACACAATACGCTTTATAAAATATTATATTACACGTTGCTAATAGTTAAAAGTTCATTTAGGCTAAAAAGTGGCAATATTTGTGGGGCTTTACCGTCTAAAGTATTCCAAAAAAGGGGATGCACGCTTATTAGGCAATGTGCACTTATTAGGTTGAATAGTGTCTGTATAACTGATACATAAAATTTCTATAAGCCACTACCCCAGGTATCAGAATCTATTGGGACTTCACATGAAATCATTCATTGTAACATTTGCATCCAAGACATTTCCATTCTTTTTATTAACTATCATATCATGAATTATGTACATGTATTATTGATTCTAAGACATAATGACATAACTCATAACCGAAAACATTCTAGGCAGATGGCATTGTTGGACCAGTGGACGATGTTGACGATGTGGAAGACTTTCTATCGTAAACAACACTGGAGACCATCAATATACCGGATGTTCAAGGTACCATTACTGGGCTTATTGGGTTGTAATAACAAGCTGATAATTACCATTGCAACCCAATGTTTTTGTTTCACTAGAGATTTGGTTTTTGCTTTAACGTACCTCGTTTTGGAGGTGTTCCTGATTTCTCTTGCAAAGAAACACTTTTCCTGAGAGGGGGAGCTTTTCGCGAAGTTGTTCTAGATGAGGTGGGTTTAGACGGTGTACCTATGGCTTGGGTAGAGCTACTCTCAGCATCCTCAGTTCTATGTATGGTAATGGGTACATCTTTTACTTCATTACTTGAGGAACTAGCTTCGATCCCTGAAAAGCAGATACACAATTTAGAATAGACAGTGTGTATGGTCATAGCTCTGATTCTGTATGAAAATATAGTTATCATGTGTAGCGGTTGGTTTCCGAGAGCTTGTTATTGGAATTCCTGATACCAATGCGAAAAGGAAATTTCTAATATGAATAAATGGGCTGGTCAATGATGTTTTGTTTACCTTTGTACTATGCTTATTCTAGTAAATCTCATTAGTCATCGGTATACTATATTACAATAATGAATTACAATCAGTGAAGTCAAAATATATACAATATGATTTACTAAAAAGGGCTTGTTAGGTAAAGATTTGAATAAAAGGCCATGCCGAATTTATATACCTGGACTTTCCTGCACAGTTGTGCTGATAGCACTGGGGTCACTGATGTTTCTCTTGTGTTGGCTGTCAGTGGTAGCTGCCTCCGGGTGAGATAAATACAGTTCTGGCGTGCTCTTGTAGCGATTAGCCTGAGACTGCTCTTTGACACTTCTATTCCGACTCTTCTGTAGGTCCTTGGACGTGTTGATCCCCATAGTGTCTACAAACCAATTTAATTGATAAATTAAACACATTCAAATTTAGAGCATATATAACCTTATGAACATATAGTTTTCTCGTACAATATATGCTAAGTAGCAGTGTTAATGTAAATGACAATTTCAGCCATCGCTACTGGAAAAATGAAAAGTATGTTGTGCTGTTTTTGATGGAGGAATGGACTTCTTAGAAGTGTCTTTCTTTTAGCCTAAACAAAATGAAGAGATGTGTAGTCTGTAGGCCCAGCTCTATTAGACGCTGCCTACCCACGATTATGATATTTCTCTGAAGGCAGAAATAAAGGGTCCGCATAACGTGTCTATGGTTGGAGTAGCAGGGAGGGAGAGACCCTAAGATCACCCCCTTCCTTTGCTTATGAAATGTACATAATATTGATGATAATACTGATGACTGTGTAATGAGCATGGTGAGAGGGAATGGTGAGAGGGAAAGTGCGGCTGTTATAATTAGCCCTTTTCCAACTATAGGGGGATCCCCATATAGGCATATACGCCGTACCCTCAGTCCCTGTGCTGTCATAAGCGTAATCTTACGAAAGGTATATCCTGTATATGATCAGGAGGCAGGTAGGATCATTGGAATCATCGCCAGAGCCTCCAATAAACATTTATCATGGCAACTGTGTCTCCTAGTTACACCAGTGACGCCAATCGCTGCGTCGTGGATAAACAATATGCAACCAATGATGTTTTGCCTTCAAACCAACCTGGAATACTATCTCAATACTGTTAAATACTAAGCATATTTTAGGTTCACTATTTACAGTGCAAGACCACCTTAGATATGTAAACGCCATTCACATATATTTATATATATCGATGGCTTTGAGCATCATAGCCAGATAAATATGAATGTATTTTAACGTGTTTTAACGATGATAGGAAACTTTGAAATTACCTGTGTACTGACCGCATCGACAGAGCTGTGCATGTAGCGCCAATACACCACAGTATAGCCAGTTTCAGGTTATTATTTAGCAAAGAAGGCCTGGTAAACATGGATATAACAAATGGTTTGTGCCCACATTAGCGTCACACCCAGCGTTCCAGTAAACATATAGATAGTGAGGGGCACTTGTCTGACACTTCGGCTGACTCTTATCACAGAGGAGTAGATCAATGTCCGTCTTCAAGTTGAAGATGCGAATATATTTTATATAAGAAACACCCTGTTCTTTTGGATAAGCTTGGATTCAAGATTGGACTTTAAGCTGTAATGCATGGGTCGTAGTTTGAGTTTATAAAATGTTTATTTTCATAAAATTATTTTCAAAACACAGTACAAGATCAATGAGATAGTACATGAATGATGGTGGTATCATATACTCTCAAGGTGTTAGTTGACATCTCTAGACATAACAGAACTGATATTATTGTGTATCAGTGTGCACTCTCATGATATTACATCAATACTGATTACAATAAGCGCAGCTTTGATATTGTCGACTTGTTAGACAATGTTGGTTATGGTCGGCCACCTGATGTTGAGGTCCCTGCGCTTCAGCCTCCGGATTTTCAGCCCCTTGATTTTCAGCCCTGATGATCTTTGGCCCTCTGATGATAGGCCATCTACCTAATATACATATTGCTTTAATCTATAACCCCACGTCCGAGCTGGTTATGGAAACCTACGTTTTTTGCTAAATTTCTGGCTATTCAAACACCCAGTAACAAAATAATGTTAATTATCCACTGATCATATGCCTATCAACGTTTGATCATGGACCTATCGAACATCCGATACTGTGTGGGGTGTTGGACGTGTGTTGGGAATTGGGTAAGTTTGTTGGGCGTTGGTGTACAGGTGTTGGATGGTTGGACGTTGGGTTGGTCATTGGGTGGTTGGACATTAGGCAGGTGTTAATTGGTCGGGGGTAGGGTGTTCGGGTGTTGGGTGGCTAGACGTTGGCTGACAGGAACAGAGAGCATACTTCTAGCAGCAGCCTTTTTTCTGCAGATTATTACACAAAAATGGCATCACGTGTCAAGGGAGATATCTATTATATTACGTGTAACTCTTATTACATCTTAATATAGATTAGATATATATTATTATTGTATACATTATGATTGTGTATCAAGTGTACTCAGCAAATTGATTGCAATAAAATAAATACATTAAAACTTAAAACTTGAACTTAGGTTGGGTGATTGGGCGTTGGGTAGCGCGTTCAGATGTTGGATGGTCGGATGTTGAGTAGGGTGTTTAGGTGTTGGGTAGGTGTTTGGATGTTGTGTGGTCGGACGTTGGGTAGGTGTTTTCTCTTTAATTTAATGTAATAAAACCCCACCTATAAGTGGAACCCTAATCTGAGAGTTCAAAAAACCAACTGTGCGGGGCCAGCCGCAAGCAGTGATGACTACAGGCTCGCCCTCTGGTGTGTACATAGAGTACAAAAAAATGTACTACATACATGCTGAGATCTCCTAGGTATAGCAGTGGCAACCAAGGAGGATAACTTATTTACCCAATATACACATATTAATGATACATTAACATAGGACAATAAAAAACAGCCTTCCTCCTTGGAAATGGACTGAAATGAACTGTGCTCAAAAATTACTAACAGCCATTTTGTTTTTTTGGGGGATGGGTTTCATGTTGCAAAAGTCCCTGTTTATCTTGGCAATGGCCTAGAATGGATTAGGCCTGCAAATGCCTTTAATTTGAGGTACAACATGACAAGAAGTGATGAATAATGTATTTTGGGGGTTTTCTCAAAAACCTGTGGCAGCCATTTTGATTTTTTTGCTTTGAGACACTCAGGAAATGATGTTCCAGCCTGGCAGGTGTTTCAGACCGTCTGGTCTCTAAAATCCCTTCATTTTGATGTATTACATGACTAGGAATGATAAATAACATAGGTTTCATAGGTTTTCTCAAAAACCGATGGCGGCCATTTTGTTTTTGTAGTTTTCACATAGAAGGAGCCATTTTTGAGCTTGGCAAGTGTGATATTCGGATTCAGCACACCCAAATTACCCCCAAAAAAGTGATCTTGTCTGTTTGCACTTTAAAATACCCCTTGGAGGGATTAGAATGATATTTGTGAAGATTTTGCCCAGTCTAATTCTAGTTAATGTAATATTATGTATCTGTGACAGCTATATCTTGATCATCCACCAATGTGTGTCTCTTGTATTTGAATTGCAAAGTTGAAACATTTACACAGGTATAATTTAATAAGGTTTTAAGCACTTATAGAAATTTCATATGAATTATGATAAAGGATGCAGTGATACTAAAACTGTCCTGGTATTAATCAATGATAGGTTCGGCATTCACAGAGAGACAGGTCGCACTTGTAAATGTAATCGGGAAATGGCCAAACACAGTTAAGACCATAACAGTGCTGC
The DNA here is from genome assembly GCA_947462335.1 of Harmothoe impar. Lineage (NCBI taxonomy): Eukaryota > Metazoa > Annelida > Polychaeta > Phyllodocida > Polynoidae > Harmothoe > Harmothoe impar. The sequence goes on along the minus strand of OX381716.1, from coordinate 68,205,927 downwards.
CCCCTACAACTGAACTCAGACACTAAGTGTACTCGCAGGGTTAGCTTGGTATATATACACTTGTCCCACACATCATTATGGCACAGCTTGACACTTGGCAACATCACTATCACCTTAAACTTGAGTCTTTGCTGGGTTTAGGCAGTGTTATTTTACCTCGGATCCTTTTCCACTTCTCATTTTCGCTGGCTGCCTTATAACTATCCATTTTGTGTTTTAGCAGACGACGGAACCAGATTTCCGCATAACCGGAAGTGGGTTTGCACTATACACCTACCGCAGTGCTAAGGCCAGAAGCCTGCTGATAGGAGCCCTTCAAATAATCAGATAAGAGCGACTTCTACTGGAAGTCGAGTGATATGCTACTGCCTCTTTGAGCCTCTGTGATCCCTTTATCAACCAAAAACATTCAATGATAATGTCCATGTATCACTGAAACTTAACCTCACCTCACAAAATGTGCTGTAAAATGTTACTATATTGAATTGACATGATCACCGAGCGTTTTCACATTCCTATTATTCTTATTATCAGCAAATGATCGAAGCAGTCTTTTGCAGAAGTTTAGAAAAAATCTGATTACTTTCACTACTATCTTTATTTGATTAGGTAAATAGATAATGAAATTGTATTTCTACTCTGCTCCGAAAGTTGACATTTTCCCCAAAAATGCTAAGTGATAAAACTCCAAAACCCTATTTGAAAAAAAAGCAATTTTTTCCTTGTGTCCATTGTGTGCAGTTACAGAATTTCGTGGTTATTGGTTGATAGAAATACAAATCCTGTAAACTGTTACATTATTTTCGTTTCTTTAATGTAAATACTAATTAAAATACTTTTATTTTTCAAAACTACAAATCTTGAGAAGTAACTCAGGATGATTATTTTTCTTTTCTTTTTCCGTTTTCAAATGATTTAGGGTACAGAATTATTTGTTTTAAATTCTGATGACTTTGATTCAATGAGATCGATCTACCTCAGGTGATTCACCTGGGCAAGCATTCAGCAGCATGTGTAATTAGCCTACATTTTCATCATTGGCATTATGTATAACTTAGCATGTAGTGCTTATATTTCTGATTTGAATTACATAGAAATTTAACTTCTAGTATGTTGTAGGAATCTTTATTCCCAGAGGAAGAATTAGTACGTTAATATTCCACCAGATGGAGCGCAGTTGACTGGGACTGCCCTTCGCCATTGTCTCAGTCTCCTACATACTTCGGTCTATAACAGGACACAACACAACAGCCACTCTATGTTCTAGACCGACATAAAACCAAATAACCTATGTTTTGTAGTTTTGAGAAACGCCTTACACGCATTGGACTATTTCTCATCTCCAGTCTTGATGTGTTTTATCAAATCTGCACCCAACCCTTTCATTGTCCATTATGTAAATCACTTGTCCCTAAATGTAATGACTTGTTCCAGAACATATGAAATCAACTTAAAGGGTGTCATGCATAATGTCAAGTATCTCCCAGGTCTGCTCCTCCACATGGATCCTCACACATGCACATTGACATTTTTTAAGTTTTAAGGTTAAATATTTTTATTAGCTAAAACACATCATAAGGTAGTTTTCCAAGGACGGAATTGACCGTAATTTCTGTCTGTCGGAAGAGATTTGCCCATAAGTTTAATATTATAGACTTTTATCGGATGACAGAACTTCGGCCAACCGACGTGGTCGGAATACACGCTATAGCATAGAATCTTTTCATTTTACAGCCAAGTGAAATTACAAGTATCTATATGTGATAATACATAGCCACAAACAGATGGCTTGACTTAGGTCGGCTACAATGCATCAATGCTGTTTTAATATTCATCTGGGCACTTCGGAATATATTCAAAGAAATAGTTTTCACGAACGTTCTCAACACTATTCAAGATAACAACTTTCTATGACACACAACAGAGCAACTGAGACAAACAATAGGTCAGTATATAAACAAACTTGTTGGATGTTGTACGGAACATTGACATACCTGCATTGGATCATTGGTGAGCTCAGGGAATAAAATTCCAAACATGTTACCTATTTTTATTGTTTGTAAATGAATTCTAAAAATGGCGTTATTAGCAGAATGCTTCACATCAGCATTGAGATTCTGCCATAATAATATACTTCGGAACGATTCTAGGATGGGCCGAGTCACCTTACATTGAACATAGGCATTGCCTCTCAAAACTGATTGTAACTTATATATCAGAGGACATATACAGAGGATGTGTAAAGAATAGATACACTCAGAAAGATGTCCACTAGGTATGTCTGAGTGTGCAATATACCACTAGTAACAGATAAATTCACGTGCACAGTAATTACACTGTCTACTCTCTAAGAAGTATCGGTGAATAGGAAGACTTGCAGGAAAGTCACTTAGTAGTCATATATCCTCAGCAACCTTGCAGAATCAAAGGTGAGTACATATCAGATCCCTTCTTCTCAAGTTTGCGTTGATCATTTGTAGGCTTTCTGTGAATACGTAAATTTGTACAACAATAGGCCATTGTTTTTTAAGATACCACACAACACCAATACTGTTGATCCTTCCCTTCGCCTAGGTTCAGTATGAGTGACAGGTAGAATGTACCTGGTATCGCAGAGTCCAATGAGGAAAAGTAGTTCCATCCGACATTTCAAGGAGGTAGTCACTCCAATCATCTCCAAATGGGGTATGTAACATGAAATAGTTAAAGTTCACACAGGTGAGCATTAGATAGCCTACACCTGGACAGGGGTATGCAATATAACCACTGCCCCACAAGGTCAAGACGAGGTGTGATAACACTAAGTTGATTACCAATGGGCGGTGGTTATGGGGCATACCATTGTCCATGTGTCGGCTATCTGACTTAACCCTAGGTTATGTCAGTGTTTTCAATGTACCCAAAGTACGACCTCATTTGTCTATGATGTCACCCGTGGGTTAAGTGTTTCATAAACCAAGGACTAGATAATGCCCTAGGAGGAGGTGAGGGGGATCGGTGAGGGTTATAGCACAAGATTGGACAAAACTGTCACATATCTCCCATAATCTGAAAATTCCCCGTGATTTTAACCAGTTTCTCGCAAAACTATTGAAACAGTTGTCTCTTTTAATAATTAAGGGGGATATACATTGTTGCACAATTTATCACCAATATTAGTCAGTTTAAGAAGATAAATTGAAATAAAGATTTACGTAGCAGAGCCCTGACATGTATAATAACACTATCAACTTCAATGGGAAGAAGCCACCCGCACAGTATTCATGTTTGTTGCGCCATCTAGCTAGTGGAAAGCCATTAAGATTATGGGGGATAAGCAGTTCTAATATTATTGTTAATGGGTTATTAAATCCTCGGCTGGCACCTGGGATAATCACTATACCGACTTCTTACAGGAGTATTCAACTGACTTAAAAGTAGGATCAACTAACAACACTGTTTGTATTATATACACGATATGATTAGATATTACCCCAGTGCGATTTTGTAATGTGGCCAGAGGCCGTGGCTTGTTCCCTCAGCACTATAAGCGATATTTGCACGACCACATTATTCGCATTACCACATCGTATGTAAACAAGAATTACTATGAGCATATATGTTTCGATATGGACACGTATTCTTTTGAATACATAGCCTACAGGTATTTTGAGACCCCAATCGACTTTTGGATATCCACAGAATGATCACACGTCTAAAGTATTTGTGAAGGTGTCACTTCAGATTAAATCAATGACAAATAACCAATATAATCATAATTGTCTCGCATTTAGTGATGACTAAAAATATGAGCAGGAACTAATGCGCCTCCTATTTGGTAGAATATACAACAGGGGTCGGTGTTCCCCAAACAAATACAGTTGGTCGGCATATCTTGAGTGTTTGTTTGGCTATTACACACTCCTGGCTCGAGCAGAGGCAGTAGTAAAATGACTGAGATTGTTATCTATTCTCTAAATATAGCCTTATTATACACAGAGAAAAAAACGGCATCAAAAGGAAGTCCAGGTTGCCTGCAGAATGACCCCCCTCTCTAGAGGAGACTAGGTCCTTATGTGACTCCCTTAGGTGATCCAGGGAGCTATGTTACTCCCCTTTTATATTTGAGTAGGTGACTCCTTTAGAACAGCAAGCAAGTCACCTACACTGAAACCCAATGGGGGTCTAAAGTGGTCACTACTGACCACTTTTAGGTGGTCATGGTGATGGTGTCCTGAGGGAATACCCTGTGGTCACTAGCGTGGTCAAAGGTGACCACCCTGGGTGGTCACCTATGAACACTTTTCAGACCTCAACATTTTTTGAGGAGTAGTATATTTTTCTGCATAATGAGGTATACTTTTCAGCTATTTTCATAATTCCCCCTCTTCCCACCACCAATCCACATCTAAGAGCGCATTATACCCCTGATCAAAGGCCCAATAACGCATTATGTGTGTATAGCTGTATATCAGCCACTCCTCAGACTTGTAGCTATGGTTTCGGGGACAAGTGAGGTGTCTATGCTTACACATACATGTTTCTGGTAATTCTGGCATGCTTTTCTTTTAAATCCTTGGCATCAACTCATGTTCCAAATGACCTTTATATCCCTCATTTCATGGAAACCTATGATCCAGATTAGTATAAGTATTAATTAAAAGATCACCTGGAGTAGATGCTGCATATAACACAATTGTATAGTAGGGCCACCTAGTGGCAAATTCATGTTCTTACAATAACCACCTTGGGTCATCACAATGATCACTCCAGGTGGTCAAGTGGGCATGACCACCCAAAGTGGTCAGCATTGACCACCTATATCCAGGCCTGGGTTTTCAGTGTATGCTCCCTTGGGCATACCAGGCTCCCATAAAAAGGGGGCTCCATTTTGACTCAGTTTCCTTTCTCTGTGCGATTATTTTATTCTGTTATCCGTTATTTTCCTTGTGTAGGAGTTCACAAATCTGTATCTATGAATAGTAAAGATGTGTTGGGAAGACATAACCTTGATGATGAGCTATTAAACAAGACAGATCATATAGAAGTCTCGACACATCTAACAACCCCTCAAGTTCATGTGTTACACAACATAAACCGCTTACGAAAAGCTGTTCTGCAGAGGTTTATACGGACCCGGTTCAATCACAACACTCTATACCAGGTACTCTATAACATGAAGCTCACTGCATTCTCCTATGTCAAACGTGTTACACCAATTACTGCATATTCATTTATGTAAGCCTACAAATTTACAGATTTGTCTCCTTTCAAAACAATATCTGATAATAATCAGATGATATGAATCACATAAGTTGCTTGTTGGATAATTGGTGTGATCAGCTATAATTATGATTATACTACATCAGTTGATTATTATGCTATGCATATTATTACAATGTACTAAGAGTGTAAGTTATTGAGAATACACCAATCCCATCCCCCCCCCCCTGTTCCCTTGGTCCTTGATCCCCAAAGAAACAAAGAAATGTTTATTATGATATTTGGGATAGATGGATATAAAAAATTGTATGTCGCCATTACTCAACAAATCTTATTTTATTAGATAGTAAGGCATTTAGAGAAGGCCCTGATGGAGGATCGGCATGTTGCCATAATCAGCTTCAATATAGCTTCAACCTACTAGACTTACCCTAACATATCTTTCAAATTTCAAGGGCAGTCGGCCTTCTCCAGGGCATAGAGACAGGGGAGAAAGGAGTTGGTGTTTTACCATATACCTAGATTTGGTCCGCTCTGCAGTGTCGACTGCATCTTAAAAAAAGGTTCATATTTTTAGTACAGACAATGTCTTCAACTCTTTTGCTCACTTTCACTGTGTCTATCCAGGAGTTCTTGGTCATGGCAGGGCTCCCCGTGCAGAGTCCAGTACGCATCCTGAAAGACCTGAAAATACTCAGAAATATAACTACACTAAAATATGTATATATGTCTGGTCTTGCTTTGAGGTACGGGTTTCGATTTTTTTAATTCATTGTACGGTTTCCAGAGTGGGGGCGGGCTCAGTTGGGTAGCTGACAACTTGAACCACAAATGAGGGTAAACTATACTGATATTTCAATAATGTTTCAGACTATATGTTTTGTTCTTGATATAATCCATCACCGATTGGCAATGAATACTGCATTGCATGATTGTGAGTAGGAACGTGTCCAGTAAAGGCGTGGAATCTCTGGCTGTGGGACTGAAAACACTCAGCAATGTGTTGTAAGTTAGCTTCCTATAAAGGTCAAAATGGATAAAAGACAGATACCAAGAAAAGATTAAGATTCCATTAGCAGAATAGGTTGAATATTGACGGCAGGACCAAGTTCCAGAATGGCCCATTCTACAGAATTTAAGCATCCCTAAGCACCAAAGTAACTAATGTCTCGTTACAAACTTTTTAGACACAGTCAATGTATGTATTTCATAACATCTTGTGCCTCTGCATGAGTACTCAAATTTCAAATTGTGTCGATTTTGATTTTTCTAAACAATGTTTCTGTCAATTTTTAAAATGCTTCTCCCACTCAAATAGATTTCCAAGCGGCTATGAGGGGGAAGAAGCTCCAGGAATATGAGAGGGTACAACTCGATGAAATATAATCTGAAATGCCCGGGTGTGAACAAAAAACATTCATGTCAGCAAGTAATGCAAGGATGCTCACTGACATTGGTTGTAGGGCATTTGGCTGGATACCAATACAGCGCTCCCTTAATAAGCGCCCCTTTATTTCTTCTAATTTTTTCTTAATATCGTCTAATGTGTCAGCTTTTCACACCTGTGTGTGACCGGGAGCACTTCATACCTGTACAGGAGTTAAGGCCAAGCCAAGTGTGAAGACATAAGGACATGATAAGAGACCACTGAGCTCTGCGAGCAGTCTGTGAAAGACATCCATGGGGGCGCTTATTGAAGCGAATACTTGATGCCAATTTTGCTACTCAGAATATCTTAATTGTTCAAGCCACTTATTATGTGGAATACAGTAATTACATAAATAAGCTGATTCTAGATTTATCGGATCACACAGTTGTCTAATTTATAATATGATAGCTTGAAGAAGTCTGATAAAATTAGACAAAACGTAGCCGCGAACAACAAATACCTCTCCCACCACCTCGAACTAAAAAAGAAAACCCAAAAATAAATGCCAAACATCAATAAGAAACAAGTTGTCTGTTTTTTTTGTGAATCCATCTTGACGATATACACTAACATATAGTAAAACTGAAAATATGTATTGAAAACAAAACTATATATTCACATCGCAGTAAAAAAACTGTTTACTTACAGCGTATTTCCAGTGTTTTAGTGTCCCTTTTAACTAATAAGTTTATTGATTCCATTCAACCTGTCACTGTACTGAACCTAGACGAACAGACGTTTTCATTGAAGGATTTTCTAAACAGAATGTATACATTCAAAAATGGGTAAACGTTCTTGAGCAAAAGGGATCCGATATCACCTATATTTCTTCACATTTGGTTAAGATATATGACTACTAAGTGACTCTCCTATATGTCTTCCTATTCACCGGTACTCCTCAGAGACTAGACTGTTGCCTTTCTGTGCAAGTACTTATATTAGTCACACATTGCACGCTACATTACATGTGGAGACAAGTGATTTACTGAAAGGACAATAAGGGGGTAAAACGTTTCTCAAAATCCTAGAATATTTGATTTGATTTTGGTCTAGAGTTTAGAGGGGGCTGTTGTATTGGAAGAGATAAGATGATACGGATATGGCAGTCCTGTTGGAGAACGCAACTGCACTCCATCTGGTGGAATATTCACACACTAATTCTTTTTCTGGGAATAAAGATTTCTATAACAAAGTGGAAGTTAGAATTTCATATACTTAAAGTCGGAAATAACACAATCACTGAGCACCCATTGTCTATAATGTAAATTGTAATAATTGTACATTGATATCTCCGCATCCTTTACTGTATATATATGTCAGGCGCTATACTGTAAAGGACAAAGGATACTGGTTACATAATGAATACTAGTACACAATTGCTTAGCCTCTCTCAGCTTTGGGTATGGAGGGTAGAGGAAATGCCATCTCAATGATTGGGGAGGGGGGATGGCACCTTGCCCCACCCCACACCCTCAGAAAAGTGAGAGTCATTGTCGCTAAAACTACCCTCAGGTGAGGGTAGTTTTAGCGACAATGACTCTCACGTTTCTGTGTGTGCACCTGTTCCGACACCCTGACTGTTGCATACTGGGTTGATTTGTAACTGACGTCATTGTTCACTGAAAAAAAATAGCTATAGTCAGTAGTGACTACACCAGCATATTTTGATCTCCTCCCTAGTCAGCTGCCCAAAATGCTTAGTCACATATTAGTCATAAAGTTAGTTACATGTGACTTTATATGTGGAGCACATACAGTGATTACGTCACAGGAATGTTTTCACAGTAAACAGCTTTTTTAATTCTGCATTTAGGTTGAACACGGCTACTAAAGTCAGTATCTGGTACATAGGTTTTTACATTTCATACAAAAATCTTGATCTTTTGTCCCAATTTTGATTATCTAGAAATGCATACACCATACATGTAATACTTGACAGACCACAGTAGGCTTACACACACACAAATGAAAAAAATAGCGTCAAAAGAGAGTTCAGGTTGCCTCCAGAATGACGACCTGGGGGACTATGTGCCTTTACATGGGTACCCAGACTTTGGGCCGTGTCGCCGTGTCAAATTTAAGCAAAAGGGCCGTGTCGCTGTGTCGATTTTTATCTCATACATAGCTATACTTTCTACTCAATCCTATCATGTCCGTCGATTTTTAAAAGGGCCGTGTCGCCCGTGTCGATTTTTAAAACGGCCGTGTCCCCCGTGTCGATTTTTACCCATGTAGAGGCACGGCGATGTCAGCCAGGGAGTCACCCAGGCTCTCTTAAGCAGCCTGGGCTCCCCTAAAGGGGGACGTCATTCTGGAGAGAACCTGGACTCCCTTTTGACGCTGTTTCTTTTCTCTGTGCTTGAATACTGGTAAACTATATGACTAATTCACTAACTCACATTAGTAATATGTCAGCTATAGTCACAGTAGCTACATTCACATAACTAGAAATGTAGTCCGTTGTCACTTACTTTTACTGGTTCATTATTATTAGTGTTGATATAATCATCTAGGACTAAATAGAGTATAGTCACTGTAGGAGCACTGGGCCTGGAATGTATAGTTAGCTGATCAATGATGGCCGACGGTGAGTAAGCAATAGTAACAGATTCTGTCTATTCGTGGTGTAAATACTTGATATTCTTACATGATAGTTGATAGAATCTTAGTATAGGTATATGTGGTCATGTAGGTGACTGCTAGCCTCATCAAATCACTGCAATAATAGAGAAATCAGCCTGAAATAAAGGGTGAAGACTAGGCTAACTATATTTGTAGTTATCCTAGTCCTTGTTATGTAAACCAATATACTTAGCCTAGTCATCCATATCATAACATCATTATTTCCTGCCCTTACAGACCACTATACACTGCAAAAAAGGTGCTTAGGTTTTAAACATGTTTAGGTCTAAACATGTTTAAAGTCTAAACATATTACTAGGTTTGTGTCTTTGAATCCTTCTGTTTAAGAATTAAACACTTTTATTCTAAACACCTAAACAGTGATATTGAATATGTTTAGATGTTTAGCATTTAAACACTATGAAAAGTTGGTGTTTAGGATGTAAACATGTAGTGTTTAGATCATAGTATATCACACACATACCAGATGGCAGCTCTGTGGTTGGCTGTAGTTTCTACAAGCACTCAAATGTCATTGTGGATAGAAAGGTGCTTAAATTTGAGTTAATTAATCTAAATTGCATGGGACACAAAAGGATAATAATACACATTGCAGGATTCAAGGGTTGAATGCCTTGTCACTATGATTACGATGCAATAAAGATACATCTGCTACATAGACACCTCTTTTAAGAGCTTTAAGAATGGATAAAGCATTATCTTCCCTGAAGGTCTGTTGTATTGACTCAAGGCTGTGTCTATGTTAAAATAGAGGCCTATTTGAAATAATGATGCACATATTGCCCCAGGGGGGGGATGCTAGAAATCTCTTCAAGACACTATGTGGGAATACAATTATTTATTTATCTAAATATAAATATCCAAACATATCAGTAATATACATCTCTAGGCACACCACTTTTATCCTTAAAAACCTGACAGATAAACACAAAAATAAGCTAAATTCTTAAAATTCTAAACACTTCATTGTCCTAAACACATCGCTTTAAACACATAAATGTCTAAGCACTGAGCTAAACATATTATTGGTCTAAACATGTTTAGGAACATATTGCGTGGACAAAAACGGGGCAGGAATGTGTTTAGGATTGTGTTTAAGACCTAAACACCTTTTTTGCAGTGTACCCCAAAACCATTAGTGCACTATATAATACATGGCCATAGCCACCAACACATAACTTAACAATGTTTAACTCCCTATAAATACTGTGCAATCATCCACTGTAGTTTTGCTTACAAACATAACCACCCACCATAGGTGATCAGCTAACTATGTAGTGTTCCTACAGTGATAGTACATTGTACCAAGTTAACAATGCCAGTTGGTGTAGTCAGGTAGTAGCTGAGTTCAGTTGTAGGGGGCAGCAGTGTTATAGCCCTACCTGTGTTTAGTGATTTCTCGATTACATGGCCCTAAGAAGCACAGTGAATATCGGCCCTATCATTGATTAATACTGGGACAGTCTTAGTGTGATTGAATCCTTTATCATAATTAATATGACAGTTTTACCAGTGTGCCAAATCGTATTAAATCCTACTTGTTTAAACATTTCAATTGGAATATAGGGACAATCCATGATAGGTATACTGTCAAAAGTTAGAAACCAAAAATATGTCATTTTATCCTGTAAATCTACAGTATAACTCACTGTGAAGCTACACTAGCGTCTGACAGTGTAATTAAGATAAACTGTCACAGTTATATAATATCATGTGTATTTAGAAATAGATGTGCCTACGTTATGATACAATTACTGAAACAATCATTAAAGTATGAATATCTGCGTTATATGTTAGTTGGAACACCTAGATATATGCACAAGATGAGAGTTACTAATAAAAAGAAGAGAGGGAGTGTCGGAGCTGTCAGAGCATGCACACGTTATCAATCTGACCTCTGAGGTAGATATCTTCGGCCATGAACTTTTATCTACATTGATATTTAAAAACAAAATACTAAAACCTGGCTCCTAATCGTGTGTGCATTGTTGACTTTGATGTGTGCTACGTGTACCACCATACACTGTCATAGTGCACCTGTTCATGTCCTACCTAGCCGCATGATGGTCCATCTTGGTGATTAACGATACAACAAGTCTACAATGCTTTAAGGGTAAGTCAAGATAACTTAACTTAGGTAGAAATAACAAAGACTCATACATTGGTCAGAATAAGTATTCGGGACAAGAAGGGGGTTATGGGAGAGTTCATTGGGGAGGACTGGGGAGAGAGAGCAAGGTGCGCGGGGCAGGACTGTTGGTGTGTTTACTTGTGTGTAGGTGACAGTGCTTGTGTCGGTTAGGTATGTCCAGTTAAGGCGGGTAGACCCCATAGTCTAGAAGTTATTAGAAGTCGTCAGGATTTTCACCATGAGGCCGATATCATAAGTAGTCTGAAATCGTGTAAAGAAAATAGGTGGGTCCCGAGCTCGTTTCTGAGATATCTGGCTTTGGGTTTGGAGTGATCTGTAATAGGATAATATGGTGACAGTACATATGTCCATGAAATAGCATCTTAAAGTTATTAGCTTTCCCTATAGTTCTCTCAGGACATGGTCTATAATCTTTGACACCCGAAACAATGTTTTGAACATATGGTCCCCTGCATATTTTAAGGGTTTTTGGTGTTTGAAATGAAATATATACAAATGGAGTAATTTTGACTAAACGTGGAAATATATATCTACTATACACAAATGTGACCAAAGGCACCTCCTGATGTGTTCTGGGACAACTACATGTGCAGATGCGCAATGGCCTGCGCAGTTGACGTGTTTACAATAGGGTCTAGCCACCTTAAATAATATTTATATTATATTATAATACCGTATCGGTTACAGTAGGTGTGCTGATCGTTTGGAAATGCGTTAAACCTCCATCTCCCCTATTTATGGGGCTTAGTACCCGTCCCGACTTCACTCCGACTGTCGCTTGAGGGGTACCAAGAATTGTGCCTTTAATGACATAGGGTCAGCAGGATTACTGACGGCATCCCTGGCTGGTTACTCCCCAAGGTCTGCATGTGTATTTTATGACAAAAATAGCATTGCTACGTTCCCCATACCTACATCGGGGTGGGGGGGGGAGGGGTATTTTAACCCCTAGCACAACCCAGTGGGCACAGAACATTGAATCAACATTGAGAACAGGTTGTCATTGTTGATTCAACGTTGATTCAACATTGATTCAACGTTGTACTGAATTGTGTGCCCACTGGGAACATTGGTGGGGGGTGGGTTGTACTTGTATGTTATTTGAAGATGTGTTTCAGGCAACCTGGCCCTAGCTTCAAATTGAAACTAAAAAGTAAACTTTCCATGTGGGCACAAACATTCAGTTCAATATAGATTGAATGTTGATACAGCACTAGATAGATATTGACAACCATTTATCAATGTTGTGGTTAAGGCACAAGCAACCCCCTCTGGGGTATCCCCCTCTACTATAAGCAGCCCTGTGTAGCCTGCAGGCCTACTTATGCGTCGATAGATTTTAGGTGTAGACGATTAGACTCTTACACACAGAAAATATGATGGGTCAACTCGAGTTGACTCTGGATGGTCAGTGTCAACTCAAATTGTACTATCAATGTCAACTCAAATTGACCCTGCATTTAAGCAGAGTCAATAGCAGTTTGACTCTCCATTTTACCAGAGTCATGTGGGAGACACAGTTGACCCCTTTACTTTCCTGTGTGTATCTGTCAAAGACGGTCCGATCAAAATGACTCCCGGGAATGTCCAAATAGATGTTGATTTTGTGCTGCAAGTTTAACCAGATTTTTCTCACATAAACCAGAACCATTAACATTGCTTCTTTATTTCTTAACGACTATTTTGAATACTCAGCTACATACGTTGATCATCACGACACTTGGTGGCTATCGTCCCGCCTGTAAGAACAGCATTCTGCTGGACGACGTCATGAATTTATTGACTATCGTTGTGGATAAAAAAAAAAGAACGCTGAGATGCTGCACATTGCATGGGCACTGCTCCCTGTGCTCCTATGCATGGAAGGGGATGCCGGGTCTGTCTATAATCCACCTAGAAAATGAAGGGCCCAAGGTCGTAATATAACTTTTCCCAAAAGTCGCCAGTTCAATCTAAATTAGGGAGTGGTGAATATTTAACGCCTGCCCTGTTGTCTCCCTTAAGGCGAGGCTCCACTACTGATTCTTACCTCAAATCGGCGCTATTCTCACAAATCGGACCCAAGCAAGGACATTTTAGGGGCCTATACCTCATGCAGGAAGGTACTGTAGACCCTACCATAGGGGTATGTTTATGAATAGTGTTTATGTTTATGAACAAGTTGAAAATAAACTTGCCAAGGCTAAATAACACAATTTAGGTCCCGATTTAGGTCCTAATTTTGTTTCTCAGGCCGATTCTGGCTTGCAATCTTTTATCAAACTGGTTTGATTTTTATGGCTGTGTCTTAGGCCTATATCACCGTTACCGACTGCGTGCCATCTCTGACCGGGTACCATCTCAGACTGGCCTGAATAAAAGCAGTTTATTTAGGGCAGATGATGATAACAATGGTCAACTGATAACTACTTTAAAGAGTCATGATATCCATTAACCTTTTCAGCCAAGCTCTATCTACATCTGCCGTAAATAAACCGTTTCCATTTAGGCCGGTTAGAGATGGCACTGGGTAAGATATGGCACCCGGCCAGAGACATTAACCCAAGTTCGTGAGACAACGCCTTATAGCCCGAACAGTACGATCTCCAGGCCTATGTTTATACCTAATCAAGCTGTATATATACCTATGGTGAGATGTAAATATAAACAAACTATCAGATTCTCCTGATCACACTTGGTTTCTCGTGTTATTCTTTACTGAAGGGAATACTATGGGGTTTTTATATGATCGGACCCAGAAAATAGCGTAGTGGACTCCTAGCTATATTGTTTAAGGAGAACAGTCACCCGGAAAACAGCCCAGGTCGCCAGGTTAATTCCAGGAGGGTGTTTTTCCCCATGGGTCCAATACGGAACGAATACGGACACAAAATGCGGACCGTATGCGGGACCCGCATTGGGAAGGCGAAAAACTTAATTTTTTCCCCCTCCGTATGACGACCGTATGTGTACACGGATTTGGAATTTTTTTCGCTGCTTACGGGTTACCAATGCGGGATCCCGTATTGGTCTGCCCGTATTCGTACCCATACGGGACTATGCGACATTGAAAGCGGGAAGCGACTGAGGAAAACGGGGATACCCCTAGGGAATTCCCTGTCTGACGTCACTTCCGGAATCCGCCATTTGCAATCTGCCGGCTGCTACGAAGGTGATCAAAATAACAACAACAGAGATTGAAGCATGCCTAAAGCAACTAAAAAGGTAAGGACAGCATGTCATATGATGCATCGGGGTAGAATGTTACACATACTATTCTATGTCGATCCGTTCTGTCATGTAAGATGCTATTTTCATTGAATTTTCTCTTCTTTTCACCGGTCCCTGCTCCCGCGGTGACCGATGTGTCAGTGTTCACGTACTGTTTGGCTTGATTTCAATGCAAATGCTATCATGAATTTTTGTTCATAAGGTGTACACGCTATGTGTTGATTTATTTCAATATTGTTGTATGGGCAAAAGAAGTACCTAAGCCATATAGGGGGGGGGGGTGTCATGGCAGCATGTCCAGCTGCCTGACGTAGCCTTTTTTCCTTGTTTCATCATGGAATCACATTCAATTTTTCAGAAACCCCGACCAGATGCATCCGAAGAATCGGAGGATGAGGTGGAAGAAGGGCAGGAGGGGTTGGAGCAGTTCTTCCCAAGCAGTTTTCCAGGCATGGGGGGGGCCCAGATGATTGGGTATATGGAAAAAATGTTGGCCGAAATGAGGAGATCAGAAGTGCGCCAAAAAGGAAAAGCCCCGTCCAGTGAGCACCATACCAACACCGGTGCCCCCCCCCCACACAAAAAGCAGAAGAAGATACCCAAGGACGACAGGAAGCGCGATCCTACGTATACACCTGATGCATCCAGTTCCACCGCAAAAAGTGTTAAGAAGCCATCAGCCAGGGCCAAATCAAAAGTAACGAAAAAACAATATGTGGGACAGATATTACCGGGTTATGCCAGTGAACTCAGCCTTAGTATGTCTAGGGACTCCACCCGAAATCCCTGTACAGTAAAGGGCGCCCATTGGCGGGCTGACGAGCTCGAGGCACTAATTCTTGGTGCCAACCATCTGAAGCCGGTGCTGCGGGGCAAGTTTAAAGACGCCACCAGTGGGGCAACAATGAAAGAACTAGCGTGGAAAGAGCTGACAGGTAAGAATTATTTTTTATTATATTTATATGCTATAAATGTTTATGCCAAACACAGTGTATTCTGTTGCCAATTAACATGTACAGATGAAACAAAACATGCCACTCTGCCATACATAACACAGTATGCAACTCTGTATTACTCCCTGTTGTTACGTAATGAAAAAACTCTCTCCTGCTGTATGTCATGAAGTATAGCATATACATTTTTTTGCCAGATTATGTCTCCTCGGTGGGACTGAGGGCGAGGACGGTACTGCAGGTGGAGGACAAACTGGGCTACTACTGCCAGCAGGCAAAACGGAAAGTAAGTATATTCCTCCGGTTGTTTCAGAAATTTATTTTGTTTATAAAATGCTGTAACACCAAATGAACATCGTGATTCATATATTGTATAGGCCATATATCAAAAATTGAAGGAATATAAATTGTACCCAATAACTTACCAAGAAGATGGAAAAAGTTATATTCTGCTTCGTGTTTCCTGAAAAAAGAAAGTATTTGGTACACACTGTAATATAGTACAGAACAGGATTTTACTTTGTGATCCTTTGTGATCCATATTTTAAATTCATGTGCCTTCCCTTTTTGTAACAGAGGCAGAAAATTGATGCAAAGTACCCCACCGGTTCGGGTCGCAGGGATGCGAAAGATTTTCTTGATGACCTGGAGCAGGCGGCGTGTGACTACTCCGGAGTTGACGTAGTGCTCGGTAAGTAAAATTATCCCTGTCCTTCCTCTGACATATTGATAAAGGAATATAAAAAAAGTAATGATTTGTGAACGTAATATGAGCCAAACTGAAACAGGAGAAAATAAATAGTATACATTATCATACCCCACATGTGGAACAGTATTGATATCTTGCTTCTTTTTAAAAAAATTATTTCCACACCTGTGTAATACCTGCTTCCATACAACAGGTATAGACGGAATGCAGCCACCCGATGTGAAGGGTGGGGGCCGGCCTGAGAGGAAATGGTCTTGCTACGACCCAGACCGGCCGGAAAAGGAGGATTACGCCAACATCCGCATGCCCAGTGCCAGCATGGCGGCTGTAGAGGAAAGAGAGCTGCTGCTCAGCATAGATGGAGGTAAGCAGCGTCCATTTTGTTGCCAAAAAAAATTTACATAGGGACAGTAAAACATGTTGCAGAGATAAAGGTTTCTCCTAAAATGTGTACTTTCTTTGGGATGTCCCATATATATGAAGTCGGTTAAGACCAGGGAGAAAAAATTAAAATTGATCTTTTTGTATAAGAAAAGACTCATCTTTCACGACTATCTCTCCAAGTCAGACAGTGTAATAATTAAATTAGTCAGGTCAGGAAAAAATCCACCGACATAAAGGTTTCTCCTAAAATATGTACTTTCTTTGGGATGTCCCATATATATGAAGTAGGCCACATTTCCCACATTAGAACAGATGTGTGGGCAGTGTATACATTTCACATGTGTATGGTATACAGTGTTGTTTTTTTTGTTTTTTTTGTAGTACCGGTGACAGAGGAAAGGCCCGAGGACATGCGGGACTACGAGCTAGATGGCACTTACGTAGAAACGGAGGAGGGTGAGATAGTTCGGGAGGAAGAAGAGGAAGAAGAGGTGCAGGATGCACCACCCACTGACTCAGAGGAGGAGTCCAGCGCCCCGGTCCCTTTTGAAGGTTTTACTAGGGCTCAACTTCTGCGGCGTGTCTCCTCACAACATAAAAAACTGAAATCTGCTCGCAACGTGGTACATGCAGCACAAGGCCCCACTGCCGCTGCCGTATCTGCTGCCATGTTGGCGGTGGACAAGATAAAAGTACCCCACGCTCCACTCAAAAAGGTGTCATTGTTTTCAACTAAACATAAACCCCTTGTTCTACCCAGTACTCAGAGTTCATCCCACTCCACCAAAAAACACAAGTTGTACAGCGAAGATGAGGTACAACAGTTGATACAAAAGAGTAAGAAAGCTGCTCCTGCCACCACTTCTGTGTACACAGAGGAAGAAGTACAGGATTTCCTGAAAGACAGCATAGAAGAAGCAACCCCTCCTCCCACCCCTGTACTCAAGACGGGCCGTACAATGTACTCAGCAGAGGAGGTAGAAGAACTACTCCTGCATAAGAGAAGTCAGCCCAAAAAGGATTCCTCCCACATGCCGCCACCACGGCCAACCATGTACACAGAACAGGAGGTGCATGAATTCCTTAAGGATAACATACCGGAAGAGAAAAAACCTGAACCCTCATCTAATGAACCCCGTTCTAGCACTTATACGGAACAGGAGGTACAGGAATTACTGAAAAGCCAAAAAAAAGAACAAGATAAACCTCCCACCCCCGTAAAGAAACCAACAGTTAAAACTTACACAGAGGAGCAGGTACAGGAAATGCTCCTGCAGAAAAGAACTGAAGTAAAAGAAGCTGCGACCCGTATTCAGCCACCCGGACCGACAAGGTATACTGAGCAGCAGGTGGAGGAAATGCTGAAGGAAAGCAAAGCAGAACAAAGTAAAGCTCACACCCCTGTCAAGAAAATACCACACAAAACAGAGGAAGAGGAGGATACTCATATATTTACCACTAGCACACCCACCAAAATATCACCTATACGGGAATGCTCCCCCCTTCCTAACCCCCCCCCCCCCCCCCCGTGAGAAGACAGAAATTACACATTCCCCTGCTTTCACCCCCGGATGAGGACATTTTCAAATCCCCTGTTTTCAAGAAAAGAAGAACGGAACCTGTTCCAGACTTGTCTGCCTTCGATAACCTGACAGCCAAAATAACAGACTTTGCTAACCACATGGTGAGTACAATACAGGAAAACATGCATGTGATGGCAAACTCCACCAAAAAGGCACTGGATAAACAGGCTGAAGTGGAAATGGCGATAGCTTCCGCCACAAAAAGAATGGGAGACCGCTATCAATCCTATGAACTGAAACTCGAACAATGTGTTAAAAATTGCACAGAAAAACATGAGGAATCTATGTCTGGGATCGCATTGGTGGATGAAAAAGTTGTAGACCACATCCTGAAAAAGAACTTGGCTGTAATGAAAAATATGGACTCGTTCAGTAACATGCTGACCACCAACACGCGATCAGTAGCAGAAGTCCAGACTACATTGTCTACAGGGATAGTCCAAGTTGCCGAGAATTTGACGGGCATGACTAAGTTAGTTAGCGTTTTAGGACGTAATCATCAAAAACTGCAAGCAGTGATGCAGAAAGCAGACAGCGTCATATCCACATTGGTCCAAAACATGGAGACGTTGTCTTTGTCTCAACAACGTATAATCGAGCGGAACATAATTCCCCTTCTGGCCTCCAACCCAGGTAACTCTATTTTTATATCTCTGAATAACATACAGGATATGAATTGTGTTCAGCTAATTTGTTCTTTAATATGGTAAAATAAAATCAATGTACAAGAAAATAAATTATGTGCATTATATTTTTCAAATCATATAAATAGCATGTAACAAATGTCCTGTCCCACCGCCCTTCCCCCACATTTTTTAAAACAGAAATATACTATTTGTGTGCTTGCAGGAGTTCAGAATGTCCCGGTGGCTGGTGCATCCGGAATGGCGCAGGATAAAGCTGAAATGGACAAAGCGGGGGAGCAGGAAGAAAAACCGGGGGAAGAGCAGAAGGAGTCGCAGCTGCCCGACGTAGAACAAGACGATGCTGTGTGTCACAAGATAGAGGAACAGCCTACCACTTCTGCCTACCTGACACATCAGGAACCACCCAAAGGTAGATATTACTCCTCCCTGTCTTTCAGGTGTCATTAAGGGATGTTACTATATTATATTATTTTAACCCTTGCTTAAAAAAAAGTATTTATGCTGCAACACAACATCTCTCTTTTTTAGGTCAGAAATAATTGGTTTTTTCTGGTTAAAAAAATTCATTTATATTTTGTTTGATGTTTCCAGGTCAGGAGGAGGCAGCTTACTGCATGAAGTCCCCAGTCCATTCTCCTGATGGCACATACATCCAGGTGGATGGGCAGCTCAAATATGTCCTCAATGGAGCAGGTAATTTAAAAGATATGTTGTACCATTACATATAAATTTATATAGTGCTAAAGAACAGAAAAATGTAACACATTCCATCTGTAGGAGAAATGCTGTGAAACAAGATAATTTATTGCTACTTCATATTGTAATGCATAAATATATGTCACGGTAGAAAATATAACATTTACATAGTTGATGGAACATGCTATGTTTCTCATTTTATTCAGCTATTCTTCAGCACCCGCCAGCAACGGATGGCCTGCCTAATTTCTCTGTGCTCGGGGGAGAGGAGTGTGTCATACTACAAGACCGAGTGGACCTGCAGGAGGAGCAGTCTAACGGTAGCGAGCAGGGGGATGATCCCGGTAGTCCTAACAAACCCAAGCTGAAACGATCTCTCCGCCTCAAGAGTAAACCCAAGACTTAAAAATGTATATGGCCATGTTGTCCAGATATATCAATGTAAAAGTGTTCATGTTTCATTACATCTCCGGTTGTATTATACAGTTCAACTTTATACCGTGAAAACTTGAATCAGGGTACTGTTTTTAAATATATCATTCCATATGTGTGCAGGAGTTGTTTATCCCTGGTATGTTTCTAGATTTTAATGTATTTACATGTACACTTATCAGACATTGCATGGAAATGTATACTTATATTTTACTTTATACATTAGTATTACATTAGCATTCTTATACGGATAAGTCACTGCATGCATGTTGGTGCTAAAAACTGATACAATGTGTAGCAAGGGTAGCGGCTGTGTATTGTATAATATACATTCCCCCAAAAAAATACTGGTATTATGTTATTTTATTATATTTAAGTACATATAACAGACATATCAGAATATGGGTGTACATTATAGTTCATATGGAGGGATTATTTATCCTTTTTCTCCAGGTGGTCGTTCTGGAAATGGGTCTGAATGAAGCTCTTCCTCATGTGTGTGAACAAGCCAGTAGGGTTGCGTCCCAGGTTTGCGGGTTGGACAGCAGCAGCCTGTTTCTTCTTGTAACGGTCCTTAGCCCGGGGATTGTCCTTCAACAGCTTGACTTTACCGAGCTTAGCACAGTTATGGAGGCAGCAGCAGGTTTCTATGATCCGGGCTGCCCGCACAGGATCGTGCATGAGATACCCTCCACTACTGTCCATGCATCTGAAATTACGTGATATTTTTTGTAAAGCTATATCCAAATATGTTCATTCCTACACCAATATGGGGAAATTTATACTGTCATATGTCTCATGTATATAAGTGAAATTTTGTGTTAAGATACTTCATCCAAAGTTGGTGCTGTGACAAAATTGTGCATGTTACTGTTTACATTGTTGTGTTAGTGTATTTAAGGTATTGTGCAAAGAGCTTGAAGTTACCTTAATCTCTGCTTCACCTGTCCTATGATCCGTTCAATCAGGGACCTCGTTTTACGGTGCCACTTGTTGTAGTTGGCCTCCGCCTGAGTACTCTCCACCCTGACCGGGGTCAGGATGTAGTCAGTCAGAACATATCTGAAAATATATAGGTAGCATAAAGTAGATCATCACTTTCAGGTATGTCATATAGTTTTTTCAGCTGCTTTTCCTGCTTAGAAAAAGGGAAAAAGTACATTGGTTTATTTTGTGGATAACGCGATGTGACATATGTCATGTGGAAAAATTGAAACTTTATATTGTAAGGACAGACATGTGGGGAACAGAAAGTATTGATGTTAAAAAATATACCTACCCAGAATCTCCAAGCAGGTAGAAACCTTTGAAGTCACCACGGTCCCCTAGGTATTTAAGCTGACTGCCGTTCATTACATAGATGTCGTTACATGTTCCCGGATTGGCTGCGTTGACATGCATGATCATCCCGTCATAGTCGCCCACGATCTGTAGAGAGAAAAGATATAAAAAATAAAATATTTGTTAAGACGTTATGTGCTGTTGCTTTGAATACTTTACCATAAAAGCTGACAACTTATATGTCCTATAATGTCAGATAATATAATAAGAAGTCAATTATTTTATTTCTTATGAAGAGGGAAAAACAAGATAGAAAATGTGTGTTAGGAGTATATTTAATTTAAATTTACCATTGCGTTGATGGAGTAGTACCCCTTGTAGCAGAAGTACTGGTTTTCGTCCTTCACCAGTCCTTTAGGGCAACCGATGGGGACGTGGGTGCCATCCACCAAACCAAAGCACCTTGGCTTTTTGGTTTTCAGGTAGAAGGGTAACGCCTTGATCGTCTTTTCCGTTTTACTGTCCGGCCATTGGATGTAGTCCTGTATGTTGTTGTGGAAAAAATCGCTGACCTGTTGCACCGATTTACACACAACCGACTTTGACACCCCATGGCAATCACCTATGGTGAGGTACGTTGCACCCGTTGCGAAATAACGCAAAGCTGTCAGGAACTGAAATAAAGGTATAGGCCAAATAGGGTACAATAAAAATAAGGTAGGCAGGTAAAACAGTGTAGGTTGATCTATATGTATAGAAAAGAAGATGAACATGGTACTATATACAACTCTTTGTTCCTGTACTCAATATGATTCAGATATGGGAGGTGTGGGGTATAATAAACAGTATATACAGAATAGCAGTGGTAGCAGTGGTACAGGAGTACAACATTTATACATACCCTAAGGCTGTGTGGGACTGCATGTTTACCACGCAGAATCTTCTTTGAGCGGGTGGCGACGTAGCTCTTCACCAGAATCCGGCAGACATCTTTACTAAGCCTGTACCGGGCTATGAACTTCTTTTCGGAATACCTGCTGAAGGGGTCCACTCTCTGAAAGTATTCCCTCTTCTCCTTCTGCGTCCACCCCCACACCATGTTGAATTTTTGGTGGGAAAGCAGAGTGGGCCAAGGTGAAGGTCATGCAACAGACCTGCACCGTATGCGGGTACTGTATTACCTATGCGGGACTTGAAGTACCCGCATGCAGCATACGGGCCACTTTTTTTGAATTAATGCAGCTCTGATGGCTCAGGAATTGAGGAGAGTTATACGGACAGGATGTGGAAAAATAATCCCGTATCCGATGAGGAAAAACGCTATTTTCCCGTATGCGTATACGGGATTCCGTATAGGATACGGGATTCTGCTTTTTGGTAAAAAATGTCCGTATCCGATGAGGAAAAACACTTTTTGCCCGTATGGGATGCCGGGACCCCCGTATGACACATACGGACCCCAAAACCAATGGGGAAAAACAGCCTCCAGGGACTTTCTCACCCGATTAGGGGGTGGGCACTCTCGTAGCCCTGTGTTTATCTTTGCCTTGAAGGGGCTACTATAAATTATGAAGGCCGACCCCCATCACCCCCCCCCCCCCCCCGCCCGGCAAACTATATGGCTGATTCTGACGGGAAACTCGCGATCTGGTTAATCCGAGGGGAAACTATTGATCTCACTGTATGATGACATGGTAACGTCGCTAGGTAACATATATGACGATGTAACGATGTATGCGACATAGGGGCGTCTTAGATACAGTAACAGCGAGGCCTATTCAAACACCCAAGACAGGCCATTTCTGTCTCTGATAAATGCAGTAGGTTATAATAAAGCAGGATCATGGACCTCTCAATATAATGGATAATTATACCCCTGACACAAATATCATATATGTTTATGCATGGGGCTTTATGCAAGTTTTTTTTTACATTTTTGATAAAAGATGTATGTTAAAATTGGAAGATATTGGCAAATTTGGTATCAAATTAAAGCTTATGCTGTAAGTTATGCAGACATTTTTGGGGAATCAATGAACACTGAATTACTAAAATGCAAATCTCGACGCGAAAAGTATACCGGGTACCCGTCCTCTTATGCCCCTCATCAGTTCTCCAGAAGCTACCGTATTAACAGTAGAATCACCAGAGCCGTAGGAGGCAAAAATTTATGGGGGGGGGGGGGGGAGGGGAGGGACCCAACCAAATTCAAGTATCTTCTTTTGCATGAATGTCAGGGAATAATGTGTATCATACTATAGGGTCCTGGCATATAATAAGGAGTAGCGATATGTGGCCTAATACACTCCTTCCTTAGAAGAGGAGTAAAATATGTAGTATTGGGGCCTATAGATCTAGTCCTTATAATGAAAAAGAATTTGCTCCTGGGTGTTGGAGACTTGTTCAGGCCCCACACATATTTCAAGAAAATAAGGTAAAAAAAAACTCGCCTGGCGGACAAATGACTAGTTTTAAGAAAAAGTATTTTCTTAAAGCTAGTTATTTGTCCGTCAGGCGAGTTAACATATCTTATTTTCTTGAAATGAGGAAATTATTTTTGGCTGTGCTGCTCTAGTAAAGTTAAGAGACGTGATCTCTTATGAGGCCATTTTGAAAAAGGATAGGCCAAATGTTAAAAAAGGGGTTGTTTCTGGTCACCCGACCGGGTCTAGCAAAACAATGCCTGGTTCCCTCTTTTTTTTCACTTTTCCATATGCTTTTATGGATTGTAAATCGGACATTTTGTAAGGATTTTAGGGGAAAACGGTAAAACAAGGCCTAAAATTGCCATACCCCACCTTCATAAATGAGTAATCCTTTAATATTGGTCCAACTTTGCAATTGATGAGAGGATATGATGATCAATGGAGCTGGGGGGGCACACCATAAACCAATGATGTTAAAGAGATAATGCCGATCTGACGCAGCTGACAGATGTAATCAGGGAAATAGGTGTATGTAAATCCACTGCTATTCATGACAAGCGGGATTCTTTATGCGGGAGGTTATTGCTTGATCTGGAGGGTCTTTTAGAACAGCTGACCAGGAGGCTCTTTCAGAACAGACTCGTCAGTGGTCATAATTGAATTTTCGTCAAAAAAACTAGTGTAGATATGGGTGCTGACGACCATAGCAAAAGTATGGGCCCCAAGTGGTTGTCAAATGAAATTTGGGATAATTTCAGAAACTATACATGTACCTATATATATGTATGCATAAATGCATGTTATTATATAGTTATGCATGTAAAATACAGTAGATTTCCCAGCAAACATGAACAATTATGCATTTTGATTATTTCATCTTCTGAAAGACTAGTGGTCCTCAAACAGGTTTCGTCACGTCACCTGTTCCCTACGACCACGTCAGTTCTTCTGAATGAGCCTCCTGGTCTTAGGCAAATGGTGATGTGACAAAAACTATTTGACGACCACCAGTAAAATGTGGTTCACGAGATGAAATAGTGTATAGTGTTTGCCATTTTTATTTAGTGTATAATATAGTTTCTGAAATGGTCCCAATATTCATTTGACTATCACTCGGGATCCACAAATTTGCCATGGTTGCCAACACAAAATACCACACTAGTGAGACCCTTTGTCGAAAAACCAATTATGATGACTGACGAGTGCGTTCTGAAAGACCCTCCTGGTACTAGACTATCTTACAGTCCACTACTGCAGACTGTGGCTGGAGCGAGGGACTATGACAGAGCAACATAAACTGTATGTACACCTGCTGATTTGTCACCATTATAACGTCATATAATAAACGTATGGTGGGTGCTGCATTATGGGTAGACCATGAACTTTCACGGGGCTGTGATGGTTCCTCGCTCCATGACAATTTGAGAGGGGCCGCTATTATGGTCTTTAGAATTGGTACTGGAGAGATAACCACTCATAACAGCTGCCATGGCGGTGACTAGTTGAACCATAAGAATTCCACAGGAAAGGCTAGGGAAATACCTCATTGGCAAAAATGTACTCCGCTATGTATATATCAAGGGATGTTAGCTAGAGTTCGAAGGATCTCAGAGATGGCGGTTGATTGTTACACTTAGTACCTAATGATTTGAGGACGGGAAAAGAGCAGATGTAGCTAACTTGAGATCTTTCCCTTGTGATGGACCAAAGAACAAAACCTGAAAAAAATGAAAGGGGCGCATCATGTAGAAGAGCAAGACACTATGAAATATGAAAATAGCGTTAGAATTACCTACTTCGTCATCAAGCCTTTGTTGAGTTTTTTGGCCTGGTGCCGATATCCTATGATACAGGTGACTCATGCCTTGTTAGCCATTTATTTTTGGTTAACTATAGCTAAAACAGTTACTTACAACAATTTGTGGTTATAATATTTAATCTAAGTTTAGCCCAACCCGAAGTACCCAGGAGTATAGTGCGTAGCTCCTCTTTTTTCCCCCTTCCTCCGGCCAAAATATGTGCATGTGCTGTGGTTAGACTGACGTGATCTGGAGGGGCACAACCACCACCTCCCAGTCAGTCAAACAGATCATTAGGGGAACGTGTCAGGTGGGAAAGCGAGATGTGAAACCTGCAGTTCTTACTGCACGTCCAGTAACAGTCAGAGCGCAGTCGGGACAGGTACTCAGCCGTATATATAGGGGAGCTGAGCCTTTAAAGCCAGTCCGCGCCCAATCCCCCGGGCTTGCTCCTGACACACTCAGAGCGTCACCTGAATCCACATATAAACTGGTGAATGAAAATGCAAGTCAAGGCTATAATGTAAAGGGTTAATTATATGGGCACAGACCACTAAATTCCACACGGCGACAATAGTATTTTTGGGCTTATTGAATGCGACGTGAGCAATATAAAAGACAGTGACATGGGACATTGGCATTCATTTTCTTAAAATGGACAGGGCGACATGGCCATTTGTTATAATTGACAGGGGGACTTGTGACCTCCCCTCCAGACCCTCAATCATTCTACAGATGGCCGCATTGAAGGGGGGAATTCCTCATTTGGGTTGGTCGTAATAGGGTTAGTTTTTTTTCCCATTAAAATAAAGGGAAAAGAGTTGGGACATCCCGAGTATGGCCACATTGGTGGGCCATCAGAGGGCCATTAGTGGAGTGGCCATAAGGAGGGAGTTGAGTGTACTTCTCAGTAGAAGACATAGGTATTTGTGTGATTATCACCAATTGAAGCCAAGCCTCTGAACGACTATCTCAGGTACATGAAATGTGCATATGCTCTACAAATATGATCCTACTACAATGTCAATGAACCTTGAAGTCCCTTAGCTTGGAAACAAGCTTGGGACCCCCCTGCTATCTCAACAATCTATACTACTATTTTCTGGAGGGGTTTGATTATTTAGTGTCGACATGGCGGCCTATGTGTTGACATGGCGGCATCTATGTCGACATGGAAGCCTAGATGTTGATTTGTGAACAAATATGTCGACATGTTAACAATTATGTCAACATGACGGCCTAGATGTCGAGATGGCAGCCTAGATGTCAACATGTGAACATAATATATATGTTGATATGTGAACATATTAAGTCGACATGGTCCAAATCATCTTTTTAACTGAAGATTTTGTCCATCGACACAATATACCATGACAGCCATGGTGACATTAAAATCACCGCCATGTAGACATCATTGCCTTTGCGGCCATGCTGACACCATGACCCCCATGTCTACATACCACTGTTTGCTATTTTGACATCTGTCGCCATGGTTCTGCTGCCATGTCGACACACTAGTATATACCACGTGGACATGCATGTGTCCGCCATATTGACATTCAAATGTCCACTATATCGATATGCAACATTATGGTGGAATTATAATGAGTTGTAGTTACCTTTTCATATCATTTGAGAAATATATAATGGGCAAAGTATTATAAACCTCAAATCCCTCTTTTGATCATACTAAAGAATACTCAAATATAATTGCAGACAATAGTTGACATTAGTGTTGTAATACTAGTATTCAGTATCAAGTTTTATTCATCTAAAAAAGATGAAGCGAACATTGGCGTAGAAAATTCCTTTTTCATGTGTAATTGAATTATTGTATTCTCAGTGTAATAAATGAGTCGGGCTAAGTTTAGCCAAACAGGAATGTATCATGTATTCTGTTCATAGACTAGGCGGGGAGTAGCCATTATAGTGAATGAAACACTTGTGATATGTAGGGAAACAGTATAGTACAGTATTTATAATTAAGTTTTATTACACACGCTAGGACAATACATAACACTTATGTACATTCAATTCATGTCAATAACCTTAGTTACAATCAATGGAAGAATTTACGTTGTATAGACGTGTTGCCACTGCATATAGACATGTATAAAACCTAGAGCTCAGTATAGTTGATTGTATGGGAAATAGATATCTGTTTACATTTTCCACATGGGACAGCATCCCTACGTTAGTTGTATTCCCTTAAAGCACTTTCATTCTGAGAGCTAGCGACTTAGGAAGATAGATAATATTTATTTACCCTATGATTATCAATCCGTTGTTACTTTTACTTGTGTATATTCGGTAACAAAGCATCATTTCTAATCATTTCATTTTTCTAACGGTCAAATCCCACAACGTGAAAAATGGGGGAGAAAGTGTTGATTATTGACATAAAGACAAGGGGCAACTGTGAACAATTTTGTAAATTGCAACACTTGTCCCATGATTTTATGCCTCTCCAAATCCCACTGTGGTCACTAATAAGCAAGCAAGTGTTGCATACAGCACTGGTTAATGGCTCTAGTTGAGGGGAGTTACTTCATGGTATGATTTGTCTTGATTATTCCCTCTCAACTAGCCTAAGGATATCTGGAGTGTCTCCCCTGTGTAAACCGAATCGTTGGCATATTCTAATAAGCAACATATTTGAGCATAATCAGAGCAAAATATCTAAATGTGTTGATATCTTTTTTTTATAATCACAAGACTTAGACAAGGGTTGTAACCAACATTGGACTTGTTTTAGCCGATATAACCAACCAATAATGGCTAAGTGATCAGGATTTCACAATAAACTACATTTTTCAGCCCTCATTTGCCTTGTGGGGTTTGACCTTAAAGTGCATACATACTTTAAGTACAGCAATACAACTCGCTGCATCAATCATCATAATACTTAAATGTATTGATATATTATGTATTGTTATATGTATTTATACATTGTATATATAGCATTGTACCATGAATGTATTTATACATTATACATATCGTAGGAAAAATGATTAATTTCATAAGGGAATAATCATGTAAATGTAAATCTATCAATATCTTTGTTTGTAATATCAGGGAGGCTATAGTGTACTCTGTAGCCCCATGGTAATATGTTTGTATCCTGCTTCAATGCAAGGTGTCATTTGGCAATTATGATGGATGAATTTATTCCTGGTGAGTAACACACCCGGGCTGCATTCATGCCCCCATAGACCCTATTACATACATAACCTCTGCATCAGTGTCGGCATGATGCCCCGATGTAGTGCTGGTAAGAAACACTGACTGGCACTGTGCATTATGGGAATAAATGACCATTGACATTGAAACATATTGTCAGCCTTAAAGGGATAGCCACAGTTTGGCGTTTGTGAAACATATTTCAGCAAATCAGGTAACATCTTCTTAAAAGAAGAAAAAACATAAAAACATCTATACTTGAGTTCTTATCATACTTCTCAGCTTATGGTGTCACCGCCAACCTCGTTACTGATAAGGAACTATAGCAACGCAGACCTTGCCCAGATTGAAGTATCCTTCACACTTAGCAAATATACACATGCATGAACACACCACCAGCCACTACTGGTACAGCTCCTTGACTTTGCTTTGACTTTCCCTTATCAGACAGTCAAGTAGCGTGCACTCACATCAGAAGAGGGATTAGATAGCGCCCTCATGTCTTTGGTTTGGTCTGCAGTAAGGTTTATCTACATACACACTACAGTATACTAGTCATGATGTATGAGAACACAGAGACTAAATGTGTAGAATCAGATACATTGATTATTATATTAAAGTCATAGAGATTTGCATAGGTATCCAAGACACTATTCAATATTATTACAATTTGTAATCAAGCGATACTATTTTTGAGCTAGAGTCTCAGAGAGAACACTTTATGTTTTTCCAATTTAATGGTATTATCCTCAATCAATACATACACGGTTACATATATGTTTACAACGCAAACTATTATTTATATATCATGAATGCAAGATACATTTGTTCCTCGGGGTTAGAAATCAAAAATCCAATACTGCAAACATTCACGTGTATTTACATATATCTTTGACTAAGCCTAGGATTAATGAAATGAGAACAAATTGTATCTTGGCATTAACAATGATTAGGGCATTGGTGTTTGCCCATGGTTCCCAACATTAGTGTCTATGCCCGGGATAATTAAATTGCACTGGATTCTCTAATATATGCCAGAGTCAAAATAAAATACATCTCACTTTAGATGCATTGAGCAAAATTAGATTGGTACCTAGTTTGGACATGATACTGCATGGATTTGGGGCTACAGTAAAACGTTGTGTATAAGCCTAGCTCGCATATTAGATGCACGCCGACTATAGGCCAATATTATAAGCCACGCTCACGATCTGATTATGAGGAATTTAGTACTGTATAATAGTAGTAAAACCTTGCCTATAAGCCACACCCTTTAGGCTTGTCCTATAAACCGCACCGTCGATCTAACTCGAATACTGACCATGGCTAATATGAGAGGTTTTACAGTACTGAAAGAAGCCGCACCCCACATAAACATAAACTTCATCCTAAGGGAGGGTCGTCATTAAGGTCGTCATTGACTACCTAAAGTCATCACGTTTCAACCACTAGGAGGCTTTAATATACACTGATGCATATTTTATGAAGTGTCCTGACTGATAGCAATCATAAATCCTTCATTGCGCTCTCTACTTAATGTGTCAGATTGGTCACATATATATCCTTAGCACAACCATAGCGGGCCAATGTGTATAGGCTATTTCTCATGACCTTGGGACAAAGTTTTTGTCTCTGATCGTGTGCCGTCTCTGACCGGCTGCCGTCTCTGACCGGCTGCCGTCTCTGACCGGCTGCCGTCTCTGACCGGCTGCCGTCTCTGACCAGGTGTCAGAAAAAGGTGTTTTAAAAAGAATTATACTCATATATATAAGGATTTGGAAAAACGTTATGGCGGTTGTTATATAATCATAGTTATAATTATAATTAGCCTCCCTGTGAGGCCCCTATCCCTCAAAAGGCCCCTATCCCTCAAAATTGGTCCATTTGAGGGATAGGGACAAGGTGAAGTCCCTATATGCCAAACAGCCCCTATCCCTCAAAACGGTTTGAGACATAGGGCCCATGTGAAGTCCCAAAGCCACAAATATTTTTCCCATGTCCCTATCCCTCAAAATGGTCTGAAATAAGGGAAATGAGGGGCTTGACTGGCTGAGGTCTGTGAGAGCTGTCCTCGAATCCTATAAGGAATGTATCACTGTCACAATGTACCAGTCACAATATACTACCAAGGTGGTCGTGCAGTGGTCGTGCAGTGGTCGCAATGTACCATTTGCACGACCAGGTACATTCAGACAGTGGTACATTAAGGCAGTGTCACATTCTGCCCAGACCCCGGGGTCCAGACCCACTGTGCATGTTTATTGTCACTTGCTGCCATCCCTGTACGGGACTGACCAATCACCCTCCCCCCCTCCACCACCCAGGTGGTCATATATCAACCCTCTGTTCCCGGTGGGGGGGGGGTACTTTAACTTTTTCTGATACGGGTGTGTGGCTGCACCAATGACAACCCTTACCCTTGCGGGAGATTTTGCTTCAAAAACCTACCCTTGCGAGGGCACTTTTGAAGAGGAAAAATACAAAATGTACAATGGATGACTAATTTTACCACAAAACTTTAGCTCTGTCGGCAAAATTTTGAAAAAAATTGGCAAAAGTGGGACATTTCCATGAAAAATAGTGCCCCCCTCCGCTCCATCCCCACCCCAAGTGACTGACCATCTGCTTGACATCAACATACTGTGGTCAGTCCAGGTAGGAGGAGGAGGAGGGGATGTGGGTTCTCAGTGTTTGAGGTTGGAAAATATACCTCATACCTTATTGTGAGGCCTACTTCCTTGCTGCAGAAGCAAGAAATAATCATAGAAATTATTAAAAAGGTTTTTGATGGATAGGGCTTTTGATACTTAGGGATTGTTTGTAGGATAGGGGCCTGACTTGTCCCTATCCCTCAAATGGCTCCTATCCTACAAATATTTGTGAGATGGGGGCTGTTTAAATGTGGTCCCTATGTCTCAAAATTTTGTGGGATATGGACTTTTTGCTATATAGGGACCTGAGGTGGGCCCTAAGTCTCAAACAGCCCCTATCTCACAAATATTTGAGGGATAGGGGCCTTTTGAGGGATAGGGGCCTCACACTCCTGCTGCTAGTATTTTGACCGTATCAAGCCAAGCCGGTCAGAGACGGCACCCGGTCAGAAATGGTTCTATTGATTGTTTCTAATACAGCCAGTTACCTAGCAACAGCATTCTTATTGTTTATTTGCCTAGCAACACACATTTCCATGCTCCTGAAATTGATCATAATCATACTTACCCCCCCTAAATTGGACCCAAGGAGTTCAATGGTTCTATTGATTTGTTGCTGATGCAGCTGGTTGCTTAGCAACAGCTATTCTAATTGTTTATCTGCCTAGCAACACCCATGTCCATGCTACTGAGGTTGATTATAACCAGACCCACCCCCCCCCCCCCCACTTACTTTGAACCAAGGAATTCAATGGTTCTATTGGTTTGTTGCTAATACAGCTAGTTGCCTAGCAACAGCTATTCTAATTGTTTATCTGCCTAGCAAGACACATTTCCATGGTCATGAGGCTGATTATAACCTTACCTAACCCCTCTCTAAATTGAACCAAAGGAATTCAATGGTTCTTTTTTGATACCTCTCAGATATAATTAGATATTCCACTACACATCTAGAAAGCCTTGGACATCTTCAATATGTAAATCTTTATGCAAGTCAATTCATTGCTGCCCTGTTGATATAAATTTGTTTGCATTTATCACAAGGAATTGCTGCGTTGTCATTTATAACCTCTATGTTATCAAGTGAACAAACCCCTTTCCTTAATAACTTAAAAACAAACACACCTCCAAATGCCTAATGTGTTCCGAAATACAGACCTACAAAAAATATTAAATCCAGTATCTTCTCAAACAAGTGAGGGCTAGCATAGAGTTCACTTTTGATCTCTTTGCGCCCTCACTTGCACTTAACTGTAAAACTATTCCCCCACATTCTCTCCTGTTAATTTAGTAATAAAGAGTTTGTGATAACGGAGAGGTGATCATTAGGATGCAACAGCTTTTTTAAATGATAAAAGTGCCCATATCAGACCACGTGGTTGGAGATTCTAACTAAACTGCAAGGATAACCGGATAATGTTACCTACTCGCACATATTCATCTGGACTTACTACTCTGAGCAACAAACATAAAAGCTTAATAATGAAGACCGATACAACAAGTATGGCAATGTCAAGGGGTTGCTGATGCAATACTAGTCATTCTACACTTCATCAGGAAATGTTTTGTCTAATAATTAGTTGTTCTCAAATGTGTTAACTGGAGGAATGGTCAATTCTTAACAACATGGGAGGCAGGGATTGGTGAATTTTGGAAATGGACCCAAACATAATTATGAGAGGAGGCAAGAGATGTGCAAGGGGAGGCGGAGGAGTGGGTTACTGAAAAAAGTAAACACTTTTTAGTCAAAATGCTCACACAATACTATAGCAAAAAGGGGTAGGCTGCGATCAGTTTGCACCCCTCCGTAGGGAGTGGAAAAAATATGGACCCTTCTTGCATAGAGGTGGGTTGGGGGGTTGGAACTGAAAATTTGTGTCATTGCCTAGGAGAAGGAACCTTAGTACCCATTGGCAATTAGGTCCATTTTGGCAGATCATGCCAAATATGTTAGTTGACTCGCACAAAATTTCACCAACCCTTTGCCCGTTTTTTTGTCTTTTTTAAAAGTTAAAATAGACCATTCCCTAGGTTTAAAAGCATGTGTTTTATGCTCCTGCATAATTAGTCACGTGCAAATATGTATCTTAACGCAGTTACTCTGTGCCCTTTTTCTCGTGCAGTTTCTTCATAGAGGCCCAGAGCCTGACCTCCTCCCCTATCGGCAGCTGGAACCTCTTGATGTCCCTCCTTGACATCAACATCAGGTCCCGTAGTCTCCGCACGCTCTCCTCTTGTAGACGCTGACACGTCTCAGCCGACACATAGTTCTCCTGTAACCAGACATCCATGTCGGGGGGCTCTGGGAAGGATGAAATTAGAAAGTATAATTTTAACCTGAAGTCAGTTTTATTATCAAGAATAAACGCTGTTATGACTTTATATTATAACTAGCTGCTTTCTTTGCATAATTTCAAAGCAAAAACTACATTGGACCTACCTATCCACATCTCTCGACCTTTAGAAAGAGCGGGGAGAGGACTATTTAGCAATATTACGTTACATCCAAACTTAACAACTTTTCATGATTATATATGTGTTTGAACACACCTTCTTTGATCCACTGGAGTTTCTCATACGACCCTGGTATTCCTGATTCCCCAACACTGTTATCGTCATCTGCAATTTAACATCTGCCTTATTATCCTGATAATTATTAAAGAACAACATTAATGCTTTAAGGATACATGTCACTAAAAGATGGCATTTGTCGCCATGATGCACCAAGGCAGCCCTAGCGAGTAACTTGCTGGCGCTGCATTGGTGTATCATGTCGACCCTTCGGGAGTTTCTCAACCCAGTAGGATCATCATAATGCTAGATTACAGCCCTGCCGAGATATTTGTCAAGGATAAATTCATGTATCATGACAACTAATTTATGTATATTTTTATGTACTATGTGGGCCTTAAAGGGTTAAAAACTACACTCATCCTTTAAAGGCTGCACAATGCTTTAATGAGTTATTGGCGTAGGTCCCAAGGCTAGGTTTCCTATTTTCATAGAAAGTTAAATTACTTTAACCCTTCATGGGCTGCACATTGCCTTAAAGATGGGTTAGGAGCTAATTTGGGGTAGATTTTTATTTTTCTGTTTTACATTGTATTTGTATCTATAATGCCTACATAGATATATGTGTAAACTTCTAAATTCATCTAACACTTAGAAATGCATAAATTCAAGGTCAGAGGGCCTGTTCTTGTAATAGAGTGTGGGGTCGCACACCCTATTCTGACATGGCTTTCTGTCTATTCCATATGCATTTCTAAGTATCAGTACAATTTAAAAGTTTACACACACACTTGTATAGGCATTAAAAATACAAATACAATGTGTAACTGAAAAATGAAAATTGGCCCCAAATTAGCTCCTAACCCATCTTTAAAACAACATTTGATCTCATAATTCCTGATAACAAATGATAACAAATGTATCAATGATGCATGACTGTAGCCATGGCGAGTTACTGCTGATTGCTGTATTTGATTATCCTTTGATCACGATGTGTTAAAAAGTAACCCCGAACCACCATCTTCTAACCCGTCTGATGTTTATAAAGGATATCTACACAAGGATGAGTAAGATAAATATGAGTCATTTGCTGGCATGGTGGTACCGCCATCGGCACTAAGACATACTGATAAGACTCGCGTCAGCTTTATCTATTTGCTTACTCACCTTTTCCTGCCCTTTGTAACTTCTCGTAGTCCTCACGCGCTCCATCATCAGTTGTGGCCTCTAAAAATTGTGAATTCAATAAAAGTTGACACTAGTTATCTTCTGTGATATAAAATATCCTAGGATCCTATATATTCCTTATAATCAAAGGTGGGAAGGTATAGGCTGTTTGCTGACATGATTTTACTCATGGAGTTATAGTCGAGACTAACAGGTGCCCATTGTGTCACAGCTTAGCACCCTGTGCATTTACCTTTAATTATTTACCAACATAGGACGAGGTCCACACAGCATCATTGCATGTGTAGGTTACATACTTTGTCTCTACCCATATAATACCTGTTTTTTCACCAACCGTGTATAATGTAGCCTAAATATATATCTATATGTACACAAAAAGGCAAAGGTATGCTGGCGGTTTAGGAGATAATTAGACAGAGTCATAAGCTTATTGATCATTCCTTTAAGAAAACACAGGTGTAGGACAGGTGTTGGTGGGGACTGACCAGGGACCCTCCTCACCGCCTTCCGTCAGTGCCCGGGCTCTTCACCCCTTCTCCCGCTGCAGCCTGATAGCTATTCATACACCTTCCCTGTACTATAGTTGTATACAGTAGAGGAGGACTGCAGTGCGTAATAGGCCCATATTTGATGAAAGTTCAACACTTTTATGATAGGCCTACAATCTGTATCCAGGCCCTCCTTTCTATATGCAGATAACAGTAACATGAGCGGGTCCTGGGCCAGACAAGAGCACCTGACCCTCCTCTATTAGTGCCCCTCTCTCTGTCGGTCCTATATAGTTTGCGTTTTACGATGTCTGTTTAGTAACAGACGGCAGTGAGGTGTGACCCCGGCCAGTCCCCACCACACTCTACAGACTGATATTCTCTTAACCCTTCAAATAATGGATGGAAGAATGTCATAATTCGGGTTACCATGGCAACCAGGAACATTATTTTCATTATATTATGCAATATGGTAAAAAGAGTTATTATTTCTATAAAAGGGCCCTTTTGGTTTGGAATAGACTGTTTTGGCATGGTTAACATGCTTTTGCTATTCCGAATGATGGCATGCATATTGAAAGTGAACGAATACCACCAATCCAGTTGCAATCTTGAGACGAAAAAAAAAATTAAAAAAATATGTTATCACTATTTTCGCCATTATTTTCATTATTTCTTTCATTTGTCAATATTTATTTTATCCCTTTGGTCAATACATGCATTGTCAAAGATTTTTAGACCATTTCTAACTTTTGTATTTATGCATACCATCGATATTCCATTGATGTCACCGTAGCGTACTTAGTATCGTTACAAAGCTTATGGAATTCCGCCTAATTCACATCTAGAATCATCCTGATTTGACCACTATAGCCTGTAGCGTGCTCTGTTTAAGATATATAGGTGTATAAGTACACACTTTTGGAGTTTTGGGCACTTAAGGGTTAAAGGGACCAAATATAGATATGACTTACCTTGTAAACCAAGGCTGTCTGCAGGGTCAGTGACGTCAGTGTCTGATGACGGCTTTACATGGCTCCCCACTCCTGCACAGGGTTTGGTAAAGCCTACAGCACCATCCTCACTACCACTGCCTATAGGAGGAATTAGAGAAAACTCAAACCAATTGTTCATACAGTCCATGTACATGAAGTTCCTTCTACAAAGAGCAGGGAATTGTGACCAGGCCAGTGAAAAGGGATATCCAGGGTGGAATTCATAATTAAAGTTTGGGGCCCAATAGTGCACCCTACACTAAGGGCCTTTTTCGCAGATCGTGTCACATATTATCTTTAGGTAAATTTCATTCATCATTGTGTTTGTTAAATCGTGCCATTTAAAATGATAAAAAAGTATATCTCATCTGTTGATTAGTTTAAGCCTTTTACAGGTGGGATTGATTTCTAATTCAAAATGTGAACATCATACGAAACCCTTTGTTTTGTAGATATTATAACTTTTCACTGGCCCCTTTTTTTCCCTGTTGCAAGGCATGAGAATTAAGGTATTACTCACTGATTATATCCAGATAGTCATGAATGTCCTCAGATGAAGACTTCTCTGATTCTGCGTTTGTGGGTTGGTTGGTAGGCGGGTTTACTTGCTTCCCTTTTTCAACATTATACATAGAGAAACAGAATACAATCATCAATCACAGGCATGTATAGATGTTATTGATTTTGTGTTAAAAAAACTGAGTTGCCAAGGCAGTGTGAGCTTGGGTTTTTATTGCATGGTGAATATGAGAGTTAATTAGTACTGGAATCTTAGTATTCCATGCTCCAATTGACTACGGTGGAGCTGTATTCCACGTGTTCACATCCTGGGATATCAATGAATCAATGCAATTTGATTTTTAGACATTTAATAAATACAAAGGCCCACTCTCTGAAGTTCATTTTCACATTCCTCATTAGTTAGGGTCTGGGCTGCATCACACTCAGCCTGTGGTCTAGCGTGGTATGGCCCGGATGACAAAAGATGAGTAGTTATGGTGTCTCACCTATGGGGCCCATGGGGAGGTAGTCGGAGGTTGATTTAGTCGGAGCTGGGTCTGCAAATATTAGCATATGAATAACAATGATAACACGTGACAAAAGATACATATCGATATCATACCAGTGGGCTTTTGTCTGTGTATCCGAGGTTCCATGGAATACTGCTTAAGAAACTGAGAGAAATACAAAAATATTCAAATTACCACGAATTATTGCCTTTGCATCAGCCGCCGCTATACAACTGCTAAGTGTATCAATGCTGCTAACTGTAGTAACTACTGTAAACTTAGATATTTTTGCTCTGTACATATTTTCGCTATTTTTGCGATTCTTAATCGCGAAAGTATGTACAGAGCAAGGATTTATCCAATATACTCATACTACTACCACATTCCATAAATCACAAATTTAAATACTCGCGAAAATGCACTTTTTAGCAAAATCGCAAAAATATGTATGTTTACAGTACACTTAGTAGTCAGCCATCCGACTTCTAAGTGTATAAAGATATATTGATACAGTTTAGGACATTGATACATTTAGCAGTTTGTAAGGCAACTATCGAGTGAAGATGTATGGTAGCAATCATAAATTTTGGCAAAATTTCATTACAGGTTCAAAAAACATAGATGTCATAGTTCACCATTGAGAATCAAATAGCAACCAGCCATGTGTATATTTTATGAGTTTAAGACTGTCTTTGGATTATGGAGACGCCAAAAATTGATTAAATAACCCACTAAATTGCAATTATGACCCAATGAACTCGTTCCACGACCCAAGAAACTTATTTCTTACATATTACTGTTTTTTGATACAGTTAGGAGTTGGATGTTTTGCTGCTAAGTGCAGTCACTACAGTTAGCAAGATTGATACACTTAGCAGCTGTACACACACACACCCCTTGAGATGAGAGTTGGGCGGATCCTATATAAGCTGCACAGGCCTTCTGAATAAATCCTGAAAAAAACCTTGCATATTAACAGCACCCCAAACTTTGGCATCCATTTTGAAACTGTATATAAGTGGCACATTAAATTTGGCTTACCCTATATGCCAAACTGCCTATCTGACTCTCATATTAGCCACAGCTTTTACAGTGGTCTGATTTTTAAGGACTCACCAATGGGACCCATCGGCAGGTAGTCGGAGGTCGATTTGGTTGGAGCTGGGTCTGCAAATATTAACATATCAATACGACTGATAACACTTTGTACGAAGCCAGACTTCAGCAACACAATAAACAGTGAGATGTCGGCACCAAACTAGGCCAAATTAAAAAAAAAGATTTGTGTCAGGTAACATGGGATGGAAACCTAGGGTCGGTAGGTCAGATCTTTTTTTTATTTTCTTTTTTTTAATAGCCTCTCTATGATACCAAAAAAGTGTAAAAACGAATTCAACATTTTTGTAAACCTAAAATTGACCCCAAAAAAGTGTAAAAATAAAAAATAAATCTTCAAATTGCATAGAAAAAAGTAGGATCGGCCCTGTTTTGATAGGGTTGGTCGGGTTGTTTTGGCCCAATTTGACCATTTACAAAGCCTCCGATATGTGAGCTGCAATAATGTTAGGAAATCCTTGACATTTTTGTTTCCATATTGTCAAAGATAAACTAAACTCAGTATACTCTGCCTGTGTGAGCCACTGTTTAACCTTAACTTTCTTCCATTAACAATAAAATAATCTTCTAGGCTTTAATTGTTTGTACATACTTCTTTATAGTACATGTATTGTTCTTACGTGTTGAAGTCATTGGTAAGTTGTCCGTGGACTTCTCATGTGGTTCATCTGTATCATAATAAAGAGTAATCAGTTCTACACTAAAATCAAGTAGTGGTCTGCCTACGTTGGTTCTGGGGTTTCCTAATCAGTACCGTTCAGGAGGGGGTTTATGAAGGCCTGTGTCATTTTCTGGTAGTTTTTTAGATGGTTAAATCGGTGCGTAATGTTCAATAATGGATTTGCATTGCACACATTTATGCTATATGCACTTCCTTTTGCTTTGGGCTGTGTCTCACAACCTTGGGACAATGTTTTTGTCTCTGATCGGGTGCCGTCTCTGACCGGGTGCCGTCTCTGACCGGCTGCCGTCTCTGACCAGGTGTCAGAAAAAGGTGTTTTAAAAAGAAGTATACTCATATATATAAGGATTTGGAAAAACGTTATGGCGGTTGTTATATAATCATAGTCATAATTATAATTAACCTCCTGCTGCTAGTATTTTGACCTTATCAAGCCAAGCCGGTCAGAGACGGCACCCGGTCAGAGACAGCACCTGGTCAGAGACGGCACCCGGTCAGAGGCAAAAACATTGTCCTAAGGTCGTGAGACACAGCCTTTGACTCACGTTCTGTACATGTAAACAATAAAACATAGCACTTACCTGTATAGGTCATGGGGAGGTAGTCCGATGAATCTGACGACTCATCTACAGATAGAAATCAACATTATTAAGGAGTGGTAATTTTTTAACAACAGGGGGCGGGGCGGTGGATTTTCGCGAAATTCTTTTGAACCCCCGCGAGGGGGGGGGGTCAAAACCTTTTTGGTCCCCCCCTCAGGCGAGTTGAAAATGAGCGCAGCCGACGCCTCTGAGCTATAGTACCTTATACCTTCTGATTGTTACAGCAATGATATGAGAAAAACAGTATTTTGCACAAAATGGAATGTTGTTGAACACCTATTACCTTCGTCAGAGTCATTTCCATTTCCAGTAAACTCAGGATTTGTGAGATAGGTCCCTTCATCTACGACCAACATAAATAATGTGAATTAATATCCAAGAGACAAAACATATGTGAATCAACTTCAATTGGGTGGGGAGATGTCATGCTATATTCGACCAGGTCACAGACTCATGGACAATAAGTCTGAATGTATTAAGTTACCACCACCACAACCATAAAATGAACAAGACCATGTACACTATGCACCTTGGGGCCAAGAAAGGGCTGGCCTGAATTATTACTATGAACTGCCCACTGTGTAAAACATAACTGTGGTAACAGAATGTTATGCATATGTTCTATATTGGAATATGAATTGTCTTAGAGATGTCATTGTACTAATTAACATTGTACTGTATTGATTATTTATTTTTTAATTTGTCCCTCCGAATAGTAATATTTTGATCCCAAAATTGTCAATAATACAAGTCTGTTGCTAAAAGGTTCAGAT
Organism: Harmothoe impar; assembly: GCA_947462335.1. Classification (NCBI taxonomy): domain Eukaryota; kingdom Metazoa; phylum Annelida; class Polychaeta; order Phyllodocida; family Polynoidae; genus Harmothoe; species Harmothoe impar. Next base: position 68,165,185 of record OX381716.1, on the reverse strand, counting down.
CGCATTGGTATTGTCAAGCTTGGAAGTCATAAAGAACAATGACAGATATAACATATAACATATGTTATGATAGAATACAATATTGATAATTGCCTACCTTCAAATGTCCTTATTAAGTATGGTTCTGCGACGTCCCGCCCCCTAGGACGGGGACGGATGGGTGGAGGCTTCGAATCGCCACATTTTCCAATATCTACATTGTTTTGAAAAAGTATTAAGTTTTCAGTTTTTATTTGAGAGACAAAGGTCTTGTTTGGTTTTATCATATTTAAAGAAAGTGTATTTCCACTTCTAGATCTAGCTACATTGAAAAAGATGTACCCCAGTGGCAGTATCATTACCTGTATATCAATTAGGAAATGCCTGTTGTCATACAGGTGTGCTTACCCTCTATAACAGCTGCCCGTATTGACATGTCAAGTTCATGGTAAGTGTCACCTTCTGAAAGTAAAGTATGTGCTATTGCCACCATTCACAGAGCATAAAGCAGCAATATGCTGCTATTATATACACAATTTACATGGGAAATGTATGGGAAAATTTAGTCGTATATGGCCAACTTATGTTCTGTGGATGGTGGTCATTAGAACAAAATACTTTTTCACTAATGGGAATACCATTTGTTACAGTTCTTGCAGCTGATTTATCTGATGAAGATTGAGTAGTAAGGCTTTTAGTTTCAGTAAGTTGCGAGGCCATGTCTGTGAGAATTGGTATAGGTTGCTTCTAACATGTTCATTCTGTACTATGCTTTGCACACTGGTTGTCTGAGTTTCGATGACAATATCGACAACATTTGAAACCAATTGAGTACACAAGCTCTTTCTCATGTTCCAGTATGAATAAATGGGATTGGTATCATCCTTTACCTCAAATTTAAAAAGAAGAATATAGAAACATGCCATTCTGAGCTAGTTAGTGGCTAGGGATGAATAATCCCGGTTGCAGTGTAGATGTGATGTAAGACAATACTATACCTTTACTGTGTAGTTCTGATGTAAGACAATACTTTACCTTTACTTTGTAGTTCTGATGTAAGACAATACTATACCTTTACTGTGTAGTTCTGATGTAAGACAATACTTTACCTTTACTTTGTAGTTCTGATGTAAGACAATACTATACCTTTACTTTTTTGCTTCGTCCTACATAGGCATCTAATTGCAATGAACACACATATGGCAACCACAAGTATGGCAACACTAGGGATTGCGATTAAGGTGGCCAGATGATTTTGCCCTGTCAAGAAAGAGAGGGATATTAGATGCCATGCCTACTTTCTACATGTATATATGGCCTATGACACAAACAGACAGTAAATGCGAAACCATACCTTTGGGTCATATTAGGCAATGTTAAAGCCAAAGTGTATATTATTGTTTATGTTTTATCGAAATGACCAATTATCTGGAAACATGCATATTCATGTTTTGGTTTGAGTAGTCTTTAATTACAAATGTCATAAACTCAACTACCGGGCTTCTGGTCCATTCTTACGAAAATTAATCTGTCAGATTATGGTTACATGGACGGTCAGAAAGGATTGTTCATGCTAGGGTGTTTTTATAGATCTACATCAGGGCATCCGATTTGTAAGAAAAGCTCTGATCTGTCAACCACATCGGGAGTCGAACCCTAGCTTTAGATACTGAAATAATTTATCCAAGTATTGCCTTACTTGGTTCAGGATTAGTGAGGAACATCTGTCCAATCTGGATATCTTTAGCAGCTTCGGATGTGAAAATACACTTGAGCCCTTCACCATTCATTGATCGCTTCATATCAAGATCATACTTTATGACCAGGCTTTTACTACCATTATTCCCATCTTCCACCTGGGATGTGGCTATCACTCCACCCTGTAACACCAGGTTTAAGTCCACAGTGGATGCCGTCTCCTGGAGGTTGCTGACTTTGCATGTTATTGGAATGGTCTCCCCATCTTCATATGGTCCATGTTTCATCAGAAACAACATGCCTGTCAAAGAACATATTTTGATGAATAACTGAAAATGTTACTGATATCTATTTGAATTAGGAGGCCGAGGATACACCACTTACAATACTGGAGTTTAGGAACCCTTACACCTATTATAACACTAACCCCACATACCTCTTTGATAGTCTATGGACCCCTTTGTCTACTGTTAACCCTCTCTAAAAAGCCTATTATATTTTGGGGGTAATTTCATGTCTGATATGGCTTATAGCATTGTCTCAAGGTGGGGGATCAGGGAATAAGGGAGTTTCTTTTAATATGCAGTCATAAGAGTTTTTAACCATTTGAATGACTCCATATTCAACTTATGCATTTGTCCTAAAGTAGGGAAGGTAGGCTTATCAGAGAGCTTTCAGTGTGTTCTGTTAGTGATAGATGCTGTATATTTACCTACTCTTCATTAATATCTTAACCTATAGATATTATACCGTGACCCCGTCCCCCCGCCAAAGAAGAATGTGAGTGTAGCCTGACTCTAGGTATATGTTCAAAACAACTATGATCCATAGTCAGGCGTTTCAACTAGGGTAAGGGGGTGCTAGATTCGCATCAAAGAAAGTGAACTATCTCTCTTAAGTCTGGCTTTCACACATTGCAAGAAAGTCTGCCAATGCTGGATTCTTTTCCACTGGTCTAACAATTCTAGAATACTGGAAGCAGATCACATTTTCATATAACAGATATAACATCCCGATTTCATTGATATTACAAGTTGTATCATGATTTATGCAACGAATCCTTAGATCTAGGATATAAAGATAGCACTTGCCATAGACTTTGAGGCCCACTCTAGATAACTCATATCTCTGGTCGCCAATGTCCTCTAGGCATGTGTATCTTCCCTCATCAGAGATGTTTGTATAGTTTAAGACGTACTGATAACCACTGATAGGCTGTACTTCAGTAACAGACATGTTGGTGTAGTCATCCTTCTGGTATCCGCCATCTTTCACCCAGTACTGGTTACTGCGGTTACCGGAAGGACACACCAATTCAACTGGCCGGCCCTCTAATACCTCAAACCAATCATGTGTTAGGTTTTCTGAAAATTGAAAACAAATTATCAATACCATAAATGGCTATCTGGGTACAGTTAAAGAGCAATATATATGAGGAGAGCATATTAGATATGGAGAATTTTATGTAACCAAATTTTTTTTTGAAATGACACAATCAATTTTTTACCTTTGATATCATATTTAGAATGATTCGCACATGCCCTTTCATTGACCAAATTATAAACCAGTGATGTCAGATCGCTCTGTTTAAGAGATTCTTTAACATGTGATAATACTTTTTGCTTTAAGTTTTGAATACAGTAGCAGAGTAGTACTTAGTTCATTATATCATGCAAAGTCTCTTACGTATGATTCTTATGTGCTTTTTAGTCACCAGGTACTCATGTCCATCCTGGTAGTAGCACGTCACCTCCTCGTTCTGGTATCTAACAGTTGTACGTAAGGTGCGGTTGATTGTCATGGTATTGCCATATTTAGTTTTCACTGAAAACGTAACATAATCCGTCTCATTGTTTTTCATCAACTTCAGGTAGAACGTTGGATTTGTGTTGGAGAGATGTTGAACCACACACCGAATATGGATCACACCATTTTCACGGTAAGGCCCCTGGTCCATAAGGATTTTCATCTCAGGTCGATCTGTAAACAAAATAACATCACAATTTAAACTTTAGGGTCAGACACTTACCAATACTGACGACTTTAGCTAATCATTTGATGGATTGATTCACCAGTCAGTCATCAGTTTACTATTGTTAGGGCCAGGCTTACAGTACCATATTATTGTAGTGGTTCGGAATCTCAGAAAAGAGAACAAGAACTTCAGTTTCCAAGTGCGAAGTAGAATGAGTGTTTATTTCAATGTATCCCTGTACAATGAGTCTAGATCTTAACCCGAAGGATAAGACGAAGCAATGCTGCTGGTTCAATCTAGCGATTGGGGTAGGGTAATGCTTGGAGTCAGCCGGGCCTGCACTGACTGGCGACTATAAGAGAAGGGGAGGCTTATATACCCCCTTTGGTCGTGAAACCTACATGGTCACGTGGTGAGCTGGCTCCCGCCTGAAACGTGGTGCGCAGTACCCGAGAGAGGACAGTCCCCCCCTCCAGGATACCGCCCACACTAACGCCAGGCGGGACCAACCGGAACTAACCCTCCTCGGTCACCTGGATGGAAATGATTACAGTAGTAAACCCCTACACTATTATGGGTTCTGTTGGCCGTCATGCTCCAAATCCTGTCTGAACCCTTGAGGCTGACAACAGGTTGCAGCACCTGTCCCAGTCTTTGGGTATGGACAGAGTTCCTGGTCTGTGTGTGCGCATGACAGCTGAGGCCGCGGAGGACTCGCTAGTAGTCTTAGTTAACATCTAGCTAAGGCAATGAATAGTGCCGACTTCCCTACAATTTAGCCAGGACACTAAAGAGCTCCGAAGTGAAGCATGTCTGTGAGAAATTCTGAAATATAGACCACTTTATTGCAGCCTGAGCACTGTAATTGAACTGTTGTCAGCCTTATTCTTTCAACTCTTATGATATCAGTTAAATATTATCAGAAAAAGTTAGGTTAGTTATACTATGTTAAATGTTAATCAATCATTGACAGATGAAAGTCCATCTGTAGTTTTGCTGACAGTAGTCATAGGCAGCATTCCTATTTTAGTGCTCAAGGAATATTTCAAGAGCCCTTTACCCCCGGCACTTATACAAGGCCGGCGATCTTTAGAAAGCAGCGCTTTTTCGGGAAGGTACGGTAAATGCTATTCAATCAGAGTTAGGTCCAGTACACTAAGTCTGGGAGCCAGTATTAAAAAAGCCCCTCAAAAACGGAAATTCGTTGCACCCCCTGTAACAAGCGTCACATAGTATCAAATGAAAGGTAAGAACCCAGGCTTTCATTTTAGACCAATGGCCAGTCTGGGGAGGACAAGCATGTCACACTTATATGCCCGTTTTCATGGCAACCAATATTTTAAATATTTTCCACAAAATAAAATATTTTACCTTGGTCAAGGTCAAGGTCATCTGATTTGATTAATACCTTTCATTTTTTCGGTAACGAGCGTCACATAGTCTATGTGACGCTCGTTACAGGGGGATGCAACAAATTCAAAATTCTGTTGCACTGGCTCCCAGACTATCTGTGTATGGTGATGAATCAGTGACAGATGAAGGTCCGGCTGTCCTTTTTTCTGGCACTGGAATACCTCCTAACTATACAGCTGTATGATGTCATGCGGCATTGTTAGGTGGCATTCCTAAGTAGTCCTCTTGACCAGTTGACCACGCTTTCAACTATGTTCAGCACTGATGATTGGGGAAAATTTAAAGTGGGTATATCCGATTTTTCTTCAAATTCTAAATATTGCTTGAATGTATTCCAAACACTCCTAAAGTATTATATTTAGAGAATAGAGGTCAATTTAATGTCATCATTGGGTGTTAATAGGTCACAATGGGAATTGATATCCATCAAACATGGGCTTTTCTAGTGTATTTTCAATGGAGGGAATAAAAGCGTACACGCTTTTATTCCGAAATGACCGTATTTTGGGCAATAAAATCTAATAGAGCAAAACTAGAGGGAATTAGGGGAAATGGAATAGATAGGAGGTCAAATACATTATTTGTGAACATTCTGACTCATTTTTAGGGAAATCTAATATCTGATGTACTAACTTTAAGAGAAAATCCGAAAAGGAAATATATATGCTTCATGGTATACTGATCTGTATGTGTAAGAGGTTAGTCAGTAGGGGTATTCGTCATGCATTAGTCAGAATGACCTAATGATATATAAAATGACTAAAAGATAAATGCCCTACTCAAAAGACTAACCCTAGTACTCATAGAAAAAAAGGGTTGGAAAGTATTGACTAACCAGACAGAATCAACTATCAATGGATGGGCATATTGAGAACCCCAAAAAAACAACTACTTGTCCTGAGCATAACAAATTGTGTAGTGCGTAAACCTGCCACGCTGTCCAAATGACAGATTTTCCCACATTATACCAAACCAGCTACTTCTTTATACATCTAGTATAGTAAAACTCACACAAGATATGACTTGACTATGTAAAGATGAGTAAAAGGAAAAGAAAATATTGCCACGTACACACAATGAGCTTCACGGTACAGTTAGCACCGGTCTCGTCGTCCTTACACATGTAGCGTCCCTCATCCTCCCTCTGCACGTTTCCCAGACGTAAGACGCATGAGGTACTTTGTGCAGCAGTATCACCAACTGGCCGCCATCCTGACTCATCGTCTTCATACTTGAACCATGTTACGGGTGACAGTGAAGGCCCATCGGATTCACAACTGACCTTTGTATTCCGCCCTTCTAGTTCCTTAATCACTTTAAAAGAACTAGTCACGCTCACAGCTGGAAAATGAAATTCAAACCATAGAATGGTCAAACAATGTATACTTGTCATTCTATTGTATGCAGTCTTTTGGTGCAGCCTTTAGCATGGCACCTTTCCACAATAATCTACTGAATAAGGAATCATTACTCTACTTTATTGAGTCCATATAAGATGCTAAAGATGGTGAGATAAACATTGCTAGATTTACCCACTGCTGCTCGTGCAATTCTAGTACACTAATTTTCTAACATAAGTCAGTACTGGCAGGTAAAGTCAGTAATTGGGGACTAACCCACCATAGTCTTTCCATTTCTATCCCATGATTGTAAGGCCAAAATTATTTAAGAGAGCCATTAGTTATTATTTTGTTTTGCCTCAGGCATTTTCAAATATCAGTTCGCGCTCTGACCAATATCCCTAAGACTAACCTGGTATAGCTATTACACACCAAGCCCCACAGCACAAAGATTATCTCAAATGATGCCTGCACCAAGGTAGTTATGGCATTTGGTTTTGAATAAAGGTAACACTAGCTATTCTTAATCAAATACAAAGTGGCAATGCTGAATTAAAACTTACCTATACTGCTAATGATCAGGAAGATGACATTGACCTTCAACATGGTGGAAATACTTCTGACAAATTGTGGTATTCATGCACCGTTTTATAGTAGTACCGTGCTCAGATTCATATATTTGACAATCCTGATAAATAAATGCGTTGACACATAGTGGTCATCATGTTCTCTTAATCAACCCATATCGGCTACCATTATTTGTATGTTCCCGATTCAAAGAAAGGCATGCCTTCTAGCTATGTTATCATCTATTGGCACTGTAATATAAGCATACTATCTGACAGTATAGGGGCATTTTCCATGGTAAATAGAGCACCAGTCATCAGCTAGCTATCCCGGGCTGAAAAATAACCAACTGATTAAATGTATTGATTGATTATTTAATGCATATTATGAATCGGCACACACTGAAATGTCTCTATAAATGTCTCTACGAGACATTGTTCCTATGAGCCATAGAGTATCTTTGGCCGAAATGCCCTAATACCATGTCCTTTTTGATGTATTTAAAGGACTGAAGAGTCTATGTGTCAGTATTATAAGAGCGACTGCACTAGTATATTGAAGCATCTGTTTCAGGGCAGCTTAGAAGCTATTGATTAGTCGTGAAATGCATGCATGGTAAATGAACAACCATCGAAAAAGGATCATATTGTACCGCATTATATTCTACATTATTATGTAAACAACACAATATATTGATCTAAAACAATGCTCGAACCAAATTATATTAATATGAGATTATACAAAAGCATCAAGTAAATCCCATGACCTAGAATTATATGAGACCGCATAGATAATGCTTGAATCAAGAACTGTGTCTGGGAATTATCGAGATGACACAATACCACTGTGTAATATATCAAATGTTAGTCTATAATTTACTATTCATATATTATTGTCATTGACATGCACTGTGTTTAGAAAATCATCTTATGACATAAGCACTTTTCAAGCTCAAATTCGAGCCTTGATTTGTCCAATACCTAATGCCACTTAAAATGAAAGTTGATAGATCAACTGCTTGTAATTAATTAGGTAATTGCTGGACGCACTAGCCTTGCTGTTATTCTCACTACAAAACATATTTTCTTACAGATACATTTTACAATGATTCTCCTCCTCATGGTGATTCTCTGTCCAACCGTAGCTTCTGAAGGTTAGTCAAACCTATTTATAATTAATTTTCATATTAACACACTCTAGTTTTTGCACAATGATTTGAACTATGATATACATATTCATACATGTAATCGACGATACTATGTCCTCCATTAAGATTCAAGAAAGGTGTATCAGTGGAACCATTGTTTGGGGGGGGGGGGTCAGACAGCAGGTAATTTAGCTCTGCTAGGTAAAGTTCAAATTTCCATCTGGCTATGTCAATGCTTCTATGAAGTTTCCAAAGGCTCTGTTGTCATGACTAGCTAGCCGTTGCTGAGAAATTCTGGATATTTCTAGGAAGAGACAAGGGATCTTCACGTCTCTGATTGTATAAGAACACGTCCAACTCAGCGACACAGGAGTGGGTGCAAATCGAAGCTAGTTACGAAGGCTTTCAGCCTGTATTTTGACGGGAGGAGGCTTGAAGCTGCAAAACATTTTGTCAATCCCACTAGGCTAGACTGAAAGCCATTTGACTATTTGGGTTAGTTCCATGGCAGAGCCTACTTGCAAAAGGCTGCATTCAAGCATCATGCCAACCTTACGAGGTTGAGACACTCGCAGAGGGTCTACATGATGCACATATGCAGCACCGGCGAGTTACCCCAGTTGTCCACACAAACACACACTGCCCTTTTATCTGACTTTTGTTGAAATGCCTGACTACAGCTGCTTATGGCACATAAGTCAGTATGAATTGATTAAGCCCAGTTAATTTTATATTTCAGACCATCGATGTCAAGCCCCTGATTTTCTAGATAATGGCTTTCCTGAGTTTCCCAATCGGAGAGTGAATGGCACAGTAAGATACCACTGTGACGAAGGGTACTGGTACACCGGCACCAAGACCCGGGTGTGTCAACAAAACCTAACCTGGTCAGGAGTGCTAGGAGTGTGTCGTGGTAGGTAGCACTAATACACTAGATGATGTTTGTATCATTTGAATTCTGTTACAGAAATTGAAGGTGTTTTGGAGGGTACATTATTCCAAGATAATGAAAGAAATTTGATAAAGACCTTAGAGATCATAAGCAACTTAGACAGTGGACCATTTAGGTTGTTCAGAGTGGGTTTGTTCTTTGTCATCATTACAATCACTTTTGCCATGAATTACCATAATTAAAGTCAACTTACGTAACCCAAGTCATTCTTGATAACACGCATCTCTATTTGAAAGATAATAAAATTGCTGTGGCAAACAAAAAGAACTATTAAGCCACGAATGCACAATTTGGCAGTTTGATATTTACATGATGATTCTGAAAATGTCCCTGCTATAACATATATATATCATAAAACGGTAGGCCATGCGTTATAGCAATGGAGACACTTCCTGCTATGTGTAACTAGATCACAGCCTTGTAAACAAGTCAATAGCCTGTCTGGGGCTCAGGAAATGTACAACGTTATTTCATCTGGGTTAATATACTTTTATATAAAGTATATATAGCGTTTTATAAAGACAATAGATAACTCATTCTTCATCGTTATCTACTCTCTTAATATAACATTGCTTGTTTGTTGTTGTAGAAGTGCAGTGCACTGCTCTATCCGATCCATCCCATGGTAGCATAGAGATGGAAGGGAGAAAGTGGAAAAACAAGGCCTGGTTTACATGTGATGAGGGATATGTCTTCAGTCACCCACAATTCAACCCGGGAGTATGCCAGGCCAACAATACATGGACATCACAAGGTGGCACATGTAACGGTAAATAGTCCGTGTATCATATCCATGTGGAGATCACACAAATCCAAACATATTTGGATAATTTATTTTTATGTATGTACATCTTTTTTAGGAATATCACTTGGTATTCCAGATTCTTAATATTACAATTATATGTATGACAGACCTAAACTAAATGTCTCAAAACCAATTTTGTAAGGAAAAGTAAAACATTATAGATGTTGTAGAGGAAATCAATGACACTCAGCATGTCAGTGACAGTAAGTATGGATTGTAGGAATTCCACATGTCCCATAATTCTATGTTCATAGTCTGCATTTAAACTTATTCACCATTTCCTATTAGAAAATCTGCAGATCCATTTACCTCTCAGCTGAAGCCTTCTCATCAACCTTTTTGCAACAGTTTTATTTTTTGTTTTTTTATAGCTGTCCAGTGTCCAGTACTGGCTGGGCCTGCTCATGGTAGACTGGAGCTGACAGGATGGAGCTATAAGGACACAGCTACCATCACGTGTGATGTGGGTTACAAATACACCAACCCAGAGTCTACCACCCTGACGTGTCAGAGTAACGGCAGCTGGAGGCCACACACCGAAGGGGAATGTACAAGTAAGTCACGCTGTGCAGTAATATGTCATGCCATTTTATGAGTTAGGATTCAAGGAGCTCTTACCACTGTACTCGTAATACAAGCTAAAATTATGCCACAGTTATTAAAGTATGTGATTAAATCCCATACTTGAGCAAAGTAAAACTGCTGTCCTAAGACATTGCAAGTGTTTTCAATCGGGGTTCTGACACATGTAGATAAGATTTTATCATTTCAGAGTATATATATACTCTCAATAGAAAATTATTACAGTGCTGTCTCATTATTAGGAGGGCCTTGGGACCAGCAAAATGTTCCTTGTAAAGGAATAAAGGAAGTTCCTCATTTTTTTCCCAACGAAAATATCAACCAATATGGTCAATGGAATGGATCGCTGTTTGTTATTAATTACTGATTCACTGGCTGTATTATGATTTCAGCTGTCACATGTCCTCCCGTTCCTGTTGTTGAAGCCCGCATTACATCTACCAATGATACTCTGTACGGCAGCTTGGTTAGCATCTCATGTCTACCTGGATACAGAATAGATGGCAGTAACAGCGTCACCTGTCTGCTCACCGGACAGTGGTCTGATGTACCAGGACAATGTCTTACACTAACATGGAACAGTGAGAGCAAGAGTAATCCCTTTTCTTAAATATTCTCTGCTTTGCACTTATAATATTTCATGGGCAGACACAGTATATTGTTATGATCTATCCATGAAGATGTACACAGAGCTGCTCTCTGATTGGGGGTAGCCCAGACCAAGCAGGGATTTTCTAAGCTATTGCATGGCTGACTTGATGGGTTATTTTGCAAGGCTCAGCAGAAACCACTACCATCCTCTAACTCTTCCATGATGTATTTATCCATTCTGTCACACACAAACACATTGTCACAAACATTCCTACTTTCAGGACAGTACCTGTGGTGCCTACTGCTACTGCTCCTACCAATACTTGCCACTATCTGTCTCATTGGCTTCAAGATAAGGCAGCGACGACACAGGTAAACCACTAGGGATATAAGAAGCACTGACTTTCAGGAAATTATACATCATAGTCAGTTACATTATGTGATGATAATGAAAGATATGTAGAGGGTCTGGCATTTCTGATTTGACTAATTGGTATACTATATAAAGGAGTAGAATATCGTAATCCCGCCTATAAGCCAAATTATATTCAGTATTTTTATTTCGTAGAAGCCGAATTTTCTCCCCAAAACTCAAGTTTTCCAAATGCTTATTCAGTCTTTACGAAAACGTTTTCACCATGCAGGACATTCGGTCCTCCAGAATCTTTTGCTATGCAGGCCCGGCTCAATTTTTGCAGGCTCGGATATTGGAGTACAATCTTGCTATTTAAAAATGAAATGTATAGCAAGTGTTTGTATGGGCAATGATGATAAATAGGGTTCCCCCTACATGTTACAATTGTATTAACCATTTTAATATGTAGATTACTAAAGAACATTACAGATAATATTCACACTTTCTGTTTTATGCTCTAGAAACCTTAATAATGGTCCGATTTATAAGCCGTAAAAAATGTCATATAGGCAAGAATCTCGAGAATACAGCCGGCCTTTCGGGCCTGCAGTGAACCTTTTTCTGCCAAACTCGCTGACTTTTTGCCGGCTATAGCCGGTGTCCAGCAGGTCTTATTATCTATAGACTGCTTATTTGAAAGTTTTGAGTGGGAAAATTGGAAATCGTTATCCTGATGATTAATGAACTTCAAGTAATTTTTTAGGCTATTACATATATATGTTTTTTTACGTGGATCATATATATGTGTTTAACTCATGACCTCTTATTTCACTATAGAATTTCCAGAATTTGGTAACATTGGGTAGGAATTTGGGCAAGGGTAAGGATCAAGTGCCTCCCCAGACCCCAAAATACACTTTTGGCTTACAGGCAGGTTCACATAAAGGTCAAAAACATTCTCAGATAAGCCGCTTTTTCCCTTAAACTCACTGTTGGCTTACAGGCGGGGTTGGCTGATAGGCAGGGTTTTATGCTTCTCCATATTTCCTTTGTTGTTGTGTGTAAACATTGAGCTTCTCTAAACAGGTATGACTATAATACAACACATGTGTAATATGTAATGTACCAGTGCCCCCTGCACACTTGCTGCCGCTAATTGATGTATTATCATTGTTATTACTCACATCATTTGTATGTTATATATATCTATATTTTATGAATATAGAAAGGCCAGAGGTGATATTGAAATGACTAACGAACAAGGAGAACAGCAACGGTTACTGCAAGGCAAGGTTTAATCAAATTAACATATCAAATGCTAAAGCAACTTATAAAGAATTCATATTCTCTCAGTGCAGTGCTACATGCAACAATCTCATACCCTGTTCCCACCTGACACTGGTCAGGACAATTAGATATAACCAATGACGACTACTTCCATAATAGACAATACAATGTAGTTGAAGTAAATTGGCCATTTTATTCAACTTGATATGATAATGAACCATAACATTTGACTGCTAATATTACATGATATATTATTTATTACAGACAAGGCACGGCGATCACACTTTATCTCCTTCACTCTGAGTAATGCGTTTGATGCTGGGCAATCAGATATCCGATTACCAGCATATGTGAGCTTTGAATCAAGCGTTCGTGAACAGGTTTGTTAATTCAAATGAGTATTCATTAGGCTACTGCTGTGCTATAGATACATTATTGCTCTGCTGGAACTTTCAAGTTTCTGCTCGGCATGAATAATACTGATATTGACCCAATTCTTTTTGAAGTGGTTCCCTTACAAACTAATATAACAAATTGCTCTGTGGAGACCTTGAGAGAGTTTCTGTTTGCAAACCACTCCCTATCAAGACTCCGCTAAATTAACATTATGTAGCTTTGAAAAAATGTAACTAAAGCAAGCTTAAACTTGTTCTCAACCAGCTTCAATTGATAGACAAACTTTAGTGGAAGCTATCAACTAAAAACATACATAATTGTGTTAGATTTATAAAGATATCCAACTATCTAATTAATTACACAATCAAAATTGAAGCCTTTGTATTTTGCTATGAGGCATTCAACTATGCTTCTCAGGCCTAATATACATATATATACAGGCCTGGAATTAAGATAATATCATGAAATATACATCAATGAATCCAGAAACAACTATAATTATCATTGAATAGCAGAGAATCATCGTATAATAATGATGAATCACCATTAAATAACAACGGGAAAGGCCTGTAAAGTTTACAGGGAAAACCTAAATACGGTGACCATAATAAAAAAGTGAAACGGTCGGCATTCAGTGATGCCAGTGATTCACCGTAATTTACAGTGTATCTATGGCACAGGGCTGAGATACAGCCATTATCTAACAACCTTGAGAAAAAAGTCACATCTTTTCCCCAATAAAAAAAAAAAAAGTTACTATAGTCTAGATCAAAGTGGTGGATGTCACTCGTCTAGGTAAGGGGAGCCAGAATATTGTGCACAACCCGTATACAAGATCCCTGTATCTCCCTCCATGCTGTCAAATAATGACCCTACTAGATGAAATATGTATTCCGCATTAGCGAGATACAGTGGCTCCACCTTTTGGACCACTGGTAACAATCATGACCCTTTGCTCTGCAAGGACCAGCTCAGCCAAATCTCGTGGCCGAGATTAGGGTACAGGCAGGGTGCAGGTATTGTGAATAGGGCATACCTGGACACTCCTAATGTCACCTGTGTCCAGTATAGTGTAGTGGTTAGCACTGTGGACTCATAATGCTGGGAGCCCAAGTTCAAATCCTTACCAGGCCAAATAACACGGTGTCCTTTAAATACATATTTCTAAATTTTCTTTAGTATTGTGAATAATGTATTCTGTTTCCAAAATTGCTTTACTTATGAATTTGATTACCAGGCATTGCCTGGAAGAGATTTGAGCTCAGGTACTTTGCATCATGAGTCCACAGTGCTAACCACTACACTATACTGGACACAGGTGACATTAGGAGTGTCCAGGTACAACCTATTCACAATACCTGCACCCTGCTTGTACCCTAATCTCGGCCACGAGATTTGGCTAAGCTGGTTGCTGTGAGTACTGGGAATAGACCTAGTACCAGTGGTAATGGCGCTATCCACTGATCATCTTGCTAAGGCCCTATACAGGATCTGTGTTTTGTTCGTATGGACTCACCATATTGACATCAAGAGGTTATTCATTTTTATACTCCGCCTGGGTGCTGGGCCTATTGTTCCTACTGTAGGTTTATTCCCATATTCTAAATATCATGTCATGAGCGGAGATTTGTGGTTGCTGTCAGGAGGTTTTGTATCTGCTGTCCTGTGGTTTTGTAACTGTCCAGAAGTTTTGGCACTGCTGTCCGGAGGTTTTTTAGTTACTGTCTGGAGGTTTTGGGGACTACTCTCATGGGGTTCAAACCTACATGGATATAGGACTAATGCACTAGCGCGTAGACCACTAAGCCACGGCGCCTGTACATAATATATGAGGTGTAGAACGTGTATTTAAGAGCCTTAACTTCGTTTGAACCTCCCAGAATGGTCTTTTTTCTCCTATTCCTTTGCTTCATGATATGCCAGCATAATATAGCCGACACGATTGTGTATCGGAACTAGCTAGTATACTGCCTGACCCAAAGTGGCTATCTTCATGGGTATATATATATGGACCGGAAATGATGTTTTTGCAGAATACGGAGCTATTTTTGAATACAGGAGTTTGACGAATACAATGTTTCCCAGTAACAAGACACATTATTTCAACGTTCTGAAATGTTTCTGTATAATTAGGAATAGAACGTTTGTTTTTAATGTTATTTCAACATAAGCAAGGAAAATGTGGCTCTGACCACGGTTGGAGTTGCTGGCATCCGCCACGTCGCAACATAAAATTAAAAACTGGATGCATAAGTAGTTAACTGTTTTTGTGAGGTAGGCTAGATCTAGGTCCATTGAAAGGCCTACACCCCTTCCTTTTTGATGAGTTTGATAGCAGCAAAATCATGTTGAATATGAATTTTCGTGCACAGCCTATTTAGGCCTATGCCATGACTGTCAATAAACTAGGCTAAATAGGCTTGAATCTATTAAAAAAAATATTCTTAAGCTACTGTTGCATTCTGCTTATGTACCATGCAGTTAGGCCCCTCCTGTAGTCAATAGCTGGTGCCTACTGGTAGGCCAATAGGCCTATTCCCCACTAGCAGGATGCAGTGATTCTCCGTTGTGATACCTAAAGCTGAAGCTGGCTCCTGACCAGTCCAAAATAGACAGTTTTAGGGGCCATACATTTTTGAATGATTGGTAGTTGAATATTCCTTATGTCGGCTGTCTGGATTGGGGGAGTGGTCAATCGATCCAGGGCTCATAAGTTTGAATCCATGCCAAGACTACATGTTTTCCCTAGTTGGTTAAAAGGTGTGATAGTATGTATAGATAAAGTCTTAAAGATGTAATAATACAAAACCATTTTAAATTACACTATAAATGTTTATCTTGTGTAAAGGATCTTTACAAACAAATAATATATTATAACGAATTTTGACCTACCAAAAATTTAAAATTGTGTGTGAACAAAAAAGCCTCAACATCGATTTGAACTATTGACCCATGGAGTAGTAGGCATGTGTCCTAACCACTCCCCCAATTTGAACAGATGGCATAAGAACCCACAATTGAGGTGTATAACCTAAAGGTTTATGACCCCTAAAACTCCAAATTTCGGTCATGACAGGAACCAGCTTCAGCTAACCATCTTGCTGCTATAGTTAGCAGAGGAAACAGCACTGGTCTCAGCAAAATGGCGCAGTACAGTGATCATCTTGCGAATGCGGAATAAGGGCAATAGGCGACTAACCTACATTCAGCCTACATAAATCCATAAAACCTTTCTGATAAGCTAACCTTTTTGGGGGATTTTAATGAGGCCAATTCATCTTTAATGTAGTAGTGTCTCAAAGTAGGGGTCGGCTTATATTTAATCTGTCAATTAAAGGGAAGTTTTTTTATCAAGTAAATTATAGTTTAACATGAATCCAATAAAACAAATGAATCCAAATTTGGCTACGAAATTCTCTCAAATTGGGGGGTCGGCTTATGAGGTAGGTCGGTTTATCCTAGCTTTTGCGGTAGGCCTACTTAGGAAGTGTTCATTTATTACTACTACTAAATGAACACTCCCTTAGTTTAGCTTACCAACCTCACTGCCTACGTTGTGAAGGATCAGATGGTTTCAGATGGAACTAAGAATACGGCTGGGGCCTGGTCAGTATAATGACATGCAGTTTGAAAGAGCCTTGATGGCGTAAGTGTTCCATGCATGCCTCATGATCAGAGGAGAGGGTGTTCTAATCCAGCTCTTGTTTTATTTATAATAATAATAAAAGTAATATTCATGTGAATGAGGGTAAGTTCCTATGTGAATAAATCAGAGAGGATAGTTGTATTGATACTCTGCATGTTTATGTAATAATTACAACCAAACTCAAAAAAATATCATGATTGTGGTATCGGTTAGTTTTGAACCCACAACCTTCTGATCTCTAACCCTACGCCTTAGACAGGAAGGCCACAGAGCTAGATAGTGTAAAACACACATTGGAGACTTTTATCACTGTATATGGCTTTCCTGTGACCTGATCACATGCCCTTTTCTTCTGTTTTTCAAAGTACAAAAACCATAGAAATATGCCCGGGACCATGTGTTGGAAAAACATTTTCTGGGTAGATGATTTTATAAATAATATTGTAATATAGTATTAAAAAAACGTAGTTACTTTTAACAGTCATTCTGTCAGTATAAGTGATAAAATGCTAAACAAAAACGTTCAGGAATAACCCTTAACTAATTCAGATATGATATCAAACAGCCTATGACCAGTACAGCAGGCCAACTTCCTTCCAACAATTAAATTCCTCAAATATATATATACTGGCTCCACTTGCTCCGGGCCCCAGCACGCCAATGTCTTCTATAATCGAACAAGGCGGAAGCCTAACTGGCGCATGCGCAATACACCCCTGTTACCGGGTGACTTTGCTGCCCGTTCTCTGTCATTATAAACACAACAGGCTCGCCTGTCCTGTCTCAAATATATTTGTTTATCAATTTTTCATTGTCTTATCAAATACTTACTTTTGAAAGTTTAGAGCCTTCACTAATTGTCACTTTGATTCAGGTGAAGACCTTGGTGCAGACAATAGCTGGCAAAGGCACAAAGGTGTTTGTCGACTGCATTAGGTAGATCATGATGCTGATTATATCTTCATACATCTCATGTAAAATGTCTCATCACATTCAAGATAGATAACAATAGATAACAGCGTTGTATGGTATTTAAGAGATCAAACCATTATATTCTTCAAACTGTGCATTGAATGAGCAGCAATGCATGGGGTTTCCATAGTTAACCATGAGATGCAGGACTGAGAAATCCAGGGCCCAAACGTTATATGTCTACTTTCAGTGAACAAAAGAGGTTAATACATCTCCATGTCAAGTGTGCAAGACCAACTTCAGGGTGTAAACTGACAAAGGCACTCTACTCACAGAAATGGGCGTTGGAGGTCCTTCCACGTAGCATTCGCTACAAAGGTATGGCCAGCAAAATATTTACACAGTGATGGCCAGGATTATAATTTTGCTTATATTATTTATACCATAAAGATAATGAATACATTCACATTTTAAACCATCTATTATAGATTTGAAACAGATGCTCATGTATACTACTAAAGAAAGGACAACAAACTATTTACAGTGCATCTTTGATTTATTCCTACATAATGAGGCATCTGTTATGTTTTTGGTTGTCTAAACTCATATTTACATACAATGACAACAGCAGAACAACAAACACAATGAGGAGTTCCTACATTTAAATGTTGCATGAACAGCATTACAATTTCCTGAAAAAGAACGATGTCATTTGTTGGTGTTTTCCTCTCAGAGCAAGTGTCAGCTGCCTTGTCTAGTGAAATAGTTAAAAACAAGCACGTGAAAGATGCTGAGCTAGACAGACATGTCGACCTAGAGATGCAGTATGTGAGGCTGAAGATATTGTCGACCAATGAAATGTCAGCAGTTACAAGAGATGAGATGGAGCGACCAGACAAATACCAGAGAGACTTACATCACCAGCACACCAAAGACATAACAGATGAAGACATCATAACTCCAAATGAAACCCAGAAGTATCTGGTCATCCGTGGTCGTGCTGGTATTGGTAAGACGACCCAGATGCAGCGTCTGATGTGGAGATGGGCGTGTGGTGAATGGGCAACACATCTCAAGGCCATCTTCCTTCTTAATATACGAGTCTTGGTTTCTATCAATGAAAATGTTGATCTTGCTAATGTCCTGAGTCATTATGGTGTGTACAAACCTGGAAATGGTTTAACTACAAGGTGGTTGGAGGATAATGAGGAACAAATCAGCTTTGTTCTCGGTAAGCATGCATCTAGTCAAAAGTTAATGGCTTTAACAGAAAGGAGGGAAAGGATAGGCACTTTGATATCATAGTTAATACTGCTTCCGCATGAAAATTTATTCATAAAACTCTTTGGTTAGACATGTATGCTAAATGTCGTAAGATCCAGGTCCTATATTCAGAATGCATCTTGTTTTATTATTTGTATGACATTGAATTCTGTGTAAAACGTAATGACATTTGTATCTAAATTGACAATAGATGGACTAGATGAGCTGCAAAACTTTGAGAGTCTCTGGAAACATGATATGGAAAAAGAAGAGATGCAAAAAGATCGATGTCCAATTGATTGGTGTATGCTCTTGCTGAAACGACTGTGCCTTCCAAAATCAACCCTGATAGTTACTTCCAGGTACTGGTCTTGTATTAAACATTATATTATATCAAATGTAAAGTAGTGACGTGCATTTCAAAACAAACACTGTCTGCATCTATCTATAACTACCATCAGACCTTGGTCATAAGCATCAAAACCTTACATATTGTAGGCGCTAGGTTGGTTACTATTATAGTTGTGTGTGGGTTCTGCTGAACCTTGTTCTGAGGTCCTAGGAGTCCACACCAGGGTACGGACAGGGGGCGCTATAGGTGGTCTGGACTACGCATGTGTGCAGAATTCAGTCACCTATATATAGCCAACGTCCAGGAGAACTCGCCAGCTATGCTTAAGGCTGCTCACCTAGTGGTTAAACAGTTTCCGACCAACTTACCTGATTCATAGTTCCGACGTATTGAAACTCGGACGTAGACCAAAGTTGTTTCTGAAGACATAAACTATTAGCAACCTGTCACATAGTATCGGAACTGACTTAACTTGTTTCTTTACAATATCCGATATAATAAATAAGGGTCCGTTACACTGGTGCCGTGACAGGTTCTAGTGTGGTAAGGTTAGCAGGGGACAGGTGTGGCCTGGGGGTATTTTGTCCTCGATGAGCAAAGGAAGGTGGTGAGGGATCAGTCCCTCACTGCAAGCTTGTAGTGGGTAGCAATAGATGCCTCGCCAGGGTGGGTTCCGGCCATTGGAAAACCAGGCCCGCTGAGCAGATCCTTGGAGGACATCAACGTCTCCACGTTTGACGTGGGAGGAACATCGGACAACTCCTCATAGAAAGTTAGCTATTGCAGAAAAGGAGTTGGAAAGAGCAATTAAACAAACCGCACAATGGAGTTTCCAACTCCAGGGGCTGGATAGGGAATGACAGGATAGGGATCAAGAGAACAGTGGGGATGGTATCTTGAGAGATCGGCACCAAGGAGAAAACGGCCCCAGTGAAGTCGGCCCCAGAGTGAGGTCACCCCCGGAGAGAGGTTGGCCTCAGAGTGAGGTTGGCCCTGGAATGAGGTCGGCCCTAGAGTAGAGTCTTTATAAGTCTTAGTCTTAAAGTCTTGATAAAGAAGGAAAAAAAGAAAAACAGGGGTTTGGCGGCTCCCACAAAATCAACGTATGACACCATCTATATTTGGTAGGATTTGATTAAGACTCACTCTAAATGTTTGTCTTAACCCCTTCTTACAAATGTCTTACAACCTGATCTTTTATAGGCAGTCTTACTTTGGTACCTTTCTCATGGGGAGCTTTCCCCCAAAACCCCCATTATTCTTTCATTTCTTTCACTTCTAAAGGAACAGTGAAACCTCTTATTAAGACCTTAAGGTCAGCTTGTAAGACATTTGTGAGACTAGGTTAAGACTGTGGGTATTTACTCAGTAGGGCCGTTTTCTCTGAGGCCCATTTCTCCTTGGGGCCGATTTCACCTGGGCCGATTTCTCTTTGGGGCCGACTTCACCAGTATTTGTGGGGATAAACAAAACCCATACCCTGTCAACTACTGTCATGGGAGGTAATCAAGGACCGTCCTATGGAGGAATGCAGACAGAGGAACAGCTGGTTAGCATGTAACAGCAACATTGTATGAGAGTACTGGAGCAGCAAGATGCTCTGGAAACTCAACAGAGTGAATATCTGATGGACCGAACAAAAGCATTGGCCAAACAAAAACGTTCGGAAGCCAACTAGAGGTTAGCTAAGGAGTTGAATAAAGAGGAGAAGAAGCAGTTGCGATGGAGGCGAGACCTTATTGCGGCAACAGCTCAGGAAGAGGAGCAAGAATCTAAACAAGCAGTGGAAGAAGCTGCCTGGGAAGTGGCCAGACAGAGGGAGAAGCAAGCAGCTGAACAAGCAGCGAATTAGGCTGCTAAGAAAGCTGCTAAGCAAAGAGATAGGGAGGAGGCAGCTAAAACCTTAGTGCTATAAAAGGAAGCAGGAATAGTGCTGATTGCAGGGGTGGAGGATCTGTGTGCAAGGAATCCTGCTATAGCAGGATTCAGGTCGGATAATATCAGCGCCAAGGTAGATGGAAGTGAGACTGGCACCCGGTGTCTGAAAATGGTAGAATCAATTAGAGGTTCAAACAATGCGGCTTGAAGGTAGCTTGTCAGCCTTTCGGATACTTCCAGCGAAATTTCTGGGAGGACTATTTAACCACTTGTATCGAGGAGATTAATCTCAGTGGTTGAACTCTAGAGGAATCCACACCCTCTCTGATCAGAGGACTAAGGATGGGTGATGGAGGCCCAGCAGTTGAGCAGTGGCTAGAGAATTGTGGTCCCCACAGAACCTTCTTCCAGTTGGTTGACGCGGCTAGCTTCTTGTTTGTGGGAGTGGGACCGGTAGATCCCACTGTGGCCTTCAAGAAAAGGATCCAGGGTAAGAATGAGCCTCGGAAGGTGTTTGAGATGGCTCTGACGCAGTTATTGAAGAAGGTGTGTCCGAAATCCGGATTGCACGAGGGGTTGTTTATGAAGGAGCTGCTCTCTCCGTTTGTGGGTGGACTAAGAGATCAGGGAGTGCAGCAGGTGGTCTATGACACCTGGAAGGCTATTGACAACCATGATCTGAAAAGATCAATGTCAGGGATCGGATGCCTCAGAAGTTTTCCGCACTCTATGAGCCCAATCAGGAATGTCCTCAGGACACCTCTGATGACAATGAAGAAGAAGGGGCTAATGCCTCCGCTGCCCAGTTCGGGTCCAAGAGTGAACAGAAGGGGAAACCTGTCTGCATAGGTAAGAAGAATGAGGAAGGGGGAAAGAGTAAGGAGAAGATGGTGAAAAAGTCTTCACTGCCTTTGGATGCTACCACCACCCTCAAGACGGTCCAACAACCGCAGAGACAGAAGGTTAACAAGAAAAGGGCCCGCTGTAACCGATGCATGGAGATAAGACACTTTGCTATAGAATGTTTGGCGCCCAGTCCAAAACCTTCTAATGCCTCTATGCCGGGTGGTCGCAAGGACTTAAAATAAAGGTAAGTGCTTGCTCAGCCAATGAGTCACAAATGCAGACATTAGGGCGATTGTTCATATCTATACGGATTGGAGGGGATGAGTATGTAGCATCCCAATGATAGTCATTATCATTATGGGATACTCAGATTGGACTATGAAATCTGAGCATCGGGGTGCTTAAGATCCAACACCTGTATGATGCAGCAGTACAGTGTGTACTTCTCGTTGACAGTGTTGACAGTGGCTACTGTGGTTTAAGCTGTTAAGATCTTCGCCGGACAGACATGAGATGTGCTGGTTCGGAGCCTTAGACTGAGAAGGGAGGAGGAGGCCATGGCGAAACCAGATACGGCCATATTGGGAAGGTTGGGGCTGCTGGGAGCGGATACTCTGGTGGGGAGTGGCGCATGGACAGTGGTCCTCGTCTCGAACCCTGGACTGGACCTTAAAGGAGGCACATGGCACAGTAACGTATTCGCAAATGAAGCTGTGGTCTCTGCAGTGCAGACCCTGGAAGGAAGTGGGCAGACGTCTGAAATTCTCCTGGGGTGGAGACTCTATTAGGGCGTACCGATGTTGCTGACTTGGAGCAGCTAGAGGAGCTTGGGATGCTCGTCTCAGACTATGGAGATGGGTGGCAGTCAGAAGGGCAGCCCTTAGGGTGAACCAACAGAGTGCTGCATTCTACAGACACCGGAAACGCTGCAGTCCTGTGCACATGGTTACCAAGAAGGATGGCACAATTTGATTTTGTATCGATTATTGGAAGCTGAATGCTATATCAACATGTTCTTTAGGTATCCAAGCATGTAAAAAGATATATGCCATAGCAACCGTTTTCATCAAAAATTTCCATAGCAACCAGCTTATCACAACATTGTTTAGCATCTCTTCGTAGTAAAATTCCACTATGTCGATTTTAAGTGTTTCCCTGGTACCCTTACTATATTGTAAACACTGTCTAGTTGTGCACCAGCTATAATTTCCAAAGCAATTGTCATATGCCTAGCATCAGCAGATGTCTACCTAGCAACCACCTATAAAGAGTGCATATGGCTGCAAAGTAATATAATAGCTTTCCAGATCAATGCCAAAGATTTGTATGATATTGCTGTTATGCTGCTAGGACAAATGGTTGCCTAGCAACATACATTCTGTGTTGTAATTCCCTATCATCTGCTAATCTACCCATACGTTCACTGTGAGAAGTTACTGCATTCAAACAGCACAATGTACTGAATATTAACAGCACTTCTTGCAGTACATCTACATCACAATTAGCTATAGGTTTCTGCCACTACTGGCAGAATTATACCATAATTGTATTCATTACTGCTTAACTTTAGGCTAACATGTGAATTGATAATGGTAGCAGGCCCTATATTAATGTTGAAATTTAATAACAATAAGTACATTGAGTATGTATATCACAGTGAGATTAATGACATTTTGTTCACACAGCGTTGTGACACTTTTTGGTATTTGATGTGACATAATGATAGATTATTGATTGAATAAATAATCATGTGTGACACTGATATTTGAATACACATATTTGAATATTGATATTATGACTACTAGGTGTGGGTGGGTGGGTGGGTGAAAAATGGTAGTGTAGTTGGCAGTGACGGAGAAAGGAATGGGTTGGTATTTGGATTATGAGGGCGGAAGTTGGGGTGTGTAGTTTTATGGTAGGGTGAGGTAAATGGTGTGGACTTTGGAGTATAGGTGGGGTATGAGTATCTGGGGGGAGACCCAGGTCAACTAGCCCGGTCTTCCAATGTTTTCTGACTTCTGATATTGGTACCGGTTGCCAATTGTCGCTGAACACAAACAGCGGGTCCGCCTGGTTCTGTGTTGGTATGTCTCTTAACATAATTTGCTTCATGGCTGTCACTACACACAGGTCGGTCTGATCTGAGGGTGAGAGTCTGATAGTCCATGTCTGACAGGTTTTCTGTTGTGTTTTTCCGGACTTGATCTTGAGCTGTAGTTCTGTACCCCTGAAGGTCATATTGCCTCTTGTGAGGTCGTAGGAAGCAAGGAACTTGCTCTTGGATAGTGGCGTTACTTCTCCCTGTTACCATGGAGACATGGACCCTGACCCTGACAAGTAGTTTCATATAGTTGCCGGGGCCTTGATGTGTCTTGTCAAGTATTCCAGATACGTGCATATCATGCTGTTGTGTGGTGAGTGAGGTGGCTTGTCCACCCATCACATGAATGCCAGGTAAGTCCTGGCCCCTATTGGGTTGTTCTTCACTGTGCCTGCAGCCCTTGCCCTGTACTGCCGTGCTGATGCATCCTTTTGGAGTGACACAACTGCTAGATCTGCAAAACACCATTGGGCACAGTTTATCAAATAGGTAGTAGGCTACTACTTACTACTAGTTAATGGGTGGCTTCCAGGTGTGCCCTACTAAGGTGTGACCTACTAAGGTGTGACCTACTAAGGTGTGACCTACTAAGGTGTGACCTACTCAGTTTGTCTGCCAACTGGTTGTCCACCCCTGGTACATGTACGTATGTTATAGCCTTAGCCTGAATAAGCCATGTATGTCTTGCGCAATCTAACAATACTTTATTCTTTCACCTGCCCCCTCATTGTCACAATGGACCATCATGTATTGACCCGGGTTTTCCTCTGACATAAAGGTAGTCCTTGGGCAACGTTAGCGTCATTGACTCTGCACAGATGTCGATCCCCAGCCATCTGACCTTTCTAGCTCGTGGTTGTGCTTTCTCTGTAGCTTCAGGGAGTCCCAGTTCAGCCAGTAACTGCTGGGCTCTGGCGAAGTCGGCTGTGGCATGCTCCCTGTTGGGTGATAATATGATAAGGTCATCTAAGTATATTTTCAGACGCTAGGATATTTACAATTTGCTGAGCAATTCGCTACATGTTGGAACTACTCGCCCTGGCACCAAACGGCATCGTTGTATCACAATAGTACTTCCCCCCCCCATTCCATGCCCAGCAAAGGCCACGAGAGTGGACAGGAGGAGAAGTTCTTAAAGGCGCATTTGACATCATTTGTGCTTAAATAGCACTCAACCCCCATGTCCAACATGTCTGTCACGAGGTGGTCTATGGTGGGGCTGCTTCCCACATATGGTGTTCTTCTTAATATATGCATTGACCAAGGAGGGCCGATCGAAAGTCATGTCTATTATGATCCTCCTCTCATCACTGTTCCTCTTCTCCCTAGTCATGATTGGCAAGAAACTTTTTAAAGGGGGGCGTGTCACATGGTCCAATTAGGGAGCCGTACAACATTTCTTTCTTTATGAACTCTTCAACACTCTTGGCATGAGTAGTATTGTTTTTATCGGAACGGGACTATGCTTAAGTACTGTTTATTACTCATGGGACTTGCAGCCAATAAGAGGCCTCCATCTGACCGGAAGTGACGTCACATGCCACGTGACCTTGACCTACTTAGAGGTCAAACTCATGACCCCAGCCAATCAGAGGCCTCCATTTGACCGGAAGTGACCCCCTCATTTGCATAATGGGTCACTTCCGGTGTACCAGCCAATCGTGACCGGAAGTGAGCTACTTAAGATGACCGGAAGTGATGTCACGTGACCTACTTAGGGGGGATTAGCAATGACTGGAAGTGACAGAAGTGACCCAATTAAAAAAAGTGGTCACGTGACTGGAAGTGACCACCGAATTAACATATCTGATGATCACCTGCTGTTTGCTGTATGAAGTTTTTTGTACACGCTCTCTTTGAACACCTTAATCTCCTAATGACACTTGATCCTCTTATAGATGTAACACACCTCCAGATCAAAAACAAGATTTGAATCCAGGGTGGAAGGAAGTACCCAGCTGAAAACAGGATTAGCTTACTCTCTCTTAAGCAGCTTATCTCCAGAGGTGTGTATAAGGGGTGGGGGGAAGAAAATGTCATTCATTCACACTTTCTCTACAACCCTCACCATGAGTATTATAATAATAATATGTAGGGTAGATTCACCATAAGTCGACCCTTCCCGTCACAGTTTTACGTGACCATTGGCAGATACATCTTTGTGTCAGATAAAACCACCATTGGATCATATTTGATGCACCAGACATAGAGGAATGATCCAGGGGTATGGACTGATTATGGTTAACAATCTTATAAACAATATTTTATGTAGATAGATTGGCCTCATATTTGGAAATCTCAAATGGCCTAATTTCACCCAATGTCGACCAAAATTGACCTAGAGTCGACCACTCTTCCCTTAATCAAAACAATATGAAGGATTATTAATCCATATCTAGAGAACCTGGATTTACAGAGTAGAACAGTTATAGAATTATGGAGGCTCAATTTTCCTCCCATTACGGGTGTTTTTTCCTGAATTTTGGAGCCTCTGGAAACTATGTATATGGGAAGTATTTCTAACAGAATAACCATTGTCATAGGGCTACTGCTAACACCTAGTAAACTGAGGTCGCCTTATGGTGAAATTCTGGTCAGGTCATGGTGAAATCAATAGGGTTTGCCTGGTATGCTCTAAATTTTGATCATATAGATATTTTTGTGAAAATCCTTCAAATTAACATTTTTCAGATATGTATGCATCCATATAAGATCATGAAGCAGTATACTAATAATGGGGAGTGGATGAAAACAACCACCAAACGTATGAATTACTGAGGAAATTCAAATGTACTCCATGAAAAAACAGGTCAAACAGTCCCACTTTACCACCTTAGTATCCTATCAAATTTTTGTAAAATGTAATAGAACCAGAGTTTAATTGAACCAATAACACTTCAAAATTCTTCCTTGAAAAGATTTGTCACCCAATATACTATACATGATCTTCAATATGGTGAAGTTGGTGGTCGACTTATGGTGCTAGGTCGGAAATAGGTGAGCTTACCCTATCCGAGTCTGAATGTACACATCAGACATGTCAGAGGAGGAATTTTTTGATTTCTTTAGTAGTTAATTAACTGGGGGAGAAGAAGAGGGGGTGCATAGGGGGAGAGGGGGAGGGGGGGGAGGGGGGAAGGGGGGCCCTTTTGGGGAAGGGGGGAGGGGGGAGGGGGGCACTTTGGGGGGGAGGGGGCATTTTGGGGAGGGGGGCCCTTTGGGAGTGAGCGTCCCTTTGGGGGAAAAAGAAAAAAACAAAGAACTTTATTTAATTGAGAGACTCGCCTCCTCTTCGGAGGCGAGTCTCTTAATTCTTTTTTCTGTTTAGATTTCGTATGAAAATAAAAACACAACAATTTTAATTTCTAATTTTAAATTTTTTTTAGAATCGTTTGACTAATGTTTGTTGACCCCGCAGTGAATCACCTACGACAACCTATCCTACGTTGTCCTCGTCCAAACGGAAGAAACACCTAGCGTTTTCCACTGACAACCCTCTCATCTCCCTTCTGAGAGCTGCTATATGATCGGTCAGCAGCTTTATTGTCTTCAACATTTCCGTCAGTAAAATTCTGCTTTGAGGTGTTATATTCATTGCTTTACACGCCAACTGACAAATAGGAGAATGTCTGAAATGTTCCACTGCGACGTCATCGCTGTCTAACCACGTGTGTATAGTGAGTCCACATTGGAAGCATTGAACAACATCCTTACCACCTATGTAAAAGGACCCGTGAGCGGCGAGAGTCTCTGCGAAAGAGCGTGGTCTATACCACCCAAAGGCGTTGAAAGTGTCCAGTCTCCTCCCTAAACCCGCAAAAGCCGTGTACTTGGCCGAGCTGGTGCTGTCGCACATGATGGTAGTAAGGTGGATAGTCAGTCAGTCAGTCAGTCAGTCAGCTTTTTTTCCCCGACTGCTCTCCAAATGAGACACTAACCAGTGATGTGACACGAGTGAGTGTTCTATATGGTTGTGTTTAAACGCCTCTCCCGTCGGCTGACTGCACACCCTCGGAAGACGACGACGATGACACCACTGCAGACACACGCTCCTGTGTAGCGACTTAAGATTTGATTGTGCGCTGGTGCACAACCTCTATTTTTTTTCTTTCACAAGTGTATTAGAAAGGGTGTGCTCGATGTTATATTCAACTACTCCCTTAAAAGTTATAGCAAGAGCCCCTTCCTTGGTGTTGAAAGTGAAGTAATATATGAATGACGACGTCAGACCTTCCCATGTGCTCCAACGAGACTCGAATGAGTTGAAAATGTGTACTGCGATGATCAGCTCTGCGATGAGGTCTTTTTCTTTGGATTGTTGAGCGATCCTATCTAACTCGTCAGACGATAAAGGTAAATACTGCCCCAGGTGTTTCCACTCGCTACCTAGCCACTCGGCCATGACGCTAAAGTATCGCTCCATTGTTGACAAGTCGGGATTGTCGTAATCCAACTCACACTTGGTGAAAAAGTGCAGCGTCTTTAGCAACAGATCCGGTCGAGCGATACCGATGAAGGCGAGGGTGAGCTCTCGCCATCTCGCATGAGGTGTAGTTACACGCCACCAAGCTTTGAACATCTCCGTACACATCTCCTCCATCGTCTTGTCACCGTCTACTAGGGTGTCCATACGGGCGACGGTCATCCCCAAGTAACCTCCCAACGCTCTCCAAGATCCAACTAGTCGTTGACCTATTTCATGAAGCAACTGATCGCTATATGCGAAGCCTGCTACCACCTCTCTTCTGACACCATTACCCTCAGTCTCCACACGCACGTCACGCTGCTCTTTACAGGGAGAGAACCCCTGTGCCATTGCAACTGTTTCCCCCCTCATCTCGTCTTTAGGTAAATGACGTGGTGGTGGTGGTGGTGGTGGTGGTGCTACTGCTTGGTGCTGACGCTGGAGGTAGTGGTGGTGGTAGATGTGGTAGGTGTAGTGGTCAGACATGATATGGGTTTTACAACCAAAAAATCTGAGCTTTTTATACAGAGGATTTTAATCTCTTTTCCAACTGCATACCCGACTTATCCACATGAGACTTTTCATCAGCTCATTAAGAGCTTATGAGGAGGAGGAGTGGTATTCGGATTTCCTTTTCATCTCCATCTGTGGAGGGCAGCTGAAATGTGATTTTCATACAACCCCTTACTGAGGGCTGGTTGGTCTTTTTTTCCTAAACACATAAAAAAACTGAGCTCTTTTCCCTGAGGACCACTCTCCTTTTTATGATGTAACAGCAGAGGACAGGTGAAAAACGGATTAATAGACATCCTACTGTGATAACGACCTTAATGCTCTTTCTTCTAAGAGTCAGCAAAACCAGCAGGTATCCAGAAGCAGGCGTATATAAGGGAGGTGAAAAACCACCATTCACTCACTCACTCTTTTCTCTACACACACCATCATGAGCAGAAGACCAACTAAGTTACAGCTACACAAAAAGACGACGAAGAGGGGGCGTTTAGCGTCTTCCCTTGCTACTGAAGATGGTGCTACCACCACAACCTCACGGTCTTATAACCTTTGCGGTGTAGCGAGTACTAGTGACGGTAGTACTAGCGGTGGTAGTGTTACTACACCTACTACACCTACGCATGCACCTGCTACACATGCTGCTGCTACGTGTGCTACTGCTAAGGCTACAACATCGACAAGGACCCCTACTGTGCACCCCTCGCTTGCCACGGCTACACCTACTGCTGCACCTACACTGCTACACCTAGCTACTACTGCTAACGACCCTACCGCTGCTTCTGCCGCTGCTGCTGCTGCTGCTACTGCTGCTGCTGATGTACGTACTGATACACTTACTACGGAGACCCCAACTGCTCCGGCTGCTACTGCTACTGCTGCTGCTGCTGCTGCTGCTGCTACTACTACTACCGACATTGGGTCGCCTCTCACATCCTTAACCGATGCTGAATACACTTACATTGATTTCAACACTCAGCTCATGCACCACGTAGTAGGAGTGGAGGAGGAGGGAGAGGACGAGGAGGAGGAAGAGGAGGAGAAGGAGGAGGAGGAGGAGGAGACAGAGGAGGAGGAGGAGGAGGAGGAGTAGGAGTAGGCGGCGACGGCGGCGATGGCAGCGACGGCGGCGACGGTGGAGACGGGGGAGACAGAGGATGAGGAGGGGGGTGAGGAGGTTCAGGTGTTTTTTCATGCTCCCCCCTCCTCGATGACTTATGACCCCGGCTTCACGACTACTGGCACGGACGTTGCTCCTGTTGTTGGCTCTGCTACTGATTCAGCTCACCCTGATGGTGTTACTCTTCTTGTCTTGAAACCTTCTAAGAAGGGTCGCACCCTGAGCTCCAAGAAGAGAAAAAGAGAAGAAGAAGAAGAAGGAGCAGAAGAAGCAGAGAATGATGTCACGAAGGTCCGCATGTTAGAGTTCTTCTTCGATGGTTTGAAGCTCGAGATCTGGTTGGATGAGGTTAGACTGTTGAGGGAGCGCTACAGCATCAAACACACGACTCCAAACCCCACCAAACGAGTGCGCTTCACCATCGACGGACTGCTCAAGCTAATAGGGAACATCGCCAACATCCACCAGGTGGCACGGATACGCGACGCGGCAGCTAGGCAGGGCCTCCCCTTTCACAAACCTTGGTTTATGGTGTTGGACGCAGCGGTCAGCTTCTACAAGGGTAAGAACATGATCCATGTGCGCAAGTACGAAGGCGTCGACAAAACCGCCACACTGGAGGGGGTGACGCTGTCCAACAAGGCACTCAAAGAGTTGGATGGCAAATGAGAGATTATTCTCAAATTTCTCGGTAGAGTTCTGGAATGAGAGGTACGCACGCACACACGCACGCGAGATAGTGTTTGACGGATGCTGCGTAGACAGAAAAAATAAGAGAGATAGGTAGATAGATAGATAGATAGATAGATAGATAGATAGATAGATAGATAGATAGATAGATAGTTAGAAAAAGATAGATAGCGATAGATGGCTAGGTAGATGAAAAAATAATAGGAATAATTTCTCTTCACATAATATATCGGTAACTCAGTAAAAAAAAAAGTTTTAAAAGGTCGTACAATCACGACAGACACGTGGAACAATGAAGGGTCATACCGAGAAAGTGTCCTCTATGCGGCGAAGGTTGTTGTCGAAAAATCACCTGTCGACACGAAACTCTCAACATAGTAACTATCCCTCCGATGATATGCGCTATACCGAACGGTGAGGAATACAAACAGGTGTCAGGGTGCACGGGACTCGTGTGAGTGTGACAAACTTAAGACTGCCAACCGGTGAGTTGAGTGACGCTGTAGATACTATGCGACACATTCACTTGACGCAAAGATTCAGATACAAAGTAGGTTTGTCGCTAGGTTTAATATTACAACACAAAGAGGACAAAAGCAAACTACGCTACTTTCACCCCTCCCAAAACAACACAACTCTTATACAACCGCTTCCCACCATAACTAATTCAGAAACTTTAGAAGAGCTCCTCTAGCTCATGCAAAACACCATCGCTTGCGAAGAAGTACGGAAACTTTGCGACTCTGACACCAAGTGGCACGTTATTTTCCCCACCAATTTGAACATTTGCGTTTACATGGGACCGGGGGAATTTCCCATAGGCGGTAGGGTTACCCACTCGGGTCAAGTTGGAAAAAGAAGTGGTGTGTTTTCCTAACGCGGACAAACTGTGCGTCTTTCGCTGCATTTCCTTTCACTTATACAAGACTGGCAAAAACGCTTCGGAATTGTTACCTCAGTTCGATCCCACTGCCAAACCTGAAACCTTTCCAGGTTTAAACATCCGCAACTTACCCACGTTAGAGAACTTGTTTGATATACAAATAGCGCTTTACACCACCTGTGCAGTGAGAGGACAGAAGTTGAAAAGACGAGCTAGTCTGATCAGACCACCTTCGAAAACTCGAGGTAAAGTCAACCTACACCTGACGGCGAAAGACGGTTTGCCACAGAGTTCTTACTGAAAAGACACAGGAATCAGCTTTCCTCTTGTCTACAAGTCAAGTTGAGATATGTGGGTGGAATCTACCACAATGTGAAAACGATTTTCGAAGCGCTAGCAGATTTATCCATTTTCCCCCCGATGGCGATCCGGGAATGTACCCTTACAAGATCACCTTCGATTTCGAGGCTTTCTTCAATGCGTCCAAAGAACCATCCACCGAACATGTGTCTGTGCTGTGAGATTACATCACTTTGTCGGCTAGCGTCGCATCCGACTTTCCTGGGTGGGAGGGTCCGGTCTGCTTCGTGAGAGAATCCGACGCAGATTCCGACCCTTTGTTGGATAGAGCTTTAAATCACATAAACGACACCGCCAAAGTCATCGGGGCAAGGATGCTTGAGGTTTACCAACCGATGTTAGCGAAGTTAGATGCAGCGATAGGTGAAGCTCTCATGCTAAAGGAGGCAGTGTTCAGACTTTCTCTGGGTACAGGGGACTTCACTGCAACTCGACACAGACACCCATTAGTTCAACTGAAGCAGAGGCTTTTGAGATATCTCCGTCAAGTTCCAGTCGTATGTTTCAATTCGGGGCGTTACGACTTGAACCTGATCAAAATACAGCTTCACGCGTTCTTCCCCTCCAAAGGACGAAATAAAGAGGAATTCAGCATCATAAAGAGAAGTAACCAATACTTTACACACAGCACACGCTTTTCTTGGACGTAATAAACTATGTGGCACCGGGTTACAATTACGCGAATTATTTGCTGGCTTTCACCAGAAATCAAGAGAAAGGTCACTTTCCTTACGAATGGATGACATCTACCAGGAAACTGGAAAACAGAATACTACCACTGAGATCAGCTTTAGGCAGCAAACTGACCGGTACCAAGATAACCGAATCCGACTACGCCAAATGTGGAAAAGTTTGGTCCGAACAGAACATGCAAACTGTGAGAGATTACTTGATCTACTACAACAACAAAGACGTGAAACCTTTCATAGAGGCTCTGAACAATCACGCTAAATTTTTCAGAGATCGCGGAATTGACATGTTCAAAGACTGAGTCTCCCTTCCGGGTTTGACTCTACGGTTCTTGTTCCAAAACACAGAGGCGATATTCTAAACGTTTCCCCAGTTCGACGCCTACCTCCACTCTCTGATCAAAGAAAATCTAGTCGGCGGTCCTTCGATAATCTTCCATAGATTTCACGAGAAGGGTACCACGTGGATAAGGGAGCACAAGTACGGTGAAGAAGCGAGAATGTGCGAGCACATCCTAGGAGTAGACGCTAACTCGCTGTACTTGCGCTGCATGAGCGAAGCGCACTGCACGGGTAATTACGCGGTGAGACGTCGTGAGACCGGGTCCAAAGCTGAAATTAGACAAAAACACTCTCAGAGCACTTTTGAGTGGCTACGCTTCGTAGAGCACGCTCGCGATGTGAAACTATGCCACGCTTTGAACGGCGGCGATATGATTCTAGGTTGCCGAAGAATTCGGGTTGAAGGGTTTCACCCGGTCTCTAATACGGTTTTCCAGTTTCACGGGTGTTGGTTCCACGCCCACGAGTGCATACCACTGCAGCAATATCCGTGCTCTTCACTCAGGGATGAGAGATGCGACAGAACGGCTAGAGTAAGCGCTTACTTGAAAGCACTAGGTTACAAGCTGATCGTTGTGTGGGAGTGTGAATGGAGACAGATGAAACGTCGAGATCCACAGGTTAAGACATGCGAACAACACTGGAAGGTTGACGCTTTGAAAGTGTCTCAAAATGGTATGACCGAGAGCGACATCCTCTCCGCTGTCAAAGATGGGAACATGTTTGGTTTAATTCAAGTGGACATCACTACACCGCCTCACCTACGAGAATACTTCGAAGAGATGACTCCTGTTTTCAAGAACGTAAACCTTTCGAAATCCGACGCAGGAACTCACATTTCAGACTTAGCCAAGGAAGAAAAGTTGTTGAACACACCTCAGAGAAGTCTGACAGGGAGTTATCACAGAAAAAATATTCTCTTGGGAACACCGCTTCTTCGGTGGTATTTGGATCACGGTTTGATAGTCACCCAAGTACAGCTGTTTGTAGAATACCTTCCTAGACGACCCTTTGCCGGTTTTGCAGACGAAGTAACCACAGCGCGAAGACATGGCGACGTGAACCCGAGCAAGAAAATTCTGTCAGACATACAAGTTAATAGGAAATGCCACGTACGGTAAAACAATTTGCAACAAAGAAAGACACATCAATGTGAAATACACTAAAGGTCGAAATTTCGAATTATTGACGGATTCGTGGTGCTTCAAAAAGGGGGCCGAGTTGACCTCGGATCTCTTTGAAGTCGAACTGCAACCAAAAACGGTCAAGAACAACCTCCCTATTCAAATAGAGTTCATGGTGTATCAGTACACTAAGTAGAAAATGTTAGAGTTCATGTACGACTTTTTGGATAGATTCATCGATCGGAGCGATTATGCTCTTTGTCAATGGACATGGATAGTCTTTACATGGCTCTCAGCGGTGGAACGTTGGATGATCTGGTAAAACCCGACCTGAGAGAAACGTACTTCAGAGAGAAACGAAAGTGGATTCCAACAGCATTGTGCGACGATCACTTAGACTTTTTTGTGAAGATAAAAACTGAAGGCGTGCAAGGATGGCTCCCTCCACCTGGCGGCTGTTGTGAGAGACGTTACGTTCACGATCTGAGAACTTCGGGGCTTTTGAAATCTGAGTGGGAAGGTGACAGGATTCTAAGTCTCAACCCTAAGACTAACATTTGCTACGTTAAAGACTCGACAGGTGAAACAAAATGTAAAAAATGGAGTGCAAAAGGTATACAGAAAAAAACAAAACCTTAAAGAACCGAAAGACTTCTTGGATGTTCTTTCCAACCGAAAATCTATCCTTACTGTTAATAGAAATTTCAAAGTGGTACGAAACAAAATGGTTTCTTACACAATAAAGAAAACTGGAGTGCGATACTTATATTTTAAGCGTCGCGTGCATTCTGACGGAGTAACAACGAGTCCTTTAGAGTTATGAAAAAAAAAGATGTGTATTGGTGTTGGAAAAAAAATATCGCAACAAGACAACGTTGCGTACTTGGTTGGTTGGTTGGTTGGTTGTTTGCTTGCTTGCTTGCGATCTCTATTTTTTCACTTGGAAACTAATAGGTGTGTGTTGTTATTGTTATTGTTCTTTAAGATGGTTTGGTTCATTAAGTGTGTTTAGTATATCATCAATGCATGGGAGACTGACAAACTGAGACTTTTTTTTGCGGACTGCTCGAGTGTTAAAAAATTGGTTGATTGGAATGAAAAAATAAAAAATAAAAAATAAAAATTGTTGTGTTTTTATTTTCATACGAAATCTAAACAGAAAAAAGAATTAAGAGACTCCCCTCCGAAGAGGAGGCGAGTCTCTTAATCAAGTAAAGTGTTTTTGTTTTTTTTTCCCCCAAAGAGACGCTCACTCCCGAAGGGCCCCCCCTCCCCAAAGTGCCCCCTCCCCCCCAAAGTGCCCCCCTCCCCCCTCCCCCCCTCCCCCCTCCCCCCTCCCCCTCTCCCCCTATGCACCCCCTCCCCCAGTTAATTAACTACTAAAGAAATCAAAAAGATCCTCCTCTGACATGTCTGATGTGTATATTCAGACTCCGATACATATTATTATTATACTACTCATGGTGAGGGTTGTAGAGAAAGTGTGAGTGAATGACATTTTCTTCCCCCCACCCCTTATACACACCTCTGGAGATAAGCTGCTTAAGAGAGAGTGAGCTAATCCTGTTTTCAGCTGGGTCCTTCCTTCCACCCTAGATTCAAATCTTGTTTTTGATCTGGAGGTGTGTTACATCTATAAGAGGATCAAGTGTCATTAGGAGATTAAGGTGTTCAAAGAGAGCGTATAGAAAAAAACTTCATACAGCAAACAGCAGGTGATCATTAGACATGTTAATCAGGCGGTCACTTCCAGTCACGTGACCACTTTTTTTTTTTATTGGGTCACTTCTGTCACTTCTGGTCATGGCTAATCCCCCCTAAGTAAGTCACGTGACGTCACTTCCGGTCATCTTAAGTAGGTCACTTCCGGTCACGGGTGTGTGGTCTATTATGCAAATGAGGGGGTCACTTCCGGTCAAATGGAGGCAATATACCAAATAGGCCTTGAATAACATCTTGCCCTTATGCCTCAAAACCTATATAGCCAGCTAATATCCTGAACTACCCTAAAATATCCACCTGCCCTTATGCCTCAAACACTATATAGTGTGCCAATATACCAAATAGGCCTGAAATAACAACTCGCCCTTATGCCTCAAAACCTATATAGTCTGCTAATGTACTAAACAAGCCTAAAATATCTGCCTGCCCTTATGCCTCAAACACTATATAGGTTGAAATCATAGCAAACTGCCCTAAAATATCCACCTGCCCTTATGCCTCAAACGCTATATAGTGTGCCAATATACCAAATAGGCCCTCAATAACAACTTGCCCTTATGCCTCAAAACCTATATAGTCTGCTAATGTACTAAACAAGCCTAAAATATCCGCCTGCCCTTATGCCTCAAACACTATATAGTGTGCCAATATACCAAATAGGCCTTGAATAACATCTTGCCCTTATGCCTCAAAACCTATATAGTCAGCTAATGTACTAAACAAGCCTAAAATATCCGCCTGCCCTGATGCCTCAAACGCTATATAGGTTGAAATCATAGCAAACTGCCCTAAAATATCAAATTGCCCTTATCCTCCAAACACTATATAGTGTGCCAATATATACAAATAGGCCCTAAATAACAACTTGCCCTTTAGCCTCAAAACCTATATAGCCAGCTAATATCCTAAACTACCCTAAAATATCCACCTGCCATTATGCCTCAAACACTATATAGTGTGCCAATATATCGAATAGGCCTTGAATAACATCTTGCCCTTATGCCTCAAAACCTATATAGTCAGCTAATGTACTAAACAAGTCTAAAATATCCACCTGCCCTTATGCCTCAAACACTATATAGGTTGAAATCATAGCAAACTGCCCTAAAATATCAACTTGCCCTTATGCCTCAAACACTATATAGTGTGCCAATATACCAAATAGGCCTTGAATAACATCTTGCCCTTATGACTCAAAACCTATATAGCCAGCTAATATCCTGAACTACCCTAAAATATCCACCTGCCCTTATGCCTCAAACACTATATAGTGTGCCAATATAGCAAATAGGCCTGAAATAACAACTTGCCCTCATGCCTCAAAACCTATATAGTCTGCTAATGTACTAAACAAGCCTAAAATATCCGCCTGCCCTTATGCCTCAAACACTATATAGGTTGAAATCATAGCAAACTGCCCTAAAATATCAAATTGCCCTTATGCCTCAAACACTATATAGTGTGCCAATATACCAAATAGGCCCTAAATAACAACTTGCCCTTATGCCTCAAAACCTATATAGCCAGCTTATATCCTAAACTACACTAAAATATCCACCTGCCCTTATGCCTCAAACACTATATAGTGTGCCAATATACCAAATAGGCCTGAAATAACAACTTGCCCTCATGCCTCAAAACCTATATAGTCTGCTAATGTACTAAACAAGCCTAAAATATCCGCCTGCCCTTATGCCTCAAACACTATATAGGTTGAAATCATAGCAAACTGCCCTAAAATATCAAATTGCCCTCATGCCTCAAACACTATATAGTGTGCCAATATACCAAATAGGCCCTAAATAACAACTTGCCCTTATGCCTCAAAACCTATATTGTCAGCTAATATACTAAACAAGCCTAAAATATCCGCCTGCCCTTATGCCTCAAACACTATATAGGTTGAAATCATAGCAAACTGCCCTAAAATATCAAATTGCCCTTATGCCTCAAACACTATATAGTGTGCCAATATATACAAATAGGCCCTAAATAACAACTTGCCCTTATGCCTCAAAACCTATATAGCCAGCTAATATCCTAAACTACACTAAAATATCCACCTGCCCTTATGCCTCAAACACTATATAGTGTGCCAATATACCAAATAGGCCTTGAATAACATCTTGCCCTTATGCCTCAAAACCTATATAGTCAGCTAATGTACTAAACAAGCCCAAAATATCCGCCTGCCCTTATGCCTCAAATGCTATATAGGTTGAAATCATAGCAAACTGCCCTAAAATATCAACTTGCCCTTATGCCTCAAACACTATATGGTGTGCCAATATACCAACTAGGCCTCAAATAACAACTTGCCCTTATGCCTCAAAACCTATATAGCCAGCTAATATCCTGAACTACCCTAAAATATCCACCTGCCCTTATGCCTTAAACGCTATATAGTGTGCCAATATACCAAATAGGCCCTCAATAACAACTTGCCCTTATGCCTCAAAACCTATATAGTCTGCTAATGTACTAAACAAGCCTAAAATATCCGCCTGCCCTTATGCCTCAAACACTATATGGCCGTTTTTCACGAAACTGCTTTTTTTCATGCACCAAGGGGGTCAAATAAAATGTAGGAGTATGCTTAAAACCTTTTGTGTCCATATACCTTAGGGGGTGGGCCATACATAAAAAATATTGGGGCAGGTTAAATATATACAGTAAATGTATGATAGGGGGGCAAAGTTGTATAGTCATACCGTGTGGCTTCACGCCTAACGCCCTTTTCCCCTCAAGAAGGAGACATTCTTGTCATGTATAAGGGCATTTCTTTCATTAATATTATGCTTTAATATTGAAGAAAACATCCCAACCTGGGGTAGGAATCCATTTATAGCTACTTGATAGGTCATTTTAATGGTTTTGTGGCCCCGGAAACATGATGGTATGTCTTGAAAACTCCTGAAATCTCTGCATTACTTATTGTCAA
Source organism: Harmothoe impar (assembly GCA_947462335.1). Classification (NCBI taxonomy): domain Eukaryota; kingdom Metazoa; phylum Annelida; class Polychaeta; order Phyllodocida; family Polynoidae; genus Harmothoe; species Harmothoe impar. Next base: position 68,126,254 of record OX381716.1, on the reverse strand, counting down.
AGAAAATAATTCTGAGACAACAAGCTATATAGGGTTTATTTGTCCATAATGCATTAGCAAACATCCATATCTACAGCCTGGTATACAGTTATATGGGTCACAGGTGATTATATTATGTTTTAAAGCTTTCTGAAAAGGGCGTTAGGCGTGAAGCCACGGCGCTAACTGAGAGCCTCAAAAGCCTTAAAACATGAATAAAACATATTATTGTTTATATTTAACCTTAGATATCCCATAGGAGCAAGGGTGGTACATGGTAGTCTCCTCACACATCGATTCAGGGTGGTTGGATATCATTGACTATGGCACTGACAGCCATTGGTGAGGGCGTTAGGCGTGAAGCCACGATGCTGACCGAGAGCCTCAAAAGCCTTAAAACATGAATGAAACATATTATTCTTTATATTCAATCTTAAATATCCTATAGCAGCAAGGGTGGTACAGGGTAGTCTCCTCACACATCGATTCAGGTTGGTTGGAGAGCTTTTGGTATAGCACTGAGAGCTATTATTGAGGGCGTTAGGCGTGAAGCCACGACACTGACCAACAGGGCTAACATAGGATATATGCTCCCCCTACTGTATTCTATCCAATCTCTCGGGTTCTTAACTGCTACATATATGTTCCTGGACACCTCCAGTGCCTTGTATCAGTTCTTGTAAGATGGGTAAGGTCAAAACTATTGGATATCTTTCATTTCCTGAAGGAGTTGTTGACCTCTCGCCCAGAAAATGTTCTTAAAACATGATTAAAAGATATTATTTATACTATTAAACCTTAGATATCCTATGGGAAGAAGGGTGGTACATGGTAAGCTCCTCACATATCTATTCAGGTTGGTAGGATATCATTTTTTATGGCGCTGGAGCTATTAGTGAGGGCGTTAGGCGTGAAGCCACGACGCTGACCGAGAGGTTTAACATAGGATATGCTCTCCCTACTGTATTCTATCCAATCTCACGGGTTCTTAACTGCTACATTATGTGTGCTAGCACTCCTCCCCTACCTTATTCTATTGTTTCAAACATGTATAAGGCTCAAAACATTTCTATATTTTAGGTTCTTGTAAGAAATTGACTTTTTGGCCGGAAAAGGATATTAAAACATGAATGGAACATATTATTTACTACAATTAACCATAGATCTCCTATGGGAAGAAGGGTGGTACATGGTAGCACCCTCTCACATTGATCCAGGTTGATTTGGATGGCTATTTATACAGCACTGAGGGCTATTGGTGAGGGCGTTAGGCGTGAAGCCAGGGCGTTAGGCGTGAAACCCGGGGCGTTAGGCGTGAACCCAGCACATGTATTAGCTCTTAGCTATTGCCATGCATACGGTAGAATAATGCAATTAAACCACAAAGTAACCTATATATATAAGTATATCTATAGCATAGTGAAGTTGGTAAGATATGAGTACTCTGGATGATGCCACATCATTAGTGTGTATGTAGGGCGTTAGGCGTGAAGCTCCGTAAAAGTTCCCCAACTGCCTCAATATCCTCTCTAGGGTATTGTAAATAATCCTCACTCTTAATTCTTTTTTTATTATGTAGGTATATGTTAGGCCTTACCATGGTACATTTAAATATTCTGTTCACTGCATTACTCTTAGAGGTGGGGGGCATCCTTTAGGGCGTTAGGTGTGAAGCCAAAAAAGTTCCCCAATAAATATAGGCCTACAGGACATATACTATCCTGCCTATATGTGCATATCTTGTACTAAAAGAATTCTTATATCATTGGGGAATTGGAACAATAAAGAAATAAGCATATAGCTATTTAATTTTAATAATTATTGAGGTTGCACAATGGGTCATCATGATTTTCGGGTTGAAAAGGGCTGTTTTTCAGTACTTTTTGACCTCTAGCTCTCTTATTTAAACTCAGAGATAGGCAAAACCGGGGTACCCTCTAAAGTCCTGGTCTATCATGACCAGAATACATCAAAGGGATCGAAATATCTATCATATTTGAAGAAATCTAGGCAGGAGAAAAAGAAAAGTGAAAAAAAGCAGTTTCGTGAAAATCAGCCATATAGGTTGAAATCATAGCAAACTGCCCTAAAATATCAACTTGCCCTTATGCCTCAAACACTATATAGTGTGCCAATATATACAAATAGGCCCTAAATAACAACTTGCCCTTTAGCCTCAAAACCTATATAGCCAGCTAATATCCTAAACTACCCTAAAATATCCACCTGCCCTTATGCCTCAAACACTATATAGTGTGCCAATATACCGAATAGGCCTTGAATAACATCTTGCCCTTATGCCTCAAAACCTATATAGTCAGCTAATGTACTAAACAAGCCTAAAATATCCGCCTGCCCTTATGCCTCAAACGCTATATAGTCAGTTAAAGTACTTAACTACTTCAAGATGTCCACTTGCCCTTATGCCTCAAATACTATATAGTGTGCCAATACTATGGCCTTATGGTGTTTGTGGCCTAAGGGCATTTGTGGCCTAGTGGCGTTTGTGGCCTAAGGGCATTTGTGGTGTAAGGGCGTTTGTGGCATAAGGGCATTTGTGGTGTAAGGGCGTTTGTGGCATAAGGGCATTTGTGCTTTAATGCCATTTTTGTGGTATAGTGGCCCGTGGTTTGCCCTTATGCCTCAAACGGTCATCTTTTTGAGGGTTAGTGGCAAATTTGTGGCGTAAGGGCCCCACAAGGCCTCTGATTGGCTGGTACACCGGAAGTGACCCATTATGCAAATGAGGGGGTCACTTCCGGTTAAATGGAGGCCTATGATTGGTGTGGGTCATGATCTTGACCTCTAAGTAGGTCAAGGTCACGTGAAGTCACCTCCAGTATGCCCTATTCCGATACAAACAATACTACTGGCATGCTGTGTAGCACTCGGGTGGTTGGGGACCCCTTCAGTATCAGAGGTAGGCTCCATAAAGCCTAGTGGGAACCCATACTTTATATTGTCTAAAAGATCAAGCTCATCAGTCGAGTTACACAGATAGCTTTCCCATGCTGCTATATTTGACCCTGTGGGCAGTGGGATCTTAGTCTTAGCACCTTCAGCATTTGGCATACTGGTAGCTTTGACCCTTTGGTATATTGTGTCCCACCCACTAGATTAATCCCCCTACATATCTGGCCAATTGTCTTTCCTGTCTTCAGCTAATACTGAGGGACACATATTTATACTTCCGGGATCGCTTGATTCACAAGCAGACCTGATAGCATTAAAATCCATCTTTATACCTTTTGACAGTGGCCCGCCAGCCGCTATCTGTGGCTGTGCGTATTCGGTGTTCCCCATCTCCCTCGGGCCGCTCTCCGGCTGCCAGCCGGCGTGTTTCGGCGGCCTGGCTGCATCCCGGGATTCAGCATATAATCCATGTTTGTTCCATGGCACAGAACTGAATAGATCATCTATAATATGTTCATAATTAGCGTAAACATTTCCGTACACTTCTCTGGAGTCGACTCACAGCCGTTCAGCATCTTGCATCTCGTGTGAGGCCACGCGGGCCCCGAGAATCGGGCATCGACCAATGAGAGGCCGACTCACCTCCCGCAATGTGGCTGCATATAGTTATTTTGCCATCCATGTGGGCGGCAGTCCACGTGGCCGCATATAGTTATTTTGCCTCCCACATGGGTGGCAGTCCATGTGGACGGCAGTCCACATGGTGGGCATGGCTGTAAACAATGTGTCTATCATCGGGTACATACCCCATCAAGGTACATACCCCATTAAGTTGCACAAGCATATATGGCTTACCGATAAGACGGTCTAAGAAAATATCATTTATGACGTGGTTCTTACCGTCCACCTTCTGGTGTGCCATGACTCTCCTTCTTGATGTCGTCATCCACAAAACCTTGCTGATTGGCTATGGACCTGAGTTGCGCTGGGGGGTTTGGCCTGGTCGCTTTCCTGGGCACCTGTCTGCTTATCCACAGCAGCGGTACCCTGGGTGGCAGCTTCCATATTGGCTCTAAGAATGAAGACCTCACTTTCCATCACATCTAGAGGGTAGTTAGACGAAGCCGTAGAAAGCTTGATACTACCTGACCTAGACGTTTGAAGAGACCGCTGTGACCGGGATGACCGTGCAGTTGAGCGCCTGGCTCTGGCACCTTGCTATGTGCGACTCCGTGACCGGCCGCTGGCACTGGTGTCTTGTACACTTAACGCCGCCCTGTCTATGGTCCTGAATGATATGTCGGGGTCAGATAAATTGTCACTTTGTTGTACCCAACTCTGCGTTCTGTCTGAAGCGCGCTGGGAGTTGTGGAATCGACCTACCAGACCTCCTACTGGTTTAAGAGGATTTATCTCGCGGAGTAGGGGCATATATTAGGGAGAGTGAGACCAAGGCTCACTTACACGCCTTCACCAGCTTCATCATCGATTGCTCTACTACTACAGACTATCAACTCTTACAGCCGCGAAAGAGCTGCCACAACCTCGCCTCAATTTGCAGATCAGTTCACAGATAACGGTGACATGGGGTTTTATGATGTGGCGTGCGTATGTCAAACTACTGCTGTTGCTGCTGCTGCTGCTGCTAGTGCTGCGGGTCGTGCTACTTCTGCATTTACCACCGGTGTTAGTGATGCTTGTTCTGATGGGGATGATATTGCTGTTGCCGCTGCTGCTGTGACAGCTGCTGCTGCTGCTGCTTCTACTACTGCCTGTTGCTGATGCTGCTGCTGCTGATGCTGTTGCTGCTGCCGATGCTGCCACTGATATCGATGTTGCTGTTAGGGTACACTCTGTTGCTGTTGCTACTGCTGCTGCTGCTGTTGTTGCCGCTGCTCATGCTTCTGCAGCCGCTGCAGCCGCTACTGCTGCTGCTGCTGCTGCTGCTGGTGTCGACAAAGAACTGTAATTTGTCACACTTAAGCCTCTGGTTGAACGCAACGACTGCAGAACTGGTGCCTCCTGCTGTTGCTGCTGCTGCTGTTGCAGCTGCTGCTGCTGAACCTGTTTGTGTGAAAAAAATATTTTTTGATTGAAATGAGAATAAAAGAAAATGAAAATGACTTTTTGTTGTGGTTTTATTTTCATACATAAGTTAATTAAAACTAATCAGCTCAACGTTGACATGTTTACAAAACAAAAAACAGAGTCACATGTTCTCACTAATCCCCTAATTAGGTCACTTTTGTTAGCAAACAAACACGTGACGTGACATGTCACGTGGCACGTGGTGTTGTTTACAAACAAATGAGTCATGTGGTTGCTAATTAGGTCACGTTACCATAGTTACCAGAATGCTAGCCTCTGATTGGCTGAGAGCCCCTAAGTAGGTCACGTTACCATGGCAACGGGTCATGTGACCAAATCGAGGCCTCTGATTGGCTGCATGTCCAATGAGTAAAACCTAGTACTGTGTATAGTCCCGTTCCGATACATATTATACTACTGGTGAGATAAATGGTGTGGAGTTTGGAGTATAGGTTTGGTTTGAGTATTTGGTGGTAAGGGTTGCAACCAATTGGCAGCAATGAGCACCCCTGGCTGCCTACACAGCCATGAGTAACCCCACCTAATCTAGATAAAGCTAGTGCCACATGCCTCACTATATTCCCTATAGACATTGTTAAGTACCCTCAAGAACCCTTTAGTTACTGTTTAACAGCTTTATATAGAGCTCCTGGAAACTGCCTGGGCACTTTGGGTACCCTCATCAAGTTAGGCAACCTCATATACCAGATATATTCAGCCAAGTAGCAACAGATAACTCTGAGATATACTACCAAGCAACTTCTCATACTAACCTAAACTATCCCTAGACAGAAGTCAGTTAACCTCCCATGTCACTATACATGGGTTAAAGGTTGACATGGGCAACACGGCAACACATCCCTTTTGAAAGATGACATGGGCTACACAGCCTCTATGATGGACACAGACAAATAGGGTATAAAGTATTAGGTATTTGGAAAAACTGTTACCACGTTCTAGGTTTTCTGTGACTCCATTTACATTGTTAACTGATTGCAGACATGTCACTTGACCGGTCAGTGCCATTTCTAAGAAGGGTGGTATTGTTATGGCTTTAATTGTTCTGATGGTATGTGATTTGGGTATTGGTAGCGTGTTCAGTTGAGCTTCTAGTTTTTGAAAATCTGTGCCTAGAATGATTGGTGTGTCTAGACTAGGCAATATAGCAAATGTGTTACTGAAGGGTTTGATTTGAATTTGGAAATTGACTTTGATGGCTCTCTGGATGTGACACATTCCGCCGTTGGCAAGAAAAACTCAAAACCTAACACGAATAAATTCTGTAGGTACTAGTTTCGACAGGGTGGTGGCTAGTCCTGCTCTCATGCATGAGAGACTAGCACCTGATGGGATTGTGGTGTCATTGAAGCGGAGATCGATTTTGCTATTGACCATTTGTACAGACAAAACAATTTGCTCACCTGTTTCTTTGTGTTGATGTGTTGGTTCATGGTGTTGTCACGGTGAGGGTTGCATGTACCTTATCATGTATAGAAGGCACCAGTGTCGTTTAACATGTTGTGGTGTCTGATAGTCAATTAGCTGGTTGTCCTTGGTTGTGTCTTGGTTGTTGTCAGTGTTCATAAGAGTGTCGTTGTCATGTGGCCTATTTATGAGATGACCTGGTGGGCCGTGGTTGTAGCTGTCATTATTCCTCCAGTGGGGTGGTGGTTGGCGTCCTTGGTTCTGCTGATGGTAGTTAGACTGGTTACCGGGGTTGTACCTGTCCATTGGTCCATGATGATCGTTGTTGTAGTCTATTGTTGCTGTTGTTTCTCCAGCCCTGCTGTTGCTGGTGTTGAGGGTGCTGTTGTTGATAATGTTGATGTTGCTGTTGATACTGTGGCTGGTGTTGTTGATACTGGGGCTGGTATTATGGTTGTTGCTGATGTTGTCTATTGGCGTATCTATAGCCCTGAGGGATGAGTCTTGTTCTCTTAATATCCTCATCTGATTATAGTAGGGGTCGTAGTGTTCTGGGTTGCCTCTGTAGTTGGGGCTGACCTGGTGACCGGGGGGTAGTGTGGGGCCAACATCCTGGTGGTGGTTTGGTTGAGTTCTTCGTGGGCTCCTTGGTCAGTTTGTTGTAGGTGGGTTTACCCGCCCCCATTGCTGCTACCAAGTGTGTCTGTTCGTTTTGTTGCTTGATCTGCTCCCTCAGTACTAATAGCTCTTTTCTACCTGCTTTTGTCGTTCATTTGCTTTGATGTTGAGTTTCTCTAGTATCTCTGGGGTGTATTATAATAGCTGTTCATTTGCAATTCCTCTCATAGCCTTAACTGAGGTGTTGTTTGTGCTCGAGGTTCCTGCTGCATTCCTGACGACTTTACATGCAGGTTTTGGCTTGTTAATTGACATAGCCTCTCTAAGGTGGCCTGTGAGGCAGGTCTTGAGTTGGATTAACCTCTCTGCTGTTGTGGTTCTCTTGTTACTGAAAAACTCATTTGCATACTCTAAAATTTCATTCAGCGGTAGTCCTCTTTCAGCGAAAGGAGCCAGTATCAGAATTTTGATTTGTTCCTCCCTGTCTGTACAAAAGTTCTTGATTACCTGTTTAATTTTTTCATAGTCTTTCTTTATATCTGAGGTCTGCATCTTGTAGAAGGTGTGAGATTTGCCTTTGAGAAAGGCTGGTAGGTATTTTACTAATGCTTCCGGTCTGTTTGGGAATTTCAGTTTGCACCAATCTTCAAGATCCTGGAAAAATGTAGAACTGTCATATTCTAGCTCTGGCTGACAGAATGTATCTGGCTTCCTGAGTAAATAAAGTCCTCACTTCTGTGTGTTAATAGGTCTGTGAGTTTAGCTACTGCATTGGCATCGTGCTGCTGTCTTTTTACTTCATCTTGCACGCTTTGTAGATCCAGCTGCTCTTTCAGTTTCTTAATTTCTCTTACATCTTGAGCATTTTGTTTATCTTCTTCTTCTTGTGTTAGTCTAACTGCTTGAAATTGTGCGTCTATCATCTTTTTAATTCTTCTATTTACTTCCTCATTTGTCTGGAGGGTGTCCTGTGGGGGCGCCATAGCGGCTGTATTGTCTGTGCTAACCTCTACCGGTAGTTTCGGTAGTGTATTCTGGGTGACGTGGAGGTACTCCAGTAAGGGCATAAGAGAACTCACTTTGAAATGTTGACTTGTGTTGTTTTTCTTCTTGTTACTTCTTGTTGTGTTGAGGGGTTCATGTGGTTGAGGTGGTCCACTCCTTCTTGTGTTCCTAGCTGGAGTTTTCAGTGGTGGCCAGTGTTTGCTCACTGAGAAACTTTATCCTTAAAAAAGATTTATTGCCCGGTTTCTGCACCACTCTGTGGGCATGGAAATACCCTTATTGGATGAGTTATAAATGATACACCGAGATGGATATAATGTTCCTGTGGTTTATTCAATTATTAGTACATGAATATGATCACCTGCCGTCCACTGTTCTCCTCCCCTCTCCTGTGAGGAGGAGGCCAGTGACGTCACAGGGGTGATATATGGTACATGGATCCTAATTGGACAATTTACTTAATACTAATATGTTACCTAGGGTGTAATTGGTTGATTGCATGCGCCACCTTGCGGTGGTTACCTGACCACCTCCAGGGGTGCAGACGCCAACTACCAGTGTATTTACTTAGGTTGGCGCCGACACTTTACCACCTGGCGCATTATGCAATAGTGAGATTAGTAATTAACCCTCGGCCTGTCTGGACGGGTCACCTGAGTAATTAGGGGGAATTAATTATGTCTGGGGGCTTGGCTTGGCTTTGACTTAGTGAGAAGTACCAGGGTTTATACTTGTGGTTCCAATTAAATGTATATTAGACTTTATGTCTTCATACTTTAATTAATAAACAATAACCAATAATAAGTATGAATTATTGATATTAATAATTCATAATTATGACCTACTATTACGTAACATTACGTAATCACACAATATACAATTGGGGTAGAAGGAAAGAGGAGTTCTGCAATGTAACAACAGGCCCTTTCTATGTCTGCCAGGATGAGAACAAGACTTTGGATACCTAAAAAGACTTCGCCTACGAAGTTAAGGTATCTGGGAATGTGCATGATAGGCACTTGCATCATTATACCCGGTACGACTGTACCAGCACAAGGTCCGGACAGAAAAGCCTGGACTGCCCGAGGGGTACAATGAACACTCAGAGGGGGGAAATTGTGTGCCATATCATTGGTAAGCAAAGTGTTGGTCTCGGAACCGTGGCTTGGAGGGTGTTGTGGAGTAACTATTCGACAGGAGCAAAAGAGGGTAACACTTACGAATTCGGTGGGACGGGTTCTGGTAAATGCAAGATGTACTACAAGGTCAACAACGATTCCAGCAAACTCTACATCGAGCTGGGTCCCCTGTTTAATGAGTTTACTGCTCACAAGGACACGGGTAAGTTGAAGAGACCAACCCAGACGGTTCACTTGTGGGCAACCTTCACCTCTCGGAAGGTGGACTGGGAGGGGGGCCAGGGGTTGCTAGCACATCATCTGTGCGAGCGACTGAGCCGGATCAGCCTGAACTGTCTTACATTGAGGAGTTCCCGGACAGGGAGCTGGTCCCCGGAGAAGAGACTTAGTTGCTGGGTCCGAACCTAAAACCAAAAAAAACTGGGAACCAACGGAAAGGAGCTCCTAATCTGGTATCCTTCCAGATTAAGCAGGCCAAAATAAACCAGTGGTAGGACAAGTTGCATGAATATATCAAAGAGATGTGTAACACGGTTACTGACATGTCTCTCAGATATATTTTGGAGATGCAACAAAGAGGGGGATACTAGAGGAGGCTGCCGACAAAAGGGTGGCCAGCAAGATCGCTGCTGTGGAGAAGGTTATTACGAAGCAGAGACGTCTTGCAATAATTTTGCTGACAGTCGGGCTGTGGTCCATGACCCGAATTAGCGTTTCAGAAATTGTTTCGGACATAAGTTCCATGAATGGGATGGTTTCAGGCACCAAATTGATGCTTGGCTTGGAGAGGAGGACGCAGCAGACCCCGGAGAGGACTAATTTTCAACCGTCCTGGGGTTTAGTGGAAGGCAGTGCATGGGGAGTTTTTTTCCTACTCAACATGTAAGTAAGCAGTGGAGCAGTCCAGAAGGATGCAGTAGGTACATTGATCATGGAAGGAGGATCTTGGGTGACCAGCAGATACCAGCATAGTGGAGGTACTCGGTACCAAGGATTTAGGGCTGAATGTTGCCGGTTACGCCCAGGATGAATGGTCAGGAGACCACTGTGGGTTAACCTTGTACATTTAAAGTTTGGACTATATTATTCATCGAGTGGATTATCATTTGGAGAACTTAGAAGGGACCATCAAGGATGGTTGTCATGTCTTCAAGGTTTTTCTCTGCACCCAGAGGTATCATATGGTGCTACACATAATATTTGGATATACACCCCTAGGAGGTGGTTATATTTAAGAGCTCTTTTTCTCTTTGAGAGCCCGGGTATCTAGCAGGATCCGTACCCACAACCTCGGAACATTGAGCCCAACAGTTAACCTTCCATACAGTTGGTAACCATAGATAAAAAAACTGGATCCAAAGTGTTTTCGGATAACTATTTAATATTTATAGCTACACCCCAGTTATTATCTGGTGGGGGGTAGTGTAGGGGCTAGGTTGGTTACTATTATAGTTTCAGCGCTAGCAAGATGGCCAACGCTCCAACCGGGGGACCCGACATTTTCCAAATTTTACCTAAGTTAGATAATTTCCCCATACTCGCCTTTAACACATGAGGTGCCGATAAGTCCACACACTACACGGGTGCCGGTTTTACGTGACGGTACCCTCAGTAATTTGGCCCAGACGACAAAATATCCGAGCAAAAGCGGCCGCAACGCAAGAAGAAGGGCTTGACGCCAGCCTCGCTACTACCCGAGGTCATTGACACGGTGCTGTCACTGGAGAAGCGCATGGAACAAGTTGAAAATGATGGTCTAAAGACAGCGAACATCCTTAAGGGACTGGATAATCGTATGACAGCGGCAGAAACAAGGTTAGGAACTCGGGAATATGACACCGGAGAAACGTCAAGACTGCTGTCAGAGCTCACGACCAAAGTCAACGATCTAGCTAATACGGTGCGTGTTTTGAATGACAGGGTCAAACTTAATGCTGAGCACATAGCTGTCACAACTAGAATTGTTGGTCAACATGTCCTATCTTTCGACAAACTCGACGAAGCTGAGAAAGCCAAAACAATTTTAATTGAAGGCGTGTCTGAGCCAGTTGGTAATGAAAACCTAGGAGCCCTGGTCGACGATTTATTTGCTGAACTGGGTTACAGCAGTGAAAAAGTAGAAGCAATCTTCAGGCTCGGGAGAGTATCTAGAGATAGACCTGACTTCAAGAGGCCCATTGTTGTCAAGCTGTCACACAGGGGATCGAAAGGCGACATTTTTAGGAATGTCAGGAAATTACAAGGCAAAAAAGAATGGGGTGGTATTAGTATCATGGATCAACTGAACGAGGTCGAACGCCGCCAGTACAACGACCTACGATCCATCTTCTTTCTTGCAAAAAGGTCTGGGGTGAAAAGAGTGAAGCTACACCAACGAGCAGTAGTTATCGACGGGTATTCCTACAGACATGCGGACCTTGGAAAGCTACCCTACAAACTGTCACTGAAGAAGGCCACGACTGCAAAAACAGAGGATGGGATCGGGTTCAAATCTATGCACAATCCTTTGTCGAATCTCTACCCCTGTAAGGTCTCCTACGGTCCATACGAGTATAACAGTGGCGAACAAGCATTGCAATATGCTAAGGCTAAGGCTGCTGGAGATATGGATGCTCAGATCGCCATCAAAAATTCCACAGACCCGTATGAAATGATGAAGCTAGGCTCCCAAATCAACAACCCCAAGGACTGGAAAAAGGGTGAGACCAAGCTTGTGTATAGTCTCATACTGTCGAAGTTTGAAGAGCCAGCCCTGAGATCCCTACTGCTTAGAACCAAGGACTGTACACTCTACGAGCTAACTTACAACAAGACCTACGGGTGTGGTCATCACCTTGGTAACGCACACAAACTCTCTCAGGAAAAATTGTTAGGCCTCCTCCTACAAAAAGCTCGTGGTGAAATTAGAGATGAGGAATACAAGGAAAAACACCCTGATGCTGCAGCTGAGCACCAACCAGAGACAGGCACAGAAGCAGAAACAGAAGAAAAGGGGGCAGCTGACGCAGAAAAAGAAACAGAAATAGACTCTGATCACGAAGAGAGCTACGCAGGCTCTGATCCCTGGGACCCCATCAACGTCTCAGACCAAGAAGAACCGCCCCCTCCACCTCCACCTCCTGTTGTCACGCCAGACCAAGCCGACCAACCTGCAGATCCACCAGCCACTGGAGAAGACGCCTCCCCTCCCCCTGATGGTACCGTCCAAGAAGACACTCACATGTAACCTGAAACAACCCACAGAGTTAAAAATATTATTGAACTATTTTTCGAATTAGATTTCTTTCATATAAAATACATATAAAATCAAACAAAATCTACACTGTACTCCCCAAGTAGATCTCCCATGATTTCAGTATACCGGTAAATTGTTTTCCGAATTAAATTTCGTTTTATATAAAAACATATAAAATCCAGCAAAATTTTCACTGTACTCCCTAAGTAGATTTCCCAGTATACGGGTAAATTATTGAATTATAGAATAATAGGTCTAAATGAGTGTCAAATTGTATGTAAATATGTTAATTTAATACAGAAAAGGAAGGTTGTAAATAATGTTGTGTTTTTTGATTGTGTCTCTTGACCTTGTTATGTATACATGGAAAATCGTCTGTGATCGTTTTTTATCTAAATCTCTGAGAAATCAGCCTGTAAAATTTATTGTTACATTTAACATTACCTGTGATACCTATATATAGGCTTTCTTTTTCACCTGAAATTATTTTAAACGAGTTGAAAAAAAATAAACCAAAAAGTATATGTCGGTGCTTCCCCCCCACAAAACCACTATGTCTGGTCCCATCATCAAATCATGCGAGGGTGGCCACAAGCGCCCATGCCCTACGCATTCTTTATGTTTATATGTTGTGTACAATTTCTGGGCAAATCCATACATATCAGATCTCACTGATACATACGACAGCCTACTGTGTATTTTATTTGTGCCTTACTGTAATGATTGACGAATGTACCATACTACCCGGTAGAGGTCTGAGCCTTTTACATCTAAACGCTAGAAGTATTAGAAATAAGTTTCCACAAATTAAAGTAGAACTCTGGAACAAGGTTGTGGATATTTTATGTTTTACTGAATCCTGGTTAACTTCTATAAATTAAGACTCAGATCATTGAAAGAATTGTACACACTAAGATTTCAAATTACCTTGACACACTTAATATACTGGTTGATGAACACTGGTGGATACAGGAAGAAAAGGTCAACTGTTGATACAATCAGCACCCTTACAAATGATATTCTAAGAGAACGTGATAAAGGTAATATCACCTTAGCTGCCTTTATCGACATCAAAAAGGCGTTTGATTCCGTAAATTATATTGTTTTATTAAAGAAATTGGAAAAATATGGTATTGGAGGTAAAAATCTGTTGTGGATAAAGGACTATTTTACTGGTAGATCCCAGATGACTTAATGTAACGATACCATGTCTAATGTAGCTCAAATGACATGTGGGACCCCCCAGGGTAGTATTTTGGGTCCTTTATTCTTTTTAGTTTATGTAAATGACTTAAAAGTAAATTTTTCAAATGTAAAAACTTTAATGTATGCCAATGATACGGTATTTTATACATCTGGAAAGTCAATTCATACTCTAGCTGAAAACCTCCAACTTTCGCTAAACAATTTTGTAAACTGGTCCTCAAGATATAAATTAGCTATAAATGAATAAAAAACTAAATTAATGCTCTTTTCTTCCAAAATCAAATCGAAATTAGAAATCTTCAAATTAAAATTAATAACGAAAAACTAAAATTTGTACCGATTTATAAGTACCTGGGGGTTACCCTGGATTATGAGTTGACTTTCAACCAACATGTAAAGGAACTAAAAGAAAATCTTGGGTTTAAGTCTTATTTACTAGCCTTATTGAAATGTTATGTACCTACTGTCATTATGCTGATCATTTACAAGACTTATGTATTGCCGTTATTTGATTATGCCGATATTATGTATCACAGTGCGAGTTCTACCGGTATCACCTATTACAATCAGTACAAAACAGATGTCTCAAATATTGTCATAAGCTTCCGATCCTCACCTTCACAAACTTTATTCACAAAAAGGCAATGTTACCCAAGCTGGTGGATCGCGGAATTTATCATGCCCAATTGTATGGCTTCAAATTGTCAAAGAAGATTGATGCTTTAAATATAAGACCTAGAAATACACAAGAGGCTCAAGCCCCTCTTTTAAAATACAATCATATCATTTAACATCCTATGAGAAGTCAGTAGAGGTGTTCGTGGCTCAAACCTGGAACGATCTTGACCAGAAGTACCATAATATTATTGACATTTCAACCTTCAAAATTGAAATGAAAAAACTACTGAGCCAAAAAGTGGCAGCATACATTGACTGATATATATTTTACATTTTATATGATTCCTCATTTACAAGTAGTTTATGGGTCTTCATCAATCCGTGAAACTATATTATTCGACCTAAGCTAGGCATTTTAAGTTCTAACACCACTGTAGATGTTTGCTGTCAAAATATGTATTTGTATCCAGTCTGATTTTATTGCCCAATGGTACATCATAATACAGTTTAATATTATAATGTAGCGCCTGTCTAGTCCATCTTGCTATTTACAGAACAAGTGTACTCACCAGATACCGTGATAACATGTTAAGGTTGGCACCTAAAATCAGCCATGCTGAATGCCGCTTCCTCATCGTTATTGACATCGGAAATTATTTTTATTTACCATTGACTATACACCATAAAAATAATCAAATGTGATTTCTCCGGATTCTATGATAACGCGTCGATGGACATGAATTTTACAATGTATATTGATGTGGTCAATAAACCATTAAAACCCTTCCAAAAATAGTTATGTGCGGATTCTGCTGGATGTTGGTTCTGAACCCTGTTCCGAGGTCCTGGGAGTCGACGGCATGTGGCAGCACCTATCGTGCCTCTGGGGTAAGGACAGGGGATGCTATAGGTGTTCTGGACTACACATGCATGCAAAGTTCGGCCACCTATATAGCTGTCCAGGAGAACTCGCCAACTAAACTTATGGTTGCCCACCTTTCCAACCAACTTACCTGATTCGTGGTTCGGACATATTAAAACTCGAAAACAGACCAAAGTTCTTTCTAAAGAAATAAACTATCACACAGTATCCGAACTGACTTGACTTCTTTCTTTACAATATCCGATATCATAACTAAGGGTCCGTTCCAACATAAACCAGAAGAGAACATTCTGGATCCATGGAGAAAGATCACAAATGCAATTTGGTATAATTTAGGTTGATTGTTTGTATTGCAGACCTTTCCAAGCACTGAGTTCTCTGAAACATTCCTCCATGATAGAAGTGATGGGACTGACTCGTGACCGCGTCATGGAGTTTGTTGAAAAGAATGTAAAATCCGAAAAGATAATCTTTGTAAAAGAGACACTGACAAACCGGCCCATACTGATGTCAGTGTCAGCCATTACCTTCTACTGCGCAGCACTCTGCCAGGTGCTGCAGGATGATGTCGGTCTCACGGACAAACTCACCACCTACACCCAGATCACTGCATACATCACAATGGTAAGATCATGCATCTGCACATCTGCTGTAAAATATATATGACTCAGGCTATATATCAGAGATTTTCAAGAATGAGAAACAGGTACCGCAAAGAAAACAGTAAGCTTCAGGACAAATTTGTCCAGCACAGGTTAGGTTGTATCGAGTGGGTTATTATGGTTTATACCATGATTCTGGCGTTTCTCGTGCCGAGAGTGGATATTTGCCGTGTGGTTATCTCAGGCTAATGCACGCTCAGAATTTATTTTCTAGTCCAAGACGTTTTTACATATTATAACAAGTTAATGAAATGAACTGCCCGGGAATTGAACCCGGGCTGCTAGTGCGAAAGATACGACCGCTAACCACTATACCATCTCGACCATACCCGGTTCAACCTCTAATGGAAGTGAGATTTATGAACATCTTAATAGGAGGTCATAGATTCCACCATGTTTGTGGGCATTTTGGCATTGCGGAACCAGCCCATAGATGAGGCAAGGGAATGTGGAAGGCAAAACCCCAGGGCAAAACGGCTCCCATAGTGGGCACTGTACATCTACGGGGGCCCTTGATGGGGGCCCCCATGTCCCATGTCGATTTTAAGAAATGGCCACGTCGCCATATCGATTTTAAGAAATGGCCATGTCGCCATGTCGGTTTTAAGAAATCCCATGTCACTATCTAGTTTTTCCTCATGTCCCATGTCACTAAGGCCAAAAACGGTCCATGTCGCCGTGTCAAATTTAAGGGTCAAGGGCCATTCTACGGCCGGCTGTGGAATGCAATCCTGGTCTATGTGGAGACAGTAGAGAGGGGAGGGGAGGGGAGGGGAGGAGGGAACGGAATGGAACACCACTGGTATAGTCAGCAGTACACCTGATAACTGTGCGTCACCAGTGACAAGAGACGGGAACGTCATCAGATGCTACCTGCTGACTATGCATCTCCTGTCACCAGAAAGAACCAACAACCATGAGCGTGTGGGGTGGTCTAGTGGTAAGGCCCGCGGCTACAACGCGGTACCCAGTGGGCACAAAATCCAGTTCAGCGTTGAATCAACATTGAATCAACATTGTATCAACATTGACAACCATTCATCAATGTTGATTCAATGTTTTGTGCCCACTGGGTAGGTCCCTGTTTGATTCCCGGACGGTGTAGCAGATTTTACTGCTAAACAGAGCGCCCTGTTCACATATTTGAAGAAAGGGTGGTACAAACGCCTTAAAGGCTTGTTGGGAAAGCATTCGTTCACTATAGCGCCTTAATAATGCACTCGCCTTCCGCTCATGCATTATTTGGCGATATACCTCACTCATGCTTTCCCAACAAGCCGTTAGTGCATCAATATTTAACCTGATACCAATCAACCACCACTACAGCTGCATATATAAGAGGCTAGTATCTGGGTACCTTTAGGCATGTAAGTTTATATAATTGTGTATCTAAACTTGATAGAATATTCAATTAAATAAACATTCCTCTATCAGATATTCATCCAGAGATCAATGAAGACATCAAAAGGCAGCAAAGTATCCACCAGTCTCAGGTCAATGTGTGAGCTGGCCTACAGAGGCCTCATGAAGCGTACTGATAGCACTGGTAGAGGACTAGCTCAGCTCCTGTTTGATGAACAGGACATGGAGGGCGTGAACACTGATGACGGTATGTAAATAGTTACATTCTCTTGATAAAGATAAACTGCTGCACAGGTACTGAAAGCATTCCATACTAGTAGTATTTAAGACTTAAATAGGTACAATCGGACTACAGGGAAGTTTGAAACTGCCACTTGTAACGTTTACATGGGTTAAATGACAAGTTCAGCATACTTTAATATTTGTTTAGGACAAATGAACTCAAGCACAAATTACACCACTAGAGATGTGTTCAATACATTTGGTGGGTATTGTGTCAATGAATGCAACAACGGTCACTTTGTCTTCATAATCAAAATAGTGTATAATAGGTGTCAGGTGTTGCTAAAGATCAGAAACAAAGGGCAGTTATAGAAAAACAAAACTCTCCCTTTTACAGTTGAAATGGCAAGACACTCAGGCTTGTTTCTACAAACCATTATTGAAGACAACCAAGGAAAAAAGGTTCTTGGAGAGTTTGTACACCTGTCTATCCAAGAGTTCCTGGCAATGGCAGGGCTACTGCTGCAGACTACAGACAACATCAAGGAGGCATTGCGCATGCTGAAAACCTCGGGACAGTTCAACATGGCCTTACTGTTTCTGTATGGCTTTGCCTTTGACAACAAAAATGAATCTCTTCAGAAGCTCTGCACTGATCTTGGAGGGAGGTTTGATGTTGATAAGGAATTACAGGCTCACCTTCAAAGCTTCATTTGTGTGAGTAGTATTAGATTATTATAGTAGTCCTATTATAAAGTTATGGATCAATATCTTGTGAAATGCAACTACCCCAGCTAATTAAGTAAGTTTTATAGAACGTTTTAAAACGGATATATTTGGTTTGGAAACAAACATTTGTTACAGAATGTTTCATTGTGATTTTGTAACGTTTTCATAGGGTTTGTCCCAATATAACAATCTTTTGGACACCTCCCACATATATTAGCCAAAGTAATTGCGACCAACCCCTCCCACTAATATATGCGTTTTATAAATGACCTCCCCTCCACACGCACAAAAAAATAATCATGTCTGGTAGGACTAGTAGCCCTGTGCATGGTAGGACAAACGCAGGGAGGTGCTGTGAGATGGAGTTAGTGTCCAGCACTGACTGGCTGCATCATGGAGACAAAGGTTACATTGAAGCAACATGCCATTATTTTCTTTTTCAAAAAGTGTTTTATTTTGACAAAAGATAATGAATATGAAAGTAAATGTATCAGCCTCGAATGTGTGCATTGTATTGCCTCTTGTTTTATATGCTTCTGGCCTTTGAGCCCATTCAGTAACAACATGTAAAACCCTGCAGTAATTCGAACCCAATATTTTCCAATGCCCATGAGAAATGCCCTGCACCGTAGCAGCAGAACCATGGAGCCATGAGTTATATGACAGGCTCTTATGTTAGAATCCTGTTTAGTTGGTAATTTCCATTGTATTGTATTGTATTTCTACTGCCTCAAGTAAACATCATTTAAGTCTCTCAGCTACTTTGGCCTCGGCTTATATGAATGGCATTCCCTCTCAGTCACCAAGAGTAGTGCACTTGGATCATGGCATCCACAGTCTTAATAGGTGGTCGTTAATATGTATGCTTAAAGGGTTAGGTTCTTATGTGTTATACCTCGCGACAGTCAATAGGCTTGTAGAGTGGCCGCTGGATGGATGGGAGGGGGGGGGGGGGTTCTTGCAGACAATAGCTATTAGGGCACATATAGCTGACTGGGGCGGAAGGTGACAAAAACAAACAAAGTCAGCCATATCAGAGGCCACATTAACTTGTAGAGGGAGGGGAGCCGCTATCATATTTTCAAGTATGGTTGACATCAAGCGCCTGCAAGTACTATCAGACCCTTCTCAGTCTGGACAGATAAGAGCTTGCGTGTAAACCTTATGAAAAAGTTTTTTTGTGATAATGTATAACGTTTTCAAAAAGTTAGGAAAGCATCTTTGCAAACGTTTGCAAACCTCCAGGAAACATTTTCCAGCCATTGGGCAAATGTTTTTTTTCAGCTGGACTTTAGCTTGTCGATGGATTGCATGGTATTACCATAGGAAGTGTGTTTCATGCCGAGACATTACCATGAACAACAATAATGGGGGAACCAATGCAGAGTCAAACAGTTACAGCTATACTGGCTTGATAATTTCTTAGGGCAAAAACAAATGTTTTAGAATATTTTGGAATATAAAAGGGAAATATTTTGCCTTACACCATACATTTTTTAAATTTTAGGATGTGTCTGATGAAATGCAACTACTACAGATGGTCCATGAGAGTCAGTCCCCTGAGATGGCACACCATGTGGGGCAGCAGAAGTTCAAAGAGGAGGTGGAGTTTAACAACACCAAGATGACGGTGGTTGATGTGTTAGCACTGACCTTCCTGCTGCAGCACAGTCCTATAACAACAGCTGTAAAGTATGTATACAACTAGCTTCATACTGTGGTACTTGAAACTCAGCAATATAGGATAGAAATGGCCAACAAACATATCATCCCTTGTCTATGAGCCCATTAGTAGGAATGATCAACATGGTGCCCCACAGGTTATCCTTTCTGGTGTGTTCACATATATTGGTGCCTGGATTATAAAGCAGTGGGGCTTGCTTACCATAGGAGGCGGACATGCAGTGCAAGATTTGGTGAGGAATGCAACACTGTTTTTCACTTGGTCCGTCATGCCTGGCTTGGTCTAGTGCACCATCATTGTAACCAGAATAAGTCTGCAGTGACCGCTATCACTACACTAGGGGTTGGGTTTCACAGGTAGACCTACTCATAATAAACCTCAGCTCTCACAGCGGGGGGGGGGGGGGGGGGCAGCTAATACATGTGTTGCATAGTGATTGTGTGTTTAGCAATGTGTAATTGATAGTCTTCCTTACCATCGTTAACCTACAAAGCAAGTTTCACGATACTAGTACCTTGAACAAAGAGGTTTGGGAAACAAAACTCACTTGGTTCATGTAGTTCTAGAGGAATACTGGTAGACTGCACCTAATTTCAGCAGATTAACGAATTGCTTGATTTCGAAATTACAATTATAATATAAAGATACTGCCTCGTGATACTGGTATACCCGGTACTAATGATATACCCATCGCCACCACTATATACTACAGTAAAATGCTGCTACAACAATTTCATTTATAACGAATTTTCAGTCATAACAAACTAATTGTGCTGCCCAATTCCAGTCCTATACTGTTCTATAGTAAGAAAATCCTGCTATAACGAATTCGCTGGGATAGAAATTCCTTTATAACACGTTTTTTAGCTATGTCATGGTGTATGGGCTCTACCTGCCGCCTTCCTACCCCCACATCCCGCCCTGGATGGCCCACTTGACACTTCAAACACAAGTCCTAGGTATATGACCTCATTTTGGGGTTGGGCACAAGTGGGAGGGGGGAAGTTCCCACGACGTTTTGTATCCATATTTTTTTATATTGTGTATATTTCATTTAATATTTAGGATCGTGGGGATTAACTGAATGTGTCTACACATAATCTTGTTTTTTAATGATAACTTAAATGAAAGGGAGGCAAATTATACAATAACACGTTCATGGTGTGTGAGTTACAGCTCCTACAAGTTACATACCCATATCCCATACCACATCCCAGCTAACAAGGAAACGCTATTTTATGTCAAAATAACGTTTTTTTTAATTTTATATAACGTTATGCCATAGTAATGAGCCTTAGAGAAACGTCATATAACATTATATAATGTGATGAAATGTTTTATAACGTTTTTTTTTGTTTACTGGACTCCTGACTTGATTGGGCACTACAACTGTACTTTTATGTCAATTCCTCCTGCAGACTTGCGTATGTAGATCTGGACTTGATGTGTGTCAAGGAACTCAGCACCTTCCTCAGCACCAACTACAGTGTCACCACGCTGACGTAAGTAACATTACACTTACCTCTGTTATACTGGTCACCATACGGGCAGAGTGTGACATCATACTGGTCTCCACACGGCAGAGTTCGATGTCATACTGGTCTCCACTCGGCAGAGTTCGATGTCATACTGGTCTCCACACGGCAGAGTGTGATGTCATACTGGTCACCACACAGGCCCAGTGTGATGTCACACTGGTCACCACACAGGCAGAGTGTGACGTCATACTGGTCACCACACAGGCCCAGTGTGATGTCATACTGGTCACCACACGGGCAGAGTGTGATGTCATACTGGTCACCACACGGGCACAGTGTGATGTCATACTGGTCACCACGCGGCACAGTGTGATGTCATACTGGTCACCACACGGGCAGAGTGTGATGTCATACTGGTCACCACATGGGCAGAGTGTGATGTCATACTGGTCACCACACGGGCACAGTGTGATGTCATACTGGTCACCACATCGGCAGAGTGTGATGTCATACTGGTCACCAGATGGGCACAGTGTGATGTCATACTGGTCACCACGCGGCAGAGTGTGATGTCATACTGGTGACCACATGGGCAGAGTGTGATGTCATACTGGTCACCACATGGGCAGAGTGTGATGTCATACTGGTCACCACACGGGCAGAGTGTGATGTCATACTGGTCACCACACGGGCAGAGTGTGATGTCATACTGGTCACCACACGGGCAGAGTGTGATGTCATACCGGTCACCACACGGGCAGAGTGTGATGGCTGATCTCTGCTCAACATGCACTGTACTCAGCGCATTACACCCTCAGCTCCAACAGGACATTAACAGAACTTCAGTAAGTACATCAGGAATCTGTCTGTACGGGGTCTGTGCTGTATAACATGTATGATTAATATCTACTGCCTGCACATATTCTCCCCACCATGATTTGTACAAACTGATATCATTAGTAAGGCCATTCAGACCGGCCTATAATGGCACAGACATTTAGCTATTAGCCATTCACTTCACAATGATCGCTAATTCATGCCTATTAAACTCAATTTTTTTAAATCTGTGTATACAAATGGGAATCCATGGTTACATTCTGCAGAATGTGTGATTTCTGCAAGGATTTGTACATTTTTACTTGTAGTTTTATATGAATTAGTAAGTAGGAACTAGGGAGTGTGTGATGCCTGTGCAAGCCCATATCATGGTAGTAGTAATTGATAACTCCCTAGACATTCACTAGAATGTAATTTCGCCAAGGGCTATTTGGGATTTGCATTTAGCATTGATTTCATTGTAATGCTAACATGTAGACCTACATTTTGAGGTTTCCCATATTTCAATCGGGCTCCCAGGACCAGATCTAGCACTGAATGTTTCCTTAAAAACATGGAATCACCTTCAAAATTGGGGCCCTTAAATGTGTGGGAATATTCATAAGAAACCGCCGGCTATGTATGTTTACTATATACTACCTGAATGCCAAAGTGATTAGAAAAGAAATAAGAAGTGAATTTACATCTATCTGGATGTACCTTTACTGAGGAGTAGTACATTTCCTATGTAAGGCACCTCCAGCATCGCTAACACTTTGAGTTCCACTACAATAGGAGAAGGCTATTTCTAGACCAATCCACGGCATCGTTAAACAGGGCGCTCTTGTTCTGCCAAATCACCTCACTTTTTGCAAAATAAGTGTCAATGGCTAGTTGTGCTAGAGTTATAACTCTTCCAGAACTCTCATATTTAAGATCTATATATCCGATGTGAGAAATGCAGTCAATAGAAAGAGCCTGAACACCCTACAGTACTTATGGTGTCATTAATGACAGCTAAAAAACATATAAGATATTATTTGTCAAGAACATAAAGTAAAAGAAAGCTATAATTTACTAATGCTCAAGACCTATTATTTTTATAGGAAACGTGGTGCCTATTCAAATGTTTGTAGTAAAGCGCTCGATTGTCATATATTACTGTTGTTGACCAGATTAGGGTAACACTAATACAAACTGTATTTTGTCTTATGTACATATTAACGACTATATGTTTGATGGGAAATACCACTTTACATTGCCTGCACAAACTGTGTAAAATTCATCATCATGTATATTTTACCATCTAAGTAATAGTCAATTTCTATAAGAACATCAATTGTAAATATATTCACAATGCATTTTCTTTATCAACATACACACATTTGGACACATGCACAACATTGTCCAGAGCGGGGGCCTAATGGATGTTGAATGTTGCCATACCATTAAAAAGTGACACCTAGTAGGTAGGGGTCAAAGGGACATGATCTGAAATATTCTCAACTGCATGCACTGTTGCTCCAACATACCCCTTCTTCATGTTCATACATTTTATATCATAATGTTTATATATATGATCATACTTTCAGTTAAGTGTCCCTCATGAAGTTGAGCAGTAGATTTCTGCTACAAATAATTCTGTTATATAACATTTTTGGGTATGAAAAGATCACACAACCAGCAGGCTTTTGTGAGTCGAGGGGTAATGTCCATAGGCCCCCACCATAGCCAATCAGCCCATATGTCTATGCTCCCTATCCTTCTCAAGGTAGCCCCAACCAGCAGCTGTTATGTCCCTCTAACAGATAGGACTACCTCTGCACTAACCAGCAGCTGGTATGTCCCTCTAACAGACAGGACTACCTCTGCACTAACCAGCAGCTGGTATGTCCCTCTAACAGACAGGACTATGTGACTACTTCTGCACTAACCAGCAGCTGGTATGTCCCTCTAACAGACAGGACTACCTCTGCACTAACCAGCAGCTGGTATGTCCCTCTAACAGACAGGACTATGTGACTACCCCTGCACTAACCAGCAGCTGGTATGTCCCTCTAACAGACAGGACTACCTCTGTACTAACCAGCAGCTGGTATGTCCCTCTAACAGACAGGACTATGTGACTACCTCTGCACTAACCAGCAGCTGGTATGTCCCTCTAACAGACAGGACTACCTCTGCACTAACCAGCAGCTGGTATGTCCCTCTAACAGACAGGACTATGTGACTACTCTGCACTAACCAGCAGCTGGTATGTCCCTCTAACAGACAGGACTACCTCTGCACTAACCAGCAGCTGGTATGTCCCTCTAACAGACAGGACTACCTCTCCACTAACCAGCAGCTGCTATGTCCCTCTAACAGACAGGACTACCTCTGCACTAACCAGCAGCTGGTATGTCCCTCTAACAGACAGGACTACCTCTGCACTAACCAGCAGCTGGCATGTCCCTCTAACAGACAGGACTACCTCTGCACTAACCAGCAGCTGGTATGTCCTTCGAACAGACAGGACTATGTGACTACCTTTGCACTAACCAGCAGCCAGTATGTCTCTTTTACGAATAGGACTCCATGTATACCCTTTATATTTATTTCTAAAATGACATGAATTGAATCTAGTCTTAACCCGAAGGGTAAGACGAAGCAGTCCTGGTTCAATCTAGTGATTGGGGTAGGGTAATGCTGGGAGTCAGCTGGGCCTGCACTGACTGGCGACTATACGAGGAGGGGAGGTTTATATACCCCCTTTGGATATGAAATTGACATGGTCACGTGTCGGTTAGCTCCCGCCTGAAACGTGGTGGGCAGTACCCGAGAGAGGACAGTCGCCCCCTCTGGGATACCGCCCACACTAACGCCAGGCGGGAACAACCCGAACTAACCCTCCTCGGTCACCTGGATGGAAATGATTACCGTAGTAAACCTCTACACTACCCCCCCTAGACAACATTAGGTGTGGTAAAAACCTGAGTAGTAGACTCATAATAAAATAGTTTGACAACCAGAAGTAGTTTGTCTATACACTATACATAAAAGGGTTTTACTACAATTAGTCATATGTAATATATGATTAACAATATATCGATGAAATAAGGCATTACACTGTCATAGTTACCTTGTGATATGACTCATACGTTTTAGTAGAACCCAAAGTAGTTTCCAACAGTTTGTAACTATCTTCTAAAAATTACATATATAGTCCTGATAAGGACCTTTAAAAAAATATGATCGGCAAGTGTGTATCGATTCCGAAGAATTATTACCAGTCCTGAAAAGGACTCACAGGCCTAAAAAAAAATGACGTAGGGATACATGATAACCTCTCTCCGCACCAGAATCAAAAATTTTATCATCTCCATTTTTCATAACAAAATATATATCTACTACTACTAGATATACATACTCTTATTTACATCCACCCGAAGTGGTCAACGTTTGAACACAGTTATGGTTTATACAGATCTTTGGTAATATCCTGAGTATCATAAACTATCTTAGTGTATCAGCACCATAAATATATATATATTAGAAACATGGACGAGAATGTATTTTAATAAATAATCTGGAACTACAGCGGTATACTGCAGGACCTCACAAAAGTGCTATGTCGACTTAAATGTCCGGTAGTGGGCTAATCCGGGGATCTGCTTCGGGAGGAGTACGTGAGGTGCTCTCCTCTTCATCTTGGACGACTGAGTGAGGTGCTCTTCTCTTCATCTTGGACGAGTGAGTGAGGTGCTCTCCTCTTCAACTTGGACGACTGAGTGAGGTGCTCTCCTCTTCCGGTCTACCAGAAAACGGTAGACTCATGTAGATGCAATTTTGTTTAAACGTATACATATGTGGAAATAATATTAATACTTGGTATATATATTGTTACCTAAGAACCTAAGGGTTCTTTTAATACGAAGGGATAGTCCCTTCCTATGCACCTTCGCCTTTCATAGCCGAAGGCGTCCCTGAAACAACTACAGCTGTATTCAGTTTTGCCCGAAGGATTTTGTTTCAACCTTCGGGTACCTCCTTCTTCTGGATGGCCTCCTTGAGCTGGTCAAGGCTCCCATCCCAGTCCGAGAATTTCATCCCGAGGCAAACTTTAAACTTTGCCTTCATCTCCCGGATTTCTTCCTGGAGATCTTTACATTCCTCGCGGACTGTAGCTTCTAGCACAGCGGCTTTGTCCCGCTGTGCTTCCAAGAACCTAGTCTTGGTAACCACTTCATCAGCGGTCTCCTTTTGAAGGCTATCCTTCTCCTTCTGGTGACACTTCCTGACGCCCTCAATGAATTGATGTGCCACCTTCTTGTGGTATTCCTCAGCCATCGCCCGCTGTTCCTTCTGGAAGTCATCCAGAATCTCCTGTCCGATCTGATTGGACAGTTTAGCATCCTTCGGAAAATAGGATGCTATTGGCGCCACATTAAGAGTGGCTGCAGGCTTCTCCTTTTTCGGCTTGACCTCCTGGGCTTTATCAGGAGGATCCACAGTTGGTTTCCCAACCTCAGCCAGCTTTCCTGGTGGTGGAACCGGCTTATTCGGTGGTGTCACCGGTGCGGGTACTGGACCTTTTGGTGGCGGAGGGGGTGGTCTCATAGTTTCCTCCCCCGGCCCGGTGATCCGGTGAGCAGGCTTAAATGCCTTATTGGGTGGCGGCTGTTGTTGGTGTCGTGAAGTATCCCTACCGGCATGCTTTAACACCTGTTGGTGTATTCCCGAAGGGGCGGCTGGGTCAGCACGTCCCGAGGCAGACGAAGGTCTACTCGTAGGGCCCCCTCGGTACCGGGCGTCAGGTAGGACACCCCCTTGGGCAGACGAGGTGGACGCCACATGTCGCACCATGTCATACCAGGACTTGGAGGAATCATAATCCTCCCCGTCGTGCCAGCTCCCTATTGTCAGGGGAATGACATGTGAATAAAGAATCAACAAGGACTGGAAACATAGTCTCTACACTTTATATACTTTGGTATACAATATGTACATGTAGGTGAGAGTGGTGACAACTCTAGTAGCAGCTACATGATGATCCTTATCTGTACGTTGGAGGCCCGCACTCTCTCTCTCCTATCTGCGTTACAAGCATTGCGTTTATATAGATCTGTTGGGGGCAGTCCCTGGGCCTTCCCAACTTACTGGGTCTTTCCATGGGCCTTTCCGTGGGCCTTCCCAACTCACTGGGTCTTTCCCTGGGCCTTTCCAATCCTGTGGGGCTGTCCCAAACCTAGTTGGGACTGTCCCACAGTTAGGAGGCAGACACCTTATAGGGTCAGACAAGTGCTCTGAGCAGTTCAGTGGGAAAGTATGGTTACAGGAAGGTTTTAGTTCCGGTCATATGATAACTATTGTATTTATGGGAATATACATCCTGACACTATCCCTCTTCTGAAGAACTGACTCCGTGCAGTTCAATTCTACTTAATACATCTAGATTGTTTTAAGGAATATGATCTAGCTTTACTCGGTCACAACAACAGAAGAATAGCATAAAACAAATCTGGCTGGCATGTCTAGCTCTCTCATGTGATTTTGGATCAGAACAGATACATGGACTTGCAGTCTAACAGATTTCACAGGCTTTCTATAAGTTTGAGCCCTGATCCATATGGTCTCATAACTGGGTGGGATACAGTTTACTATATGACGTAAACTGCTTGGTTAAAATAGTCCAGTTAGAGATATATATAGTCAACCACTGATCGAGAGCCCTACATTTCCCACTCTAGCTCCCTTATTGGGTGTTGGGAACCGACTGTGCTATATGGTGCTATATGCGGTTTTGATTATCAGTCCAACAGGGATATATTATACAGACTAGAGACGGAAATGCATTCTATCTCCCTAGTATAATAGGAGATAGCTTATGTTTGATTGCAAATGGTTACATGAAGGCAGTCTAAGCCACGAGATTGTTAGTCTCAATGCGCCACTAATCTACATCCTATAATCCAGTGTGTATGATATCACATATCAATATTAATCCTAATATAGCGAATCCATATTCAATTTTGATAGAGCTTACAGAATAGCCAACCAAACAAATAATACAATCCCTATTGTTGTGTTCCTAGACTGTGTGTAAGATCAGGTGTTACAAACTACTAAATGAGTTATAAAACTTTGTTCAGAACGGAGTCTACACTCATTAGATATGATAGCATACTCGAGGGCTTGAATAACTATGCAGGATGGATTACATTATCAACTATCAATTGTGGTATGAAAGGGTTGCAATAAACTATTCGTCAATTCTAAGCATTGCATTATAGTCATGATGGAACAGTATATGAATTTAAAGTAACCACGCATGGTTGTCACCTTTCTCTCTTTCCTCTAGAAATGAATTTATGTTTTTAAGCATGCAAAATTATGTTATAATACTATATTATATATACAAAGTTCATTATACAGTATTGCATTTCAATCAATGTCCATTGGTAAGTTACACAATCATTTCCATATACTGAATGTCCATTTTCATCAGCGTAATGGAAATTCTAATTCTCCAGTAGATTCCTTACTTCAGTGGCAACGTTTTCGTATTAGTCCAGCAACATAGTCTGCATATTGGTATAGAATGAACCAAACACTTAAATACTGTATTCTTGTGTCTGTGTGCCACAATATAATCTTTATCCCTGCCGAAGCTGATTTGTCGTAGATATGGCAATCCAGTCACTGCTTTGGGGACATCATTTCTGAATTTGCTGTCAGGTGAACTACACTTGAATGGCGCATCAGCTCCCATGCAGCCTACGGTCACTACAGAGACATGCGCTGGTGTGCTGAACATCTCCACGACATCATTATCACTGCAGGCTATTATTTTCATCAGGATTATGAACATCGACATCTACCCTGTAACAAATTGAAAATTGTGTAGTTAAATGTATGTAAAATAGACTTTAGTGATGCTATATCATATATACGACAGATATATTTGAAATCTATAATAATTGGTGTACATAGTTTACTGGAACACATTTTAACCTTATTTATTCAATAATGTAAGTCTTTATTGATGTGAAAATGTTTTATAGTTACAGCTATTAATAAATAATGAATGGTAACAAATGTGGCCATGGCCACTTAAAGTCAATCTAAGTTTCACTAAATGTGATAGACAGAAATATGTTCGGAATGTATTAGAAATCTATGGGAATATGCCTATTCATGATGGTAGGTAGCTAGACAGTAGACTCGTTGTTTTGTCCATACAAATGATACAGTATATTCAATTCACATGAGAAATACCCTAGACATTTAATGTCTTCAACAATGCAGATGATAGGCTATACTGTCCGTCTCTAGGCTACAGGGTATTATGTCCAGATTGCAATTCTATCTTACAGATTTGGTACATCAAAGGATACATGGAAATCATTTATTTATATAGTGTTTATTTATTCATTAATTTTCGAAGATACATTTTAGTATTTTTAATGTGCAATATGAGTTAAATCTCACATCTCGATAGCAATGGCCATGAGGACAAAATTTGTTCATTATATATCTAATTCAATATAGCTGCCACTATTAGGGAGGGGATTAAATAAACGTGGAAATTATATGGACTTATTACCACCCCTGGACACAAGTAATGGCATAACATCAAGCTATTCTCATAACTCAAGAGAATAACATGCTTCATACGCAAAGACGCACACTTATCCGCTGGCATTACCCCACACACAGTTGTTCCCATCATAGCTGCATGTCTCCAATTAACGTTGACTGACACTGTGATTATTTCTGTTTTTTGAGTGCCCCCAGGGAGCATTGGTCATAATTATAGGGGTTGAGATGTTCGATTCCCAGAACAACTACGAGCAATTCGCTATATGGGGGTTGGCTAGGCTCCCACAACCTTGAGCTCATGACATGTGTCTGTAGTTGGGGTCTGATTTACATTGTTATTGTTGTGGGTTTTTGCTGTTGCACTCAGCCATCACCCTTTTATTAATGAAGAGTCATCTGGCTAACTCTCATTTGTAGGTTTATCGATAATTATTGTAATAATGGCTGAGATGTCTCTTAAGTTGGGTTTAAAACTAATATTGGATTCAATCACCCTCAGTCTGCTCACAGAGATGCATTAATGGGACTGTGATTATGTACGCCAAGTGTGACTTATTTCAGTCTTTGATGTCACATGAACATTCTCAGGTGGTAGTATTTTACCTATGACAGTTATCCATGGTATGTCTGATTCAGAGCTGTGTGGATGCCAAGACCACTTCATCTCCCTAAGAGTCTCTGCATGTTCTACATGAATATCATCAAATTTGGCCAAATGGCCTGCCACAAGAGCTGCGGAAAGATTCCCAGAATGCACATTTGCATATTTCATGTTCTTTTGTCTATCATTCTACATTGCACAGCAAATTCAATTTCTGTTTTTTTTTGCGCATAATCGTTCAATCTTTTGGTTACTTTTTATACTATGACAGTGTTTGAGGGCTCATAAAATGGTTGTACATGTAAATTATTATGAACAGTTAATGGTAGGTGTGATACGAAATGGACATTTGCTATCTATTACTCTTGTTGCTAATGCCTCCCACTGGCTTTAACAAAAGACCTGTTGCATGTTTTTACTCTAAAATGTTATATCTCCTTTCTAATATGATAATTAGTAGACCTAGTTGGGGGATTTCCAACACTGCCTGCTAGACCTTGGGTGATTCCTGTGGGTATTTTGTGGGAATTCGCAGAACTGTTGGTATTTTTGTGGGAAATACGCAATTGAATGGGTTTTATCCATGGTATTTTATGTCTTATGGGAAATTCCTGAAGTACTGGGTAACTTTGTGGGAAATACCAATTGAATGGGTTTAGCCCATGGTATTTTATGCCTTATGGGAAATTCCTGAAGTACTGGGTAATTTAGTGGGAAATACCAATTGAATGGGTTTTACCCATGGTATTTTATGCCTTATGGGAAATTCCTGAAGTACTGGGTAATTTAGTGGGAAATACCAATTGAATGGGTTTTGCCCATGGTATTTAATGCCTTACGATACCGTGTCAACATAATGAATTTAGATTCATTTCTGGCAGAAAAACTTTCCATAAAGACAGGATCTGTGTTTTGGTATTGAGTGTTATTTATATTTTGAAACTCTAAACTCTGCTGATTAGAGCTCCCTGGTAGCTACACATAACCGGTGAATATATTTCATGTTCTCTGCATGTATCCAACTGAGGGACCCATTTTTGATATATTAAGTTTCATCAGTAATATACAAGCATACTGTATTTACAATGAGATACAATGACAGAATAGCTATGCTATTGATACAGATTGGTTTACATAGGAAGCTTTATCCCTCTCTCTTAGGGATTTGTTAATAGTTTGCATGCATGGCTGAGTTAGGGATACCAATCTGGCATTAATGCTACATGTTGGATTTGATATGCCCTTCTTTCTAGGCCTTTTGCCTCTGTTCTGTGATAATCCCCTGTTGAGAGATGGCCTTCCCTTACTGTAATGATATGGGTTTTTCTTTTTTTCACTGACCTACTAGTAGTTAACAATAGGAATCCTGTTTTACAGCGTTTGTTTTGTGAACTAGATGTACTATCTAATGTTGACATGTTAGATCTGTAAAGCTTTTTTTTCTAGTATGTGGCTCTGTATATAGGGATGTAAATGGTTAAGTGGAACTTTCTCTTTTGGAATGTAAGGGGTTTGGTTTTGTGTGTGGGTCTAAAACCTCTTTCTCTGGTGGTATGGGGTTTGTGCTTATCAGGTGATGTATAAAATCCCAGGCACTGTTTGTAGTTTGGCACTGGGAAACAGGGCTATTTGGTGTCAATGATATGGAATTTAGACACAGAATAAATGCTAATATACATATCAAACTAATGCAGTGGAGTTGATAGATAAGTTCAATTGCCTCATCTAAAGTATCCACATCCATTTTTTTTCTGTTTTGAAATTTCAATTTCTAATTTCTAAACTATACAGTGTCTTTATCACTTTCTACAACTATATAGCATGGCTCTTACTATTGGGCTGGGGGTTCCACTAAAGTTTAAACATTTTCCAATCCTGAAATGAAAACGGTTGTTATTAAGGGCAATAGATATATAATTGTACTTAGCTTCATGATGGTGCCTCCATGGGATAACAGCATACAGCCACAGAGTGACTCATAGCTGCGGTGTCAGGCTCCACTCCCCAGTTGTTCCTGTGTAGTGGTGCTGCCTTATCTAGCATGTTGGTGTGTCAGTTTCCGTGCTCCTTGTGAATATTTCTAACTATAACATATATTTAAAACTCCTTTGCCATCAGCACTCCTTGTGAAAAGATAGGAATCTTGAAGGTTCTCCACCATATGTCAGGGGAATGACATGTGAATAAAGAATCAACAAGGACTGGAAACATAGTCTCTACACTTTATATACTTTGGTATACAATATGTACATGTAGGTGAGAGTGGTGACAACTCTAGTAGCAGCTACATGATGATCCTTATCTGTACGTTGGAGGCCCGCACTCTCTCTCTCCTATCTGTGTTACAAGCATTGCGTTTATATAGATCTGTTGGGGGCAGTCCCTGGGCCTTCCCAACTTACTGGGTCTTTCCATGGGCCTTTCCGTGGGCCTTCCCAACTCACTGGGTCTTTCCCTGGGCCTTTCCAATCCTGTGGGGCTGTCCCAAACCTAGTTGGGACTGTCCTACAGTTAGGAGGCAGACACCTTATAGGGTCAGACAAGTGCTCTGAGCAGTTCAGTGGGAAAGTATGGTTACAGGAAGGTTTTAGTTCCGGTCATATGATAACTATTGTATTTATGGGAATATACATCCTGACACTATCGATCTCCCTCTGGCGGGCGAGTTCATTCTCGCGCCGTCGGGTATCATGGGGGGTCTGGCCGAGCATCTGAGACTCCAGTCCAGGCGACAAGTTCATCTCCGGATAGTCGCTATACCTATCTGCAGATGCCTCATAGCTTCGACTACTATGAGATGACGGGAGTCAAGTTCCTCAAGGCTGAGGGTCCCTCCTCTTCTGACATGGGTTGCCGGGCTGGTGGAGCGAGAACGTCCCCGATCCCCTCTCGGCTGTTCCACCCGCCCTCGGTAGTCCCTTGGGTCGGGTTCTCTCTCACCTCTCCCTCGGCCTCGATTGGCAGACTGACGGAAAATCTCTGGCGGGTATAGATCCGGGTCCAGGTAGAACTTTCGCGGACCCGGGACCTTCGCGAACCTCGCTACGGTTAGCTTCGACTTACTTTCTGCTACCTCACAGAAATAGGCCTTAGAAGAATTAAGGCTCTTCGGGTCCTTCTTCAGGACTTCTCTGAACGCGTCGATCACGCGTTCATGCAGGGCCATTACTTTGGTTCTGGCTCCCCACCTCAGATATTATGGAGCATGGTCATGTGCTTAATTAGGCGTCCACGCCTAGGATGCAGGTGACCCGAACAGGTAGAGGTACCTGCTCCCTCCGGATCACACTGGTTCACCACATAGTGGTGTGTGTGGTTCTCCACTAAGTGGCGTAGGTACCTTGCCCTAGTGGTTAAGGATACCTTTAATTCCAGAGATGACTGGCTTTTTTGGAAGGGACATTCTAGGTGGTCCCTATCCCACTGTCGGACAGCCCAGCGGATCTTTTCCTTCTGATCCCTAGTGTAATAGGTTTCCGGAAAGAAATCTATTTTCTTGAGCCAGTCTTCATAAAACTCGCTCACGAGAGGATCTCATTTGGTGGCCCTACACCAATTCTGGTGGGCTTGCGGGCATGCTTCCCATAAAAACCTCACTAATACTCCAGCAGAGCTGTTGGTTGCGAAAGGTTCGGCTACGATCCGAAGCACCTGTTTATAATTTGAACTCCCATTCAAATTTATGCTGGGCGGGATGGAGTAAAGCCCTGATCCCTTTGCACATTTCCCCCAGTAGGAGGGAATGAATCCCTGGAATCCACCTCTGGCATTGTTCCAGGTGTGTTTCTCCAGGGCGGATCCCGACTCACTTCCCGAACTGACGTCGGACTGATGTCCGGCAGCCGCCTTCGGGTCAGGCGTCGGGTTGGATTGGGCAATCTTGGCAGCCGGATCCGTCGTAAGGGGAGGAGATTTCGGAGCAGAAATGTCCATGTCATCCTCCCCTCCAGCAGACTTCCCTTGGGACGTACTGCTCGCATCAGATCTATCTGATACAGACCCATCGGTCATAATCCGTTGGGCGTCCGGTACTCTTCTCATCCTCGCTGACTCATTTCTCAGGGCTTGGCGACCCCGAGGCTGGATGTCCACCGTCTCGACCGTCTCGACTATAGCTTCGTGACGGCTGAGGCCCTTTTCCCCCATGATAGTTTTCATGCGGTTGTAGTCTATCTGATAGACTTCATAGGATAAATTGGACCGTATTAAGGCCCGATATCCCTCAACTGACTTCGGTTCTAGCATCCCTACTGGGTTATACCTGCGGTAGCAAGCTACAGCAAGGGTAGTGGCGCCGAAGGCCCCACATATGTTGTCATCCGAGATGCGGGTCATCCTGGGTACACACAGCCCCGACGTCGGCCATCTCGGCGTCGAACAAACCCTTCCGAAGTGCTTTGCACACCCGGAGGCCTTGCTGTAAATTTTCCCAGGTGCTAAACCACTCTGGGGGCATGATGCGGAGAGCTCCCACATAGCTAGAAGACGATCCTCCTCATGAATTTTCTGTTTTACAGCCTCAGTGAGGACTGATGCGGACATCGGAAACATCCATGTCTTCCTCTTCGAGGAGCTGCTCCTCGGAGAGAGTAACAGGGCTGGCGGCACCAGCGCTGTCATCTTGGGGCAGATCGGCCATTTTGCGTGGCCGGTCCCCCTCGCCCAACTCGAGCTGCCGTGCGGCCATGCCGGGGTTGGGCGCTCTTATTTCTAATAAATAAGAGTTCTATCAGACGGTACAGGTCTTTATGGAGGACCTGTTCCCCTTTTTTTTAAACTTATTCACCTACTTTCAGCGTGTGATTCCGGTTCCTATTAGACCCTCCTCACTGGCCAGCACATCGTGCCGGCGAAGATTCGAAATCTAATGAACCAAAACGACCCCTGTGCCCAGAGGTCACGCGCATCCAAGCGCATCTCGGGCCCTCTGTGAGACTGCCCTAACTAGGTCACTCATTGACCCAGTTCTTTTCCCGCGCCCGCAGGGCGCTAGGAGTTCAAATTATAAACAGGTGCTTCGGATCGTAGCCGAACCTTTCGCAACCAACAGCTCTGCTGGAGTATTAGTGAGGTTTTTATGGGAAGCATGCCCGCAAACCAACCAGATTATCCGCTCACCACCCACTGGTAACCTGCTGGGGGGTTTACACGCTCCATACCCGGTCACTCGTGCCTATTCCAACATATAACAGATGACAACACAATACGAGTTCTCGGAAAAAGAGGAAACAAATTATAATTTTCCCGCCGGGAACTTCCTCCCCCCTTCTCCTATAATAGTACAGGACAATACACTCGTTGTGTACCAACTTTCTAGGCCCTTTCTATCAGGCGGGGACTGCGTCGGATACCTCCCATGGGTATTTTGTTAGACCTAGCTCCCGAAGGCGCCTTTTCAGAGGCAGGGTTAGCCGTCCCCTTCCTCTTCCGCCTAGGTTTGCTTACAGATAGCGAGACTTTTTCCTTCTTCTGCACCTTCGGATCACGGACCCCTACCTTCCTAGGCCTTCCTAGGCCACGTTTTGGGGTCTTTTGATCCATCTTCCTGCTCTCCACCTTCTGGAGTAATTCATCTACTCCTAACCCATACGTTTCTGTGGTCAGATCCCTCCCCTTCCAGGGACGGAGCCGAGCCATGTTGGATTTATAGATCCGCCCAATTAAGGATCTAATCATGACAGTACAGTCACTTACTACTCTAGTCACTACAAATGGACCATCCCAGTTGCTTGCTAATTTCAAATTGGATAGAGGTTCGTGTAGTCTCACTACCTGATCCCCTACCTTGAACCTACAGACTTTTAGTCCATGGTCATAACCAGTCTTCTGCCATTTCGCGTTCTTTTTTAACTCAGTTCTAACGAGTTCATATGCGAATTTAAACTGGTCTCTTAGTGATTCCACAAACATCACGTGACATGGTGTGTCGGGATTCAACCCGACCACCCCAAACACAAGATCAGCTGGCATGATCATGTCTTCCCCAAACACTAACGAATTTGGGGTGCAATTGGTGCTTTTATGAACAGTGCTGTTGTATGCATGGCATACATATTCACATTGTTCATCCCAATCAGTCATACTTTCATTCACCAAGGGTTTCAGAACCTGAATCAGCGTTCTGTTGAACCTTTCCACCATCCCATCACTCTGGGGTCGGTAAGAATTGGTTCGGGTCTTGCAGATTGCTAACCTATGGCACATCTCCTGCCATAGATCCGACTCAAATTCCCTGCCTTGGTCACTATGCATCATTAGAGGCACTCCTAGGTGTAACACTCAACCCTTCACAAAGGCCTTCGCACAGGTCGCGGCTATGTGATCGGGCAAGGGGAACACCCTTGTGTACTTAGTATAGAAGTCAGTTACTACCATCATACATGTGTTACCATCAGGGGTTGTTTTAAAACCACTGATGATGTCGATTGCTATTCTAGCAAACCTCACTCCGAACAGTTCCTGGGACAAGGGCATTTTACCCATCCCAGGGCCGGGTTTATTCTTGCAGCAATCAAGACAAGTGGCTATCCAACGTAATAAGTCAGTGCTCATTCCTGGCCAGTAGTACCTTCGGGACAGGCGTTCCAGCGAACGTTTCTTCCCAAAATGACCACTGGTCATATGACCGTGACAATAACACATCAAGTCCCTCCTCATACCGGAGGGGATCACTACCTGTCAGATCCTTCTTCCCGAAGGGTTGATTTTCCATCTATATAGAACACCTTCGGATACTTCCAGCTCTGTCCATTGAGCTAAAAATCTCCTCATCTCTCGATTTTCTAGAGAGATTTCTAGTCGGACAGGTTTAATTCCCTTAGGAATTACCTCGAGCAACCTCCCCACGTTCGGATCCTTTTCCTGGAACCTTCGGATAGTCTCCATAGACCACTGAAGGATGCCAGTTCCTCTGGATTCCAGTGGCAACCGGACTCCAGCTAGGACCGCTCCGTGGGCTCCAGAATCGTCACATTTTTCATTTCCACAACTCCTTATGGGCCTGCGGGACAGTGCATCAGCATTTACCGGGTCTGTGTTGGATCTGCTTCTGTTTCAACCCGAACTCTGATAAGTGTGCTAACCACCGGCCTATCATACCTTCAGCATCCTTAAAATTAAGTAACCACCTCAAAGAGGAATGGTCAGTCCTCAGCGTAAAATCTGAGCCCCACGAAAAATGTTTATATTTTTTTGTGTAAACAATCACCACCAAGAGTTCCCTCTTGGTGGTACAGTAGTTCCTCTGTGACTTGTTCATGGTGTTGCTAGCAAAAGCAATGGGAACTTCTCTTGCCTCTTGGACCTGACTCAAAGCAGCCCCAATGCTCTCATTGCCGGCATCAGTATCCAGGATGAAATGCCTGGCGGCTGTCGGATATTTCAAAACTGGTGTTTCAACAAAGAGTCTTTTGATGGATTCAAAGGACTCGTCTTGTTCTTTTCCTCATGGAAAAACTTCTTTACGCCTACCAGGTGTCCAATGGGACAGTGACTGGATAGGATAACTCACTTGGGCATAACCTGGTAAGAAATCTCGATAATACGAGCAGAACCCGAGGAATGAACGGACATCCTTGGGACACCTGGGCTTTTCCCACTCAGTCACACTTCGGATCTTCTCCGGGTCTGTTTTTACCCCCTGAGTGGAAATGATTCTCCCAAGATAATTGATATCTTTTTTAAACAATTTACATTTCTTAGGTTTTAATTTCAACCCATTACTCATTATTCTCTGGAGGACTTCTTCCAGGTTGTCTAGACAACCTTGGAATGTCTTTCCAAAGATAATGACGTCATCTAGGTAAACTAGACATTTCTTCCATAGTAGATCGCTCAGTAATGTCTCCATCATGGCTTCAAAGGTGGCTGGCGCATTGCACAACCCGAAGGGCATGAAGTTGTACTGGAACAATCCTACATGGCTGGAGAAGGCCGTCTTCTCCATGTCGGCAGGTTTCATCCCGACCTGCCAGTACCCAGACTGTAAGTTTATGGTACAGAACTATTCATTCCCTCCTAGTGAGTCAATGGTCTTATCAATCCTCGGTAGAAGATATGAATTCTTCTTCTTCATCCCATTCAGCTTCCTGTAGTCAATACAGAACCTTATGGTCCCATCTTTTTTTGTGACCATACAGACTGGACTGCTCCAGGGACTAGAGCTGGGTACAATAACGTGATCTTTAATCATCTTATTGACCTCCATCTCCGCTACCTCTCTCTTCTTCAGGGGTAGCCGACGGTAAGGAATTTTAAAGGGGGAGCCTTCCCCCACGTCAATTCTGTGTAGGACTTTATCAGTTCGTCCTAATGGTTCTCCTGGGAACGCGAAGGCCCTTCGGCAACGTTTTAACATCATCCTTCTGCTCCTTCGGATCTAATTCCGAAGCATCCTGAATTAGTTTCTCTAATTCTTCTTCAATAAGGACCGTATCCAGCGGCTCTTCGGATGGCAACCCAAGAAGGCTGCTGGTGACTGCCTCCGCGAGTACCACACTGCCTACTTTAGCGCCTTTCGGGAGATATACCAAATGAACACC
This sequence comes from Harmothoe impar, assembly GCA_947462335.1. Lineage (NCBI taxonomy): Eukaryota > Metazoa > Annelida > Polychaeta > Phyllodocida > Polynoidae > Harmothoe > Harmothoe impar. Next base: position 68,087,470 of record OX381716.1, on the reverse strand, counting down.
AGGATTGGATATGGGGACAAGAGTCCATTGGGCATTTCCCACCAACATATCAGCAGATTCCAACCCGACGGATTGAAGATAAGCTACGTCGGGTTCCATGACCCCGGCCCTTCCTCTGAGTTCAGAGGAAGCGCTGATTAACACATCACATGTGGTTCCCGTTGGAAGTTTCACCGTCTGTGCGACACTTGCTACACTACTGATAACCCTCAGCACACATTGTGCCTTGATATTATAGGGACTCTGTATGGACAATTCACCTGTCTTCGGGTTCACATAATGCCCCTTCTCCTGACATTCGTAACAGGTTACAGTACTCAGCTCGGGTTTTATCTTCCATTCCTGTTTTTTATCAAACAGTGCCATCATACGTTGCATCATGGCTTCTACCAATCCGGGTAGGTCGGGTTCCGATTTCTTCGGAACATTGGGTTCTGGTGGACCCAAGGGAGGTTTGGAAGGGGTTTTTGAATTATCCCCTGGGGGTTTCTCTGGCTTTTTGCTAGAGGATGATTTATCAAAAGGTTTCCGCCTGTTGTTGTCACCGGACCTTTTGTCCCGGCACTTCCCACTGAAGGCTACAGCCCCAATGGTTTCTTCTCCTTCGGAATCCTCATCCGAGGATCCCCCGCTGCTGCTATAATCAACTACCGCTGACATTCGGGATTGGTTGGGTACCAATCCGGCAAGAAGAATTTTCTTCTTCTCATAACTGTCTATGGCTAAAAATAGATCAGCTAGGGAGGAATCGCTTTTCCAAGCTTTTCTGGTTAGTTCTTGATGATCAGGGTCACTCAGTCCACTAATGAACCGAACAAAGAGAGTCTCGATATAGTGATCTGCGTCTCTAGCTCATTCAGGTCTTGCCCGATGCAGGATCCGTTGAAGCTCCAAACCATATATCTTCAGGGACTCCTTTGTTTGTCTGGGTTTGTCCCTTGAAGACCAACCAGTGATCCACGGTCACCAGGTTCCCGAAGATATATACAGCAGTACTTTCGAGCTGATCATATGTACCCGAAGGGCCATATGTACTTCTCCATTGGGAGACGGCGGATTTACCTGGCCCATCATTTAGCCAGATGACGAAGGCTCCTAATGAGTCTTCTTTAGACCACCCATTATATTTGCAGTCATCCACAAATATTTGGTATTCGTCCTTCGAGGGTCCTTTCCCTTTGTAGGGTTTGGTGATCCTGGCAGTGCGTCAGGCACCTCTGGTGGCCCCCTCTATCAGCTGGTCTGATAGATTCCGGCTCCAATCCATTACTTCAGTGGCATCCTGTCCCCGGCTATAACTATCCAAGCCAAGGCTCTTGATACAAGGATCAGTATCATCAACCTGTCTCAGTCCGGGGGCCATTGAGGTTCTTCGGGTCAATGGCCGGACTGGAGAGACTGGTTCGCACGCAGCAAACCGGGTTGGTGGAGGGCGAGAGGTGGTACCTGGGTAGGTGGGATCATGTCCTGCTGTTGTCTGGTCATGGTGCTGGGGCCTGGGCCGACTTCCTTGACTATTTGTAGGCCTATCAGGACTATCAGTACGGGGGTACTGTGGGTTCTGGTCCCTAGACCATCCAGCAGAAGGTCCTTCTCCGGCTTTCTTGCCTCGGGTAGCATGCCCCTGGGTTTGATTCCCAGGAGTTCTCCCTGCTCCCGTCTCCGTCTTCTGGTTATGATGAAAAATCAGGTCGCCCAAATTATCATAACCATACCACCCACCCTGTTGATCCTCATGGGTGGTGGTGTTTTTGTTCGTACCCAAAGGGGGTGGAACAACTCCATACTGAGATGGACTATCCCCAGCGAAGGGGTTCAAGGTGTCATAACTAGTGACCCCCGACGTATTCCCTGCGGAGTATGCCGTTGGATCGATAGTTACAGACGGCCCCGTCGGGGCAGGGGGAGCAGATGTATAGTAGACATCCTTCTCGACCTGTCCCCCGGAAGGGTAGTGGGTGTTGGTTTTTAGAACTCCCTGGAGTGGAGGGTTCTCCACTCCTTCCCCAGGGGTGAGGGTCACCTCTGGGTCTGGTACCTTTTGGTTACCTAGGTAGATTTCCAACTCTACCCGTCTAGCCTCCAGTATGGATACTGCCTGCATGCTCTCTTGCTTTTTCTGACCTAGCTCTTCGTTCGCTTCTATGATAGCAGTTCTTACCGCCTCATTGTCCTCGACCTGCTGGTTACGAGCTTCCTTGGCGGCGTGCCATTCCCTAGAGTATCTTTCTAGGTCCGCCTGATACTGTTGTTGACAGGCATAAGACTTCCGGTTAGCTTGACCTAACTTGGATAATCTTTTATTTTCCTCTCTCAGGGTTTCCTGATTCTTCTCCATCTGATCTTGGATCAGCTGGTTGTCACGGGTTAATTGATCCGTTCTCCACTCCATATCCTGATGGACCTGCCTATTTTCTAGGATGTACTGATCTCTTTCAGAGATCAACGAAATTAATTCGTCGTGCAGAGCGTCTTACTGCTTGTTCATCTCTTCTTTGTTCCGGTAAGCGTTGTCCCGGTCCAAAGTGTCGTCCTGATTAAGATCAGGTCTGGTCCCGACGACGCGACCTCCTTGGGGTACAACCCGAAGGGGTTTTGGCGGTATTTCCAGTACCGTCGGGTCCAAAAATGAGCCTTTCTGGTTCCCCCTTTTCTTTCCTCCGGGAAAGAACACTGAATCAGTCGTGTTGAACAAAGAACGACCAGTGTTCAACATGATTTGACCCCGAGTGGCAATGAAGTTCAGTCTGAACCCCCTCGCCTCTACTGGATCCATCTGGTCCACCCTGGTGGATTCCAATTCTCCTTCCTCCAAGGTCACCCCTGGATTCAAAGTTCCTTCGGTTTCACTTATGAAACCCTCGAAACTGGTCGGAACAACTGGGTTGTTCCGCTCTGGGACGTTACCATCCCCATCCTTCTCTACTGCGGCCAGGTTCACCTGACTGCTACTCGAAAACTGATCCTGGTCACAGCACCAGTGTAGTGGTTCGGAATCTCAGAAAGAGAACAAGAACGTCAGTTTCCAAGTGCGAAGTAGAAAGAGTGTTTTATTCAACGTATCCCTATTACAATTGAATCTAGTCGTAACCCGAAGGGTAAGACGAAGCAGTCCTGGTTCAATCTAGTGATTGGGGTAGGGTAATGCTGGGAGTCAGCCGGGCCTGCACTGACTGGCGACTATACAAGGAGGGGAGGTTTATATACCCCCTTTGGATATGAAATTGACATGGTCACGTGTCGGTTAGCTCCCGCCTGAAACGTGGAGCGCAGTACCCGAGAGAGGACAGTCGCCCCCTCTGGGATACCGCCCACACTAACGCCAGGCGGGAACAACCCGAACTAACCCTCCTCGGTCACCTGGATTGAAATGATTACCGTAGTAAACCCCTACACTAGTATTTATAGCTTCATAATGGGCCCATTGATGATTCCAATTTATCAAGGAAAGGAAACTATTATACACAACACACTAGAAATCGAAACCCTTACTCTAGCATATGATGCTCAACTATGCTAGTAAGGCATGTGAACTAAACACCCTCAACTCTTTCCCATGATCCTCACATCATCCACGTCACCCTCAGCTGATTTGCATTCAGATTTCCTTGTCTACCTTGCCCTGGTATGGTAGGACTGATTTGAATGCTCCAATAGCAGTGATATATAGGTTCGTTTTTTTCTTACTGAAAATAGGTTATCATGACCACTATACGAAGTGGAACTATAGATTGCAAAATGATTTAGTAATTAATATGCAAAGAATTTAGGATGTTTTATATCATGTAAACTATAATGTTGACAAACTCCAAACTCCAGCTAAACCAAATATTACACAGCCCAGTCACCTCTACAAGTCGGGCCTTTTAGGGGGAAGAAAGCTTGCACTGCGCTCTTGATTTCTTTACATTTGCATTGCATACCGCAACTTGAGCTAAGGTGTCAAATTTGTGATATGTGGAAATAGAACCATGAATTATGAAGGTGTTTCTTCTTTTTTGAATCAATTTTTCAGGTGACTGACATACCTAATGATATATTATGAGACTAGTGAAAATTAAAAGTTATCATGATCTATGCTATGAACATTTGGAAAAATTCTTTACTGAAAATAATGGAAGGAATACAAATAACTTCACGAAAAAATAAATTCCCTAATTGAAATTATCATTATTTTGAATAAGAATAGAAAGATTGTCCAGACCTAGAGACTACCAGCAGGTTGATCGCCTGCACACCCTGGTGATTGAACCAACACTCTGCATTTACCAGCAGCTGGTATATCCCTCTAACATACAGGACTCCATGAATACCCTTTACATACATTTCTTAAATGACATGAATAAACTTTGACATTATTCTGTGGATTATAATCATTTTATTTTTTTGTAGAATCATCAGTCGCAGTGTGACAGACCAAGGAGTGGCAGCCCTCGCTGCTGCCTTACACCACAACAAACGTCTCACCAGTCTGAGGTGAGTAATTCATTTAGAAGGGTTTATATCTGTAGGTAGTGCTCAGAGTATAACTGATGGTTATCTTTAAAGAGGCTGTGCAACCATACTGGCAGTGACATCGTCGATGTGGGTGAGGGTTTTTTCAGTTAACACAGGGACTGGTGTCAGGACACAGTCTGACCTGGTCATATCCAGGTGGCAGCTGGTGAGGTCCTTTGACACTACAAAATAAACCCTGAAACTCACATTGTTTCACTCTTTTTAGATATTCATATTTTTCTAGCCATTTTTGGTCAGTAAAGTAAAATAGATCTCACAGACTACACCACAACACAAGCCTCGATAATTGTCTGATATTCCCAGTTTCTGGAGGAATCATTGAATCATCCTGGTGAGCCACACTACAATGTAATGATTCAAGACTCGTTGCAGGTGCTTTCAACACTAAACTATTTTGAGCTACCATTGGTTGACCTGGTCTCATAAATGCAGGGGCAACGCTTCCCCTATGATATATGGGTCACTATTCAATATTCAAAATTACACTGATAACACTCCCTTCCCTCCTTAGAAAAGCAGGCAATAACAAGTTAACGAAAGTCCCACTGTGCGTAATGATGCATTTCATAGATAATCCCCAAGATGGTGCCGTGTTTACTAGAGGCTCATGTTTGATATGGCCACTAGGGGTCCTGTTCGAGCCACTGTAGGATAAGAACTGAATTATTTATATTGTAGCCTGGATAATTCTAAGCATGAAGACCACTTTCCCAGAAACATGTGCAGTAAAGAGAAGAGCTGCATCCCTTGGTAGATTGCACATCTACTTATACATGTGTATACTGTAACCAGCTGTGTTTTATTTGTTGTCAGGCTGCCCTACACATTGTTACAAGATGAAGGTGCAGCAGCACTACTACAAGCATTAGAGAGCAACGAAGCGGTACAAGTCACGTGAGTATTTTATGTTTCTTACACTACTTTATTTTTGTAACAATTATACTTGATATGATGATACTTGGCACTGTGTGCGACTCTGTGTGATATGACTCTGTGTGACTTGACTCTGCATGGCATGATTCTGTGAGACAAGGTTCTGTGTGCCATGACTGTGTGTGACATGACTGTGTGTGTGGCATGACTGTGTGTGACATGACTGTGTGACATGACTGTGTGTGTGACATGACTGTGTGTGTGACATGACTGTGTGTGTGACATGGCTGTGTGTGACATGACTGTGTGTGACATGACTGTGTGGCATGACTGTGTGTGTGACATGACTGTGTGTGTGAAATGACTGTGTGACATGACTGTGTGAGACATGACCGTGTGACATGACAGTGTGTGACATGACTGTGTGTGACATGACTGTGTGTGACATGACTGTGTGTGACATGACTGTGTGTGACATGACTGTGTGTGACATGACTGTGTGTGACATGACAGTGTGTGACATGACTGTGTGTGGCATGACCATGTGTGACATGACCGTGTGTGACATGACTGTGACATGACTGTGTGTGACATGACTGTGTGTGACATGACTGTGTGTGACATGACAGTGTGTGACATGACTGTGTGTGACATGACTGTGTGTGACATGACTGTGTGTGACATGACTGTGTGTGACATGACTGTGTGTGACATGACTGTGTGTGACATGACTGTGTGTGACATGACAGTGTGTGTCATGACTGTGTGTGGCATGACCGTGTGTGACATGACCGTGTGTGACATGACTGTGACATGACTGTGTGTGACATGACTCTGTGTGTGACATGACTGTGCGTGTGACATGACTGTGTAACATGACAGTGTGTGACATGACTGTGTGTGACATGACTGTGTGTGACATGACTGTGTGTGACATGACTGTGTGTGACATGGCTGTGTGTGACATGACTGTGTGTGACATGACTGTGTGTGACATGACTGTGTGTGACATGACTTTGTGTGACATGACTGTGTGTTACATGACTGTGTGTGTGACATGACTGTGTGTGACATGACTGTGTGTGACATGACTGTGTGTGACATGACTGTGTGTGACATGACTGTGTGTGACATGACTGTGTGCCATGACTGTGTGTGACATGACTGTGTGACATGACTGTGTGTGACTGTGCATTCTTTATTTCGTAAATAATATCAATTTAAGGAATCCTCTTGTACCACACCCCCTTCCGACTCTGGGTTGTAGGTTCATGGGGAGGAGGTGCAATGGCTGTAGGTACTCTGGCTCATGGCGGGTCAGAAACAAGTTCCCTTTAATAGCTATACAGTGTAGGTTGTGGCACGTAAAGGTTTGAGAAAACAGTCCACTCGGTCCACTCAGTTCATATATTTATATGTTTGCACCTATATGTACATAGCTCTTTCGATTCAGCTCTTGAAAATCTTAGTGTGAACCATGACCTTGTCTGAAATAAAAATCGTACAATCTTACAATCTTACACTCTTACATAATACATGAAGTGTTGCCTCCGCTTCCACCTCCTCACATCCACTGCCACCTCCTCACGTCCACTGCCACCTCCAATCTAATTTCCCATATATAGATATAAAAAAATCATATATCATGATCTACGTTTTTCCCCATTTTAGTATTATAGTTTCCCTGAAAGGGGTTTGTTACTGACCTGCCATGAGCCGGTTTCTGACTGGCCCGTTTCTGCACCGGTAACATGGTGTGTTATATTCTCTCCCCACACACAGCACACACACTGCCCCCCACACATCCTTATATATCTATATGTGACATGGGACTCCAACATACAGCACTCCCCCCCCTGTGTGGTGCATACACAGCACCCACACTGCCCCCCACACATCCTTATATATCTATATGTGACGTGGGACTCCAACATACAGCACTCCCTCCCCCCCCTGTGTGGTGCAGACACAGCACACACACTGCCCCCCACACATCCTTATATATCTATATGTGACGTGGGACTCCAACATACAGCACTCCCTCCCCCTGTGTGGTGCAGACACAGCACCCACACTGCCCCCCACACATCCTTATATATCTATATGTGACGTGGGACTCCAACATACAGCACTCCCTCCCCCCCCTGTGTGGTGCAGACACAGCACCCACACTGCCCCCCACACATCCTTATATATCTATATGTGACGTGGGACTCCAACATACAGCACTCCCTCCCCCCCCTGTGTGGTGCAGACACAGCACCCACACTGCCCCCCACACATCCTTATATATCTATATGTGACGTGGGACTCCAACATACAGCACTCCCTCCCCCTGTGTGGTGCAGACACAGCACACACACTGCCCCCCACACATCCTTATATATCTATATGTGACGTGGGACTCCAACATACAGCACTCCCTCCCCCCCCTGTGTGGTGCAGACACAGCACCCACACTGCCCCCCACACATCCTTATATATCTATATGTGACGTGGGACTCCAACATACAGCACTCCCTCCCCCCCCTGTGTGGTGCAGACACAGCACCCACACTGCCCCCCACACATCCTTATATATCTATATGTGACGTGGGACTCCAACATACAGCACTCCCTCCCCCCCCTGTGTGGTGCAGACACAGCACCCACACTGCCCCCCACACATCCTTATATATCTATATGTGACGTGGGACTCCAACATACAGCACTCCCTCCCCCTGTGTGGTGCAGACACAGCACCCACACTGCCCCCCACACATCCTTATATATCTACATGTGACGTGGTGACTACAACATACAGCACTCCCTCCCCCTGTGTGGTGCAGACACAGCACACACACTGCCCCCCACACATCCTTATATATCTATATGTGACATAGTGACTCCAACATACAGCACTGCCCCCCACACATCCTTATATATCTATATGTGACATAGTGACTCCAACATACAGCACTACTCCCCCCCCCTGTGTGGTGCAGACACAGCACACACACTGCCCCCCACACATCCTTATATATCTATATGTGACATAGTGACTCCAACATACAGCACTGCCCCCCACACATCCTTATATATCTATATGTGACATAGTGACTCCAACATACAGCACTACTCCCCCCCCCTGTGTGGTGCAGACACAGCACACACACTGCCCCCCACACATCCTTATATATCTATATGTGACATAGTGACTCCAACATACAGCACTCCCTCCCCCTGTGTGGTGCAGACACAGCACACACACTGCCCCCCACACATCCTTCACTCACAGGGGTCACGGGGTCACGGGGTGCAGCACCTGCAGTAACATTCAGCCCGGTCTCCGTCCTCTTCCTGGCAGCATCAAGTGATCAACGTCCTGTTTGTGCCTCCTCTCCATTTCACAGCTGTGAGACAGAATGATAATAAAAAAGAGACAGAATTAAAAGAATGGTATCCCAGTAAACAAAAAAACGTTCTATAACATCGAGAAAACGTTGGTTGAATGTGCGGAAAACGTTTGAAAAAACGGATATAATATATAACGTTATATAACGCAAATTCGTTGACTCCAATTAATGTATATTAATGTTATACCAAAATGTTTGAATGTACAACCTTATTATAACGTTATTTTACATTTTTTTAAACTGAATTTTGAATGATAATTAACGTTATAAAAAGGTTATTCTACGTTATAAAAATGGTGATGCAGGACCTCAAGGGGAGAAAGGAATTAATTTTGGGAAAATAGGACTGCTTGAAAGACTCAAACCTCTGAGGGTAGGATTGATGTACCAGTGCTTAGACCACACAGCAACTACGGCTGCACTTATATGGGGTTGGCTAAAAACTACAAGGCAACTAGTCCATTTATTAAGATCAACATGCGACATAAAGCTCAGTGACATGAGGAAAAAGATAGGTGACATGACATGTGTTTCTTAGAATTGAGTGTTTCTTAGAATTGACGTGGGACAGGACATGTTCTTAGAGGCCACATTGGACATGGGGATTTAAGTGATGTGCGACATGGCCATTTCTTAAAGTCAATATGCGACATGGGGACCCCCCCCCCATCTACACACCCACTAGTTGAATGATAAATGGCTTTACAGCAAACAGACTGTTGTGAGGTAGCAGAAAGATTATGCTGCACATTTCCTTTATGCTCTTCAGCATGTAGCAGCTTGGTGGAGTGGTCAGCATTCACTTCTCCCATGTGTGGGGTCCAGGGTTCTATTCCCTGCTTGGAATTACTTTTATGGTGTGACGACAAACAATAGGGACCTTTAGCAACCACATAAAAGCTCAACAAATGCAGACGTAGCAGTGCTGAAGGCATAGGATACGTCTTAGTTAAATGAACTAAGTCGGGTTTGCTAAAGGTCCCTATTAAGAGAGGGGACATAACAATGAGAGAGTGCACGTGATGTGGGACAAAATCTGCCCCCCCTCCTCCCCCCATGAAAAAAAAGAAGAATCCCAAGCCGGCCATTGAAAAATAACCTATTGTATAAGGTCTTGTGTGATAATCCATAGCCTTATAAATAGGTTAAATAACGTTATATTAACGTTGTGAACACAAACGTTCCCTTCATGACCATATAAGAAGGTAAAATAACATTTTACATATAAGGTAAAATAACGTTATACATTGAAACGCTTCATAACGTTAAGAAACGTGTTTTGTTCACTGGGATGGTCCTTTTATAGTCTAAATATAAGAGAATATATTGCACACAAATTCTCGTCTAATTATTACCAATTTTCTCGGGTTTTAAGCCTAGTTAAGGTCACATTAAAGTAATCTATGCAAAGAGAATGGCCTGAAAGTACAGCAGAGTTCGGGGAAGCTCTGCTGCGGATCAACCTACCTAGCAGGAAGGCCCAGCAAGACCGGGTCCCAGAGTGGAGGTATCCAGGGGTCCATATACCAGAGGTTATGTAACTCCACTCTCTTCTTCAGACCAGCCAAACTAATCTGGGTGCTATGGAAAGCAGTACTGCGCCTCACCACAATACAATTGACCTATTCATGAAGTGTTAGCTCAGGCACAACCCCCCCTCCCCCGGCCCCTTTAGGTTGTTCAATCACATGGCACAGAAATGAGGATGGGGCTTGAAGTAAGGCTGGGGATAAATCTGGGAACATGGTCATTTTCTATGACAATGAGGACATAGGTTTAATCTCACTTTTGCTTCATGTGACTTTTGTGAGTACTTTGAGAGTATGAATCCCTCAAATAGATTACGATACCATTCCAAAAGAGGTCAATTAACACTCAAAACATTAATTTATAGAACCATACATGTATGTTAGTGGTCGTATACCTATTGCCCAACATGTCAAAATTCATGTCATTCTATTTAATACATGAATACACAGACACTCATCATAAGGCAGTTCCGACTAAAGCAGCTCACAATAAGTAATTTATGTCCCTATTTTTTCTATTCATAACATTTGCTTATTTCCTGGTCTGTCTCATGTTTTACAGAGTTAGGAGGGCAGACTGCTCTGAGCAGCTACGGAGGAGGCTCAGGGCACACGACAGGATCAGGATTAGGGTCTAGGATGCATCACTAACCAGCAGGTGGCAGCACGTGTTGGTGCTGAGTGTTGTGGTTTTCATGCCACAGAAGGAGGGGGATATATCTATAGATTGATTCTAGTCCCATATTATGTTTTTATTTACATAATGTGTAGACATCAGACATCTTAAGGGTCTTGAGTTTTGACTATAAGTCATCATCTAGCGATAATTCACAAGACAAATGTGTGAGTGAAATGCAGCCTGACATTTTACAAGTGAAATAATCCTATTATCAGTCTAACAAGAGTACTCCTTTGTGTTTATTCTTTTGCCTTTTTCGATTCAAATCAACAAATCAAATTATGGTACGGGGAATATATTTTCTCATTCATACAAACGTAAACAAACCACCATTATTAATGATGTTACAGGCCTTGAAATACTGGTGATGATTATTTCACAAGGGCTGTGAAATATTGTGCTGTTATGTTAAGTAAATGGGGCTGCCGTATCCCATAAAAGATAAATAGGCTTCTTTAATGTTACTGGACAAAGCCTTTTCAAACTTCTTTCACAACAGGCAAAGCAGTACACAAAGTTATGCAAATGATTTTTTTTTAAGTAATGTATTTGCACATTCATTGTAAATTATTTCCCCCCTACCTATGAAGAAGTCTGTTGAGACACATATATAAACATGTGATGTGCTATTCATCATAACTCATATTGATATCATGGTTTTGATTCAGCTTATTATACTCGTGCTAGGATGCTGTACTCTCATTCACCGCATTAACTACCCTGTATCTAATGTAATGTAGCTGTCAGGCTGCTACAAAATTTGTTAATAACACTTTTGTAGCTGCATATGCATGTAGCCTGACCATTAGCCGCAGATATATGTGGGTATTTGCATCGATGTTTATTCATGCAAGCCTTTATTTTTGACAATGTCGAGCTACCTGTCATCATACTTTTTGCCTATTGTGCCTTGAGCAGACTTCAATTCAATGCGGTGTCTATTTGAAATTTTGGTAATCTTGGTGCAGAAATTGATTGAGAGGGCTTTCACTAATCATGACAATATATGTAACTATATTTGCAAAATTGAATCATGGGGTCGTGTTTGAATTGTCCTTATTAGATGTCATGTGTTTCTAATGTCAGTTATCGACTACATTGTGTGTCTTTTTACTTCAAGCATTACACTTCATACATCTTGCTGTTTATGTAGAGTTTGTTGTATTGTACATAAAACAAGTTTCACCATTATCAATGTCATGATTGATGCTGCTTATCCAAAAGGGTTCCTACTCAGGAATGTGCACTAAACCTTGTGAATGATTTGTATACATTGAGAAATTGCAAAACTCAAAACTGAAACAATGAAATAGCCTTAAACTGAATAGTATTATGAAATTAACTGTGGCTTGTCAAATTGTGATTTTGCGCGCTTCAATTGGTTATAACAAAGCAATGTTATTCTGCACTGGATTTCCACATCAAAGAGATATGAAAGAAATGAAGCTGTGTATCATTAAATAAAGCTGTCAGCTTCTTATACCCGAGTTAAGTCATATAATTAATCTTAATCATTAGAGGTGATTTTTTTGTATTATGTCGGGCATAACTTCCATTGGGGAAGTTATTCCCATATTAGTGTACATACCAGTGCCACCTAGTGCCTCCCACCGGCACCAGCCGTGTAACTCCTCTCCAGGGGAGGGGAGGTAGCCAGCAGCAAGCAAGCAGGCAGCAAGGCCAGCAGTAGGCCAGCAGAGACTTTTTTTTTTTTTCTAGATTCGGTCTAGAATTCGGTCAAAATGACAGTCTGCTTTTGCGGAACAGAGTACCATGGCAACAGGATTTGCTGCCCCCAATGCAATGCCCCAAACCGAGACAAGGGCACCCCCAGGAAGGTGCTGCAGAGGCAGGACCAGCCTGCACCGGCACAGGACGACCATGGCGGCTCCGAGGGCCGGCAGGAGACCGGCCAGGGCAGCTCTGCCTCGCCTGCATCCCCGGGCGGTACGGCCCGCCAACACAGCGAGCAGGCCGCGGAGTACAGTGCGGCCCGGGAGGTAGAGCTCCAGCAAGCTTTAGAATGGATCGAAGCGTTAACGATCAAGGAGAAGGCCAGGGAAGAGGACCTTAAGAGGACCCAGAGATTAAAAGAGGCCGAGATGGAGCTGGCGGGACTCAGGGCAAGTAATAACCGGGTAGAAAGAGATACAAACCTGGCAGAGACCGCATTCCGCGGCATTGTTGATACCGTGCAAGGTGGAAGCAAGGGAGACGATTTGCGGCGGCCCGCAGACGCCCGCGGAACAGCCTTATACTACGCGGACAAGGGCACCAGCGGCCACAAACTGCCGGCGATACCCGGGGACGACGCGGACCGAGCTTTTTCGTCTCTGTCTGCGAAGCCGCAGCTCGGCACGCATGCGCAAACCAAGATGGCAGATCATAACATCCGCCCAGACGAAAACAGAGAGGAGGGGGTCGCTTTTTCGCAGTTTTTGGCCGAACGAAAGCGAATTAAGTCTCAAAACTTGTCGCAAATGAAAGAGCATGGTCGATTACCCCCCCCCCAGCCCTCAAAGCCATCGCAAATGTCGCAGGAAGGTTGGTTGGGGGAGTTTTGTGCGACCGTCGGCGAGAATGGCCAGCCTCCACATACCTCGGCGGCGACTTCGTCTTTGAGGGCGGCGGGTGCACTTCATCCCGGGGTGCCGGGAGGCTCCACGCTTCATCACGGACACCCGGGGAGCTTCACGCTTCATCCTGGTACAGGTCAGTCACTCTTCTCCAGGGGAGGGGAGGTAGCCAGCAGCAAGCAAGCAGGCAGCAAGGCCAGCAGTAGGCCAGCAGAGACTTTTTTTTTTTTTCTAGATTCGGTCTAGAATTCGGTCAAAATGACAGTCTGCTTTTGCGGAACAGAGTACCATGGCAACAGGATTTGCTGCCCCCAATGCAATGCCCCAAACCGAGACAAGGGCACCCCCAGGAAGGTGCTGCAGAGGCAGGACCAGCCTGCACCGGCACAGGACGACCATGGCGGCTCCGAGGGCCGGCAGGAGACCGGCCAGGGCAGCTCTGCCTCGCCTGCATCCCCGGGCGGTACGGCCCGCCAACACAGCGAGCAGGCCGCGGAGTACAGTGCGGCCCGGGAGGTAGAGCTCCAGCAAGCTTTAGAATGGATCGAAGCGTTAACGATCAAGGAGAAGGCCAGGGAAGAGGACCTTAAGAGGACCCAGAGATTAAAAGAGGCCGAGATGGAGCTGGCGGGACTCAGGGCAAGTAATAACCGGGTAGAAAGAGATACAAACCTGGCAGAGACCGCATTCCGCGGCATTGTTGATACCGTGCAAGGTGGAAGCAAGGGAGACGATTTGCGGCGGCCCGCAGACGCCCGCGGAACAGCCTTATACTACGCGGACAAGGGCACCAGCGGCCACAAACTGCCGGCGATACCCGGGGACGACGCGGACCGAGCTTTTTCGTCTCTGTCTGCGAAGCCGCAGCTCGGCACGCATGCGCAAACCAAGATGGCAGATCATAACATCCGCCCAGACGAAAACAGAGAGGAGGGGGTCGCTTTTTCGCAGTTTTTGGCCGAACGAAAGCGAATTAAGTCTCAAAACTTGTCGCAAATGAAAGAGCATGGTCGATTACCCCCCCCCCAGCCCTCAAAGCCATCGCAAATGTCGCAGGAAGGTTGGTTGGGGGAGTTTTGTGCGACCGTCGGCGAGAATGGCCAGCCTCCACATACCTCGGCGGCGACTTCGTCTTTGAGGGCGGCGGGTGCACTTCATCCCGGGGTGCCGGGAGGCTCCACGCTTCATCACGGACACCCGGGGAGCTTCACGCTTCATCCTGGTACAGGTCAGTCTGGCAGTTTTAAGCAATCAGGAGGTGTGTTTAGGCATGCTGGGGCCACAACATCCTCTCAGCTGTCTGATCCTACCAATGAAGGGAAGCATGGACACACCCAACAGCAACAGGAGCAGTATCAACAGCAGGTGTTGGGGCAGCATCAACAGCAGCAGCAGCAACAGCAGGAGGATGCAGACCCCTCCTATGCAGAATTTCTGCTGTGGAGACAGCAGCAACAGTGGGCTGGGTTGGCAGGGGATGTGACCCCTTCTGCCCAGTCTACTCAACAAAATCAGCAAACACTACAGCAACACCTACAGCAACAGCGGGGCCAACACGGGCCCAACCGGCATCAACAGCAACAATCCTACACTTCAGGCCAACCCCTCTCCGCGACACCCCCGCCAGGTTTCTCTAGTCTACCATCGGCAGGTGGGCTAGGCATAAATCTGGGGGCGAGCCACACCCTGCACACTGGGCTAGCTACGGCGGAGTTGGGCTTCGGCAACATGGGCCTACAGTCGGGTGATGTTGATGGCCTCTTCAGAAACGTCGCGTCAGGTAAGTCAGCTGTGGAGGGTGATATCCTGGCCTCTCTACATGCAGCTAATGAGGCTAGCATGAGGAAAAGGTCCAAGCTGTGGATCAGGCCAGACTACCACCTCCCAGCTGACAAAGACTACAGCGAAATGTCATATAGGGAGTTAATTTACGGGATGATCAATGTCACGCAGGCCCTGATCATAGCCGATCATCCCGACTTGAGCCCCTTGTCATACCTAGATCACATGAAATTTATTGCCCTGAAGGAGATAAAACCCACCTATTGCATGAAGGCCATATGCCAGTATGATAGAGAGGTGACCGACAAGGTGCTGAAAAAGCAGATCCCCAAGTTTGCCGCGGCTGACCACGGCGCGATGGCAAACAACATGGGTATGGACAAAACTCTGGCCTACGTGAAGATGCAACAGGAGATGGCAAAGCTAATGTTCTTCTAAACAAGGCCCCGGGCAAGCCACTAGCTAGGCCATCAAGTCAGGGAAAATTCAGGATCGACTGCCCTGACCACCTGTGCAAGCGGTTTAACTTTACGGCGTGCGATTGGCCGTTATGCAGGAAGCAACACTCGTG
The DNA here is from genome assembly GCA_947462335.1 of Harmothoe impar. Classification (NCBI taxonomy): domain Eukaryota; kingdom Metazoa; phylum Annelida; class Polychaeta; order Phyllodocida; family Polynoidae; genus Harmothoe; species Harmothoe impar. The sequence continues at coordinate 68,071,547 of OX381716.1, read as the reverse complement.
TGCGGTCTGCGGTGGCCCGCACGGGGCTTGGGGATGCGCACACAACCCCTACAACCAAGGGGGGCAGCCTCAGAGCCAGGGTAGTTTCCAGGGTCAGCAGCATCCATACTATGGCCAGCAAACCCAGAACTACGGCCAACAGGGGGGCCAGCAGCGTAACGCGTGAGGCACGTACGAGCACGACTCCGCGGGCTACGAAGCGGACGTCGGCACCTCATGTATGGAAGACATTCACTCTCATACATGTGAAGAGCTAATATGCACAAGTAGTATAGATGCCCTACTAGACATTTATAAAGGTTATATCCCTCTATGGGACATTAGCTGCAGACACAGGGTTCAGGGGGTCGTGTCGCAGTTGAAGCCAGCAGGCTGGAGGGACATGTTGTTGGGGCACGGTGTCATAGATGAGGATTGTCACTTTATATTAGATGGTGTCCTACATGGGCTCAAGATGGTTGACCCTCATGCACGGGTAGACAGTTATGAGGTTAAAAACTATTCGTCAGCTTCGGTAGATAATTTTGACTTCATTGATAAGCTCTTGAAAGAGGAGCTGGGCTGCGGGAAACTCAGCGTGTCGCGAGAGAAACCGACAGTGTGCACGCCTTGGGTGCTGTTCCCAAGGCTACCGGGGGTTTCAGGCCCATCACCGATGCGAGCAGGCCCGACGGACTGTCCATTAATTCCCATATGTCTGCCACTTTTCAACACTTCAAGTTTGCTAGACTAGACGATGTGTGCGAGGTTCTCCGTCCGTCGTACTACATGGCGGTGACTGATATTGCTTCGGCGTACCGCCGGGTACTCATCAGACCCGAGGACCGGAATAATCAGGGATTGAAGTGGAAGTTGGACGGGTCTGACACCTACATGGTGGACAATTGTATTTGTTTTGGCACAAGAGCAGCTCCTTTTATTTTTAATAGACTCACGGATGCCGTTACCAGGTACATGCGCCGTCAGGGCCACATGTGTTTCAATTACCTGGATGATTTCCTATTATTAGCCGCTAGCGAGAGGCAATGCACGGAATCCCAACGTGTCCTCCATGAGCTACTCAGGCAATTAGGATTTTACATAGCTTACAAGAAGGTGTCTTCCCCGTCGAGGATACAGCGATACTTGGGCATAGAAATAGACAGTATCGATATGAAGCTGAGACTGCCGGGGGACAAGCTGCAAAGGTTGGAGCAAGAGCTATCGTTTTTTCACGGTTGCCGTCAGGCAACGCGAAAGCAACTGCAAAAACTGTGTGGCATTCTGTCCCATTGTTCGTCTGTCGTTAAAGGCGGCAGGACGTTCTCTCAGCGGGTGATCAAGATGCTGAGTGGTTTCCCAGCGAACAAGAGGTACATAACTCTAAGTAAAGGGTTCAAGAAAGACTTGGTATGGTGGCAGGGCTTCTCCAGATGGTTCAACGGGGAGGCTCGCATCATCGACCCAGATAGCAAGAAGGAGTTAACTCTAGCTATGGATGCCTCAGGCAGAGGCTATGGGGTCGTGTTCGAACAAGACTGGCTCGCGGGTGCCTGGGAAGGTCCTCTTAGTAGCAGGGAGGACAGGCACGACCACTTTTGTTCCGAGCCAGACATGAAGATCCCCGCAAATATTAATATACAGGAGTTCTACCCCCTTATAGAAGCTCTATGACGGACAGCAGAGTAGTTGTGTTCTCAGATAACACACAGGTGGTTTCCGCGATTAACACGGGCCGTAGCGAGAATGACGCAACGATGATTATCCTCAGAAGGGTCTTTTGGCTATCTGTCATTTATAATTGTCATATCACAGCAACTCATATTCCGGGCCACGTTAATGTGGTCGCAGACGCCCTATCCAGATTATTATTCGATAACAGCAAATTCCCTGATTCCCTGTGTTGCAGGGGCAAACCAGAGATGCATGCTCCTGGACCGGATGGCGGCAGAGGCGAGAGCCCACGTCTGGTCCCCCGCCACCTGGCGCACCAAAGCCTCGCAGTGGAAGCGCTTCATAACATTCTGCACCTGGCTCGGGGTCAAGGTGCTACCAACGGATAGCCGTACCATGTCACGCTACATAATGTTTCTCTCAGACAGCCTCAAATTTAGCACTATAGACAACTACGTTAGCGGTGTCATCAGTCTGAACAAATATTTTGGGTACGATGTGCAATTTATTAGGCAGGACTTTGCCTTTAGTGCAACGCTGAGGGGACTCCGCCGGATGCTGGGCGACCCGACACCGACCAGGGTGACGGTCACGGTGTCTGATCTACTCGCCATGTAACGCCTAGTAAACTTCAAAAATCATAATGACTGTGTAATGTGGGCCTGTCTGGTCACCAGCTTTCGCTCACTACTGCGGAAGAGCAACCTCGTACCAGCGACCTTCAAGGACATAACCGGCCACTTCATGCGACGAAGCTAGGTCAGATTTGTTTTATAAGTACACAATAAAAGTTTAGCAGTTGGGAAGTATTTCAGTCCTTTTACATGTTGGCTAGAAATTAATTTAGCTCATAGTCTAGACTAATACCCAGATATTTATAGAATGTGACAAATGCAAGTCTGGACATCATCAGAGCAGTATGTGTAAATGTACATTATTCTCTGTGTTAACTAAATTTGTAGCTTACTGTATATTTCAGACAAACAAATTGTTTCTTACATTATCTTAAAAAGCAATTACTAGCGTCAGTATCAGTATAGAGTGATGGATGGCGAAAGGAAAATACACAAGAAGAAAAGGAGGGGGTAGAAGGAGGCAAAGCGCCTCATAGACAAAGGTGAATAAGTGTTAGCCTGTCGGCTGGGTTATTTCACGAGTTGACCTTGGGCCGTATTTCACGGGGCCGTAGGGTAAACAAGTGAAATAACCCAGTCAACAGACTTAAATAAGTGTACCTCTGTGTTTATTATTATCCCGTTCCTGACCTGTACAAATGTATACAACCCGCCATTTTGATGACATCACAGGGCCGTGAACTACGGCCATGGGTCAATTTCACGGGTTGGGGGGGGGGGGGGTGGTGCAATACAGGATTCCTTGGCTAAGTCAATGGAACAGCCGTATTTGATAAAATACATTATTCAAACTAAGCTGATTTGTTTAAGTTCTGTATTTGCCTGCGAGATTGCCCTCGAAAGGCTGTGTATTGAGTACCTTTATTAGTGGGGCAATCTTGAGGGCAAATACAGAACTTAAACTGATCCTGTATTTATTCTTTAATGCTTTTGTTAATTAATAAAGGAGAAAAAGACATTTTATTAACCTGCATCGTTCCAACCACGTCCTGACCTCCCATGACACCTTGCTCGAGATTTACTTCCGGTCACTGCGTCTGCATGATTTGGTTTTCCCAAAAAAAACAGTTCCCCACCTCATTATCTATATCATCTTTATTTATACAAATTGAGCCTGCTTTTTGATTCAAATATCTTAGTTTGTTGAAGGGGAAGACATTTACCCCCTCCCCCCTACTTTTGAAGAGATTTGACTTTGGTTCCCAACTTTCCCAACTTTCCACTCGGTTAAACTGGAGTGTAGGCCTAGATCGAGGACTGAGCCGTTGACAAGTTGATCAAGTTGATCGGGGCCACATTTTGACTGATGCCACATCAAGGATCAATGCTTAGGCCTACCCAGCTTCATGTTTCGTTTTTTCATTTAAAAATAATATGGTCAATAAATATGTACCTCAAAAATTTAAAAAAAGGAAACTTGATGATACGATCAACCAAAACGGTTTGCCCACCAAAACGTCGTACCTCGTCAGGGAATCAAAGCCCGGCCACCGCGGTGGAAGGCATGAATGCTGACCAATAAACTAACCTAGACAAGCTTGCTATGGAAGCCTTGGTAGGGGGTTTTGACCCCCTGACCTAAGGTATCCTTACGCCAGAATGGAAGTAAAGTTTTAGCTCAATACGGGGTGTGTTATTCACCTTTAGCTCAATACAAGCCTCATTGTTGTACTCTCCCCGGCTTGATATTTCGTATTTTCATTTAAAAGTAAGGATTTGTATTTGTTATTGCTGATTGACATATTAGGTAATAGATGGGGGTACTGCTACCTGGTGGAAGTGGTGAGTACTATTAAGATGACGCAAAGACCAACTTGGTTAACTCAGAGAACAATGTTCATGTTCCACAGTGATGACGTCCATATTAGCCTCACAAACTGTAAATAATGTGTGTGGAATGAATGTCTAACATAAATAGACTAAATATGCACCAACTCTTAATTTATAGCACTAGGGCAAGATAAAAGTAAGGTCTTTTTACTTATTCACCCCTAAATACTATTGTATTTACTAAAATAATCATATTTTACAGTTATATTCCCCATGCTATTCAGTATTAGAATACAATCAGTATCAAAAAAATGTATTTCCTAGAGGACCTCTTGTTATCAAATATCAACTTTTCATACCACACACCGAATCAACACCTGCCCAACCAATTTAAATGTCATAAGACCAGATGTTAATGTCCCATTCACTTGGCCACTTGTTCGCCATAAGAGAAGAAGGAGCAGATAACACACAGGTGGGGGTGCTGTGCTCGGATACACCAACACCTAGAAATAGATAGCATATGTGCAGTACGTGAATCAACAAATCGCAATATTTCAACTTAAAGTTCTTGAAAGATGTCCTGCATAAATATTTGGCAGACATTATCTACAGGATGGCTGTTATAGTTTACCCTTTAAGTGCTGCATAGTGATCTAATGCACTACATAGAGTCGATATGATGCATGCTTGTAGTATCGTTAAGGTAGGGATAGTTTATTGTTTTAAGCCCCAGCTCCTGAACTCCACCAACCGACTTTCGGTTGAATGATAACTTACTCTGTCGATTGTCAGGGCTAACCTTTGTTGAAGCATCATGCATTCAAGTATTATGACAACTGAGGGTAAAATGCATTAAAGTACTATGTAGCCCCGCTCTGTATGTATGTCTGTCAGTAGATTTGTTGGCAGTGGAATATCCCCTTCATGGCAATGCAGTATACATCCCGAGGTAACTTACAACATATTTAAAGGGGTATGCCAGGGTCTACGCATATGGCACCTGGTGGCAAAACATGATGAAAGCATGTCTCCAAGGTATCTATGTTTCAATTCACCGACCTATCATACTATTTATATTTGCAGTTCATAGACACTTTTCATTATCAATACAGGGATTTCTTTCAAGATTCATTGTAATTTAATTCTATCCTGTTGTAATGGTTAATGCGACCCACCATAAAGTTAAGATTTATCTCAGCAGAAAAGTATTGGTGGTGAAGGAGAGTAGGGATAGTGCGGGGGTCAGTCATAGGGCTAGCTAGCTTCATAGAGAAAGGTAGGTGATACAGACAGCGATGTGTGTTACTAAAGGCATATTATTGCCCATATCCATACTCAGGAAAATGAAAGAAAATCCATCATTCAACACCAGTAGTAAAGCTAACTTTTTCTTGCACAGGAGTTAATTAGTAAAAGTTCCATCCGAGCTATCTATGTGGTTTCATATGATGTACTTATGGACTTCAAACTATTATCCCTTCAATGAGTAAAGTGGAAGTAAAGTCTGTAGTTTGGCATTTTGCAACACAGAAAAAAACTAGGCCAACAACTTATAACCAAAATCATAGCCATCTGTACATAAGATCATGTGATAATGAATTAATACAGTTTGGCAATTATTCAAATATTTTCTAGTCGAGTAGCGCACATCTTTTAGCAACAATGGAAAGCAGTGACAAGATGTGCAGAACACTATGATGTGGCATATTAAGGGTTAGTAGAGTTGAGTTGGGACATTTACAAGAGAGAAATATGCTTTTATCATGATTATAGGTAGTTTCATTTTTTTGCCACCATGTGCCGTATGTGTAGACCCTGGCTTCTATCTAAGGGACCATGAAAAGTAAATACATCTGTAGTGATCCAAATACTTGGGGGTAGGCTAGGACTAGGGACTGTCTGGAACCGTCCAAGTATCTGACTACTAGGAAACTGTAAGGATCGTATGACTTGCAGCCACCCTCCCAAGGAATAACACAGGTGGATGTAAAGTTGTAAAGAGCCTTCTTTATTGAGGTGTTTGCAGGTAGATGGAAACAATCATGGCCACAATAACATACATTACATGGGCATCACAGTTGTTGGAGACAGAACCTGGATCAGGTTGCTTGTACCCAATGGGTCAATGATCATCTGGGGAGCAGGGTCCAATCCAAAGTTCTTTTAGTGAAGTCTTCCATAGCTGTCCAGGCCGGTTGGTCATCGGGCCACAAGGGCAGAGCCAACAACCACCCCCCCCCCCCCCCGACAACCACCCCAAGAATTTCTTGCCCAATGAATACCTCTACTACACCAACCACAACTACTAATACTACCAAGCCCCCTGGTAAGTGTTCCGATACAACTATCTGGGCTTTAAAACAAACCTTTAATGTACATGCACGTGTAGCGGTTGGCTTTCACCTGTATATATTACTGCACTAAAGAAGGGCTCAAACCCTGGATCTTTGGAGTACAAGGCGACATTGATGACCATTACACTACCATGGCGGTATGAAGTTGTGATATATAAGGAACCTATGTCTATTGTACAATGGATTGTTTTAACCTTTTGTTCCTAGAATTTCCCTCACACAAGCCTGCAATTTGTGCTGACCCGATCCAGCTCTCCCCAATGTTGCCAACATCCACCCCTGCTGGGTGGGACAGTGTGGTACTGTGGAAGAGTTAGGAAAGGACCTTGCAGTAGCATAATAAAGGCCCTTCTGCAGCTGTTATGCGAGGTCCCCCAGTTGCCCCTTGTTTTAAATTCAATACGCCTGTTAGATGTACTGTGTCAACAATTCCAAAGTTAGGTTCATAAAAATAGAAAATTGAAGATAAAATGGTAAGAAGGTTGACATTGTTGAGTCACAAACCATTGACCTTTGAGCTAGGCACAAAAGCAGTTCGCCCAAGCTGGCACTAGCACGCCATAGCTTCACCCCAGTTTGCTGGGAATACAAACAGTGGTGGCTGGTGCTATAACAGCTGCTTTGGGACAAATCTGGATGATCGGTCTAATGTACAGGCTGACCTGGAGAGGCTACACAACTCTATCAGCTACCTGCCTGATGGTCAAGGCAAAATGAAGAAAGGCCATGTCAACTGTTTTATATCCGTTACTTATGTGGCTCCAGAGGGATAAAAAGCGACCTGGAGACCTGGGCTATTTTCCAGGTGGCCTGGTACAATAATTTCTTCTGGCAACTTTTGAAAAAATATGTCTATAGCAAAAATAGTCTAAAAAAGTGACTTTGTGACATGGGGCCCTTCATTTCGGCGACTTTCCGACCTAAAAAGTGGGGGGGGGGACACATCTACACCCCCACTAATCAAGACCAATTGTGTGAATATTGAACCACCTATAATGAGGAGGCACTTGGACACACTATAACTTTAGCCTTTAAGAGACGTTATTGAGAAAGGCCACATTCCTACCATGCATGCTCAGGCTTTAAACTATAACTAATAGACCATCTATAACCAGGTGCTACCCTCACCTAACGATGTTTATTATAATAGTACGAAAAGAAAAACTACCCTTAGTATGGATGTAAAATATAGAAGTAAGTATTAGACGACTAGTCAGAGTGGTTCATTAGACTTCTTCCATTTGACAAATATATATATATAAATATGTGCCTCTACATGGGTAAAAATCGACACGGGCGACAAGGCGACACGGCCATTTTAGGCCTTTTTAAAAATCGACGGACACAGGAAAATTAGGGGTATAAATCGACCCACAGGAAATTTTCTCTCTGTTCTTATATACCTAAAAATCGACACAATGGCATGGTTTTTCTGCTAAAAATCAACAGCGACACGGTCAAAATCGTGGGTACCCATGTAAAGGCACAAATATATATATTGTAGCAAAATTCTGCTTGAGATAAGTCACAACTCAGGAGCACAGTAAGTACAGTTTTAATGAACTTTTTATGTTCAAAACATAGGTATCCATTCATATAACATCACAGTACATACATAAACTAATATGTGTACTTCACTAGCACTAAAACCAAACATATAACATAAGAGTTCTCATTTTGTCAGTGGTAAAAACAGGTCATACACCTTCACTTTGACAATATATTCCTTTATGACAACATGTAGACACAGGTGTATACTTTTGCCTTTAGAGTGCAGGAGGTCAAAGAGGCCTTTTTATTAATAGTACTGAACAGAAAAACAAAGAAATTGTTCCTGGCCTAAGCCAAACAGAGCAGTGACCCAGTACTGGTAAGACACGCTCCCAAGAAGGCATGGTGCAACCCACCCTCTGGTGAGCAGTGGAGGAACTAACTTGTCCCTATAATATATAGACAAAGGCCCACGGCTAGAGGATATTTGGTATCCTTCCCCACCAAGTGGGGAAGGATACCAAATATCCTCTGGCTATGGGTCTTTGCCTTTATTTAAGGGTTTTTACTCTTCAAAATATGTTTAATTGCTATTAATGGGAATAGTATTTTTTTTTAAAGATTTCTTTAAACGTTACAGGCCATGGGATACGGAAACACCGTATCCCATGGGGGGCATGGGATACAGGATTTCTAGAACTTAAGCATAGTGGTCATTATATCCACCATGAAATAAAACTCTGTACTCCCTATGAGTGAGTATTGGTGCTATTTATAAACTGGTAAGAAATAATGATACTATGTAAAACATTAACACCTTGACTTTATTTCAAATAGCGTTTATACCTCCAAATTACACAGTGTAGTGGCAATAAGGTGCTGTAGGTGGTCGACATGTGGTAGGTGGTTGAAAATAGGTGAGCTTACCCTAATTCTAAATATGTGTTTCAGAATTCTTCATATAGATATGCACCATTATTTTATTTAAAAAGGTGGTATTACACCACTGATTTATCAAGTAACATACGCTCTCTGGCTGGTTCATCAATTTTTATTTTAGTAAACTATGACGGATACACAGTATGCACAGTATGTAGAGCGGATGACCATGGTGTGCTTTATATGTTTATCTTGGCTTGACCAGCATCCTGGTGCCTGAGAGGGAGATGTTGGGCTTCCAGTTCTGCCACACGACTCCTTTAGCACTGTTGGTGCCGTACAGCCCATTGAGGTTGGAGTGGTGGCAGCTGTGGTACCACCAGGCACCTGAGAAGGTCTGTGCACAGCTAGCACCAGACCAGCCATCATTGTCCCGGTCACGGGTGGAGAAGGGGCTGCCATTGTGGAGGTCCAGGGAATCTCCTGAAACATCAAATTTTACACTTTAACATTATCAGATAGAAACACAATGTTAGTACAGCCTTAAGAGAAACAAAGAAAAGAGTTCAAAATGTGCCCCCATAAGGGTGCATAGGGGCAGTAGTGTGTACAATTCCTCCTGCTACACTGTGGGTACCGTATTCAACCTAATGAGCCCACATACCCTAATATGCACACACACCCTTTTTATACAGTAAAACCCGTAAAATAATTTAGTCCAAATACATTATTTGCTTGCAGATACTTTATTAAGTGCATTGTGTGCTTGCTTTATATCTAATATGGGAGTGCAACAGAAAAAAAGAGATGAAAATGGGTGTACATAAGGGTGTGGGCTCATTAGATTTAAATTTTGCTTTTGTTTTTTTACTCTACTTTTTTTTAAGCGCACTGTTTGCATATTAGGTCGAATACAAAAATAGTTTTTTGGAGTTCACAAGCAGCCTGGTTGCGGACATGGAAGTGTATATTTTGCCTTTAATATACTTAATGCATACTGCTGCTCGATAATGAATTCGCTGACTTTAAATGTCGGCAAATTCTGCAGAAAATAAGACCACAGTATTATGGAGTATGATTATTGTGACGTCATTGACAGTAGGGACAGGCAGGGGGGAGGGGGATTCCAGGGGTACATATAGCCTATGAGGCCCGGATTTTGTAGAAAGGTTAAAATCGTACCTCCTGTAAAAGGAGGTATGCACCCTAAGGTGAAATCTCAAACAAGACTAACTAGACTTTCATCTGGATGTGGCACTGGTCACTATATCAAAGTGATGTCCCAATGACCAAACACTACTATACACGGAAGCTTAAGAAAAACAATATATTAACTTGTGGTTTTTTTTGGTGTTCTTTCACTGTTTCAATTTTTTTGGGGGGAGGGGGGGAGAACCAATTATCCTTTCCGTTAAGCAAAGATGATGCTCTGTTGCAGGTAATATTGGAAGAAAGTCTTGGGTAGGTAGGTCAGTATTCATTTACGTTGTACAGGATGTATGATGTGTACCTGAAGTGATTATCAATTTTGACCTTTTTGGCGAGCTATTTGTGCATATTGAATAATAGGGGTCTGGATGTAGCAACCATAAGTCAAATGAACGTTTTCATCCCAGAATTTCAAAAGTATACACCACAGGTCATGAAAGTGGCAATTTTATTGGTGTATCTTGCAAAAATATATTGAATCAAATCAATTTATTGAGTTTTGCAAAGACATTGTGTAGTAACCTCTATACTTGAGGTGGTAGGCTAGGACTAGGGACTGTTGGGGAACCTTTCAAGTATCTGACTACTGGTAACTGCTAGGATCTTATGACTTCCAGCTAGTCTCCCAAAGAAAGGACACAGATGGTTGTACAGTTAGAGAGCCATCTCTCAGTAGGAGTCTTGTCAAGCAGCAAGACCTAGGAGGTCCTGAGTAAGTCTCCTTGTAGGTCAAGCTCCCAGTGGGAACTGGCAGTCACCTCTGGGTCGGATGGGGTCCATCTGGACCAGGCAATCAGGGAAAACTGCGCAGTTAGTATTGCAACTGGGCTGAGTATTAAAGTTAACTGGGCTGGGTCAGTAACGAGGAACTGCAACCGTGTAATACCAGCCGGGTCCAGCCTCAGCTGGGCCGAGCTGGTAGTACTATAAGAGGGTATAGTATAATGGTGTATGATGGTACATCACCACAACTGCTAGCTAACTCTCATTGGGTCATAAAATACACATTTAGCTATACAGTGGTCAAGTTCAGGTTTGTGCATCACATACATTTCAAGGGGAAACTTAAAACACAAAATCGGAAATTTGTGTCTCGATTTTAAATAGTCAGAATTTCCCAATCTTTTTGTGTGATGCACTTAGAAATAAATGTATAGGCCTAGTAACCCTCTGATTGATCGAAACTATATAAGTAGGGCCCCTACATGCCTACCATTTCATCAGTTCCTTTCTGAAGGCTAGACTAGATACACTCAATGTAGGAGAGTAACCAATAAGCTAAGAAATGTAATACATTGGTGAACCTCAGATAGCTTGCTTTCCTCAGACATTTTCCCCTGTACTTCTCAAGTCTGAAAGAGTGAGGGATGACCATACTGATGCTTTACTTACCGGGGTTATTTTGGCCGTTTCTAAACCCTCCAACCTCAAGTTTGTACAGATCTGTTGCATCTCTAACAACAAACGTGGAGTACTGTGCGTAAGCTGTCTGGCCGTAATACTGGAGCTCAACCAGCAGCTGCTGGTTTCCATCTGCTGTCAGGGCGTGAAGGAGGTCATTACCGACCCAGTACTCACTGGAAGCGTTACCAAACCCACGTTGGTAGTCAGCCCAGCCCAGATAAAAGTCCTGAGATCCGTCTACACGACGCTGGAACACCTGTAAAACAGTATAAACAAGGTATTATGATAATGATTTGTCTAAGTTAAAGTCAATCCATTTTTTTACAATAATCATCAACATGTGTGTAGTAACCTCTTTACTAGGATGGTAGGCTAGGACTATGGACTGTCAGGAAACTGTCCAAGTATGTGACTTCTAGTAACGGTAGGGATTTTATGACTTCGAGCTACTTTTCCAACAACAGACCCACGGTTCACAGGCACTCTATATTAGGGCTACACTTGTGTATCTTCAGACTTCAACACATAGTCTGGCAGAACCGGAACCAGTTCTACCCAATGGGTGGATGATCCATGTCTATGTATATAGTATAACTGACCGTCCAGCCACCTCCCTGCAGTTCCTGCTCACAGTACATGTCTATGTATATAGTATAACTCACCGTCCACTACTCCCTGCAGTTCCTGCTCGCAGAAGACTTGCACCTTGGTACCACCTGGGCTGATGGTATAGACCCCTGACGTTGTGCCACCATTATCATATACCTCCTGGCAGTCCTTTCCCGCTGCGTGAGAAGATGTTCATTTTAAAATATGTGTTCAGGGGAATGCATCCTGTGTATACACTTAATTGTTCTATGAAGACCTATACTTTATAATTATTAAAAGTTGTATAGTGGCAGAGAGGTTAGACTAATGGTTGCTAAGTAAATCTCATAAGACTCACCTTTGTCTCCTTCATCTCCGTCCCCTCTCACTAACATCCTCACGCTGACCAGGGAGTTGGAGAAGCCTCGCCATGACTCCCAGAACATGCCGCTGTGTGCCCGACCCCCGTAGACACCGTTTAGATTGGAGGTGGTGCAGTTATCATACCACCACCCCCCGCGGTGAACCTGGGCACAGCTCCGGCAGTCGTTGTCATGGTCCACATCCTTTGTAGAAAATGGCTGCCCGTTATGGTAGGAAAGAGAGTTGCCTGGAAGGCGTTTCACCGTATCATACGGAGGGTCCGTACGTCCGATTTTTGCGTTTCTGTTCATTTTTGCGTTTCTGCTCAACATGTCCGCATCTTACGGAAAAAGATACGGCCGCCGTATTCAGATACGGCCGGCCGTATGTACATACGGCCATAATTGCGTTTCTGTTCAACATACGGAGCAAGAAAAAAACGTATCTTTGGTGTATTTTGGTCCAAATATACGGAGGGGTAGGAGGGGGGGTTGTATGTTGAAAACAGGACATATACCCTGGTTTTTAGGGCCGTATGTCTCTTTTGTGCGCCGTTTGTGGTATTTATGCTCCGTATGTTGGTACTGGATGTGGTGTACATGAGGAAATGGTAGGGGTCGTGAGGAAGTGGTAGGGGTCGTGAGGAAATGGTAGGGGTCGTGAGGAAATGGTAGGGGTCGTGAGGAAGTGGAAGGGGTCGTGAGGAAATGGTAGGGGCCGTGAGGAAATGGTAGGTATACTAATGTTGCACATACCGGTGTACGATGGCCTGTTTGGTCAAAGAACCATGTCCAGGTGTAGTCTATCTAAAACATAAACGGTGGTAGATAATAGCTACCAGAGTACAGAGCTGGCGAAAACGCAACACAAGAGAGGTCGGGAAAGGCACCCCTGTACTCTGATAGCTTTTGTCTACCAGTCTATAGGCAGATTTTCAGCTGTGTAGGGCCATTATTTACCGAGTTACAGAAGAAAAGACATTTTTGGGTATAATTTCGTTAAAAATAATTTTTTTAAATTTATCTCTTTTTAATTATAAAGGTAGAAGTTGGACTTTACTTATCTATTCATTAAAGCAATCCTAGAGCCATTTTTTTACATATATATGTGCACTTTAAAAAGGGAGAAGGGAGGTGGGGGACTGTACTAGCTTACAGAAAAATGGTTTAGGTCCACATGACCTCCAACACATGGCTTGCGATCTCCATTACCTTATATATATATGAGAGGAGTTGAGGCCAGCATGACTTAGCCTCTAGATGGCAGCACCAACACAGCCCGGAATTTGCAGTCAGTGGCTATACTAATGCTGCACATACCGGTGTATACAGGGACGTGGCAAGAGGGGGGGCCGGGGGACATGCCCCCCCCCCCACTTTTGACCCCCCCTAAAAGGTCAAACCAAAAATGTCTAGTAAAAAGGGGTCAAAAAGGGTTTCATATACCCCTCAGTCCCCCCTAATTTGAAACTGCTTGCCACGCCCCTGTGATGTACGATGTACGATGGCCTGTTTGGTCAGTAAAATGTAAGTGTTGACTGGGTATCTGGAGCGGGCCACCCCTGTACCGTGGCGAGTTCATATCCATCCACACAGGTGCAAAACCTCTTGAGTGCTAACATTTCAACTACTACTACTTTTAAAGTGCTATATATATATATGTAATAAAATGGCCCTAGAATTATTTTAACGGGTAAATAAGTTAAGTCCAACTTCTAGCTTCATGATAAAAAAATAAATAAAAAATTATATGGATTTTGGGAGAAATTACATGAAAAAGAGTCTTTTCTTCCATAACTCGGTAAATAATGGCCCTACAGAGCTGAAACTTTGCCCACAGACTCCTCGTGTATAAACGGTGGTAGACAATAGCGTACATTCACCACCATGTCCTGATGTCCAACACCATGTCCACACGTCCCCCACCATGTCCACACGTCCCCCACCATGTCCACACATCCACCACCATGTCCACACATCCACCACTGGGCACCTCCTCACATGTACTACCACCTCCTCACGTGTACTACCACCTCTATTCCCTGACATAACCAAACATACGGACCCTATTTATACCCTCCCCAGCCTACCTCCGTATGTGTATCAATATTATGACGTCACAGAGGGAATTCCCTAGGGGTTCCCCGGAATGTAGACTGGTTTTTGCACATTTTTTCAAAAGAGACAGGTGACAATGTCCGTATGTTGAGAGGGCCGTATGTTGGATGCCGTATGTTGTATTTTTTTAATAAAAGATACGGAGGGTATACGGAGGACCAACTGAAACCAAAAAAGTAGTTTGGATGTATTTTGTCCGCATCTTGTCCGCATCTTAAGGCCGCATGTTGTTTTTTATATCAACATACGGTGAAACGCCTTCCTGAATAAGGAAAACAGTTCTAAATAACATCTTATTTTTATTTTTTATCAAATATTGCAGATAGAGCAAGGATAGCTGTATTTCACACCTCTGTGAAATAATCCAGGCTTGTATGTCGGGACACTCTGATGTCAACAATCACATCATCATTGTTGTTTTCTTTACATTTGCACTGTGTAAAAAGGGATATTTTATGCTCCCCCAATCATAACTTTTATGATTTAAATTCAAAAAGATGAAAAAAACACTTGCTTTAGTTTGCTGAGGATTCATTTCACTTGTTGAAGGTAGGTTCACCTTTAACTCATAGATTAACCCTCTCAACAGACCAAAACTCGTGAAACTTTTCTATATGTTTTTTGTCTTATTTGTACTACTGTAAGCCTCAGCAAAATAGAGCCAGTTGTCTAATCAGCTCTATTAATGATGCGTTATAAATCTGTCATTTATTATGAATGTTTTGAATCCTTTAAGTGTTGTTATTATGATATACAAAAACAGTGCTGTGATTAGCCAATGCACTCTAACTATGACAGGACTCAGTAAAGTACTTGTCCTTTGAATTTAAACATTGTATTATTTAATGAAACCTACTAACAAAATCATCAGCTGAAGAAAAACATGCTATGATGTAAAACAAACATGTTGTACGAACCTGTCACATCATCTTCTGCATCATACCCGGCCACAGAGAGTTGGAAGTTCAAGCCTTCGTCAGCCACAGAGAAGCTGCTGTAGTCCACATGGTAGTGGCCCTCCCCTGCATACTGCAGCTCAACACGCAGACGCTGCTTACGGTTTTATGTTAAGACGTTCATGTTCTGGTTCCCCAACCAAAACTCTCTGGCCAGGTTACCGAATCCAGTCGCATACTCCCGCCAGCTACGGTGGAAATTCACGCTGCCATCGAGTCTGCGTTGCACCACCTGTCACATACCATGAAAATACATCTCGGGTACAGGGATATCCATTTATTGCAATAAATACATGTATTACAAAAAGAATTGCTTAAGTTATTCTAACCCTGAGTTAACCATCTACAGGAAACATAGTAGTTAACATGTTCTTGTGCGTTCTTGTCATGAATTGATCTTTGGTGAATGACTTTGCTTGAGCTGCAATCTTGAACCATTTAAACACAATACAGTCGGAACCTCCATAGTCCACCAAGGTGGTTCAGACAAGTTACTTATGCATAAGCACTAAATTGGTACTTGATGATAATAAATGCTGTAGTTAAAGGGTTAAGGAGTAGTTACTTAAAGTAACCATGGCATCATTAACCAGTACTTACCACCCAGCCCCCTCCGTGCTCCTCCTGCTCACACACCACGTCCATCTCCTGCAGCCCGTCTGGACTGATGCGGTACACTCCCGATCTGACCCAGCCGGCCTCGTACGCAGCAAGGCAATCTTTATGAACTGTAATGAGAAGTACCCATTGTAAACATTATATCACTGAGCAACCCTTGTATGCTGCAGTACAATGTTTGTGGACTGAGACAGAAAACAGTCTATTTACACATTTTTATACAAAACAACCTCATATGCTGCTCATTACATCACCATATAGAATCAGGCCAATGCGAAGCTAGTGTAAACATGTAAGGGATGCCTCCATGTTGTTATTATCTCTGATGACAAATCTCACCAACTACATCTAAATGTGTTAGAGTATTTGCCTGAAGAAACACTTCATTTGTATGAAAATATCACATTGAGAAACCTACCCTTCGGGACCTGGGGATTTTTGTTAACTTCAATTGGACGGAAATCTTTGAAGTGCGCCTGAAAGAAAATCATTTTACCCTGTAATGGTCACAGAGTGGATAAATGTGTTCATGTGCAATGATCTTTGTTGTCATGATGCATAGACTCAGCCCTGCAGACCCGCATTAAAGCATCACATTCCCCTACTATAATATTGTGAATGTGTATAACCTTACTCTTCTTACCTATTTAAGATCTTGTCATTACTTTCAATATACACATAACAGGGTTTATGATTTCACACAAACATGACTTACCCCTAGCATGTATTCAAGCAGCCCGGTTTGGTTTGCTGGTTGATATCCATCTAGCTTGTCCTCGATTTCCTCCAGGCGTCTCAAGATTTCCCGTTTCAGTAACTCCTGGTCGATGCGTACATCGTACACGTCCTCCAACAGCAACTACAAACAGCGTAAAAACGACATTAAACACATTGATTATAATTTTGAATGTTGAATAAACATTGAAGATTATCATACCTACTTATGTGTTAATACAATCTTTTTACTTTTTGCAATGTATGATGGTTTAAATTAATCAAGAAGATACTGAATTAGTCTAGTGAAGATCTGACATGAACGAGCTAAATATGGTCAAAACAAAGATTGGACCTTCAAAACCTAGGCATATCTTTAAGTAGCAACCTGTGACTGGCTGGAAAGAACATTGCCAGGTCACATTAGAAGATGCAGTTCCAAGGTCTGTGATCATATGTCAATATTTAATGCAGTGAAATCTCATTATAAAGGGGACTGGTATAAGGAACTTCATGTTATAAGAAACACATTGTCATTGTCAAAATTGTCTGTTCTCTCTATATCAAGTATTGGTTATGAGGAACATTTCACTGTAATACTGTTTCCTTGATACTTACATTGACTAAAATCTCTATCCGCTCTAGTCTGTCGTCAGTGCTGTTAGATGGTGGATAAGTGTCGGGTCCTGTGTCGACCTTTTCTAGCTTTTCATTCAAGTTGTTGAGTTCTGTTTGGGTCACTGCATTGTGACTCGGGTAGTTGACAGCGTTCTGGGCTTTGTGACTCTGGTTGTTGACAGCGTTCTGGGCCTTGTGACTTGGGTTGTTGACGGGGTTCTGGTCTTTGTGACTCGGGCCATTAACGGGGTTATGGTCTATCTGACTCAGGCCATTAAGAGCACTCTGGTCTTTGTGACTCGGGCCATTGACAGTGTTCTGGTCTTTCTGATCCGGTTTGTCAACATAGCTCGGTGCTTTGTGGCTTGGTCCATAAACAGTGTTCTGGGCTTTCTGACTAGCATCTTTGGCATTGGTCTGTGTCTTGTGACTGAGGGCGTTGAGTTGTGCCCAGGTCGGTGCCTCGTGCTGTGTCGGCGCCTTGTATTGTGTCAGTGCCTCGTCCGCCCTGACACTCAGGCAGCAAACCAGGAGCAGGCTGCACAAGAGCCAACCCATCTTTACTGTAAAAATAAATGAAATAGAATTTGTGATGTAGTTCAATTAAAAACTTGCAATCTAATTTCTAAACCTTTCAATGAACGACTGGCTCTTCAGTGAGAAACTAATAACTGTGTATGAAAAACATTTGTCAGCCAAATATAAATATCATCTTGCCACAATTATCAACCATGGATATCTAGATTCTCAAAACCTAACATCTATATTACCGCTTTTCTCTTTATTTGACCAGAACGTTACTTGAAGAAATTGTGTCTCTGAGTAGGGCCTCCCCTTTCTGCACTGTAGCAGGTAAGCATAGACTAGGCATTCACACTCAGTCAAGGGCGCGGACCCACATCTCCAAGCATAGAATACATGTATTTAAATGTATTGAAAGGTCACATATTTGTTATGAGACAAAAGAAAAAAAAAATCTTGTGTATCAAGAATTTGCAAACAAATGTATAACTAATCATGCTGCTCATTTAAGCAAAGTCACCTCTCTGCCTTGCACCAAGATTACTGCTGGACTGACCCTCATAGTCACAGCATAGTTGGGGAGCAAGGCAGCCCAGAGAAACACGTACAGGTCGCCAGTGTAGCGACGCACATTTTTCTATTAATAGCCATAGGGCGTGTAAGTAGGTCACAATTGTCAGTTACGGCCCTTGCACTCAGCGATGGTGTACATGAGTAGGGGTTGGAGGCGCAGCCACTTTATATGTGGGAACGTTGTCCATCCTTATAACTAGTGGAAACTGTTAAGTTCAAGAACTTCTTTATGTAAATACATTTTGTAACTTTCTTAAAACTGCCTAACACTGTCCAATGTGCAGTGGTGTTGCCCCTTTACCATGTTTTTGAAAATGAAAAGTGTAATTCATAGACAATTTCTAGTCTTTTTGAAAACCTTTTCGCCTTGCAGAACATTTGGTCCTGCAGATTTTTACCAGTCTAATTTTTGCTTCGAGAACTTAGACATATCTGAAAAAAATCACTCCTGATCAATTAGGGTAATCATACCCTTCTGATTAGTTAATCTTTATTAACTCTAATCATAGAAACTTATAGAATGAAATATATGAAGAACATTGTCGCATTAAGAACCCAAGTTATTTACAAACAAGTTTGAGAAAAATTATAGCGAGCACACGCATGTGTCTTTTTTACTTGTTTTTAATACTTGTTATTACAATTTATGTTGTGTTATTGTATCATCATTTTGTGTAGTAGTTATAGGACGTGTACCAATCTGTACACGAAATACAGTGAAGGAGCGTTATAGAATACCCCTACAGATTGGTACTAGTCCTATAACTACTTTATGCCACTAGCTGTATACAGTATACAAGAGGTGTGAAATGCTTTGTTCGCCGAGCCCGCTATGGTATAAGTAAAATTTCTAATTAAAAGAAAACCTAAATTGTTCCCGAAAACAAAGGCCCCAAATCCTCGAAACCCGCCAATGTATTTGGGTAGTGTTCATTTGTCTACAAAATGACAGCAGGTTAGCGTAGCTGCATCATACCAACTATTGCATCAGTCACAAAGCCTGGCAAAAGGCGGGCATTATATATAATGCCCGCCTTTTTTATATATATATATATGAATGCAGCCCTGGGAGGCATTTCACCGCATCCTGAGTAATATAATAACATTCAGCCGCCAAATAAGGCCCTTGTACGGACCTTTTTAAAAATAAACATTTTTCCATTTCTGGACTATTGCCGTGTTGTGTCCGTATGTTTGAGCTATTTTTTTACATTTCCGTATGTGACATACGGCACTCACCTGGCCCAATTGTAAAATTGTGCAAAAACCAGTCTACATTCCAGGGAACCCCTAGGGAAATCCCTCTGTGACGTCATAATATGTAGCAACATACGGAGGTAGGCTGGAGAGGGTCCGCATTCTGTTTTGGATGTTAGAAAATGGAGAGGGGAGGCCAGAAAATGGAGAGTGGAGGTAGGGGAATGGAGAAGGGAGATTGGGGAATGGAGAGGGGAGGTCGGGGAATGGAGAGGGGAGGTCGGGGAATGGAGAGGGGAGGTCGGGGAATGGAGACTAAACTAAACTAAACCCACACATACACCCAGATATCAACATGGATCCACACAGGGGAGAAACCTCCCCTGTTTTCAGCTAGTTGAAAGTAGCCTGTTGTTTATATTTACTTCTCCATTCCCCGACCTCCTCTCTCCATTACCCGACGTCCCTCTCCATTCCCTTACCTCCTCTCTCCATTACCCGACGTCCCTCTCCATTCCCTTACCTCCCCTCTCCATTTGACGTTAGGAGATGGGTTATATCTCCTCAAGTCCAACACCATCCCCTCACGTCCACCACCATGTCTACACGTCCACCACCATGTCAACATGTCCACCAACACGTCTACACGTTCACCACCATATCTACACGTCCATCACCATGTCTACACGTCCACCACCATGTCTACACGTCCACCACCATGTCTACATGTCCACCACCATGTCTACATGTCCACCAACATATCTTCACGTCCATCACCATGTCTACACGTCCACCACCATGTCCTCACGTCCACCACCATTTCTACACGTCCACCACTATGTCTACATGTCCACCAACATGTCTACATGTCCACCAACATGTCTACACGTCCACCACCATGTCCTCACGTCCACCACCATGTCTACACGTCCACCACCATGTCTACACATCCACCAACATGTCTACACATCCACCACCATGTCTACACGTCCACCAACATGTCTACACATCCACCACCATGTCAACACTTCCACCAACATGTCTACACGTCCACCACCATGTCTACACGTCGGCCACCATGTCCTCACGTCCACCACCACCTCCTCAAGACCAAAACCAACATGTGGACCCCCTTTTACAACATACAGCCCTACATACGGCCCTTTTTCCTCCATTTTCTCAATATATGCTGCCCCTAGACCTGCCACATTCAAGGGGAAAAAATATAGGGACCATATACGGATTTTTTTATCTCGACATTATGTGGTGAAATGGAAAAATGCCACATTTGAATACGGACCCCCCCACATTTGAATACGGATCTCTACATATTATGTGGTGAAACGGAAAAACACCATATGTCACATACAGACCCCCAATATGAGTCATACGGGGGGTCTATATTATGTGGTGAAATGGCCCCCTGGAAGGCGTTTCACCGTATCATACGGAGGGGCCGTATGACGTTTTTTTGCGTTTCAGTTCATTTTTGCGTTTCAGCTCAACATGTCCGCATCTTACGGAAAAAGATACGGCCGCCGTATGTACATACGGCCGGCCGTATGTACATACGGCCATAATTGCGTTTCTGTTCAACATACGGAGCAAGAAAAAAACGTATCTTTGGCGTATTTAGTACAAGATATACGGAGGGGTAGGGGGGGGGGTGCTATGTTGAAAACAGGACATATACCCTGGTTTTTAGGGCCGTATGTCTCTTTTGTGCGCCGTATGTGGTATTTATGCTCTGTATGTTGGTACTGGATGTGGTGTACATGAGGAAGTGGTAGTGGTCGTTAGGAAGTGGTAGGGGTCGTGAGGAAGTGGTAGGGGTCGTGAGGAAGTGGTAGGGGTCGTGAGGAAGTGGTAGGGGTCGTGAGGAAGTGGTAGGGGTCGTGAGGAAATGGTAGGGGTCGTGAGGAAGTGGTAGGGGTCGTGAGGAAATGGTAGGGGTCGTGAGGAAGTGGTATGGGTCGTGAGGAAGTGGTAGGGGTCGTGAGGAAATGGTAGGGGTCGTGAGGAAGTGGTAGGGGTCGTGAGGAAATGGTAGGGGTCGTGAGGAAGTGGTAGGGGTCGTGAGGAAGTGGTAGGGGTCGTGAGGAAATGGTAGGGGTCGTGAGGAAGTGGTAGGGGTCGTGAGGAAACGGTAGGGGTCGTGAGGAAGTGGTAGGGGTCGTGAGGAAATGGTAGGGGCCTTGAGGAGATGGTAGGAGCCACTACTACCATTTCGTCACCACTACAGCCAGCTCTGTACTCTGTTGTCTACCACCGTTTATACACAAGGAGTCTGTGGGCAAAGTTTCAGCTCTGTAGGGCCATTATTTACCGAGTTACAGAAGAAAAGACATTTTTGGGTATAATTTCGTTGAAAATCAATTTTTTTAATTTATCTTTTTTTAATTATAAAGGTAGAAGTTGGACTTTACTTATCTATTCATTAAAACAATCATAGAGACATTTTTTTACATATATATGTGCACTTTAAAAAGGGAGAAGGGAGGTGGGGGACTGTACTAGCTTACAGAAAAATGGTTTAGATCCACATGACCTCCAACACAAGGCTTGCGATCTCCATTACCTTATATATATATGAGAGGAGTTGAGGCCAGCTTGACTTAGCCTCTAGGTGGCAGCACCAACACAGCCCGGAATATCCATCCACACAGGTGCAAAACCTCTTGAGTGCTAACATTTCAACTACTACAAAGTACAACATAGATACAAGCCATACGGGTAGCCAAGCATATATATTCGCTCAGAAATCCTAACAGAAAGATGTATCAATAAGCACAGCCCTAGATGGTGGTAGACAACAGAGTACAGAGCTGGCTGTAGTGGTGACGAAATGGTAGTAGTGGCTCCTACCATTTCCTCATGGCCCCTACCATTTTCTCACGGCCCCTACCATGGCCCTAGAATTATTTTAAAGGGTAAATAAGTTCAGTCCAACTTCTACCTTCATGATAAAAAATAAAATAAAAAATTATATGGATTTTGGGAGAAATTACATTAAAAAGAGTCTTTTCTTCCATAACTCGGTAAATAATGGCCCTACAGAGCTGAAACTTTGCTCACAGACCCCTTGTGTTTAAACAGGCAATAGCTATCAGAGTACAGAGGTGCCTTTCCCGACCTTTTCTATCTCTTCCCCGACCTATCCTGTCCCTTCCCAAACCTCTCCTGTCCCTCCCCTGTCTCTTCCCCTAACATACGGACCCTATATATACCCTCCCCAGCCTACCTCCGTATGTTGCTACATATTATGACGTCACAGAGGGAATTCCCTAGGGGTTTCCCGGAATGTAGAATGGTTTTTGCATATTTTTCTAAAAGGGACAGGTGACAATGTCCGTATGTTGAGAGGGCCGTATGTTGGATGCCGTATGTTGTTTTTTTGTAAAAAAAAGATACGGAGGGTATACGGAGGACCAACTGAAACAGAAAAAATACTTTTGGTGTATAATTGCCGCATCTTGACCGCATCTTTCGGCCGTATCTTATATTTTATATCAACATACGGTGAAACGCCTTCCTGGTGAGTTATTCACCACGGCTGCAGGTACAGCGGCATGCCTTCTTTGTATGACATTGTGAATGAGTTTTCGTTTCCAACGATATATAACATGCTATACTTTGCAATATAGATGGGTTTAATATATATACATATATACATATATACATATATACATATATATATATATATATATATATATATATATATATATATATATATATATTTACAGCCATATTCCCTTGGAAAGATCGGTGGACATAGCTATTGACCACCTGCGCCTCTAGCCATCTATATGTCCAGAAAACTATGGGCCTGAACCCAATATCATGGGCCTTTGGTTTCCAGGCCAGCATTAGTGGCTACCCCTGTTATGGGTGTGAGTATTTTGAATAATGAATGATTGCGTGGAAACAGCTTGTAACCGAACTGAATGGATTGTATGTATATATATAGTTTATCAATAGCGTGTTATCATGGCATAGATTATGTGGCTTATGTCTATGCAGTACAATCACCTGGTGAGATTGAAGCTTTACCCAATTCAATTCATGTGAGTATTTAGTTCCCAGTCTTAGCACCAGATGGCAGCCTGTGCTGCAGGTTGTGATTTCATCTATAAATTATGCTTAGATCAGCCGATTAGAGCCATGTGGACAGTGGGGCACCAGATAAACAGAAATCAAACCAGTTTGATATGAGATCGGCAGTCAAAATCTACCTCAGCTGCAAAATCGGGACCTAAATGGGGACCTAAATCGTGTAACATAGCATTGGCAATTCTTTTTTCCACATTGTTTATAAACAAAAACATCATTTGTAAACATAAATCCTATCTACTGTATATCATTGTCATGGTATATAACCGAGCCAGATTCGTGAGAATAGTCCCTATCGGTTAGTGGAGCCCCACCTTTACATTAAAGCCACCTTCAAATATGTATTATCCTTTGTGGAAAAGTAGGAATAGATTTTCATTTGGTTTTTGCATCATCAAGGAAGACTAATAGCAAAAGGCACAGCATTTTTCTTAAGCTCCACAACTTATCGCTAAGATCATTTCCTGACAATTATGAGTAATTTCAATAGGAAATTAGGCCCTTGATAAATGATAAAGTAATGCGAAAATGGGGCAAATCTTATCTCTGAAGTGTTGCATGATTGGGATATCCCTGACACTCTCGATATGAAGTGGTCTTGTCACATTGGTTTGGTTATATTGAAGTAATTTACTGACTTTCATTTATGCAATTTACTGGTTTATAAATGAGAGCTAAATATGGCGTTTTTCTGACATATTTAACTATGCGCAAAGGCATGCGCATTGATCGATTATTCTATAAGATAGAGCCACAGACACCTAACTACTAAACTTTCTATGTGTTGTCATACATGCATGTACATACATCTCAGTTCGTATGCATCAATTACATGCATGTTTCCATCTCCTATACATACACAATCCCCCCGCCTCTCCTTAAACAAACACACTTCCTCCGTCTGTTTAATGGAATCCCCACCAACATGCTGATAAGACACCCCCTCCCACCAAGACACTGCAGATAACATGTCAGAGTTCAAATACAGTTTATATGTGATAATTCAGACTATAGTAATATACAAGTGTGTGCGTCAGTAAATCAGTGAGACAATGGTGCTCCTGTATTCGGCTCCTTCTGTTGTCTTGTGATATAATGAGATAAGAAGGTACCAGTGTAAACCCTTTAAGGATGCATGTCGCTAAAAGATGACATTTGTCGGCATGATGCACCAATGCAGTCCGAGCGAGTAACTAACTGGTGCTACACTGGTGCTTCATGCCAACCCTTTGTCAGTGTCTTAACCCCTTAGGGTCAGCAATGAATGCAGCCTTGGAATGATGACCATGGGCATGATGCATTCAGGCAATATGCCGTGCTAAAAGAGTTAAGAGAATACTCCACTGATCTGAACGTGAGTACCCATACTCAACTAAAGGGCCCTTATAACCAGCAGGACTTATCACACTTTGGTGTGAACTCAGTGTCAAGTACTCTTCACCGTGGACCTAGAAGTGATTGCATCAAGTACCTCTCAGTTAGCATACCTACACACTGACAGACTCTGATACACTCTAACACCATTGTGTTATCAGCTGTCAGAGACCAACCACCAACCGTTCATCTTTATCACAATGTACCACTTGTCATTTGCTGGCCCTGGCTCTCTAGTATGAGCGCTAACCTGTGACATCATTCCCCATTCTCCATCATTGGCAACGTACTGAACATGTGCACAGAAGAGTGAAAACCTCTACGTGCGCAGACGTCTCGTTTGCACATGTTTGGTAAGATGCCAACATTCGAGAGCATTATTCTAACTTCTATAGACCAGTCATTTTATGATAACCAGATAATAAACAATGATTAGAGGCCCTCTTGACTAGTTTCCAGTTTGAGGCTAACAGATATGTCCTCATCCAAGCAGTCGGAGGGGGTAGAGGAGTTATAAGGGGAGACCGTTACATTGGTATTAGCATGGAGGGACACTTACAGTATTGCATGTACAAGGAGAACTCACGCCCGGTCCCTGCAGTCCCAGTCCAACATCCAAAGTGGTATAAATTATACTGTGTAAAAAATATACCACTTTATTCATCATTTTTACTATAAAAGAATTACTACTTTGTTCGGATAATGCAGACATGCATATTCACAAAAGTATGACTCTCTATCTTCATTTTTACTAACAAGGATGGTGTCTGGAAGTCTTGGAACAGCGGGACCGGGAGCTCAGGCACCAGTTGGACAGAAGGATCAATACATAGAGCTGTGGTGAACAGGCTGTGCCACAACTGTGTAGGACAGTAGGTCCTGTGGCTTACCAAGGCCTGGGTAAATTTCCGACGGACCGCCTATCAAAGTTTTGGATAACATTTCTGATAACATGCTATTTGATAACAGAAGACTTATAATTGTAATTAACTGTAATTTGCCTACAATATGGTATATGGTAAGGGCTTGTACGTTTTTTTTCTATTAGCAATATTTGAAAAATTATTTCAGTTTTAGAAAGACCTGATTATGCAGAACATGTGGTCTTGCAACACCAACAACAATTTCAGGCGGACATTACCACTGTCTGGCAGATTTTGACAAAGACTGAGTGTACCTTACTGTAATGGTTCTGTGTGGGTGGGGACCGGCCAGGAGCCTATTTATATATGTATTCTGACTGATTTATGAATAATATCTCGGGGGGGGGGGGGTTGTATAACTACACACAGACAGGTTGGTTGGAGTGCATGGTCCCTCAACTTGACTGTGGTATAAAGAGATACTTACAGATATCACATTATCTATGCTACTAGTATGGTGAGTGTGGGAGGGGGCTGAATGTCCTGGTGAAGGGGAAACCATTATTTATAACCAGGAAGGGAAGTAACATAATGTGCAATAGATGAGAAAATGGAGGGGAAAAAAGCCAGGGGCGGCTCCCCTCCAATCAGACAAAAGGGGGGGGGGGCTGAATATCTTTGGTCCCCTCCTCAAAAAAAGAACAGATCTACAGGATACCAGGAGAGGGTGTAAAAGGCATGGATGTAAGAGGGAAGGGGCAGTGTAGGGGAGAAGAAGCATAGCACTATATAGAAAATGATAATGATAAAAAGAAAATAGTGGAAGATAAAAGGGGGATATGCTCAAATGCAGGGGAGCTGAAAAAAATGTACAATGACGAGATGTGCCAAGACTGCCCTTTTCACTTTCTAGCAAAAAGCACAGCCTACCTGTGCCATGTGCGGTGACCTGACCATAGTGTTCAAGATTCAAGATAATTATTCAGACAAAATCTCAGCGGTCACTGTGATTCCCAGGAGTTGAACATGACTACGTACACATACTGCCCTGCACATATGTATGCAAATATGGTTCATATCTACAGTAGCCTCTGATTAGATGTTTCAAAGACCAACCTGTGTATGGCTCATTATATATATGTGGGGGGGGGGAGTACAACCTATGAATAGTAATAAAGTTTGCTACCTGAGTGCAGAATGGGCTTTGAAGATGTGGGGATGTCACCCGAGTCTTGTCACCGGAGTCTTGTCCTGAGGTCCTGATCTATGGCCAGCAATTCTAGAAAAAATGAAGAACAAGAGAAGATTAATGTAAAGACATTATTGAGAGTTGATGAAGCAGCAATAAAGTAATAAAATATTGCAGGATAATCTTACTATTAGATTTGTTCAGTAAGTTTGAAATGATTGCAAACTGGAATACTTCTAGTGTCTGAGTATTAATCAAAATCAGGAGAGTTTGAAGAGAGCTGTTTACCTTGTGAGGTGTTCAGTGGCTGACAGAGTTGTCCACCCAGGTGTGTTGTGTCTCTGTCTGCAGGCTGCTTTATACTGACTGACGGCCACCCAGTTGTGTCGTCTCACCTGCTGCAGCCTCCTTTATACTGACTGACGGCCTCTTGAACCCCGGCACCACACCCACATGTCACGTAGTCACACAGACTTAGTACTGAACCTCTAAATTCTCCCTACCTGCCCTATGTAAGACATAGACATGGGGGAAAGTCCAGGGGGCTGTAAATTCTCCCCACCTCCGGGTCCGCTGTCTCCATCTGCCCTTCCCCTGCACAGTGCATGCGTCTGATTGGTCTATTCAGAGATTGTTGCCAGGCAGGAGATCATAATATTATGCTGCACTTCAAAATGCTGATACCCAAGTTTGAACCCACTTCAAGTTGCAGTCTGCGGTCCTTGGCCTGTCAGGGTGTGACACCTGCACTAAGGACCCGGGCCCTGGGCTGCATCTTGAGTGGGGCCCTGAAGGGTTAAGGAGGAGATAGCTGCCATAATCTATGAAGCATGAGGTACTGATGGGGGTTGTTCAGTTATTCAGAGAAAAACACTCTGATACTTATAGTCTGATATCAAGTCTACTACTCAATAGATCAATTGAACACCAAAGACGTTTTATATTTGGCAAGTTGGATTTTAGGGGCAACCAAAGATACGTGGAGCCCTTCAGTAGGAATCTAGGAAACCCTTCTCAATTACCAAGTCCATGTAATGAAATAAGCTTGCTGTTCAGGGTCAACTGAAATAAGCCTTAATAAGGGTCAACAAAAAATTAGCCCCTGTCTCATCGAGAAGAATGATATATATATACGGTTTTCCATTTAATACGGCGGCGCCATTGCTTTAACCAAAGAACGCTATATTTCACACCCCTGTGAAATAACCCATTCACATAGTTTATGACCCTATGACTTCATCAAAATGGTGGTTTGTTTACATTTTAACAGCATAGAAAGAAGTTAATTTCAGCTACTTTAGGCTCTCCCCATAAAAAGATTAAATTTGAATCAAAAAGGCAAAAAAAATGAATTCAAAGGAACACTGATTTGAGTCTGTTGAGTGGGTTTATTCATTTGTTTAAGGTCGGGCCACATTTCACTTGGCCTAGGGCTTTGTGAAATACGGCCCGACCTTCAACTTGTGAAAAAACGCACTCAACAGACTAAAACTCTATATGCGACACAATCTGTGAAAAGGGACCTTAGTGCAGGGTACACTAAGGTCCCTTTTTGCAGTACATGTCACATATATTGGCATTGCCACACACTGCCCTCCCCAAGCCATTGTTAAAATGTCTTCTCCCTTAGGTTAGGGATAACATCCTAGCACAATATCTTCATTTACATAACACTGAGAAAATACAATTCTTCGACTAATAGGCATACCCTACTTCGCTTTCACCTCCTCCTGACAGAGCTGAATTAATTGTAGAGGATCTTTAAAGGTAGTTACATTGATTAGGGTAGATTTACGTTGAGCCGGACACATACCTTGAGACGGACACTTGAATTTATGCATGTTCAAACTTTCTAATCTATTCATTCATGAATAATGGTAAATTTTAAGTGTCACTCTATCCTATAATTCGCCTATACAAGTCTTATCATACATGGGTAATTAGAAATATCAGTGACTATCTCAGGGTATGAGTCTGACTCATGGTGAACCTTCCCTAACCCGTTGAAGGTGGCGTGATGTATGCAGCCCTGGTACTCCATGATATATTGGGAGGGCATAGCTCCTGTAGAGCCAGCTGGGTCCATGTGTTTAGCAAAGCAAGGGTGTCATGTATGGATCACGTGAGAAGGCAATATTGCAGTATACCATCCATAATGGGTTGACGGTTTACCATGTCTATTTGTCAGCATGACACATCAATGCAGACATTGGGAGTAGTCACAGTGATGCATAAGAGTTTTGGGCAAAGCTGGGATGATATTTTAAGGTTCTAATCATCATGATAGCATTCATTCAGCATGGCAACAAACTCAATATCACATTATAATCACAGAGAGAAGAAGTAGGATCACTGTAACTCTCAAATGGGAGTCCAGCCCCAATCACTGAGGTAACTCTCCCCACAACCCTAAAGTGACTCCCAATCATTAGGGAGTCTTAGAACAGAGTCATTATAGAGTCATTATAGAGTTATTTTAGAGTCCTGCTAATGTTTAGGAGTCACGTTAGAGTCCTGGGGAGAGTTACCTCAGTGATCATGTCGGGAGTTACAGTGATTCTACTTCTTTTCTGTGTGATGCTTTGCTGCCCTTAAAAGACATGCCATGGCTGTTTATCAACGAGGCTATTTGTTGACATGATACGCAAAGTAACCTGCCGGCGTGCAACCCTGCTGTGAGTGTACCAACTCAGTAGAGTCAACATGATGCATGAATGCATCCTGTGTAATTATAAGTTACTCACCGTAGTTGCATTAATGCATCATGGTATACTGGAAAACAACCAGCAGGGCTCCGCCCCTTACCAGGCGCCGCACAATGTATTACGTCATATTATCGCCCATTGTTTCGGGCAGCCGCAATCGGGCGTCTCAGTATTTTGGGGCTGGAAGCTGTAATTATCATCATAGCAACTAACCATACATATGTACATGATCGGGTCACTGCAGAGGAGGACTATTGGCTTGTGTCCAGTAGCATGTATCAGACCGTTGTCCGTCAAAATATGAATTTGAATACATAGACAAAGGTGCACGAGTTTCAGTCTGTTGACTGGGTTATTTCAGGAGTTGACCTTGGGCCATATTTCACAAGGCCGTAGGCCAAGTGAAATGCGGCCCAAGGGTCAACAAGTGAAATAACCTAGTCAACAGACTGAAATAAGTGTACCTTTGTGTTTATTTTTTATGATTTTCGATTGAATCTACCAAAATTATGATAGAGGGTGCCTAAAATACCTTATTTCCATCCCATTTCTACCTTGTTCAAATGTAAACAAACCGCCATATTGATGACGTCACAGGGCGTGAAATACGGCCATGGGTTATTCAACGGCTTGGGAAAATACAGCCCTCCTGGGTTAAGTCAATGGGATGGCCGTATTCCATAAAAAATAAAAATGTGAAATATATGTGTTGTGCAGATGGAATGTGGATTATAATAACCGTTGACTACAGTTTAGGTTAAAGGTTAACGACGAGGGGCATTGGCGCTTAACCGTTTGTCACAACCGTGACCCGGCCTATTTATTAGAAATATCAAAAAGAAAAAAAGAAAAACCAAAGTCTCTGCTGGCCTGCTGCTGGCCTTGCTGCCTGCTTGCTTGCTGCTGGTTACCTCCCCTCCCCTGGAGAAGAGTTCCACGGCTGGTGCCGGTGGGAGGCACTAGGTGGCACTGGTATGTACACTAATATGGGAATAACTTCCCCAATGGAAGTTATGCCCGACATTACCGTTGACTACAGTTTAGGTTAAAGGTTAACGACGAGGGGCATTGGCGCTTAACCGTTTGTCACAACCGTGACCCGGCACACCCAAACTGGAGTGAAGTTGTAAGAGAGGGGGGTATGTGTATGTCTAAGTCTTAGTAGTTGCTTGCCGCGATAAGTGCATCTGTAATCTTCCTGTCCATGGCTATCCTCGCCGACATTGGCTTGGCGAGGTATATGAGTGCGGTTAGGGAGGCCCAGTCGCCCACCTGCCTTATGTCCTCCAGGGGGATGCCCGACTGGTGGAAGAAAGCCGCCCCCGCTCTCCGCATGCTGTGTACCCCCGCACGTTCCGGGTTCATCCCGATGCCCTCAATCAGCCCCTTGAGGAACTTGAGCAACGGGGGGTACGTCAGCGGTACTTGGTGGGAGCCTCTCCTAACCAGGAAGAGGGGAGCGGAGGGGTCAGCCGGAGAGTCCGAGAGGTGACGCCTTAACAAGGAGGCGGCGCACAGTGGAGAGTCGGCGGTGTAGGTGATGGGCACCAGGTGCTCCCGCTGGCCAAACTGTATAGTCTTTGAACTGCTAATGCGCAGCATCACCCCCCAGGGGTAAAACCTGACCGAGCTTCGTCGCATGAAGTGGCCGGTTATGTCCTTGAAGGTCGCTGGTACGAGGTTGCTCTTCCGCAGTAGTGAGCGAAAGCTGGTGACCAGACAAGCCCACATTACACAGTCATTATGATTTTTGAAGTTTACTAGGCGGTACATGGCGAGTAGATCGGACACCGTGACCGTCACCCTGGTCGGTGTCGGGTCGCCCAGCATCCGGCGGAGTCCCCTCAGCGTAGCACTAAAGGCAAAGTCCTGCCTAATAAATTGCACATCGTACCCAAAATATTTGTTCAGACTGATGACACCGCTAACGTAGTTGTCTATAGTGCTAAATTTGAGGCTGTCCGAGAGAAACATTATGTAGCGTGACATGGTACGGCTATCCGTTGGTAGCACCTTGACCCCGAGCCAGGTGCAGAATGTTATGAAGCGCTTCCACTGCGATGCCTTGGTGCGCCAGGTGGCGGGGGACCAGACGTGGGCTCTCGCCTCTGCCGCCATCCGGTCCAGGAGCATGCATCTCTGGTTTGCCCCTGCAACACAGGGAATCAGGGAATTTGCTGTTATCGAATAATAATCTGGATAGGGCGTCTGCGACCACATTAACGTGGCCCGGAATATGAGTTGCTGTGATATGACAGTTATAAATGACAGATAGCCAAAAGACCCTTCTAAGGATAACCATCGTTGTGTCATTCTCGCTACGGCCCGTGTTAATCCCGGCGACCACCTGTGTGTTATCTGAGAACACAACTATTCTGCTGTCTGTCATGGAGGGGCCCCACCTCCACAGAGCTTCTATAAGAGGGTAGAACTCCTGTATATTAATATTTGCGGGGATCTTCATGTCCGGCTCGGAACAAAAGTGGCCGTGCCTGTCCTCCATGCTACTAAGAGGACCTTCCCAGGCACCCGCGAGCCAGTCTTGTTCGAACACGACCCCATAGCCTCTGCCCGAGGCATCCATAGCTAGAGTTAACTCCTTCTTGCTATCTGGGTCGATGATGCGAGCCTCCCCGTTGAACCATCTGGAGAAACCCTGCCACCATACCAAGTCTTTCTTGAACCCTTTACTTAGAGTTATATACCTCTTGTTCGCTGGAAACCCACTCAGCATCTTGATTACCCGCTGAGAGAATGTCCTGCCGCCTTTAACGACAGACGAACAATGAGACAGAATGCCGCACAGTTTTTGCAGTTGCTTTCGCGTTGCCTGACGGCGACCGTGAAAAAACGATAGCTCTTGCTCCAACCTTCGCAGCTTATCCCCCGGCAGTCTCAGCTTCATATCGATACTGTCTATTTCTATGCCCAAGTAACGCTGTATCCTTGACGGGGAAGACACCTTCTTGTAAGCTATGTAAAATCCTAATTGTCTGAGTAGCTCATGGAGGACACGTTGGGATTCCGTGCATTGCCTCTCGCTAGCGGCTAACAATAGGAAATCATCCAGGTAATTGAAACACATGTGGCCCTGACGGCGCATGTACCTGGTAACGGCATCCGTGAGTCTATTAAAAATATAAGGAGCTGCTCTTGTGCCAAAACAAATACAATTGTCCACCATGTAGGTGTCAGACCCGTCCAACTTCCACTTCAAACCCTGATAATTCCGGTCCTCGGGTCTGATGAGTACCGAGCGGTACGCCGAAGCAACATCAGTCACCGCCATGTAGTACGACGGACGGAGAACCTTGCACACGTCGTCTAGTCTAGCAAACTTGAAGTGTTGAAAAGTGGCAGACATATGGGAATTAATGGACAGTCCGTCGGGCCTGCTCGCATCTGTGATGGGCCTGAAACCCCCGGTAGCCTTGGGAACAGCACCCAAGGCGTGCACACATGTCGGTTTCTCGCGCGACACGCTGAGTTTCCCGCAGCCCAGCTCCTCTTTCAAGAGCTTATCAATAAAGTCAAAATTATCTACCGAGGCTGACGAATAGTTCTTCACCTCATAACTGTCTACCCGTGCATGGGGGTCCACCATCTTGAACCCATGTAGGACACCATCTAATATAAAGTGACAATCCTCATCTATGACACCATGCCCCAATAACATGTCCCTCCAGCCTGCTGGCTTCAACTGCGACACGACCCCCTGAACCCTGTGTCTGCAGCTAATGTCCCATAGAGGGATATAACCTTTATAAATGTCTAGTAGGGCATCTATACTACTTGTGCATATTAGCTCTTCACATGTATGAGAGTGAATGTCCTCCATACACGAGGTGCCGACATCCGCTTCGTAGTCCGCGGAGTCGTGCTCGTCCGTGCCTCACGCGCTACGCTGTTGGCCCCCCTGTTGGCCGTAGTTCTGGGTTTGCTGGCCATAGTATGGATGTTGCTGACCCTGGAAACTACCCTGGCTCTGAGGCTGCCCCCCTTGGTTGTAGGGGTTGTGTGCGCATCCCCGAGCCCCGTGCGGGCCACCGCAGACCGCACACGAGTGTTGCTTCCTGCATAATGTCCAATCGCACGCCGTGAAGTTGAATCGCTTGCACAGGTGGTCAGGGCAGTCGATCCTGAACTTTCCCTGACTTGACGGCCTAGCTGGTGGCTTGCCCGGGGCCTTGTTCAGAAGGGACATCTGCTTTGCCATCTCCTGTTGCATCTTTACGTAGGCCAGAGTTTTGTCCATGCCCATGTTGTTTGCCATCGCACCGTGGTCAGCCGCGGCAAACTTGGGGATCTGCTTTTTCAGCACCTTGTCGGTCACCTCTCTATCATACTGGCATATGGCCTTCATGCAATAGGTAGGTTTTATCTCCTTCAGGGCGATGAATTTCATGTGATCTAGGTATGACAATGGGCTCAAGTCGGGATGATCGGCTATGATCAGGGCCTGCGTGACATTGATCATCCCGTAAATTAACTCCCTATATGACATTTCGCTGTAGTCTTTGTCAGCTGGGAGGTGGTAGTCTGGCCTGATCCACAGCTTGGACCTTTTCCTCATGCTAGCCTCATTAGCTGTATGTAGAGAGGCCAGGATATCACCCTCCACAGCTGACTTACCTGACGCGACATTTCTGAAGAGGCCATCAACATCAC
This sequence comes from Harmothoe impar, assembly GCA_947462335.1. Classification (NCBI taxonomy): domain Eukaryota; kingdom Metazoa; phylum Annelida; class Polychaeta; order Phyllodocida; family Polynoidae; genus Harmothoe; species Harmothoe impar. The sequence continues at coordinate 68,036,974 of OX381716.1, read as the reverse complement.
CCGACTGTAGGCCCATGTTGCCGAAGCCCAACCCCGCTGTAGCTAGCCCAGTGTGCAGGGTGTGGCTCGCCCCCAGATTTATGCCTAGCCCACCTGCCGATGGCAGACTAGAGAAACCTGGCGGGGGTGTCGCGGAGAGGGGCTGGCCTGAAGTGTAGGGTTGCTGCTGTTGATGCCGACTGGACCCGTGTTGGCCCCGCTGTTGCTGTAGATGTTGCTGTAGTGTTTGCTGATTTTGTTGAGTAGACTGGGCAGAAGGGGTCACATCCCCTGCCAACCCAGCCCACTGTTGCTGCTGTCTCCACAGCAGAAATTCTGCATAGGAGGGGTCTGCATCCTCCTGCTGTTGCTGCTGCTGCTGTTGATGCTGCCCCTGATGCTGTTGGGTGTGTCCCTGCTTCCCCTCATTGGTAGGATCAGACAGTTGAGAGGATGTTGTGGCTCCAGCAGACCTACACACACCCCCTGACTGGTTAAAACTGCCAGACTGACCTGTACCATGATGAAGCGTGAAGCTCCCCGGGTGTCCGTGATGAAGCGTGGAGCCTCCCGGCACCCCGGGATGAAGCGCACCACCCGCGCTCATAGACGAAGTCGCCGCCGAGGTATGTGGAGGCTGTCCCTGCTCGCCGACGGTCGCACAAAAGTCTCCCAACCAACCTTCCTGCGACATTTGCGACGGCTTTGAGGATTGGGACGGGGGGAATCGACCATGCTCTTTCGTTTGCGACAACTTTTGAGATTTAATTCGCTTCCGTTCGGCCAAAAACTGCGAAAAAGCGACCCCCTCCTCTCTGTTTTCGTCTGGGCGGATGTTGTGATCCGCCATCTTGGTTGGCGCATGCGCGTCGAGCTGCTGCTTCGCGGACAGAGACGGAAAGCTTCGGTCGAAGTCTTCCCCGGGTATTGCGGATAGGTTGCGGCCGCTGGTGCCCTCGTCCGCGTAGTATAAGGCGCTTCCGCGGGGGTCTGCGGACCGCTGCAATCCGTCTACGCTCTCCACGGCCTCAACAACACCGCGGAATGCGCATTCGGCGAATTTCGTATCCCTTTCTATCCGGTTATTTGCTGCTCTTAAGGATGCCAGCTCCATCTCCGCTTCCTTTAGCCTCTGTGTCCGCTTAAGGTCCTCCTCTCTAGCCTTTTCCTTTATTGTCAAAGTTTCGAGCCGGTCTAAGGCTTGCTGCAGCTCTACTTCCCGGGCCGCACTGTACTCCGCGGCCTCTGCGCTGTGTTGGCGGGCCGTACCGCCCGGGGGTGCCGGCGAGGCAGAGCTGCCCTGGCCGGTCTCCTGCCGGCCCTGGGAGCCGCCATGGTCGTCCTGTGCCGGTGCAGGTTGGTCCTGTCCCTGCAACACCTTCCTGGGGGTTCCCTTGTCCGGGTTTGGGGCATTGCATTTGGGGCAGGAATTCCTGTTGCCATGGTACTCTGTTCCGCAAAAGCAGACAGTCATTTTGACCGAATTTTGACCGAAATTCTAAACCAAAAAACCAAAGTCTCTGCTGGCCTGCTGCTGGCCTTGCTGCCTGCTTGCTTGCTGCTGGTTACCTCCCCTCCCCTGGAGAAGAGTTCCACGGCTGGTGCCGGTGGGAGGCACTAGGTGGCACTGGTATGTACACTAATATGGGAATAACTTCCCCAATGGAAGTTATGCCCGACATAATAACTCTTCAAATTTCATAAATTTTCATATATTTACCCTTTTTGGGGTCATTTTTTTGGGCTATAGGCTGGCTACTATTTTCAAGTTTATTACATAATGTGAATTAGAAATGCAGCATGGTACATGGACATTTATGGAATTTGAGGAAATCATCACACTTTACACATTTTTGGCCAATTTTAGGAGGGACTGGCTAGTACTTTAAAAAAAAAGAACGTAAAAAAATAAATAAATAATCCGACCCTAGACTTTCTTCCCACATTACCTGAAATAAACCTTTTTTTAGTTGGCCTCATGATGCATTAATGAAGTGCTGGGGAGTAATGTGACAGGGCTGCATCCAGGAGTGTACTCACGTGGCTATAAGACCTCGACCCAGGACCTCACATGTCTTTGAGACCTGTAGAAGATAAGGAAAAGCTAATCAGCTGAGGCAGGAGGTTGAGGGGTGGGGGGGGGGGTGTATACCCTTCCCCTCCAAAGAAAAAGAGAAGAAAAATTGCCAAGACCCTATAGTATAATACACATTATTCCAAATCCACATAGGCAAAGTTGGGCATGAGGGGCCTCGGCCCAAATCAGAACTAAAGGGCCATCAAACACTACTTTTCTATAAGATTCCCATAATAGTATATACATAATATATACATACGTGCACATGTATGCACTATCATGTTTAAAGTTGGCCTGGGTTGGGCACCCCCGGCCCCCTCCCCAATAAAGATTTGCGTCCTATGCCTCTGCCCTGCCCATGCTGGTAGTGTTGCTCCTGTCCACTGCCTGTTTACCTCTTTGCCTGACCATCTCACCTATTGCCTTCCTAACGTATTTTATGACATAGATGAATAATTAAAGTAACCAAATCTCTACAAAAACCATGGGTACTGTATTCGACCAAATAAGCACACAAGTTACCCCCCCCCCCCTTTTTCAGATTTTTTTTACTTGTACCTCTAATTTGTTTACAGTTTGTTTTACACCTTTGTGTGACATGGAGCACTTCACACCTGTACTCCAGTTAAACAATATGCCACCATCAAAGGGTTAAGTCAACTTGTCCCTTCTGATAAAGATGAATGCTATCTCTTGATATCAACACAATATTTAAGTTTAATCTGCCAAGATAACAGTAAGTGTTTATCTACAATAACATCTTCAGGAAGGTGTCAGACAAATCAATGAAGGATGCCCTCTGGGGAATATCTATGCAAATATTTGACCTACAGTTCATTACTAGCTACAATAAGGCCCTTTGTGTAACTGCTTGTGCTCGTATTCAGATCGATCCAGTGTTCCTACATCTGACGCCTTGTTACCTTGTTGCTAGGTGACTGTATGACAACATGACACGAGGCGGCAGGTACAGACCTCAATGCTGTCTGACTGATTAACTCAAGTAGGCACTCCCACATTCCAGTACTCTAGATTCAAGGCACTTAAACTTGGTTTGAACTGTGACAAGTTGTTGAACCACATATCATGTTGAGCTGTACCTTCAGATATGACTGTCAGGTGCTCAGTGGGGGATATCAATGTGCCTCTACATGGGTAAAAATCGACAGGGGCGACACGGCCTTTTGGGCCCTTTTAAAAATCGACGGACTCGGAAAACTCAGGGATAAAAGTCGACCCACAGGGGTTTTCTCTAAGTTCTTAGATACCTTAAGTTTGACACGATGCCACTGCCCTCCTAATAAAATCTGACACGGCAACATGGTCAAAATTGTGAGTACCCATGTAGAGGCTCATCAATGTTGTCAGACTGATTTACAGACCCTTTAAGGATGCATGTCACTAAAAATTGACATTTGTTTTCATAATGCACCAATGCAGCCCTGGCATTGGTGCATTAGGCCAACCCTTCAGGAGTTTCTCAACCAGTGCAGCACCAGCGATTCACTCACCATGGCTGCATTCAAGCATCATGACGACCAACGGCATGATCCATGAATGCATTATGCCACCCGTAAAGGTTTAAAGTAGGCACTCCAGCACACAGCTTGGTCTGAACTCTGACTTGTTATTGAACCACCTACAAATGTATCAAACAGTGTCTCACCTTGACAGGGTCCGCTATATGGATGCATTGCAATGATAAAAGACACACATTAATTGAAGCTCCATGCAGCCCTTAAAGGGGCATTCTCACCACTCACACTTAACCACATAGTAGACTAGAACAGTATCAGAATTGTGAGTGGGAAACGATTATGCCACTTTAAATGGTTAAATATGATTATGATATTTTGTATGTACACAGTGCCAGTACAGTTGCGTAGGGAAAGGAGGGGGGAATGGGGGGGGGGCTGTCCCCCCCCTAAATACAGAGGAAGGGGGGCTGAATATGTTTGGGCCCCCCAGAAAATTCCCAAGACCCTATAATACACACATTTCCAACATCTTACGTCTCAGACATAGCGAGTGGCTTGGGCCTCCAATCTAAAAGGAGCACAGAAGTACTTTAGTTTATACAATTCCAATACAAGAGTGAATATGCACCATCACACTTAAAATTAGATGTATAAAGCCAGTTGGGGTGTTGTGCAATTGTTATCTGCGGTAACGAACATTAACTGCAGTAATGCAGATAATTATGTCTTATGTCCTCAGGACTACGTCTCTGGTCCTCAGGACTAAGTATCTAGTGTATCTAGTGTATCTAAGGTATTACTAAATTTGTAGTTTTTAGACTTCCTGGCTTATGGGCTTAATTGACAATTAGTTTTTTTATAACTGTTCTAGTAGTGGTTGATACAGAATGATAGAGCACCTTATGGAACTATGGCAGTGGCCTATTTAAGCACTATGTCTTAAATAAAGGCCTGCCTCGAATAAGCGTCTGCAGGGCCCATTTTCAGAAGCTATGTGAATTTGAAAATAGTTTTACCATTGGTGGATAGGTAAAGACCTCTAGTTAACCATACTTTAGGCTATATTGATGATAACCGTAACCACAAAGGGAACTTCTTATTGATAGGTTTAACACAGGCCTTTCTCTCCCAGAGTTCCGGAATTTCCACTGAATATGTCAAAGTTGCATTGTTTGTCGGAGTTTCCCCTATCTATATTTTGTACCCAAACCAAAACTAACCTTAAGAATGATCAATTTCAAGTCATTATTTATCAACCCAGAGTGAGATTGTATTTGAATTCGCAGGATTACTATTTTTAAACAGCTTGCTTTTATTAGCACTGCAGACTATGGCATCGCCTCACTGCTAGATCATTATGTCACACTGGCGCTCTGGGTTTCTAAAGATACCAAAAATACCAAAGATACTGGTGTGATTTTAAAAACTCTGTCCCCCCCCCCCCACCACACACACACTGCACCCAATCCATCTCCTCCAGCCTCTCACTTCCCCCCTCTCATGTCTCCATGTCATTTGTTACAAAAGGTTAGAGAAGTTTCAGCCTGGTAGATCTATACAGTCACTAGAATATATGGTACAGGTATTGTTTCTATTTGATTACAGGTATTATGAGTTGTGTTTGTGTTACCAACTAAGCTACTCCCCATACTCAAGGGTGCAGTGTATAGTGCTTTACTGCGCTATCCCCTTTGTCACCAGGATGCATGAATGCAGCCCTGGGGAGTAACTCTCCAGGGCTGCATTCAAGCATCATGCCAACCATACAAGGTTGAGACCCTCCCAAAGGGTCGGCATGATGCACTAATGTAGCACCAACGAGTTACTTGCTAGGGCTGCATTGGTGTTTCATGGTGATAAATATAATCTTTAAGCGACATCCATCCCTAAAGGGTTGATGATCTCTGTCTACTTCGGACGGGAACTTTGTAATCAGAGTATAAGAGTGTTTTTCTCTGAATAACTGAACAACCCCCATCAGCACCTCATGCTTCAGAGATTATGGCAGCTATCTCCTCCTTAACCCTTCAGGACCCCACTCAAGATGCAGCCCAGGGCCTGGGTCCTTAGTGCAGGTGTCACACCCTGACAGGCCAAGGACCGCAGACTGCAACTTGAAGTGGGTTCAAACTTCTTGTTGACAGTTGACGGCATGTTACGTGTTGAAGGGCAACAACATGTCCTGCCTGGCAACAACAGCAGGAGCATGGACCAATCAGACGCATGCACTGTGCAGGGGAAGGGCACATGGAGACTGTCCTGGAGGTGGGGAGAATTTACAGCCTCCCCTGGAACTTTCCCCCATGTCTATGTCTTACAGAGCGCAGGTAGGGAGAATTTACAGCCCCTCCCCCTGGATGTTACTACCATGTCAATGCCTTAAAGACAGATAGCAGGTAGGGAGAATTTACAGGTTTAGTACAAAGTCTGTGTGACTATGTGACATGTGGGTGTGGTGCCGGGGATCAAGAGGCCGTTAGTCAGTATAAAGGAGCCTGCAGCAGGTGAGACGACACAACTGGGTGGACGACCCTGTCAGCCGCTAAACTCCTCTCAAGGTAAACAGCTTTGTCTATCACTCTCTTTATTTTGATTAACACTTAGACAAGTGTCCCAGTTTGCAATCATTTCAAACTGACTGAACAAATCTAATAGTAAGATTATCCTGCAATGTTTTATTACTTTATTGCTGCTTCATCAACTCTCAAATATTACCTTACATTAATCTTCTCCTGTTCTTGATTTTTTCTAGAATTGCTGGCCATAGATCAGGACCTCAGGACAAGACCCCGTGACAAGACTCGGGTGACATCCCCACATCTTCAAAGCCCATTCTGCACTCAGGTAGCAAACTATATTACTATTCATAGGTTGTACTCCCCCCCCTCATATATATAATGAGCCATATACAGGTTGGTCTTTGAAACATCTAATCAGAGGCTACTGTAGATATGAACCATATTTGCATACATATGTGCAGGGCAGTTTGTGTACGTAGTCATGTTCAACTCCTGGGAATCACAGTGACGGCTGAGATTTTGTCTGAAAAATTATCTTGAATCTTGAACACTATGGTCAGGTCATCGTACATGGCACAGGTAGGCTGTGCTTATTGTTAGAAAGTAAAAAGGGCAGTCTTGGCACATCTCGTCATTATACATATTTTTCGGCTCCCCTGCATATGAGCATATCCCCCTTTTATCTTCCATTATTTTCTTTTTATCATTATCATTTTCTATATAGTGCTATGCTTCTTCTCCCCTACACTGACCCTTCCCTCTTACATCCATGCCTTTTACACCCTCTCCTGGTATCCTGTAGATCTGTTCTTTTTTTGAGGAGGGGGGGGACCAAAGATATTCAGCCCCCCCCCTTTTGTTTGATTGGAGGGGAGCCGCCCCTGGCTTTTTTCCCCTCCATTTTCTCATCTATTGCACATTATGTTACTTCCCCTCCTGGTTATAAATAATGGTTTCCCCTTCACCAGGACGTTCAGCCCCCTCCCACACTCACCATACTAGTAACATAGATAATGTGATATCTGTAAGTATCTCCTTATACTAGAGTCAAGTTGAGGGACCATGCACTCCAACCAACCTGTCTGTGTGTAGTTATACAACCCCCCCCCCCCCCCCCGAGATATTATTCATAAATCAGTCAGAATACGTATATAAATAGAACCATTACAGTAAGGTACACTCAGTCTTTGTCAAAATCTGCCAGACAGTGGTAATGTCCGTCTGAAATTGTTGGTGTTGCAAGACCACATGTTGTGCATAATCAGGTCTTTCTAAAATTGAAATAATTTTTCAAATATTGCTAATCGAAAAAAAAATTACAAGCCTCTACCATATACCATATTGTAGGCAAATTACAGTTAATTACAATTTTAAGTCTTCTGTTATCAAATAGCATGTTATCCGAAATGTTATCCAAAACTTTGATAGGCGGTCCGTCGGAAATTTACCCAGGCCTTACCAAAATTGGTAAGCCACAGGACCTACTGTCCTACACAGTTGTGGCACAGCCTGTTCACCACAGCTCTATGTATTGATCCTTCTGTCCAACTGGTGCCTGAGTTCCCGGTCCCGCTGTTCCAAGACTTCCAGACACCATCCTGGTTAGAAAAAATGTAGATAGAGAGTCATACTTTTGTAAATATGCATGTCTGCATTATCCGAACAAAGTAGTAATTATTTTATAGTAAAAATTATGAATAAAGTGGTATATTTTTACACAGTATAATGTATATATTTGGATGTTGGTTTTTTGTACTGGGAGTGCAGGGACCGGGCCGAGTTCCCTGTGTACATGCAATACTGTAAGTGTCCCTCCATGCTGATACCAATGTAACGGTCTCCCCTTATAACTCCTCTACCCCCTCCCACTGCTTGGATGAGGACATATCTGTTAGCCTCAAACAGGAAACAAGTCAAGAGGGGCAATAATCATTTTTATTATCTAGTGATCATAAAATGACTGGTCTATAGAAGTCAGAATAAGAGGTGAGGGGCATTTGTTTACTTTTGATAGCTACGGCCAGCAAGCTAACTTTCTCGCTTTCTCGTTCTCTCTCTCTCTTGCTCTCTCTTACTCTCTCCCTCTCTCTATTAAGTTGAATTGGAATGTGTTTTTTTATCTCTTCTCGTCAACAATCTGGCCTCTTGTGTACTATAGGTTAAAAACACATTTTCTTTATAGATAACACTATAAAGGATCTTCTGAATATAAAGGTAACCTAGAAACCTTTCAATGTTAATTTGTAATCATATGTATTACAGAATACTATATAATCTATCAAACTTCAAGGTTGAATATCTTGAAAAAGGTGGGTTCTTTTTTTCATTATGAAGTAGTTTTTAGCCTTATGGTCACATTTGGTAGCATTGCAGTAACCATAAGCCTTATCCCCGGCCAGCTTAAAACACAGTAGCGTAGAGTATAGTGCAGGGCTAAGTACCACAATATGGCTAGAGAGGGTTATGTAGGAATAGAATGACAAAGTAAGGATATTGTCAGGGAGAACAGAGTGCCTTAAAGTACTATGCACCGATCTACTGTTTAACAATATTGAAAACAATATAATGGTAAAAGAAAAGCATGGGTGAATTAACAATTAAAGACAGTAAAGATGTTGGTCCTCTCACTTAGGTTCTCCTGGTGTGAATGCCTGAATTAGTTGAAGTGATTTATTGACAATAACAAGTGTTTGCTGGTTCCCCGTCCATTACCATTAGATGCATGCCCTTAGCAAAAGTTCACACCCTCCAGCGTTGGCATGTTACCAAACATGTGCAAACGAGACGTCTGCGCACGTAGAGGTTTTCACTCTCCTGTGCACATAGGTCATGGGTGAGCGCTAACAGTAGGCTGTCTCACGACCTTGAGCCAATGTTTTTGTCTCTGACCGGGTGCCGTCTCTGACCAGGTGCCGTCTCTGACCGGGTGCCGTCTCTGACCTGGTGTCAGAAAAACGTGTTTTTTAAATGTTAACTTATACTCATATGTACAAGGATATGTAAAAACGTTATGGCAGCTCTTATGTAATTATTGTTAGCCTCCTGCTGTTGGTAGAACATAACTAAACTCCCAAAGTGACATCCGGTCAGAGACGGCACCTGGTCAGAGACTGCACCTGGTCAGAGACGGCACCCAGTCAGAGACAAAAACATTGGCTCAAGGTCGTGAGACACAGCCAGTAGTAGCCAGGGCCAGGGAATGACAAGTGGTAGCTTGAGATAAAGATGAATGGTTGGTGGTTGGTCTCTGACACCTGCTAACACAATGGTGTTAGAGTGTATTAGTCCTGATAACAGTCTGTCAGTGTGTAGGTATGATAACTGAGAGGTACTTGATGTAATCACTTCTAGGTCCACGGTGAAGAGTACTTGACAACACACCAAAGTATAAGTACTGCTGGTGATAAGGGCCCTTTAGTTGGGTACTGGTACTCACGTTCAGATCAATTAAGTATTCTCTAAACTCTTTCAGCACAGCATATTGCCTGAATGCATCATGCCCGTGGTCATCATTCCAAGGCTGCATTCAAGCATTACGCCTATCCTAGGGGGTTAAGACACTGACAAAGGGTTGGCATGAAGCACCAGTGTAGCACCAGTGAGTTACTCGCTGGGGCTGCATTGGTGCATCATGCCGACAAATGTCATCTTTTAGCGACATGCGTCGTTAAAGGGTTTACACTGGTACCTTGTTATCTCATTATATCACAAGACAACAGAGGGAGCTGTATACAGGAGCACCATTGTCTCACTGATTTACTGACGCACACACTTGTATATTACAATAGTCTGAATTATCACATATAAACTTTATTTGAACTCTGACATGTTATCTGCAGTGTCTTGGTGGGAGGGCCTGTCTTATCAGCATGTTGGTGGGGATTCCATTAAACCGACGGGAGGAAGTGTGTTTGTCCAAGGAGAGGCGGGGGGATTGTGTATGTATAGGAGATGGAAACATGCATGTAATTGATGTATACGAACTGAGATGTATGTGGCTCAAACCTCTGACCTATGTTGTTTTGGCTATTTCTAGCCCTTTTCAGACTTATAGCCCTACAGAATAACCAGTTTTGTACCAATTTTTTCAAAAATTTGGTACATGTGAGAAAACATCCCAACGATTCAGGATTTTTTCTTTTTTTTTGTGTATTGGCCCAAAATTTTTCGTTTTTAGGCCCTCCAAAGTCCCAAAAACCATTAAAAACGTCTAAAACCCTTGAAATCACATGTTTTACATGTCTCCCATGTCTACTAAGACAGTAACAGCCTATCCCTAATATCACTATTAGGCCTATGGTTTAGTCAATTGATTCATGAGGATTTCACTAGCTATGTACCATATTTTTTTCTCCTCAGCCATTTAAATGTATATTGTCAGCAAAATTTTCAAATGTCCTAACATTTTGATACCACTATACAGTAAATAAACAAGATCCAAACAGTATCCCTTGTACCCCAGATCGTGAGGTAACTATTGTGTCTTTTGCAAGAAAAAAGACATTTTGAAAAAAATCTAATATTCCAGCCTCCAGGACCAAATGTGTATTGTAATACTTATTTTTGTCCCGGAGTCACCCTCTTATCTTAGTCCCGGAGTCACTCACCTTGCTGATAATAGTAAAACCCACAAATCTGATGATTCCACTAATTTAACCTACATTTATACAATATTCTATTTTGGTCCCGGAGTCACCCGGGTGACTCCGAGACCGAAATAAGGTGAAATAGCCGCTTTTTAGGCCAGTACTGTGCCAAGTAGGTTAAAGGAATGATCCTAATGGTCCATATTCCCTAAAGTACATACCATCAGGATACTGTAGAATGATTTTGACAATTAATTGAACCATTTTGAGTGAACTAGGGTAAAATGAGAGTATGTTGTTAAAATTTTAATATTTTTGATAAATCTTCAAAATTCATCGAGCTGTATCTCAAAAACCATTTTTCTGAGGGTATCCATTCTTGGTATGCCTTAAGATATATGTTGTCCCAGTTTGTAAACAGAGTTATTAGTTGCTGTTATGTACTTTAAGACATAATGTACATAATCACCTTATTTTGGTCTCGGAGTCACCCAAAAACGGACAATCGAGTTCATGAGGCAATAAAAAATGAACCGCTAGGGTTAGAGATGTATCAAAAAGTGTTCCAAGGAGCCGAGATATATACCTTTCAATAAAATGAACTTGTTTAAATATATTAAGAACTTTCTGATTTGTCCTTCCTCTATCCTAAAACAACATAAGTCAGGAGTTTGAGCCATGAACATGCATGTATGACAACACATAGAAAGTTTAGTAGTTAGGTGTCTGTGGCTCTATCGTATAGAATAATCGATCAATGCGCATGCCTTTGCGCATGGTTAAATATGTCAGAATAATGCCATATTTAGCTCTCATTTATAAACCAGTAAATTGCATAAATGAAAGTCAGTAAATTACTTAAAAATAACCAAACCGATGTGACAAGACCACAACATATCGAGAGTGTCAGGGATATCCCAATCATGCAACACTATAAAGATAAGATTTGCCCCATTTTCGTATTACTTCATCATTTATCAAGGGCCTAATTTCCAGATTATGCATGGGACCCCTATTGAAATTACTCATAATTGTCAGGGAATGATCTTAGCGATAAGTTGTGGAGCTTAAGAAGAATGCTATCACTTTTGCTATTAATCTTCCTGGATGATGCAAAAACCTATTGAAAATCTATTCCTACTTTTCCACAAAGGATAATACATATTTGAAGGTGGCTTTAATCTAAAGGTGGGGCTCCACTAACCGATAGGGGCTATTCTCAAGAATCTGGCTCGGTTTTATACCATGACAATGATAAACAGTAGATGGGATTTATGTTTACAAATGATGTTTTTGTTTATAAACAATGTGGAAAAAAGAATTGCCAAGGCTATGTTTCACTATTTAGGTCCCCATTTAGGTCCCAATTTTGCATCTGAGGTAGATTTTGACTGCCGATCTCATATCAAACTGGTTTGATTTCTGTTTATCTGGTGCCCCACTGTCCACATGGCTCTAATCGGCTGATCTAAGCATAATTTATAGATAAAATATGCCTCTGTTTACCCCTAAGCAAACTGTACAGAACTGTATGATCGGATTGTGAGAATTACCCAAAGAATCGGGTATTGGAGTCCCAGCTTTAGGCTTATGGCAGAATAATGGATATGTTTGACAATGACATGTATGACCGATCCTTCTCCTTTTATGAACAAGCCGTAGTTGGGAATCCATGGACATGTTTAGCAAATAATGTGGACAATGTTAGGCAGTTTTAGGAAAGTTGTAACGTTTACTTAAAGACAGAAGTACCGGGACTGAACAGTTTCCCATACTGCGCCTGAGTCTGTTCCTCCTTGTGCTGGCCTAACCACAACCTGCAGTACAGGCTGCCATCTGGTGCCAAGACTGGGAACTAAATCCTCACATGAATGAGATTGGTTGAAACAGGCTAGAACGATCTTGAAAAAATGGTTTGGGGTATGTAGGGGGATCTAGGGAAATAGTAGTGTTACTACATGTGCGTAGGACCCCCAAAAAATTAATTGGGTCGAAATTCGCATTATTTGAGAGAAATAGGCCCAACATCAGAGTAGAAATGGGTCAGGCAGAAACATACTTATATCACTTTGATGAGACATAGCCTAACCCTGATAAATCTGCTGATCGTAATCTTGAAAAAAATCTATATATAGAGAATAAGGAGGTTTCCACCCAGAACATCGCCTTTGAACTATAGTATCACCCTAGCGTTTTTGATGAAAACTAAAGTGTCCTGACACTGTACCATGTCCCTTACAGAGATGTGGCTATCCATCCTCCCCCTCCTGCTGCTGCTGGCTGGTGGCACCCTCTGTAGGGCTGCGGTGGTACCACACACCAAGGTACAGCAGCTGGATGCAAAACTGCACAAGGTGGAGCTGGGCCTGGACACCTACCCCCCTACCAACTCTACTGACGGCCGCCTGGGGCGTGTCGAGGTGCTCGTCAATGTGAGTATACCCACTCTACACACACCTACCCCCCTACCAACTCTACTGACGGCCGCCTGGGGCGTGTCGAGGTGCTCGTCAATGTGAGTATACCCACTCTACACACACCTACCCCCCTACCAACTCTACGGACGGCCGCCTGGGCCGTGTCGAGGTGCTCGTCAATGTGAGTATACCCACTCTACACACACCTACCCCCCTACCAACTCTACGGACGGCCGCCTGGGCCGTGTCGAGGTGCTCGTCAATGTGAGTATACCCACTCTACACACACCTACCCCCCTACCAACTCTACGGACGGCCGCCTGGGCCGTGTCGAGGTGCTCGTCAATGTGAGTATACCCACTCTACACACACCTACCCCCCTACCAACTCTACGGACGGCCGCCTGGGGCGTGTCGAGGTGCTCGTCAATGTGAGTATACCCACTCTACACACACCTACCCCCCTACCAACTCTACGGACGGCCGCCTGGGGCGTGTCGAGGTGCTCGTCAATGTGAGTATACCCACTCTACACACACCTACCCCCCTACCAACTCTACGGACGGCCGCCTGGGGCGTGTCGAGGTGCTCGTCAATGTGAGTATACCCACTCTACACACACCTACCCCCCTACCAACTCTACGGACGGCCGCCTGGGCCGTGTCGAGGTGCTCGTCAATGTGAGTATACCCACTCTACACACACCTACCCCCTACCAACTCTACGGACGGCCGCCTGGGGCGTGTCGAGGTGCTCGTCAATGTGAGTATACCCACTCTACACACCTACCCCCCTACCAACTCTACGGACGGCCGCCTGGGGCGTGTCGAGGTGCTCGTCAATGTGAGTATACCCACTCTACACACCTACCCCCCTACCAACTCTACGGACGGCCGCCTGGGCCGTGTCGAGGTGCTCGTCAATGTGAGTATACCCACTCTACACACACCTACCCCCCTACCAACTCTACGGACGGCCGCCTGGGCCGTGTCGAGGTGCTCGTCAATGTGAGTATACCCACTCTACACACCTACCCCCCTACCAACTCTACGGACGGCCGCCTGGGCCGTGTCGAGGTGCTCGTCAATGTGAGTATACCCACTCTACACACCTACCCCCCTACCAACTCTACGGACGGCCGCCTGGGCCGTGTCGAGGTGCTCGTCAATGTGAGTATACCCACTCTACACACACCTACCCCCCTACCAACTCTACGGACGGCCGCCTGGGGCGTGTCGAGGTGCTCGTCAATGTGAGTATACCCACTCTACACACACCTACCCCCCTACCAACTCTACGGACGGCCGCCTGGGCCGTGTCGAGGTGCTCGTCAATGTGAGTATACCCACTCTACACACACCTACCCCCAACCCATTCTACAGACAGCCGCCTGGGCCGTGTCGAGGTGCTCGTCAATGTGAGTATACCCACTCTACACACACCTACCCCCCTACCAACTCTACGGACGGCCGCCTGGGCCGTGTCGAGGTGCTCGTCAATGTGAGTATACCCACTCTACACACACCTACCCCCCTACCAACTCTACGGACGGCCGCCTGGGCCGTGTCGAGGTGCTCGTCAATGTGAGTATACCCACTCTACACACACCTACCCCCTACCCATTCTACAGACAGCCGCCTGGGCCGTGTCAAGGTGCTCGTCAATGTGAGTTTACTGAGTACTGAGATTTACATGTTGATTTTATAAACTATTTTCACAAGATCAACTTAATTGTAAACCGAGCTTTAGAGTAGAATATATTGTCTAGGTAGCACTTATTAGCTGAGATAATCATCAAAAGAGGTAGGCAAAGTCAGCATTGGCAGTCAGTGAAATAGACCTAAAGACATGATCAATTTTCATTCATGAATATTACATATTTTATTATATCAGCAGCTCCGCTGCTGGCGATCATGGCGCGGGAAAATTAGTGGCGTTCATCTGACCTTGTACACTGCACTGTGGGAATGCCTTAGCATATCGCAAATAGGGTGGTAGTGGCGTGAAACATCTTTCTCCTAGCAGATGTTAGGTCTGTTGTTTCCTACACTTGAACTGCAGAGAGTAGGATGGAGAGTGAGCAGATGAAATGCATTCTTGGGTAGGCTCCCACTTTCCCTATTGTTGTTTTATCAATTAAATATCATGTGATCATCAATGGGGAGTTCAATGTACCATAAATCTTTGT
This sequence comes from Harmothoe impar, assembly GCA_947462335.1. Classification (NCBI taxonomy): domain Eukaryota; kingdom Metazoa; phylum Annelida; class Polychaeta; order Phyllodocida; family Polynoidae; genus Harmothoe; species Harmothoe impar. Next base: position 68,021,731 of record OX381716.1, on the reverse strand, counting down.
GTACTAATCCAAAACTCGGTGGTGGAGCTCCTAGACCTTGCATGTCCATAAGTGAATGCCTAGGTGTACGGGCTCGAGTGCGTAGCACAAGAGTTCCGTACACGTAGGCATATACAAATGGACATACAAGGTCTAGGAGCTTCACCGTGTGGTTTTGGCTTTATTATACCTAGCCAAATGACATAAACTTTATTTTGATCACTTTATGATAAAGGAATCAAAATTGTCATAACCTCAGTGAAGTCCCATGTAAGTAGAGTTAACAGTGCACAGCGATACCATCAGACAGGCAGACAGGTCAGGCTACATACGCACTATTGCACCACTGCAGCACTGACGAGTTACTCTCCAAGGCTAAATTCATATATCATGACAACCAAGTGCATGATGCACCAATGCAGCACAGGTGAGTTACTCGCATTGGTGCATCATTCCAACGATCATAATCTTTTAGTGACATGCCATCCTTAGAGTATCAGAGGGTTTAATGCCTGATGATGTAATTTTGCCTTTGTTGTACCTAGCTCCTTCTGGAGGACGTCTATGATGTGCGGGTAGACCAACAGCTGCTGAAGAAGGACATCATGGGTCGGCTCAAGGAGATAGAGGACAAGATAGGGTCTGGTGGCGGCGGGTCGGCCGAACAGAATGGCTGGATAGAGTACATGCTGGCTGTAAGTTCATGTTTTACATTTAATGTAAATTTCAGGCTCAGAATCAGAACCTGTACGATTCTGGAATAGCCCCTACACTTTTCCGGAATTGCACATTATAATTCCGGTATTTCACCATAGTTTAAGAACCCCTGTCCATTCCTACTGCATAACGTATTTATATATATATATATATATATATATATATATATGGGTCAAGCCGCTGACTTGTGTTGGTTTGGTAATTTCAGGCCTTTTCAGACCTATCACCCAACAGAATTGAGAGTTTTGCATCAAATCGCATACTTTTTTGTTGATGGGGAGAAAACATTGCCAAAATTGCCCCAAATTTTTGTGTATTGGGGCAAAATTCTGCGTTTTATGGGGCCCCAAAGGCAAAAATACTCCAAAAATCAGTAGAAATGACTAAAATTACATCTTCTGCATGCCCCCCATGTCCCCTGAGGCACCTATAGTCCATCCCAATTGACTTTTTCTATTAGGCCTATGTTATAGTAGATGGATTCAAGAAGTTTTACCCAGGTATAAAGCATAATTTTTTCACCGTATGCTTTTAACTGTGTATTTGTCAATAAATTTTAATCTATTATATTAATTTGGTGTCCTCACATACTAAGGAAAGATCTACCATAGAGTAGCCATTTGGTCCTTTATGTTGATGCAACATGTGGGTCTTTTGATGGAAAAAAGAAATTTTCAAAAAAATCCAAACGCCTAGGCTCCAGGAGCCAATGTGTATTCGCATACAATAATTTGGTGGCGGAGTTTCAATAGTGTTTTACACTCCCCTCTGGGTTAAAACATTATAGATACTCATTTTCTCAGTCCTGTACAAATGGTAGAGTCCTTATGTGTAATAACCAGCAATGGTTTGACCGGTCAACTCCTAATGTGTATTGCGTAGGAGCTAGAATACGTTCGCTGGGGAAACTCCGCCACAAAATCCTCAGTTTTCTGCGGGAACACAGACCAGTGTCTAACCGGGTAACGCTTCCGGTCTACATCTGGGTTCTTCTGCGGGCGCCATATTGAATGTTTACGCAGTAGTTTAGTGGTGGAGTTTCACTCATCCAGACGATTTACAGCGATAAAATGGATGCAAATGACGGCAGGTAGCCGGGCGTGAAACTCCGCCACGAAATTCTGCCACTAAACCCAATTCGCTTAAAACATGCCCTGTTTCGCATATTATTGCCATCTGCTGGTACATAGCTATTGGAAATGAAAGAAAATACTATACTACAGTGTATGTTGCACCTATGGTCTGATCCTAGGACTTTTAATCATGTTTCCATGGCAAAAAAACCCACAAAATTGGATTTGGGGTCATTTTTTTCAATATTTGTCATCTCATGCATTAAATTTGGGTCAAAACCCACCTAAATGAGGGTGTGGGCCTACCTACATGTGCCTTTCATTGTTTTACTCTGTTATGTGCAGCATTTAGGCCATTTTATGTTGGTACATGAGGGTTCTAAAGCATGACCGTCATTTTGTGGCGGAGTTTCAAGCTCGATACTGATTTTCCGTCCACCACCCTTAATATCTAATATAATTTGCTCATGCTGCCAGACATGTTATTTAGGCACTTGGTTTATCATCCTATACAAAAAATTATTTCATAGCGTTACCCATCCTGTATTTAGCCTTGTTTTCTCTTTCGTGGCGGAGTTTCACGTGAAACTCCGCCACAATATTAAGTCTTACGTTAGCCTATTACTGTAGCAAGTAGGTCTTACCAGAGTACTTGGTGATACAGTTTTATCAAAGTACACATATTGAAGACATTGTAGAGTGATTTGCAAGACTAAAGGGCCCATTTTAGGCAAGCTAGGTTAAAGTGGAGATTTTGTGACACAAATTTGATTATTTTCCAAAAAATGTTAAAGTTCAATGGGCTATAACTCAGAAAGTTTTTAGTTTACAACAATTATCTTTGGCATACTGACAGAAAGTTGTGATAGCAGATTGTAAACAAAATCAGGGGTACCTGTAATGTATTTAAGAGTAGTTATCCCATATTCATATTATTATTGTGGCGGAGATTCACGTGACACGGACGATCAACTTCGCAACGCAATAAAAACTGAACGGCTAGGGTTAGAGATGTATAGAGAACTGTTCTGAGAAGCCAAGACATATATCTTTCAATATAATGAACTTGTTTAAACATATTCTATGTTTTCTAATTTGTCCCCCCCAAAACCCAAACCAACACAAGTCAGTGGCTTGACCCATATATATATATATATATATATATATATATGAATTATGCTCTACTACATTTCACTGCTGTTTCAGCAAAATGGATGGGATAAACTGGGGAGGGAAAAAAAGTGTCACAGATTGCACAAAGTCATGGTTAAATAAAGGCTATGTATTTTTATACTTCAGAATCATTACCGAGACTTCCGACCTAGCCAAAACTTCACTCAGAAACCAACAGGTAAATTTAAAAATTACAATACCCTTCATTGTTTCAACATCCGGACCTGCAGTCCAGGAAATCTAGAGCAGAGTCTGTGGGCTCAGAAAAAAATCTCCTCACGATTTGTTGTATTACATGCTATAATATATCAATTGTGAAATCCACAAAAATATGTTTAGTGTGCCTTGTTCTCCCGCAGTGCACCGGGACTGCCAGGCGGCCTACTACCACGGGTGGCGCACGTCTGGTGTCTACACCATCAAACCGGACGGTAAAACGCACATGTCCGTCTACTGTGAGCAAGAGGTGGACGGAGGCGGCTGGGCTGTGAGTTGTAACTTTGTCATGTGTTTTCTCTCTATTAGATCTATATCGACTTAATTTTTGTTTATAGATGTGTCTTCATCATATATCAGTATCCATTGCAACTTCTTTAAAAACAGTATATCGCTAAAATATGACATTTGTCGACATGATGCACAGACATCACCCGGCAAGTAACTCACCGGTGCTACATTGGTACATAGTGCAAACCCTTCAGGAGTGTTTCAACCCTTTAGGGTTGGCATAATGCTTAAATGCACCGCTGGCAAGTTACTTGTTAGGGCTACATTCATACATTATAACTACCAAAGGCATAACATACTAAAGCACTAGCCGGCCCCTCAAGGGGTAAATAATCTTTTCAACTTCACCCCTAGAGGGGTCAAATTTTTTGCCACCCCCTCCTCCCAATACATCTGTTGGCCTTTTATGCATTGTACTGAACATACATATTTTTCTCATGGCAGGTGAAATTTGGCCTCTCAAAAGCCATCCTTTCTGTGTGCAAAAAGAATTTCCCTCTGACATTCTGTATTTGAATTCTGCCGAACACCATTACAGGTGATTCAGCGTAGGTTTGATGGCAGCGTTAACTTCGGCCGGAAGTGGCAGGATTACAGAGACGGCTTTGGCCAGAAAGATGGCGAGTTCTGGTTAGGGAACCAGAATATTCACCTTCTCACCAATAAGAGGTACAGACTATGTATCCATACATACTTTTTGAAATTGGCTCATAGGTGTATCGATATGTTGATATAGTTACTATTCTCCTATTTTTACTAGAATATGTAAAAGTCATGTCGTATTATTATGGTAACTGTTGCAACCTAAATAAACTTTATTTCATGTTGAATACGGCATTCCCATTGACTTAACCAAGGAAGGCCGTATTTAACCCCTCCCGTGAAATAACCCTGATCCGTATTTCACGGCCTGTCAAATGGTCAAAATTGTTTATTTACCCACTATAAATTAGTTTTTTCAGAGCAATTAAGTGGCATTTTAACGTTTATCATTAATAAAGACATAAAATAAACACAAAGGAGCACTCGTAGAGTTCCACACTGAGGGTTATTTCACTCGGCTCCGCCTCGTGAAATAACCCTCAGTGAGGAACTCTACTTGTGCACCTTTGTCTATATATTTGGACAAAACATTTTTCTTGAACAACTGGCTACGGGAATTTCACAAGTGTAAGTATTCTCGTGTAGGTGGCGTCTACCTATATAAGATGCTCCTAAATCAATGTCCCTTTATTTAAGACACTCAAAACAAAGATGGTTTCTCATCACGAGACATGTGGTGAGTTTTTTTTTGTTTTTTTTGGCCAAAATGTATGGGATATATAGATTTTGATATATATAGATCAATTAAATTCCTAGCCCATGGAATTATGGATAGTTAAAATTCAATTTGATACCAAATATGCCAGTATTTGTCCAGTTTAAATGTATTTTTCATCAATTTTTTTTTTTTTTAATTCAAGGTTTTTGAGTGGCCCTATAATACATGCTTTTAATTCTTTACCAGGAAGCAGAAACTGCGTGTGGAGCTGCAGTACCGTGGGGACGGGTTCGCTGAGGCCGACTACCACACATTCTCTGTTGGCAGCGAGGCCGACAACTTCAAATTACACATTTCTGGATTTTCAGGAGATAATCCACCAGGTAGGAGCCAGGGGCATAAGGCCTAGCCTAGATATTAATTCATCTTTATTTCTAAACATAAATTACATTTTAAGACTATTTTGGGGCATATATAGATGTGATATTTACAGGATAATATACATCACAATAACGGTATATAGAAAGGACCTGTTCCAGGATCTTAAAAGGTACCTTAAGAACTAAATAGCCTTTTGTAGAATTGCCTCTCTTGACATACCAGGCCAAGGCACTGAAGAGTTCCCCAGTTCTATAATGCAAAGGTATGGATTCACATCGGAAATTAGTTTACCATTTAAGTATGGCATGATGCCGTAATGCATTCCCATTGTCATCATTGCCAGTACTGCAATCAAGCATCATGCTGACCTTTAAGGGTAAACTGGATGAAATCAGTTGATGAAGCTTTTCAGTTTGTGACTAATGTCTGGTTACAGATGACTCGTTGCTGTACCACAACGGTCAGAACTTCTCGACCAGGGACCGGGACCTGGACAACGACTGTGGGAACTGCGCACAGACCCTGGGGGGCGGCTGGTGGTTCAACAACTGTAGTCGGGCAAACTTAAACGGAGTCTACGGCAGCTCGGCACACAACGGCATCGTGTGGAAGTCATGGAAGGGGGACACCAACTCTTTGCAAGGGGCCCGGATGATGGTCAAGGGCGAGGCATATGTTGTCGGTGAGTGATAGTAACCATCTAAGGAGCCTTTTGCATTAGCAGATGTTAGAGTAAGATACTCAGCATGCAGGCTGCATTCATGCTACGTTCATGCTACACCTATATCTCTAGAACTTACATCACCATGACAACCAAATTTTGCATGCAGATTTTTATATATAATCTTTATATATTATATAACTTTGAATACCAGATACTCATTTATCTGAGAAAATGATGAGATTCATTTTTCCAATTTACCAATTTGCCTCTTATAAGGTTTTTTGGTTGTCATGGCAACCATACATAAATTGGTTGGCGATTCAATTTCTGGAATCTTTAAGGCAGGAACTTACTAGTATAATTGAAATATATAATGTAGATCATTTTTCTGTAGGAAAGTACACCTATTGGGTACTGTGAGTGACCTACATGTAGGTCGTTAGTATAATCTGGGTTAACTAACGACTTCCATTGAAAGACGAAATTTAGTCTAGATGCGCCCCAGCCCCCAGGAACGAAATACGTCCAAGAGGTATCAATGTAGTTGGTATTTGTGTTTATTCTTTAGTTTGAAGCCATTCAATAATCAAAAGGCAGGTTCTTCTTAGCCCCTTGAATACGGCCACTTTGTATTACATGGGGAACATTGAATTATAGTGTTTCAGTGCTAGAGGATAAATCATTATGTTGCAGTGTACAAGGACTGTGAGGACGCGTACAGCAAAGGTCAGACTATGTCCGGGGTGTACCGCATCTCTCCTGACGGCGTGGTGGAGATGGACGTCTACTGCCAGCAACAACACGACGGGGGCGGCTGGATTGTACGTCTATGGGCAACACCTCTTTCCTTTGTATTTCATATACTGTGGTCATATTTTGTTTCCCTGGGTATAAATTTTTACTATATTCACGGAAAATCTGTAAAATTCTTGTATGCTTCAGTATGGAATAAATACCCGCATATTAGGCTTTTGTGCCACATCCGTGAAAATATATACCCATGAACATAAGTTCTTTCTCAGTATACATATATTACCATAAAACCTTGAGCATAAGCTTAAATTGCGTACTAGCCACACCTAGACTTTGGGCCAATCGTATTTAAGCTGATTATAGTGACTCTGGTACTGTACCATACTCCTGGCCAAGTCTCTAAGCCGCATCGGCAATCTGACTTGAGTGCTAGCTCCCGTTTCTTAATCATTTTGATGTTTTGTTTAATATGATGTTGGTTGCGATAAAAAAAAATGTTTGCATTTCTTATCAATTTTAGTTTAATTATGTATTTGACGAAAAATTGCTCACGTATTTGAAATAAGCAATAGCACTTGCTGTTTTTTTTATTAAGACTAAAATCCTAACGGTATCATGACAATGGGCTCTGTATGCTCTGAGTCGAGCTATATGGCGTATAGATTTGCAAAATCAGGATATAACCCTTTTACTTCAACTTTGTCTACTAAAACAAAACAAAAAAATACAATTACGTAATAGATAGACTATGGTTATGAGAGGTTAACTCAAAATAAGCACAGTAAACTGGCTGGCACCATTATAGGGTGCCCTTATAGGGTGCCTGCCAGTTTACTGTGGTTGTTTTGAGTTAGCCTCACACACTGAAAAAGTAAACTCGTCTCCAGACTCGTTGAAGTGACTGTCATAAAATAAATGAGTCAAAAGTTGTCTAACGTATCAGGTTACCATCCCACAAATGGGATCTGGAGCTGACAAATGTCGGGTTTTAGGCTGGCACATACCAAGTGGGTCTTCTATCTCCAGCTAGAGGACCCGCTTCCTTGTCACTTAGACAAGTTTTTGACTCGTTTATTTTATGACCGTCACTTTGAAGAGTCTGGAGACAAGTTTATTTTGTGAGTGCACAATGATTGTCTATCTGTTTTAAACCACAGCTGTGAGGTTATTTGAGTCTAAGTGGAAATAACCAAGGTGTGAATTCCTTTGTTTTAGCCCTCTGCAGTGGTTTAAAAAGTAATACACCACCATTTCAGGTGTTCCAGCGGCGCATTGACGGTGGTACCGAGTTTTACCGTGACCGGGCGGCCTACCAGGACGGGTTTGGGGAGGTGAGCGGGGAGTACTGGCTGGGGTTGGACTACCTCCACCTCCTCACCTCAGGACACAACATGAAACTACGGATCAACATGGCGTCCGGCAACAAGACAGCGACGGCCGACTACACCGAGTTCTGGGTCTCTGACGCCAAGCAGCAGTACCAGCTACACGTGGACGGGTTCTCCGGAGCCGACCCACCCGGTAAGTATCCATTATTTGTCTTTAGGTAGAAAAATCAGATATAGCCACTTGTCTTCAATGAGAGATTAGTAAGCACATTGCTGCTGCAACATGTGTAGAAAGGAATCATCTGATCTCATATCAAGCATGTTTGATTTTTATTGGTCAGAATGATCTGATCCTGTGTCTATGCTATATACCCTTTTAATCACATGGACTTATACCCGTTAAGCAAATATCAATAAAATCTAACAAGGTCTATTCATCTTTTCAATATTTGGTCTACTATAAGGAAAGCTAGGGCATCTAAGCGTGAAAATTACCCTAAAAAATCGACTTGTGAAGCCCCAGTTTATAAATATGACAGTAACATAGATGACCAGGTATTAGGATTTATTTGTTTTTACATCTGTTTGGGTCCGATTTGAGTTGTGGTGTTCCTGTTATGATTATATACTTGTTATTTATGTTTGTTTACTCACCACTTCCCTTGCTATGTGTCCCTCCAGGTGACTCGTTCAGCTACCACAATAACAAATTCTTCTCGACCATGGACAGCGATCACGATGAGAACGCAGACAACTGTGCCGAGAAACACCGCGGCGCATGGTGGTACGCTGATTTTTAGCCATTTAACTATTGCATAGTGCTTTAATGCATCATGCTCTTGGTCATCTTGATGCATGGATGCAACCCTGGTGAGTTACTCTCACAGGGCTGCATCCAAGCATCTTGCCCTTGGTCGTCATGATGCATGGATGCAGCCCTGGTGAGTTACTCACAAGGCTGCATTCAAGCATCATGCCAACCAAATTAGCTTTGTCAGCGGGATGCTCGAACGCTGCAGTTATTGAGCACTAGAAGCTCTTTTGTTTCTTAAACAATATCTAAACAATATTTGTCTCCCTACTATGTCAGACTGACTGAGGTGTACATTTACATGTTTCCCTTTCTTACAAATTACTCTGGGTTCAAGGGATTCCAAATTACATTCATGACTCCTTGCTAGTCAAATACGACCGCCAGTCAAATAGATAAGCCTGTCCATGAGCTGGTGCATTTTGATGAGAATTGTAGCATCATTGCATCTACATTGTCAGAAGTAAGTGCAGCTATAGATTATGATATACTGTAGATTTACAGTATAAACTAAGGTATTAGTGTACATTGGCAATCGAGTATAGTATATTTATAGTATAAAAGGCCATTTACAGAAAATGGCCCTTTCCTATTAAGGTATATGGTGTTGATTAGGCAAAATAAAAGGTGTGTTTCAGATAACATAGTCTGAAAATCTAGGTAGGGTAGGTCGGACTCACAAACTTCAGCACTGACTCATAGATGACGGTGTAACTCTGAAAAAGCCCCAAAATACTTTAGATATAAATACTTTCCCAAAGTGGGATAAAAATTTCTAAGATCCACCCTATTTTGCTAAGTAGGATCAGGAAACCTGAAGCACACCTTTTTTTTAATATGGCCTTATGTGTTTTAGGTACGCAGACTGCTACCAGTCTAGTCTGAATGGCGTGTACAGTAACGACTCAACTAGCGGCATCATCTGGGAGACGTGGGAGGGCAGCACTACGTCCCTCACCAGCGTCAGCATGATGATCAAACCCTACGTGCCCAAGGTCACAGGTGAGCAAGGTCAAAGCTATCTACTGGTTACCTCAATATCAACACCCAGAGTAATATTTCTTAATACCAACTTCTTTTTTTTAAACTTTTTTCCAATCGGAGGAAAGGTAATTTGACATTGAAGTATCTAAAGTGTTCTTTGGGACGACACAACTCTGAGAAGTTTCCTGAATCTGCTGGTCTTTAGTCAATAGACAGATTGCCTACACAGGGGACTAGTCTATGATTTGTGCACCCTTCCTACAAAAATGGGCTTGTTTCTGATGCCATAGGGAACGGCTTTCTTTTACTTTTGTGATTTTTACTTTGTGATTTTTGCTGTCTTGCATTTTGCAACATTTTTAAGTTTGGAAATACATCAAAACTTGATCATTGGGTATCATTTTCTGTACCAAAAATGCAACCTTTCCAAAACAAATTGCATCGCCATAGACTTTTGGCTATATGTCATTTTGCTTGGAACATATTTCATGTCACCATAATATTAGTAACACCATTATAGCCATGTGACTTGAGGCATTTGAGTATTTCAGATGAATAGCAGTAAAACTGCTAAAAAGTTAGATTACCGCTAGTAGACATTTCCATATGTATTGTACCCAGTCCGTATAACCACCCTTTGTCCCCCCAGTGTACGAGGACTGCCAGGCGGCCTACAACGACGGACACAAGAAGTCGGGCGTGTTCCGCATCAAACCTGACGGCACCCACGAGATGGACGCCCTGTGTGAGCAACAGTACTACGGTGGGGGCTGGACGGTCAGTATGTTTTGGAAATACAAGATCTCCTATGCATAAGCACTGAAGCGTTGTATTCAATGGCTTAGGGGAAGATTGTTTTTCCTTCATTTAGTGGCTTTAAAATTAAAAAATTAATACAAATTCCAACTACAGTGGTACCATCTCTGATGTATTTCATGAGTTGGGGCTGGGGCCATATCTCACTTAGCCTGCAGCTTTTTTGGATATGGCCCCAGCAATTTTGATGAATTGACAGGCCGTGAAATATGGGTGAGGATTTTTTCACGGGGTTTGTTGAATACGCCCTACATTGGTTAAGTCAATGGGAGTGCCGTATTCACCATAAAATACCATTCAGACCATAGATTGGGGTCCAATGTGAGAAAAGGGGCTTAGAAATGTGATTTCCAGTGCGACCACCCCATTGTTGCGACCATATTTGGAAAGTTCCAGCCGTTTTCCCCATTGTTCTAATGTTAGATTTACAAAAAAGGTATCAAAATATCGAAATTTCCTCAAACAATTTGCATAAAAAACGTAGGTTTCGCTCTGTTTTGTTAGGATGACATAAAACAACTTTTTTAAAGGTACACTTGTCATATTGAATACATTTCCAGGAGGCTTTGTTCAAAGTTCACCGATATCAATCTGTGCTCGCTATATGTTAATAATGTTATTAGTACTTTGGCTATGCTCATCACTTCTTTACTTTAAATACTTTCTCTGGGTTAGCTACCTGTCATGTGAACTCTTGGCTTATTGCTAAAAATCTTTGTATGTCATAAGAGCTTTTTTGCCAAAAAAAACAAAACAAACATGCATCACATGTTTTCATAATTCCTATATTGCAGGTACTACAAAAGAGAGTTGATGGAACGGTTAATTTCTACAGGAACTGGAATAGCTATCGGGATGGCTTTGGTGATCTCCGAGGAGAATTTTGGCTCGGCAATAACAATATTCACTACCTTACTGCCAATCAGGTATGCACTGACACTGTACACTCTGAGTTTATTTTTTACCCTTTTCATTCAAAGTATCCTAATTATGGGGGTTTAAAGTAGCTTTTTCCTACGCAGTCCACTGTTTTGATGACGTCACAGAGTTGTGAAATACAAGCACGAGATATTTCACCGACATACAGCTTTCCTTATTTGAACAAATGGCTCTCTCGTACTTCAAAAGAAATTAATTTATTCATGGATTTAGTTTGCATTTAACCCTGGGAGCCTTATATCATTATATAATCAATCGTCAAATAGGTCAAGTTTATTTCAAAGCCTTTCTTGATGCATGATTAAGAAAGATGCATTTGATTATATCACAGAATAAGATTGTAGAATGTGTCAAATGATTACTGTCAATCGGGAGAAATCTCATCAAACCATGTAATCTATCTAATCCTAAATCAGGATCAAAAATTACGGATTGAACTCAAGTACGGAGATGAGGTTGCCTTCGCTGATTACTCCGAGTATTGGATCAAAGGAGAGAGCGAGAAATTCCAACTTCACATCTCTGAGTTTTCAAAAGCTGATCCCCCTGGTAAGTATTTATAAAACTAAAGACTTTCCCCTGTTGAGAGTTTTTAGAACTAAAGGCCGACTCCCCTGTGCTTACTGTTAGCAGCTGCAGGTTGATTGATTTGATTTGTAGCTTGCGGTTTGCCAACTTGTGAAAAGTGTAATCCAATAGCCTTGGCCCCACTAGGGCGACACCAGTACCTGCCAAACAAGGCGGTATCATTTTAAATTTTATATTTTCACATTTTGCTTTATTTCGCCTCATTTCGCTTCATTTCACAGCAGTGTTGCCCTAGTTATCACCAGGGACAGGGACATGTCATCAATGAGTTTAAATAGGTCAGAAAGGCATCCAATATGGCCCAACAATGGGAGTTTTTTAAATGGGGGAATAAAAGCATGCACAATCTTATTCTAGAATAATCATATATTGGGCGAAATCAGAGGGAATGGAATAGATAGGAAATTAAATATGTTCTTTGTAAATATTCTGACTAATCTTTTTGTCCCACACATTGGATGTACTGACTTTAATGTGTACTATTAACCATTGCAGGAGACTCGATGTCGATCCACAATGGCCAGTATTTCTCTACGGAAGATCGAGACAATGACAACAGCTTGCGTAGTTGCGCCAAAACACACACCGGCGCATGGTGGTACAACGACTGCCACAAGGCAAACCTCAATGGTGCGTAAACACAGCATTGAACTTCAGACTTTAAAGGCCGCATGAGAATATATTCATTATGGATTTTGGCGCACAGAGAAATGAAACAGCATTCAAAGGTAGTCTTGATTGCCTCCAGAATTACTCCCCTCTCAGGGGAGCCAGGGACTCCTCTAGGTGACTCCTCTAGATCTGTCAGGGAGTCACCTCCCAGTAAACAAAAAACGTTAAAAAACATTGTGTAACGTTATTTAACGTTATATAACGTTTCTCTAAGGCTCCTCACTATGACATAACGTTATATACCGTTTTAGAACGTTATTTTAACGTAAAATAATGTTTTTTTGTTAGCTGGGCTAGACTCTATTAGACAACCTGGGCTTTCCTAAAGAGGGGAGTAATTCTGGAGACAACCTGGACTCCTTTCTGGCGCTGTTTCTGTTCTCTGTGTACTCACCTTGATATATCCACAAATCCCAGAATTTGGAAATCAATTTTTCTATCACAGCATTTTTGGCTCCGACTTAGGAAAAACACACAACATTGTAAGGTGCCATATTATTACTGAGTATTTACTAGAACTACTTAGTCCTTAATTCTAGTCCCATAAAAAGTTACTGAACCGTTGCGATCTAATGCAGGGACACTCTTCATTTTGACGGGCCAATTAAATGCTAGATAGACGCTTATTCGAGATCCTATTTCAGTGCGTCAAGACCTCTGTGTATATTGGGCTGTAACTAGGGGTACCATACTCTACATAATTCTGCATGTTACAGGTGTGTACGGGATGGCATCCAACAAGGGTATCCTGTGGGACACGTGGAAGGGTGGCGCCACGTCACTCACCGGGGTCCGCATGATGGTCAAAACCTTCATAGATGAGGGCACAGGTAAGTAGCAGATTAACCCTTCAAGGATAAAAGTCACTAAAAGATGACATTTGTCATGTTGATGCACCTATGTAGCCCTGGCGAGTGAGGAGAATAACAATACCATAAAGAATGTTATCAAACAATAGAAAAATGGGTCATGGAACACTTATACTATATCTTAATTTTGGGACTTTTCAACTGACATTGTATCTTTAACAGGACACAAAAGCTGCCAGGCGGCCTATGAGGACGGTAAGACAGAATCTGGGGTGTACACCATCAAAACTAAAGGTGGCGCAGAGGTCGATGTGTACTGCGAAATGGACCTAGACGATGGGGGATGGACGGTAAGATTATTTAGTATTGTATAAAACCAATCCAACTATGTCAAGTCAACACATTACCTTCATACAAATTTACAAATCAAATTAAGTAAAAATTTGTAGATTGGTTGAGTACTATTTATACAAAGTTATAATTTATATGTAAGAAAGGGAAAACTGAGGTTGCTGACATTCAGCCCTATCAAACGTTTTATGTTGAAGTCTTTGATACTTCAACTGACTAAAAATTCAATCTTCTTATAATTGATCCAGGATGTTGCCCAAGATACTTCCCTTTCTACCAATTCCATTTATGCTCAGTTCCTTCCATTTTCCTTAATTCATGTATTCTGCTCATCGAAACTGCATTGTAAAAAGCCCATTTCTGAGCTGTTACTGGCCATAGAAAGCATTTGATATCATTTCTCCTATTCCCTCAATAAAATTATTTTAAACTCTGTGGAATATATTCAAGTTGAATTTAGATTATGGTAAAGTTTGGATATGACCTATTTAAATGTCTGTCTCTTTATATGCCAGGTGTTCCAGCGGCGTTCTGATGGTAGCGAAGATTTTTATCAGGAGTGGAGCTCCTATAGAGATGGATTTGGTAATGTTGCCGGAGAATTTTGGCTTGGAAATGAATATCTACACTTGTTGACATCAGACCACAACCAGAAACTCAAGGTAAAGTCCTAATTGTTTTTGACCACTTACAACAAGGGAAAAAGTATTGAATCGAATTGATTAAGACAAATCAAATGCTGGGGTTTATATTCATCTCAGGATTATTTAATAAATGTTTCTATTTTATGCAACATGTACATAGGAATTTACAGACAGAGTAATATAGGCGGGGAGCATCTTGATCCCATGGACTCCAATGGTGATGAGATTGATGCTTGACACAAGTAATCCTTCGTTGCTATGCAATGTGACATTGATGATATAGTTTCTATGCAACCTCAAATATGACGTCACTACAACTGCCCCTCCCTTTGACAACAATGGATTAAATTATCTCAATGTCTTTACGATGTTTTGCATAGAATTTAACCATTTTCATGAAGTTCCAAGTCGATTGATTTGACCATAATTTCGGGCTATGTTATCGAATTGAACATGATCTCAAGGGCATTGACCCAGAATTTTGCCCAGGTCTGGGGCATGAGCAAGGCTGTTTTACCGCCCATTCCCTTGGCCAATGCCCTGGTGATCAAGTTCAAATTTGTATCTGACATTGGGGAATGATATGTGTAGCCTATTTTGCCACCCAATGGCTCACATTTTTTCTCAGGTTGATCAAAATAAGCCCAAAGTTCATATTTTGTATTCACCTTTACAGATAGAGATGAAGCACGATGGAACAACTGCCATCGTAGACTATGCCTCCTTCTGGGTCGGCACAGAGAAAGATAAATATAAACTCCACGTGGCTGGGTATTCTGGGGCCGACCCCCCTGGTGAGTCTACTATCTCTTTGTGTAAAGCTGCCAATATCTGCTGATATATACATTAAATATTTGGTTACCTGATTATGATAACTTGGATTTTGGGATTTTACAGCGAATACTTTCGGCGGAGGGAAAAAATACTGCCTTATAGACTGAGCTGGGTCACAAAATTTCTCAAGGGGCAGAGGTAAAAAAGAATCATAGAAAATTCCTCAAGTGAACGTATATTGCAAAAATATCTCCGATTTGAGAGGCCAGATGTAAAGATTTTGCTGGTCAACGTATGTATACTCTTTTTTCAAATTTGTTATTTGTTGCGAAATTCTCCAAAAACAGATCCGTTATCAAGGTTATCAGAATGAAACTGACTCATCCTGAGAAAGAATAGAGAATGTCAGGCCTACAATTTAACTGGTATAAAAGAAACACTTAAAAAACTTAAACCTTATTTTGGGTGAAATCATGTCCATCCAAAGCTCATGGACTCTATGGTTTATTTCACTATTTCAGGTGACTCGCTGTTGGAGCACAGCGACCAGCCGTTCTCTACACAAGATGCTGACAACGACGCGAGTACCGGGTCCTGCGCCAAGATGTACACGGGGGCGTGGTGGTACAAGTCGTGCTACCAGTCCAACCTGAATGGTGTATATGGAGACCAGGCTAACACAGGGGTGCTGTGGAAGTCCTGGAAGGGTGCCTCCACGTCTCTCAGCAGTGTACGCATGATGTTCAAGAAGGTCACAGGTAAGGGTACAGGGGGTTTCTGTCTTTGAACATGGTTGCAGTCTTTACGAAAACATGCAGGACAGTGGCAATGTCCTTCTAAAATGCTACCGGTCCAGCAGATTTACAAGTGTAACAGGACCGAATGTCCAGTCACATTTTTGGCTTTTCTTAACTTAAATAACTTAGTTGGGTTTCTAAACCTGAAATATGTTCGTCAAAATTATGTATTTATCCTGATTTAGCCATAGATGATTACAAAATTGAAAAGTAAATGGACAAAACTATTTTGTACTTGAAATGCATAAATTATCAGATATATGGCTGTCCGGTCCCTCAAAGATGTAGCCGGTCCTGCAACATTGAAAATTTGCAGGACCAAATGTCCTGTGTGATGAAAAGGTTTTCGTAAAGACTGGGTTGATGTTATCATACAGTAGAGTAGGGTCACTACAAGAAGATCCACCGCACACTTATAGATGAGTGGCAGGAGGGGCACCTTTCTTACCATGACGCAATGGGTCTGATATAAATGTTACTCATGTAAGGGGGTTTCTGTCTTTGTACATGGTAAATGTTATCATACAGTACAGTAGGGTCACTACAAGAAGATCCACTGCACACTTATTGATGAGTGGCAGGAGGGGCACCTTTCTTACCATGACGCAATGGGTCTGATATAAATGTTACTCATGTGAGGCGGTTTCTGTCTTTGTACATGGTTGATGTTATCATACAGTTCAGTTTGGTCCCCACAAGAAGATCTGCCACACACTGAAAGATGAATGGGATGAGGGCAACCTTTCTTACCTAAGTCAATGGATCTGATATAAATGTCATTTAATTTATGGATAATATCTTTTCACACTGGAGTGCACCCACCGCATAAATGAAATTATTGTTGCAATATAACTGGGATAAAACTAAGAAGTAAAGATTAATGTTTCGAAAGAAATACAGTAGCACAGCTAGAAGTAGATTGAAACACTGGCCTAATTATTCCTTTAGTTGCATATGAACCGTTCATATTGAACGGAGTGTTTGTGAAAAACAACTAAGGTTCAGAAGATGATAAAGAAATGTTGGTGATTGACTGATTATAGAGAAATTATCAGACGCAAAATAATTTTCTGCAGTGTACCGAGACTGCCATGCCGCCTACAACGATGGTCAGACCAAGTCCGGGGTGTACCGGATTTCTCCCGATGGTGTTACCGAGATTGATGTCCAATGCGACCAGGAAACAGATGGAGGTGGCTGGACAGTGAGTGCTCAAAATAAAAGTTGAATACTAATCCCGAGTTGAAAAGGTATATGACATTTTTTCTTGCCTAATCTGTCAGTTTCCCATAAAACTTATTTTTTGAAATTCTGACAATTTTCCCCGCCAAATTGGACATATTCCCGGAAAATTGACTTTTTAACATTTCTGACCTCTTTGTCAATTTCCCGAAAATCACATTTCAGGAGATTCTTACCATTTTTTCACCGAAATGACCCTTTAACGAAAATTGGCAACTTTCTCTAAAAGTGGAAACCTCAAACCTCAAACCTCAAAGCTCAAACCACTTTTCACTTTTGATTTCCACTTTTCACTTGTCACTTTTCTATCTCTTCGGCCCTTCTGTGCCAATGAATGAAACTATTAGCTCACAAGTTCTAGTCAAAGTATCTCATGTTTGGTATGATGTCAAAGCTCATCACGTCCTGTCGAATCCCACACTCCGTTTGTGGTCAGAAAGAACGTTCAAGGAGTAAACAATTTTAGACATTTTTGTTTTGCCAAAACATGAAGAAACCTGGTGGTGAGAATAAAGACTTTTAATGATTAAACCATCCCTATATTGTTGATACAAATAACATTTCCTCACACATTTCAGGTGTTCCAGCGCCGGATGGATGGAACGGTAGACTTTAGGCGTACCTGGTCTGACTATAAAAGAGGTTTTGGTGGCGTAGACACGGAATATTGGCTTGGGAACGATATTATACATCTGATGACTGTAAACCAGGATCAACAACTTAAAGTGAGTACATCTACCAATCATCACTCTAACATATTCATATTTCTTATAAAAAGGGCAACTCAGCTAACAGGAAAACGTTATTTTACGTCAAAATAATGTTTTAAAATCACGTTATGCCATAATGAGGAGCCTTAGAGAAATGTTATATAACGTTTTAAAATGTTGTATAACGTTTTTGTTTACTGGGCAGGATGTTCAGATAGATCATACTTACATTGCTATAGACATTGCTTACTTTTATTCTCTCTGGTTTTGCTTATAGTTGTGTGTTATTGTGTGATTTTAGCCCAAAGGCAGAGTTTGGCATGCCTGAATTGAATTAGAAACATGCTACTGTCAGAGTGTGGTAACCAAATTAAAGTAGGATAGAGAAATTGAGGTTTAATTAACTTCATTTCAGATTGAGCTTGAGCAGGGGGGGTTGACAGCTTATGCCGATTACAATGAGTTCTGGATAGCGGACGAGAACGGAAAATATCAACTCCATGTTGGCGGCTTTTCTAATGGCCAGAATAACCCTGGTAAGTAACAGCCTTACTACTGATTCCCATCCTCTGAAATTACTTCACATGAACGTAAACCAAACTGATCAGTAAACAGATTATTATGGTAGCCAGTATTCCTTGAAATTAAAGAGTGATTATAGTTTCTTACTAGTCATTACAACTTTCTTTATACAAAGCGTATTAACTCTTCAAAACCCATATAGCCATACACGTATGTAAGATCTATGTAGGTGAATCCTTAAATTTTTTTTAAAGTACTACTGTGGTTATTGAGTCAGTAGCACCCTCAGCATGTGAGTTTAGTTCATTTCTTAATACACCCAAGATGTGAATATTACACTACTTGATTCAATTCGAAAATTTATTTGGGTTCCTTTGTTCTCATGAACATCACACACCCACATGTTTTTTCCAAAGGCCACCTACAAAATATATTGAACTTTGAAATTAGGTTTGGCTTCTCGGATTTCGTTTACCCTGGAAAAGGCCAGTTTCTCAGTGTGAAAAAGCATCCCCTTACCAAGGGGGGGGGATCATATCAATTTTGTAAATTGAGGCCTGTCCACTTTGACCCAATTAATCATTTCTGATGCATTCTGCAGATACCCATCAGTGAAACCTTGAAGCCTAAAAAAGACTTCTTCAGGCAAAAGTCAATCAACATCTGGTTACCTCTCCCTTATGACATTAATGCATTGTGATAAGGCTTGGTTACCAATCCCAACCACAACTTTGTTGTGTTGTCATGTGCATGGAATCAATAAAGGGCACTGTTGGGAACACAACATCAAATTTATGAGGTTTTCCTAAAATGTTATCACACTTAGCTGTTGATCATGTCCCTTATGTCCTGTTTGATGTTTTCAGGAGATTCACTTGCTTTCCACAACAACATGTACTTCACCACCAAGGATCGTGACAACGATCGGTGGTCAGGTGGTAATGAGGCAGTAAGATTTAAAGGTGCCTGGTGGCACAATGAGGACCTTAACTCCAACCTGAATGCCCTCTATGGTGACTTTTATTATTACTGGGGTACTTGGTCAGCTCAACTGATAGCGTCCAGGATGATGATAAGGACCAAGTAACACACAACATGTACACAAACAAACCACACACACACACACACACAGTCAGCTATAACAACATGTACACCAACACACACACACACACACACACACACACACACTGTCAGCTATAACAACATGTACACCAACACACACACACACACACACACACACACTGTCAGCTATAACAACATGTACACAAACAAACCACACACACACACACACACTGTCAGCTATAACAACATGTACACCAACACACACACACACACACTGTCAGCTATAACAACATGTACACCAACACACACACACACACAGTCAGCTATAACAACATGTACACCAACAAACCAGACTGTACAACACAACCACTGTTAGCTATATGACTAGAATTACAAAACCCATAAATAAAAAGGGTTTGATATGATAACATATGATTACATAGAATTACAGAACAGGTTGGTAAGCTACTTGTTCACTAATATTTTACTAAATTGTTAACATTTTTTATTGCAATACCTTCATTTCATGATTACACTGTAATCAGATTTGGGAATCTTAACATGTTGAGTGTTGAATACATACTTTAAAATGCAAATGATACCATCGAAATAAAATGTTACAGCATTCATTGTATGCCTAGTTTTCATTTGTCATTTTATTTGATGAGAAGTAACCCCCCCCCCTGATAGTTCTGAGTATTGGTACCAGGGGGCACCACATGGGTGGCCAGTCTGTGTGGGCGCTGTCAGCCAGATTCATCACATATTTACAAAGGTCAAGGTCATAGGTCAAAGGTCAAGGCCACAGGGTTAAACTATAAAAAAGGTTAGAACCATGATTGTTTCCTTCAAGATCTATTATAACTGCTATAAACAACAGCCCTAGTGATAGTGTCCTTAGCTGTATATCCATATGAGGCCATAGTTCCTTAAATCTCTTTGGGACTATGGCTGTGTCTCATGAGATTGTAACAATTGGATAGTCTTCGACTGGGTTACGTCTTTGACTGGCAATATTAAACTATTTAGAGGGAAATGCAGGGGGGGGGGGAGTTAATATATATTACAACACTATATATTACAAATTTTCCAGCATTTCCGTGTACATAGCCCCCCATTTCAGCTGTTTTAATCTTGCAAGTCAAAGACGTCACCCGGTCAAATACGTCACCTAGTCAAAGGCTATCCAATTGTTACAAAGTCGTGAGACTGAGCCCTATGTTCTGTGACCTAACCAAGCTACTGCGCGAGGAACTTGATGACAGATCTACATTACACTATATATGTAAAGGCAAGCTCTGGTGGCCAAAACCAATGTCTTTCCTGTTTTAAATATGAAATATGAAATTTAGAAACTCATGAGGATGACGTAAATATGAAACTCCCAACTTGAAGATGCAACAAGTCTCAAGTCAAACCTGAGTTCTGTGTTTCAGGTGTTAATTTATGATTTGACATCCTGCTCAAACCAATCGGTCATGGCGCCCCCTGCTTAGTCATTTTATGGCACTAAAAAGGGGGACCAGAAGAGATCTGTCTTGTATAAATTATATAGCTTTATATGATTTAGGCATAGTTTATGATTTAGGAAGTAAGATCCTAATTTGATGGTGTGGAAGGATACCAAGGGCAATCTGACTCGGTGTATTTTTTTTCGCAAATTATAACCATATGTGACCCATTCTAATGAAAGGGGTCAGAAGTTGTATTGTGTTGTTGCCATATTTGTGTACAGTTTATCTAAGAGCTTTCATTTGGTATATGATAAGTAGTATATTAGCCAAAATTGAATCTTAAGTGATATTTTTGATATTTCTTTGTTGACTTAAATGAAGGTTGATTAAAATAAGATAATTAACATCTAATTCAGATATTGCCATACTATACAACTATAAATGCTGTGGTCATCTTCTTGGGAGGCCTATGTTAATAAGGGATTAACACGTATATATTGGGCTAGTTGTATTCACCTTGTCATGTGGCTGCTGCCAGTCACTAAGGCCAAATAAAAAAACGTTTGTTTCAGGTAACATGGGATGAAAACCAAGGGTCGGTAGGTCAGATTTTCTTTTTTTTACTTTTTTTCTTTTTTTACAGCCCCTCTACGATACTAAAAAAGTGTAAAAGAGGGGGGGGGAATTGTAAACCTAAAATTTACCCAAAAAAAGTGTAAAAATATAAAGAATTCTTCAAAATGGCATAAAAAGCCCTGTTTATATAGGGTCGGTCGGGTGACCTGAAACAAACTTTGTTTTGGCCTAAGGGATTATGTTGTACTGTGCGCTCTATACACCAGGGGGCCCATTATCGTTGGTACAGCCCGCGTCAGTCCCCGCACAGTTGGTTTTTGAAACTTACTTGTCTGTTTGACTCTTATTTGTATGTGAACTTGTATGTTCTTTGTTTAGTAAAAAAAAAAGGGGGGCAGGTTTAGCCAGCCATACGCATAAGCATCATTATGTATATCTTGTGTTCTAATTATATCTATGCCGCTTATTGTTATTATCAATGTTAGCTACAAAATATCAGAATACATGGCGGCTGAACAGGGAGCAGTCGAAAGGCCATATGTTATACAAACCTGTATTGTTGACGTATAGAATATTTTTAATGTATCCATAACAAGCGTTTTACTGTTTTGTTCAATACACCGCAGTGATTGAGTCTCTGTCAGTATTGTAAGTTTGAGCGTGTTATCATGTTATATATCTATAACCTGTGATACTCAAGCAAGTTATACTGTAAACGTACATATTTTCGCTGGTACAAATTTTCGCGGATTTGCTTTAAAATGCAATTTCGCTGAGATTTAAATTCGCTGATATTGAAATATTACAGTTATATAGCTATATTGGATAGATTTTCGCTCTGTACATATTTTCGCCTATTTTAAAATTCGCGAAATCTGCGAAAATATGTACAGCGCGAAATAAAATATGTTTACAGTAGTTAATTCGGAAACTGGATTATTCAGTATGTTTTCAGTATAAAAATGCACAGGAAGGATATGTCTCTAATATTAAAAATGATATAGTTTTTAAAATATTATGTTATTAGATGAAAAAAATACAAGTGTAGGGGCATGATGTTACATATTAATCTCATACACGGTATTTCCGGGTAACGTCTGTTTACTCGGCTTCTCTACCTGGAGCTAGTGCACACAGTTCCCGGGAGAGAGCGCAGGTCCTCTCCAGGTAACCGTGTGCCGCTCTCAGGTGGGCTGCCGACCCACCCACCTGGCCACGTGACCTAAGAGCCGGTGTTATATAAGACCCGTGTGTTTACCTGGAAGGCAGTCAGTGCAGGCCCGACTGACGATAGACTTCACATGTCCAACCGTGCGGACAGAGTTGTATTCTAAGACCATACTGACCGTTTCCTCTATCTCTAGAGAAACCTGATTTACCTGTGTGTATTGATTCTACACTGATCGTTCCCTAGTGAAGGAACTGGAGTTGTTTTTATGAATAAAGACACCTCGCACCTGGAAACTGCCGTGATTGTTGTTCCTTAATCTAGAATAACTACGAACCACCACACAAGATTCAAATACATTTGACATCTTGTTTATATTAATGAACACTGCAGTTAATCTCAAATTAATGTAAAATCATAAGTGCTTGAGCTGTCCAACCATTTACATTCATTTAAACAGGGCAGCTCCCAATATGCAGTCCGTCTTAAAACATGATACATAGAATGATACATAATGTAAATTACCATTCGAATGATGTCTTCTTAGTAAATATTTGTTATACAGTCACTATATTTACACAAGGATTGGTCATCATGGTATTTATGAATATCATAATATAATAAGATACTGTAGGGGTACAGTATTATTACTTGTACTATTCTTTATACTTGTTCCGGGTAAACACCTCTTTTACTCAGCTTTCTGCCTGGAATTAGTGCACACAGTATCCCGGAGAGGACTCGCGTTCCCGTGTGCCACTATTAAGTGGGAAAGCTGACCTTCCACCTGCACACGTGACCCGCCGGTACATGACAGGTAGGGTATATATGACGCCTGTGTTACCTGAGTTCTCCAGTCTGTGCAGGCCTGACTGACGGTACACTACACTTGTCCAGTTATGCGGACACGAGTATATGACTTGATGTACCGAGTCCTCTGGTAAGCTTCACACCACCACTCTTCTTATATATTTACATTGTTGTGCTGTTCATGATATGTCTGTAAATGATAATATCTACGTTACATATATGTGATATATTACAAGTCGTGTTATGATATGCCAGAATTGTATAGTTCTTTTGAAAACTTTGTCAAGACAGGGGCCCTAGTGGAGGCAATGTACATGGTACACAGATCCGAAGCCCTTTGGACAATAGGCCCCATAACAATTGGCACTAAGCACGAGCGGGGCAGTGTTTATCAACCTTGTGGGAGTTTGGCGCCATGGGCAATGTGACCCATCTATTATAGTCCAGCAGTGCCTGACCCCTGTATGAGAGTGCTAATGGCGACATTGGCTGACGCCCATATTTGACTGGGTGATGAAGTCAGTGGATGTCTTCCTGTCCTATTCATCTAGGGTGCAGCCGTTTGTGCTGGGGCAGCATCTGGAGGGAAACAACAACAACCTTCAGTTTGTAACAGTATTTGGTTGTAATTGTATCAATAGCTACAACTACATGTGGCCTTGTCTTACCTAATCGATAAAAGTTGAAAACCTATGACCAGGTGCAATCTATGACTGGGTGCAATCTATGACTGTGTGTAATCGACTGGTAAACGTGAATTTGAATTTTTCTTTGAACTGAAATTAATGTCACAAAGTTTTTAAACATTGATGAATTTTTTCCTGCCATTTCTATGTACATCTGCCCCAAAAACGCCGTTTTCATAGATTGCACCCAGTCATAGATTGCACCTGGTCATGGATTATATCCAGTCATAGATGGCATCCAGTCAGGTATACATACATATTGTATTTGTGTCATATGTACTTTATTTTCTGCTGAACAGAATTAACTCATGAAATAACAAATGGACATTAGAACAACTGCAGATGGCACTATAGGCCAAAGTCAATAGTGGCAGGAACACGTCATAATCTGTGTTAAAATGGTATTGCTGCCACGCCCATTCCGCTGCGGTGTCGCCTGCATCCACATGTGGAACATGGCGCGAAATAGGTGTGGTAGATGGCAATACAAATTTAACACAAAATACGACATCTTCCTGTTGCCATGGCATTAGGGGTGAAATGTACATACAAACACTTACCACAAGTAGTACCATCTCCTACGTAGCCATCTACACACACACATCCAAATGACCCTGCCGTGTTGATGCATTGGGCATTGGTGTCACAGTTATGGGTAGCAAGGGTACACTCATCATCATCTGTAGGGAACAAATGTCTGAGTATAGGCCATACTAATGTCTGAGTAGGAGACAAAGGGGTTAATACAGTTAGCAGGAATAATGTCTCAGAAACAGAATATCTTGTTCCGTCAAAGGGTTCCGTCAAGGTTCATTAGCAGGGTTTTAAAACTTGAAGCCCAGTTTCCTCAAGGAAACATTTTGATTTTTTTGAAAAATGAACAGGTTGCACAAAAGAGGAACAGGGTTCCATTGAGTACTCACTTTAGTAATGTTTATATCATTATCATTGAACATCAACGATATTAAAGAATTTCCAACATATGAAGTACACTATATCAAAGATTGCTGGAAGTAGAATGGTTTTGCCTCTATCATAACCCTTTAAAGGATTAGAGCAAGTAGTTCATAACTCTGCCACCAAACTGTGCTACTCAAATTCCAGATCGATTTTTACTTCACAAGTTAAACATCAGAGGGTAAAAGTATGTGACCCAGGTGATTTTGACCCCAACCCAAGTGACCCTTCAGATGTGGCCCCATGCCCAACAAAGGCCTGCTAGTAGACTGAGTGTGCTTACAGCCTTCACACATACACTGTAAAAAGTGTTTCTAGTCTAAACACATATCCAAACACATTAAAGTTTAACACTTTCACTGAATCTCAGCATCTAAGCACTTTCTTCTGTCAGCAGGTACAGGGATATGGCCGCTGGTGATGGGTGGGCCTACAAAAGTGAAACAATAGTGGGCAAGGCCAGTTTGGCTGGCTCACTGGAATATTCTGGACAGCACTATCTACTCATTATTGTTGAAATTATCTAAATTGCCATGGATGTTAAACAACATTATAAGTACTGTATTTGACTAAGAAGGGCCTGTATATGGGGGAGAGCCTGTAGAAGAAGAAGGAGAATAATACCAGTGGGCTAGCAAAACTGCCCTCACACACCATTTTTCACTGTTGCAGCTCACCCATCACTGGCGGCCATATTCCTGCACATGTTTACAGAAAAAAAGATTAGATTTTGCCATCAATATGTTTAGGTGAAAGTGTTTAAATTCCATACACATTTTTTACAGTGTATGGGTGAAGGGTGCAGTGAGCAGTGAGACCAGGTGATCATGCTGTCCTGGCCAGGCGACTTCAGTAGGGGGACCATGAATCAGGCTTTGCTTGGAATTAAATAGTCTATAAAAGAATGATAAAACTATAGCACCCTCTTAGATTTGATGATTACATATTGACTTCTAGGTGTACACATTGTGCAATGATATCATTGTGTATAGATGTTCTTTTTTTACCCAAAATAAATGTATCTGGCCTATTCAAGGGGGAGTATACCATTTTCTGTGGGCATACTGGTGGCAGTCAGTTCACTGGTGGGTAGCACAATTACTCAATACTGTAACAGGAAGCGGAAAGTGTGACAGCCCCACGGGGAATCGAACCCTGGCCCCTCCGCTCTCAAGTTGAGAATGCTACCGCTACACCACAGGGCTAGCTGCTTCTCCATTGCTCTGCTACGGTACTTGAGCTACCACAGGCGGGCAATGCGCTCTCCACGCACACTCGGGCTGCCCCGAGCGATACGTGCCCGCTACATTACTCCCCTTTAGACTTCTGCTAGGTGAGTGATGAGGTCACTCGGACCTCCCTTGCAGAAGCTGAACACGCTCAAGAACCACAAATCAGGTTGGTCAATCCTGGTCATGGCACCAGTGTAACAGGCAGCGGAAAACATGACAGCCCCACGGGGAATCAAACCCCGGCCACTCCGCTCTCGAGTTGAGAATGCTACCGCTACACCACAGGGCTAGCTGCTTCTCCACTGCTCTGCTACGGTACTTGAGCTACCACAGGCGGGCAATGTGCTCTCCACGCACGCTCGGGCTGCCCCGAGCGATGCGTGCCCGCTTCAATACTATACCACTGGCAGAGTGCAACTGCTGGTCACACCAGTGCAACTTGTCTAGACCAGAGGACTGCTGGAAAGGAACAACAAGCAAACTATTTGTTGGTTGCCTGAGCCTTTATACATGGGGTACTGGTGGTGGGGAATACAGGGGTAGGATATATCTGCATGTGGTGGATTCTGTTTGGGGGATTCTAAATATAACTGGAGTGTTATGTAAACTCAACAACCCTGCCAGAGAATTTTACGATTTAGGTTGAGTTGGCTGGCCCTTTAATAGCGGCATATCGCTAAAAGATTGGCTACACAGCTCACCACTCGAGATGGTTCATGACCAGCCACATCTGATGATTTTGACATTTAAGTTGTGTGTTACTCTTGTTCCCGAATCCTTCTGAAGGAAGGACCTTGTAACAATCGCTATGACTTTGAACTTTGTTTTGCTGGGTTTGGGCAATATCTGTTGGTGGCTTAGAACAAGTAAACAGGAACAAGAATGTATGATGGTAGTTTTGACGTCATACTTTCTGGTTCCGTTTCCGGTTCCTCTCAGTCCTCTGGAAACATCTGTGTTCTAAAATTGGTTAGCGATTAACACAAAGAATAGCAGATCAGGAAATCTGATACAAAATCCCATATAGATCCTGATGGTACTCACCTATACAAGGTGCTGTACCAGTAAGTACCCATGTACCAGCTGTACAAGTATAGGAGTAGTCTGCATTACCACCCGCACTAAAACCAGAACTGCAGGTGTACATCCGGATGCTGGTATCAGCTGTTGCAGCCTCAGGGATATTAGCATTGGCATCTTGGGGAGGGAGTCCACAATGTTGTACTGTAATGGTATAGATGGTTTAAAATGAGTAACATGTTGATCCAGTTATACTCATGTGCCTTAGAACAGCAGAAAAAAAGTTTTATTTCATGCAGAGAGGCTCTGGATTAGTCTATGGGTAAATCTTAAAATCAATGAACATAGCCTAGGTGTAGAAATAATGTGCCTCTACATGGGTGCCCACAATTTTGACCGTGTCGCCGTGTCGTTTTTTAGCAAAAGGGCTGTGTCACTGTGTCGATTTTTATCCCATACCATTAGTATACATTCTACATCATGTGTCCATGTCCGTCGATTTTTAAAGGGGCCGTGTCGCCCGTGTCGATTTTTAAAGGGGCCGTGTCGCCGTGTCGCTCGTGTCGATTTTTACCCATGTAGAGGCACAATAATGTAATTTGAAAGACAGGGATGCTTGATATCAGATGCATGGACAATTATTAGTGCTAATCAACTTTTTCAAAGAGTATTATTTGTGTCTGTAATATATTTTTGTCTCACAGAGATATTGATTTTTCAAAAAAAAGGTTTGATGTAAAGTTATTTAACATACAGGCAAGCACAACGAAACAAAGGTAACACAGATTTGTCATTTAATCAAGGTAATATGTTTTAACACGAACACTCACCACAAGAAGTGCCGTCTCCTACAAAGCCATCCATACACACACATTGATAAGACCCTGGTGTGTTGAGGCAATGGGCATTGGTGTCACAGGTATGGGTGGTAAGGGTACACTCATCATCATCTGTAGGAAACAAAAGCTCAACACAGTAATCAGGAATAAAGTCCCAGAACCATAAGAAATACGAAACGGGATATTTTCTTTCTATAATGACTATGCTCATGAATATGATTCAGTCTACCGAAGCAACATAGTTAACGAGGAACAGATTATGTCCGTACAGTACAGTACATATTATACCAGATATATACATAGATATGGGTGTGATTCGATGTAAGACATTGCTAACACGTCTTAGTGGGTATAAACAAATAAAAATGGTGCTTATATGATACAACAGAACAGCAGTGTGACATTTTTTTGTGTCAGACTGCCCTTGTATGATGAGAGTGTGTGTATATTCTGCACTAGCGGGATGCAGTGATTCTATTCTGTGAAACCTTGAGCTGAAGCCGGTTCCTTTCATATCCAAAATCGCCAGTTTCACGGGTCATTACCTATTGAATGAGTACTAGTGGTAGTTGAACCTTCCTTATGTGACCTGTGCAGATTGGAGGAGTGGTTAGGATACTGGCTTGCCAATACATTGGTGTATCATGAGCTCCATTATTTCTTAAGGGACTGGTAATAGGGACATAGATCTTTGCCTTTGGGTAATGCATCCTTGTAAGAATTTCTAACTATGTAGATGTTTTTGAACACAAGGGCCCTAATAGTGAAACCAGCCCACTCACCTGTACAAGGCACTGTATCAGTAAGTACCCATGCACCAGCAGTACAAGTATAGGAGTAGTCAGCACTAAAACCAGGTAGAATAACGTATTATAGTACTCACCTGTACAAGGCGCTGTACCAGTAAGTACCCATGTACCAGTAGTACAAGTATAGGAGTAGTCAGCACTAAAACCAGGCCTACATGTGTACGCTATGCTGCTGGTATCAGCTGTTGCAGCCTCAGGGGCATCAGCATTGGCATCTTGGGGAGGAATTCCACATTGCTGTGCTGCAGTTGTGTAGATGATGTGAAATGAGTTAAATGACATTATTACATTTAAATTATACAAAGCAATACTCACTTTACTCATGTGTACTCTACCTATATTAGTATATAGTGCAGGAAAGTGCCGTAGTGTCATGAGGGCCCTAACCTATGTCTATGTCTTGTTAGCACAATGATAGTAGGCATGGGCCATGTAAATGACATTGGATAGAAATAAATGTGAATTAAGGAAGACCATAAAGCAACAGTTGCTATGCACATCATTAGTGGTAACCACTTTTTGAAATGTAGGCATATAGAACAAGACACTATAATAGTATCTGGGATGTAATTTTATCTTAAAGAGATATAGATAAATCAGCTCTTAAAGTATAAAGCTACAAAAACACTGGTCACTATGATGAAAAGAAAAAAACGAATAAAAGGGCAACATATTCTGACAGCAACACTTACTGCAAGAAGTGCCGTCTCCTACAAAGCCATCCATACACACACATTGATAAGACCCCGGTGTGTTGAGGCATTGGGCATTAGTGTCACAGTTATGGGTGGTGAGGGTACACTCATCATCATCTGTTATAAAGAAAAAGGCTTAGTACAGTTAACAGGAATCAGTGGAAACAAATGAAAAATGTATAAATTGAGAATGAATTGCTTCACCAGCCCTCTACACAGAGAACGGCACGAGGCAATGTCTCATATACCGCTTGTGATAACTTGTGGCCCTGACATTTTGGATGTATGGACCGCAATTTCCAAGTGGTAACAATTTGGAAATATACGTATATAAAGGATTTGAAAAATATAAGTTCTTAAATAGGTACCCACAACAGGTATTATTTACCTGGGTGTTAAGTATATCTCTCTATAATAACTTGATTGGTGGGGCCATTTCAGTCAAAACTCACTCAGCTGATCAATACATGCATTGTAACCCAAATGACCTATATTCTAGTGATATTCTTAACCACATAACCTGTAAATGAACTCCAATATGTACAACTAGCCCCTGATTTTCCAGTATTCGTACATGTTCCCAAACTCTCTAATAACAGAGATCACTCACCTGTACAAGGTGCTGTACCAGTAAGTACCCATGTACCAGCAGTACAAGTATAGGAGTAGTCAGCATTACCACCCGCACTAAAACCAGAACTGCAGGTGTACGTCAGGGTACTGGCATCATCTGTTGCGGCCTCAGGGGCGTTAGCATTGGCATCTTGGGGAGGGATTCCGCATTGTTGTGCTGCAATAATTAATAATATAATCATATATCTGAATACAAGACTGTACATATGGATCCGGATGTTTTACCATTATGGATAAAGTAACCATATATGTGGCCTACTTTAATAACAGAACCATAACATTTGCCAATGAATAGTGTATAGATTTTATGGGATTCCAACATGGACCTGGGACAAAAAATTAGTAAATTGAAATAATGTACATGCATGTATATTGATTTCAATCCTTACATAGGGTGGCTTTTTCACTAAAACACAGTTCTAATAATTATGGTAAATGTGCATTTAATAAAATGCTTGTAGAGAGGGACTTTGTATCAGAAGTTATCACACAAAATGACATTTCATCTTTCCACTGAAGTTTACATTTAGTACAGTATGTAGTCATTTAACCTACCGTCATATATCCAACTAATGCCCTGCCCCGCGCCATACGTATACATACATAAGGTTTCAACCATACTCCTAACTTTGTTTTGAATCCGTTGACAATTGAGAAGATTGGTTAGGTGAGAATTGACCATGAAGAAATCAACTTTTGATATATGACGTTACAAAAAACACTTACTACAAGAAGTGCCATCTCCTACAAAGCCATCCATACACACACATCTAAAAGACCCTGGTGTGTTGAGGCAATGGGCATTGGTGTCACAGTTATGGGTGGTGAGGGTACACTCATCATCATCTGTATGGAACAAGGAGATTAATACAGTAAGCATCTCTGAATCTATAGACAAATGGCACGTGATGCAAATTGTTGTTATTCTTAGTAATCAACAGTTTGAGTTATAGTACCTAAATTCGAATCCCTTTCAATCAATGCCTGATAGTATTTAACAATAAACTATTTCTCATTCATATGTATTGCTTTTTAGGAAAGGAGCCTTAACGTTTATGGCATAATGTAATGCATTGAAATTAGTTACAACACATTGGTGTAGGTAATTGTAAGAGGATACCATTATTATACTGTTGATTTTACTTTATCTAATTTTAACGAATACACCCACCCACAAAACACAAGTAAATGCATAAAGCTGTGCTCTATACTTGCACAGCAATTAGTAATGTCAATCAAAGTCAAACTATCCACAATATAAAAACAAGTATATAATTCTAAAAGTGAAAGGTCTTGACAAAGAGCAAGTACAATAACTGCTAGTACTCACCTGTACAAGGCGCTTTACCAGTAAGTACCCATGTACCAGCAGTACAAGTATAGGAGTAGTCAGCACTAAAACCAGGTAGAATAATGTATTATAGTACTCACCTGTACAAGGCGCTGTACCAGTAAGTACCCATGTACCAGCAGTACAAGTATAGGAGTAGTCAGTACTAAAACCAGGCCTACACGTGTACGCTATGCTGCTGGTATCAGCTGTTGCAGCCTCAGGGGCGTTAGCATTGGCATCTTGAGGAGGAAGTCCACATCGCTGTGCTGCAGTTGGGTAGATAAATGAAAAATTAGAAAGAAATATTCTGTGTAAATCTCGTATGTGTGTTAAAAAAATTACCAGAATAAGCTGACTTAGTGCACAGATATGCCGCTGCATCATAAGACCTTGAGCTGGCAAAGTGACATATCTTTATCATACATCAGGACGATATCATTATTGACATTTAGCGGTAGACTGAATGTGATATCAAGAGAAAAAGTAATTAATGAAGATTTGAATTTTAGAAAAGAATGGAAAATAAAGGTTTTTGGAGCCATTATAAGTTGTAATCAGTTATTAAAATGAAGGTCTATAGCACAAGTATAGTGTGTCTATAATGTCTTTAATATAAGTATGTCTTATTGAGATATATCAATTTTGAATAGAGATCTATAGAGATACTGGCAGCTACAATGGAAAGATGTATATCTACAGTGCTGGTGTGTCATTTCAGGGGGATATCTTTTAACGTCATTACTTACTGCAAGAAGTGCCGTCTCCTACAAAGCCATCCATACACACACATTGATAAGACCCCGGTGTGTTGAGGCAATGGGCATTGGTGTCACAGTTATGGGTGGTGAGGGTACACTCATCATCATCTGTGGGTGACAAAGGCATTTACACACACGGGTGATAAATATGGGTTTTGTTGAGGGTTCAATGATGCTCACAATCAGACCGTCAAAACTGTAGATTAGCCTTATCACACTCTTCATGCTACTGGTTAGATTTCCTCTTTGTAGGGAGTTGGTAACAGATCCGCCTAGTAACTCTGGTAATGAACATATGTCCTACCAAACACCATCTTTCCCCTATTTGTTTATGTATTTAACTGATAACATAATTGTATAGCTGTTATAATTAGAAAATGAAGGCCCCTCATAGGCAAGCTGCGATTCTAAAAAAGAAAGGTTTTGTCAAAGAGAAGGTAAAATACCTGGTATCACTCACCTGTACAAGGCGCTGTACCAGTAAGTGCCCATGTACCAGCAGTACAAGTATAGGAGTAGTCAGCACTAAAACCAGGTAGAATAACGTATTATAGTACTCACCTGTACAAGGCGCTGTACCAGTAAGTACCCATGTACCAGCAGTACAAGTATAGGAGTAGTCAGCACTAAAACCAGGCCTACACGTGTACGCTATGCTGCTGGTATCAGCTGTTGCAGCCTCAGGGGCGTCAGCATTGGCATCTTGGGGAGGGAGTCCACATCGCTGTGCTTCAATGATGTAGATTATTTGAAATACGTTAACTGACATTATTGCATGTAAATTTTGTAATGCTTGTTACAACAACTAGAATAACTTCTCATGTCATACAAAGAACCAGAACCTCTATGTTACAATGGGTAAGCCACACGTAGTGCTGGAACTGTGAAAGTACAAATACTTGCTGTAGGTGTGAAAATAGTGAAGAATACAAATTTGACAAAAAATAGTGGAGCTTGGACCGTTACTGGGACCTGGGACTGGTTATTTCTTTCTCAAGAAAGATGTTATTTGTATCTCTGATATTTTTCATCTAAAAATGGTGTGAATACTGTGAATATAAAACTATAAGGATAATGAAATGGTAGAATTTAAATCAATACATTAATGTAAACTCATTTTGACACTCACTACAAGAAGTGCCGTCTCCTACAAAGCCATCCATACACACACATTGATAAGACCCTGGTGTGTTGAGGCAATGGGCATTGGTGTCACAGGTATGGGTGGTAAGGGTACACTCATCATCATCTGTAGGAAAGACACAGAGTCATCTGTAGGTAACGTAAAGCATGTATACAGTAAGCAGGAAGATGTCTAGAATTAGAGAAAACATTTAGAGAATTGTTTGTTAAAGGGGACTACCAAAGTGTATGTTTTCAATAAGTTTGTTGGTTTAATCATGTAAGTTCTCTAAACAGTAAACCATGAAGGCATGATCCATTGTGTTATATGGTCCATTATTGAATTTATCTACTTTCACCTTCAATAGGGAGTGGTAATCATTTAACAACAGGGGTTGGGGTTGGTGGGTTTGGAGGGGGGAACCAACATATTTTGACCCCTTGAAGGGGGGGATCAAAAATATTGCACCCCTCTTTAGAAAAAAAAACACGTTAAGTGCGTTACTTTAGCTCAAATGGGTTGGCCGCGCTCAAATTCAACTTGCCTGAGAAAATCCATTGACCCCCCCACCCCGTAGAGGCAGGCTAAAAAATGACCACTCCCTTATTGGGTCTAACTGGATGCCTTTGGCCTCCGGCAGGTCGCATCCCTACCCATCCCACCCTTGCCTGCGTGACATGACCTACTTGACCTGACCTACATAGGCTGGCCGGTGACCTGACCTAGAATATATATGTCTAAATAAGGCAGACAGCTGGTGTCGCAGAATAGTCCTCATCGTGTGTTTCCCTGTGAGTATGCTACCCCGCAAAGATTCATTGTAAATGTATTTTAAACAGCTACTCACCCACACACGGGCCTGTGCCGTTGAGCACCCAGCGCCGGGCGGTACAGGTGTAGGTGTAGTCAGTGCTGAACCCAGGCCTGCAGGTGTACCTGATGCTGTTACCAGACCCAGCCCTGCCTTCAGGGACGTCAGCATGGGCATCTTGGGGAGGGAGGCCACACGCTGCAGTTATGTGGATGATGTGAAATGAGAAAAAAATGTAAATCCATTAATCAGGATCGGTTGGACGAGGAAGTGGTTCCCTACCACTTTTTTCCCCACACTGAACTCTACGCTCATCGGTCAGACACCATGGACTTATCCATGGACACTGAGACCTGAAGGTTACAACCAACAGTAAGGGTAAATATCAATGGTAAATCCATTAATCAGTCTAGCATCTACCAGATTGATAGTAGATAAACTTTATCCTCTTGTAACCTGATCTCAAAACCTCTGGAGTGGGGCTCTACACTAAGGGGCTGGTGGTGACAGGTGGCAGTAATATGTGGTAGGGTACAGACACTGGGACAGAGGATGGATTAGTAGGAAGGTTGGGTGAGGGTAGACATAGGGAGCCTCACTCTAACAAGTAACATTATTTATTCCATGTGGAGAAACAAAGTTACTATGCTTAAGTTCTAGAACGGCTGTTCTCCACACACCCGTGGAGAAACTGATGCTCATTCTCCACAGCTCCATTCTCCACGGTATAGTTGTGAAACCAATCTTTAAATGTCGTTTTAAAATCGAATTGATCAACATTCACATGAAATAAACACAGAGATCCACGCAAGGTCCCACTCATGGAGAAACCTGTTGTTCAGACAGACTATCGTGGACCTCTCTCTATGTAGGGGTGCCAATATCCAGGTGTATTTCGGGTTCACCTTTCGAGACACCTACAGACGGCATTGCGTTGATGCCCCGTTATGGTTAGGTTTGACCAGAGTACAACAGGTGGCAGCACCTGTCTGCTCCGTCCTACCGCCACTAGACTTCTGCCAGTTCTGGTGGTGCCATATGCAACACCCTTATATAAGGAGCCGCGCAAGGCTACCTACGGGAGTTTGTCCCAGGACGAGCTCAGACTCTGTTCACACATTTCACAACCAAAGGGCCCCTATACCCTTTCCTATATACTTTGAACCAGCCTATGCTGAAACTTCTTTGTTCGCTTGCTCTAAGTGGCCGTGTTCATACATAGAAACTAATTCATACGGTTGATGATATTCCTACCTGTTTGAATAAGGCCTGAATAAACAAGCCTGTTGCATTCAAACAAAATTTGGAACCTGTGTTTCATACTTTCACGACCCCCACAATTATATAAGCACTACCTAAACATGGCTGAGGGTCGCCGGTCCCCTGGAGGCTTGGTGCCTTGCTGTAATACATTGTGTGAGAATGGCGGTGTGTGGCACCACCTTGTGTCTTTGTCATGTATGGGATGTTATCAATATAAAATAAAAGTATATTTGCTGGGTCCAGTAATTAAGCGAGTCAAGTTTATACACAACAATTAACAGTAATCACTTTGGTGCATGGCTCTTGTACAAGAGTGGACAATGTTGAAGGTACCATTATGGGACAGGTAGCTTTTAGTAGCTTTGAGATAAATAATGTTTGCTGGACAGTCCGGGACATTTTCCATTATAGGTATATTAGCCTACAGTGGGATTTCTTCCAGCAAGGGGAAATCTTCCCTTACTTCCTCCAGCCCCCAGGTCGGCCTCATGCCCTTATCTCTGTAGAGATAAGGGCCGCCGGTAGAGATAAGGGCCACCACTGGTCTGCACCTCCAAGGGGAGTTCTCCCAATGCAGTATCTTATGCAGGTGGGCTGGGGAGGAGTGGGGGGAGGGGGGTAGGAGTTTACATTTAAATGTACCTTATTTAGGCTACATTTTGCATTTAATATCTCAAGAAATACAAAACTTTCATACAAGCCCATTCACATATACCTAGCCAATTAAATTGTCTTCTTCTATGTAGGGAAATGTTTTTCAGCAAATAATGGTAAGGTATTAGCAAATTGGATTTTCTGGTTAAACCTAAAATTACATGTATATCCACCCAAAACCAAGGGGAGAAACCCCCTCACTGTACTTTTTCCCTGCAAGGTATTAAAAGTAGGATTTTCCCAACCTGGTAAATGTTTGCATACATTTTAATGTTTAAATTCAAATGTATAATATCAAAGAGAAAGACTCACAATATAGCAATCACGGCAGCCAGTATATATATATATATACATATGCCATAAAACCTTGCGTATAAGCCACGGCTAGTACGCGAGTCAGATCGGCGGTGCGGCTTATAGCATCGGCCCAGGGTCAGGGTGCAGCTTATACGTGAGTTTTTGCTACTGTGGCACAGTACTAAGAGTCACCATAATCAGATCCCTGGTGCCGCTTATAGGATCGCCCAAAAGTCGGGGTGCGGCTTATACGCGAGTTAGGCCTATACGCGAGGTTTTACAGTATATATATATATATATATATATATATATATGTGATGGGTAGCTTGCAATAGGTTCCAGATACAACTAACGGGCACATGTTGGCGTACTTTTTTAACTTCACATAACATTTGAACTCAAATGAACAATATCAAAGAAAAACACTCACACAACAAAATGGGAATCAATAATACAAGTATTGCAGTGACTGTAGCCAGTATATGTGTGATGAGTAGCTTGTAGTGGCCTCTAGATATAAATAATATTTGAATGGGCAAATGTTTGCATATCATTTAAATTTGCATAACATTTAAACCTAATTAATTAATACCAAAGAAAAAGACTCACACAATAAAATGGGAATCAGGAATACAAGTATAGCAATGACTGCAGCCAGTAGCAGAAGTACAGCAATGAGCAGAATCCAGCCCCAGCAGGTGCCTCCACGTTTGGCAGTAGCTGTAGCGGGTGTGGACAGCTGTCTGTAACTTCCACCGTTCAGCTCAGGGCTGGCCTTCCCTGAGGGCCGCTGGACAGACTTGAGTTCTTCATACGTGTGGCCGTCCTTAGGTATCACCACGTCTACATCCACAGTGCTGTAGTTGTTGTAGTCCATGTTGGTGTCCTGACCGTGGTTGATGTAACCCCCGGCTGGCTTCATGGTGGTGGATGACTGTAGAACAAGATTGCATATCTATGTATTATGTAGTAGTTATAGGACAAGTACCACACTGTACCCAAAACACAGTGACTTATTCATAACACTAGCTGTATGCAGTACACAAGAGGTGTGAAATGCTTTGTTCTCCGTGCCCGCTGTGGTATAGAAATAGGATCACTTTTGATGTGGGGATTGTCGAATAGAAGCATAGCGCATGTTCATGAACACTGACTTGTTCTTACTGTAGGGGTCTGTATAATGATGTTACCGTACCGTCGCGATTTATACCCAACACAGGCGCTTATTCAAGATCCTATTTTAGTGCTTAAGGAACCTTTCAAGACCTCTGTACCCCCGGCGCTTAAACAAGACCGGCGCTCTTTTGAGACCGGCACTTAATCGCGATGGTACGGTACTCTCCATAGTGGCCAGCTGGTTGTCAGCTCAGTCTCTGATTTTGTTTCAGGAGGGAGGGAAGCAAACGGGAGGCAGGGAGGTAGGCAGAGGGCAGTCAGGGACCAAGCTGGGAGGCAGGTGGGGAAGCAGGAGAAATGCAGGGAAACACAAGACAGGTTGAGGGAGGGAGAGAGGAAGGGAGACAACGAGGGAGGCAGGCAGGAAGGAAGCCGAGGAGGGAGGCAGGCAGGAAGGGATGGATGGAGGGGGTCAGGGAGGCAGGGGGCAGGGAGGCAGGGAGGAGCAGGCAGGCAGTATGGTAGAGAGGTAGGGAGGGAGGAAGGGAGTCAGGTAGGGGGGGAGGCAGGCAGGTACAGAGAGAAGGAGGCAGGAGGAGGGGAGGGACAGAGGAAGGGACAGAGGGAGGCAGGCAGGGAGGCAGGCAGGGGAGGCAGGGAGGGAGAAAGT
Organism: Harmothoe impar; assembly: GCA_947462335.1. Lineage (NCBI taxonomy): Eukaryota > Metazoa > Annelida > Polychaeta > Phyllodocida > Polynoidae > Harmothoe > Harmothoe impar. Next base: position 67,983,270 of record OX381716.1, on the reverse strand, counting down.
TAAAGAGGTAGGAAGGATGGGAGAAATCAGGGAGGGAGACAGGCAGGGAGGGAGGGATGGAAGGAGGCAAGCAGGCAGGGAGGGAGTTCGGAAGGTAATAAGGTAGTAAGGAGGGACGGAAGGAGGGAGGGGGGAAAGGAGGAAGGCAGGGTGAGGGAGGGAGGCAGGCAGGGAGGGAGCAGGGAGGGAGGCAGTAAGGTAGTAAGTCAGGGAGGGAGGGAGGGAGGGAGTCAGGGAGGGAGGGAGGCAGGCAGGTACAGAGAGACGGAGGCAGGAGGAGGGGAGGGACAGGGGGAGGGAGGGAGGGAGGGAGGCAGGAGGAGGGGAGGGACAGAGGGAGGGACAGAGGGAGGCAGGGAGGGAAACAAGCGAGGCAGAAAGCAAGGGCAGCAGGGATGGAGAAATGCAGGGAGACAGGAAGGCAAAGAGGCAGGAAGGCAGGGACTGAAAGGGGGAGACAGGCAGGCTGTTGGAGGGCAGGGATAAAGGGAGGGAGGGAAGGAGGGAGGGAGGGAGGGACGGACGGACGGACGGAGGGAGGGAGGGAGGGAGGGAGGGAGGGAGGTAGGCAGGCAAAAGGACAGACAGGTAGACAGCAGGCAGGGAAGTAGATAATGGTATTGAAACTAACGACTATTTATACATAGTCTATAAGAGCAGGTGCACCTAAAGGTTAGTAGGGATTTCCATATGAAGAGAGGGATAAGACAGGCAGAAAGACAGCAAGGTACACAGCAAAGCAGGTAGGCAGCGGGAGGGAAGCAAAAAGGGGGCAGACTCCCTGCAGGCAGGCAGGAAGGAGAGGCAGGCAGGCAGGCAGGGAGGGAGAGGAGGAAGCATGGAGGGAGGCAGGCAGGGTGGCAGGCAGGGGAGGCAGGGAGGGAGAAAGTTAAAGAGGCAGGCAGGGTGGCAGGCAGGGGAGGCAGGGAGGGAGAAAGTTAAAGAGGTAGGAAGGATGGGAGAAATCAGGGAGGGAGACAGGCAGGGAGGGAGGGATGGAAGGAGGCAAGCAGGCAGGGAGGGAGTTCGGAAGGTAATAAGGTAGTAAGGAGGGACGGAAGGAGGGAGGGGGGAAAGGAGGAAGGCAGGGTGAGGGAGGGAGGCAGGCAGGGAGGGAGCAGGGAGGGAGGCAGTAAGGTAGTAAGTCAGGGAGGGAGGGAGGGAGTCAGGGAGGGAGGGAGGGAGGGAGGGAGGGAGGGAGGGAGGGAGGGAGGGAGGGAAGGAAGGAAGGAGGGAGGGAGGGAGGGAGGGAGGGAGGGAGGGAGGGAAGGAAGGAAGGAAGGTGGGAGGGAGGCAGGCAGGCAGGGAGTCAGTAAGGCAAGCAGGCAGGAAGGGAAGATAGGGAGAGAGGAAGTTAAGGAGGCAGGAAGGCAGGGTGGAGGGAAGCAGCCAGGCAGGGAGGGAGCAGGGAGGGAGCAGGGGGCGGGGCAATGACATTGAAACTAACAGCTATTTATTTACGGTGTATAAGGGCAGGTGCATTTACAATCAGTAGTCCTTACCTTCTTGGTAAATAGCAGCTGTCAGGTCCCTTACAGGTACTGCCTTGTCTGTCTGTGTTGTTAAATACTGAACGAGTCCCTCTGACCACCACCGGTAGGATCCTCCTGCCTTAACTAACTCCTCATAATGTCAGGATATCACACGATACGTAGAACACAGACTGTACACCAGGTACACAGCATGATGGGTGTGTCCTGTGTGACATACAGTTCCAGGTGATATGGCAATCATTTCCAACTAAGCATCACAGACCTCTAGGATGCCCCTCAGCCCTGCAGCATCTATACTTAGCACCTAGACTAACCCTTTAAGGATGGTAGAGTACATAATGCCTCATTAAATTGTTGGCATGATACTTGAATGCACCCCTGGTGAGTAACTTGCCAGGACTGCATTTAAGCATCATGCAAATGTGATGGGGTTGATACACTCTGGAAGGGCCAGCATGATGCTTAGATGCAGCACTGCATGACCAAGGGAATGATGCATTAATGCCCTCCTAAAATGGTTAAGGACGGCATAGTACATAGACGTTTGAATATAGCACTGGCGATTTACACACCACGGCTGCATTCATGCATCATGATGACCAAGGGCATGATGCATTAATGCATTATGCCATCCTTAAGAATTAAAGGCAGCATAATGCATTAATGCATCATGCTGTTGTTGGCATAATGCATTATGCCATCCTTAAAGTGTTAAGACGTGTGAGAGGCTGGTGTTGGCAGTGTGGGAGTGCCGACCCTGCAGGGGGAGACGCTGCATTCCTCCTCCTGTGGTACCTGGAGTAATGAGATGCAGGACACCTCACCTGGGGCAGGTGTCGGAGCCTCCTCACTTGGGCCAAATGTAGAGGCAGGTGCGTTTCAGGTAGCATGGCAGCAAAGGCTAGCAGGACAGTGGCAATGTCCTTATTAAATGCCGCTGGGCCAGCAGCTTTAGAGGCATAGCAGGACCGAATGTCCAGTCACATTTTAGGCCTTTCTGAACTAGACAAATTCAGTGGGGTTCTAAAGCTGTAATATGTACGTCAATATACTGTGTAAAAGTATATATCTAACCTGATTTGGCCATAAATGAGTACAACTAAAATGTATTTTTATGGACAAAACTCTTCTATACTTAAAATGCAGAAATTATCAGATATGTGGCTATCCGGTCCTCTAAAAATGTCCTTCAACATTGAAAATTTGCAGGACCGAATGTCCTGTGGGATGAAAAAGTTTTTGCAAAGAATGGGCTAGGGTCAGTAGGTTGGATTCTTTTTTTTAACTTTTTTAAAATTTAAAGCACTAGCCAGCCTGTATAAATCCTTTAAAAAAATCTTTTTTTTAAAATTGAGCCAGCCTGTATATAAATTCTAAAATTGACCAAAAAGTGTGTGCCACCAATTAGGCCAAATTCAAAAAAAAATTGTTTCAGGCAGTGCGGGAGCAAAGGCTAAGTTTCGTAGGTTGGATTTTTCTTTTTTTTTCTTTTTTTTTTCTTTTGAAATTGAAAGTATTAGCCAGTCTGTAGATTTAAACCCTGAAATTTAACCAAAAATAGTATGGAAATGGGAAAATGTTTTGCATAAACCTTCATGTACCATGTAGCCTAGTTATCATATTTCATTTTTAACCATGAAACTACCAATCAGCCTTTGTGTAAACACTATAATTGACGCACAAAAAGTGTAAAAATGTGACGATTTCTTTAAAACTGCAGAGGGAAAATGCAGGGTCAGCCCTGTTTTGCTAAGCACGGTCAGGTTACCTGAAACAAGCCTCTTTGTTGTCCTCACTGTGTACGGTGCCATGTAGACTACTCACTGTATACCATTAGGGAGCAGAGCGGTGAGTCCATAATTAAACCAGTTGTTTTGACTGGAGTCTGTGCTGTGAGCATTAACCCTTTAGGGGCTGCGTACTGCTTCATGTGCTAAGCCTTTGTTGTCATGATGGTTGTGTCATGTCATGAATGCAGCTCTGGCCAGTCTACCTGACAAGCTGTATTCATGCATCATGCCAACCTTTCTGACAGTATATCAATAGCATTGGGTTGGCATGGAGCTTGAATACATCATGAAACCGAATAGATGTAATGCCTTACAGCACTATGTGAGTTATATTATTTATATATTGTGATTAATCATGTGTGATATAACTACAAAGGAATGAATCCATAGCACTTTTCTTAGCCATGGGTAACCGACGGTAGGGGATTCTACTAGGAACTGCGTCCCCAGTATCAACCCGGTGTTGTACCGTGTTGGTACGCCCCAGAGGGTCCCCTGGTTGCGCAAAAGCGTCAAATAACTCTGACAGCTCATGTGCCACCATTTCGCTCTCCAGGGTTGTTAGGTGGGACTCACATAACAGGGACCTTAGATGTTTCGGTAGGGCGGATTTAGCTAGAGCCTCCTCGTGGGAAGAATCTCCTGCCACCACCCCTACGTCCACAAAAACCGTAGTCAGTGAGTCTACACCATATGCTCGTGTAGTGTTACCAATCTGCGTACCTTTTCGTAGAGTTATTTCCCTACTACTCGAGTTACAGATTGGTATCACCCCCCAACGAGCGTTGGCCAGGTAAGTATGATAGCCAGCAAGACCTAGCTCGGTTAGCTTATGATCTTCTGGTTCAAACATTCCCGGCCTTTTGGCCTGCACTCCCACGCAGCTGACTAGGACATCTGAAACATGCCCCGGTGCCAACTTTGTGTCCTGTGCCACTGACGCTACAGAGGAACCATTCCTTAAAACGCACTGCACAGATTGTTTATAAGGATGCTTAATCTGAAGTCGGCCTGTTGCGGTGTTCATTGTCACTCCGTAAAGAGCAGCAAAGTCCATCCCCAGGATGCCATCATCAGTGATGTCGGTAATGGTTGGACATATCCAGTATGTCTTGCCATCTACCAACATAGGTTTTACAGTTCGGCCATAAGTCTGCATACTATCTCCCGTAGCAGTCCGAGCCTTTACTCCTAGTAGCGGAGCATCGGGCTGGTTGCAAAGACGGGCCATGAATTTACGATCGACCAGGGTGTGAGATGCACCCGTGTCGACCAAAAATTCACCACGCGTCCCGGAAATAACCAGACTCAGGTACCAACGCTGTCCCCGTAAAGGGACACACTCAGAGGTCAGCATCGGGCTTCCCCCTCCATCCATAGCAACCCGTTTTGTCAGGAGGTAATCCCAACATGGGTCGCTCTGGGAGTCTTGAACCGCATTGCTCTGGGCAATCGATTCTAACCAAGACTCCTCTAAACCAGCGACTACAGAATCCTCAGGATCCCGTTTGTCTTTGCCAGCCCCGCCTCGCCAGACGCTTACATGTTGTACAGACCCTTCTGCCTCCGCGCGGCCTTGGTTCATGGAAGAATTAACACCGTCTACTAATCCCTTACAGGCATGGCTAACTGTGGGGGCGCCATCCTTGCCAAGAGGATGGGCCCCGTTCAGTTTTCCGTCTCTTTTTCGGTTTTAGCAGCGATGGGTGCAGGGGCTTTGCATTCGTTAGCCCAATGATCCATCTTTTGACAGCGTCTACATGGCTGAGGTTTCGTGTCCTTTTTCTTCTTTTTCTTTCTCTTTCCAGATCCAGAATTTGAAGTGGACGCGGAGCTCTTTTCCAAGTGCTTCCGCAACAATCCCTCAATCATCTTTTCCATGTCCCTGTCAGGCATTACTGCCGCCACCTCCTCGGAGGCGGGCTGTTTCTTCTTTGATGGTTTCGTGGCAGCCTCCGTCACCTGAGCTCCTTTTGGGGCTACAGATGGGGATGCCGACACTCCTCCACTAGGAAAAACAGCCTGTTTGGTGTCGTACACATCTGCATGGTCAAAGAGGTCTGCCAGAGATAAATCCGGCTGCCACTTCTCCCTCAGATATGCCTGGAGGTTGGTGTCCCTGACTCCATTGACAAACCTGGAGGTTAACTCCTGGATGACAGTGGGGGTGTCAGGTCTACATCCCTGATAACTCTCGGATATCAGTTCCTGTAGCGCAAACCCGTAGGATCTCAGATGCTCGTCCTTGCGTTGTACACGCTTGAGTAACTGAGTCCTTGGGTCATGCTCACCAATCTTCCCAATTGCCCATTCAGCAGTTTCTTCAAGTGAGCTCAAGGTTTTGACCTTCACTTGTTCAAATGCCAATAGGGCTGGTTCTCCTGGCCCGTTACAAAGAGCCTGCTTCAGAGCAACCAGCGCTTGCTGATTGTTCCAGCGATTGCTCTCCACAATAGCCTTGAACCTAACTTTGTCCTTCCTCCAGGGCGGCGTCCCTGTGAAAGGAGGAATATCAATGGCCTTTTGACGGGCTGCATCTGGATGCTTCAACTCCCCAAAGTTAAAAGGAGCGTATCTTTCATCCAAATCATCAATATCCCTTGGGACGATGTCAGTCCCCAGTTTCTCAATGGCAGGGTTCCTGTCATACTTAGCCCGCTGCACTGGTGTTAAACCTTGTCTAGCTCTGGGCTTTGGTATAGGAACCGTGCTCATGGTCTGCTGCTGGCTCAACGTCGTTGAACCAGTAGATGGGTGGGTGTACCCTGGGGGACTCGCCGTTCCCCCGAAGGCGCCACCACAGGCCGGTGTCTGTAGGTAGCTAGCCCCCATCTGAGGTGTCATACCTGTTACCGTGGCATGTACTACCGGAGGGACACCTGAAGGTGTCACTGCCGTGTACACATTGGGTATGGGCACGACTGGAGGTACCACCGTACTTGATGGTGGTACCTGCTCTGACTTCTTTCTCAGGTCATGGTTGACTTGCTTTAAGCTTTCGAGGTCCCGCCTGGCTAAGTGGAGCTGCGCGCTCAAATCCTTTCCCAAGGTATTTAAGCCCGCAACTTCACACTCACCAGACACCCTCTGTTGTAAAAGTTTGTCGACCTCCACCTTATGTGAAGCCATCTCGTTTTGGAGTTCCAGAAGGAACCTTTCCTTCTCATCAACCTCTTTTAGGAATAACTTCCTAGTTTGGTTGATGGAAGCAAGTTCCCTCCGGGCCTCCAAGAGTTCTTGCAGCTCAGCTTTCTTGGCTGTGATACCCATGTCAGCCAGTAGATCCCCATCCAGCGGTAAGCTGGATGGCTCCTCTACGGCTGGCAGGTTCACTCCTCCAAGAACTTTTGCCGCCACGTTAGTTTTTACAGACGGTCTGCCACCCCTCACACCATCGGGTGTGGGAGTGGCACCATCAGTAAAGACCGACGTGTCTGGATCCAATGAAGGATCTGCTGCCGTCGGTGTGGAACCGACGGGAGCAGGGCCGAGAGACTTAGCCTCTCTTCCCGGCATTTTCTGACCCTCAGGGCAGAAAAGGTTCGTGGATAGGGAGTCCAACGATCTCCTGGGACTGATGTCAAAGGGTCCCGGGACTGGGGATTGCTCTCCGTCCTCACCTCCGGCAAAAGCCTCCACAATAGGGTCACCTATTGCTCCTTGGGAGAGGTCGTCACCGGGCACCTCCAAGGCTGCCCGGCTCTCCCCCCTATTTGATTTGCCTGTGAAGAACCGCACATTTTGTACGGCCTCCTCACGTTCCTCAGCAGGGGTTTTAGTCCTGCCGCTGAACGAGCTCACAAAATCGTATAGGTAATCCATATACTATAAGCCTATATAATTCCCTATCAATGGTCGGTTCGATCAAATGGTCACGGCACCAATGTAGTTGGTCTCTTACTACGGTTGTAACACATGAGATCAAAAACCAGACAAGGTAAATTAGACTTTAATATACGGCGACTTTATTTATGAAGGAAACTCTGGTGTATTTTAGTACAGGTATAACCGTCGGATATACAGGATCAGAACAGATATATAATACAGTGGGCAACTCTATAGCAAAGAGTTAGACCCGGAGCACAGGGTGGTCATGTCACGACAGTCCCAAACCTGACTGACCTCCAATGGGGAAGCAGCCGTCTTATATACACCGCTGCGTAGGCCACGTGACCGTACTAGCAGCGCCACCTGTTAGGTTTAGTTATGTAAAACGATTATATAATGACTACCGAAGGTAGCCGAGGGTAGTACCGGTACACTACCGTATATAACCGAACTAGAAGAGTCGGTATGTGTAACGAACCGACGATACTAGTTGGATGAATAAAACAGTTTAGTATACAATAGAAACCGCATTGTTTTACATCATAACAACATATAATAGATATACAACAATAACAGTTAGACTAATAGTCAACCCGTTACACCTTTTTAGCAACAGCTGATATGAATGCCTCGTGTATAACTAAAGATTATGAATTACTGTGCGTCGATGTTGAAGTAGGTGTTATTAAATATAAGATATACGTGTGCTATAGACCCCCCGACGATGATGTAGATAAAGATGCCATTTATAAGAAATTGACAGAATTAAAATCACCAATCACAAAGAACAGAAAAATCATAATGATAGGTGATTTTAATGTCGACCTTTTGAATGATAAACATGTTGAAGAGGCTGATGTTGGGAATTTTTGCACTAATTGTGAATTGTTCCAATTAATTGACAAGCCAACTAGGCCAATATCTGGTACCGTAAAACCTCGCGTATAAGTACTGTACTTTAGTACTGTACCATAGCAACAAAAACTCGCGTATAAGCCGCACCCTGACCCTGGGCCGATGCTATAAGCCGCACCGCCGATCTGACTCGCGTACTAGCCGCGGCTTATACGCGAGGTTTTACGGTACACTTATTGACCATATATACACCAATGTTCATAATGTTTCTGAATCGGGGTTGATTAATTTTTATATCTCAGATCACACGCCTATTTATATGATCCTGAAATGTGAGAGAACCAAGGTGGCTAAGAAATGTATAAAAGTCAGGTCTTATAGAAGATATGACTTTTTAACTTTCAAAAACAGCCTTTTACATATTAACTGGCATGACATTGTTAGATTGCCTGATCCTAATGAGATGTGGATACGTATACTTTTTATTTTGAGATCCTGTCTTGATACCATGTGCCCGGTACGAAAGCTAACCATTCCTGAGTACACTCCTGAATTTCTAACTCCACCAATCATTGATGCCATGAGAATTAGGGATGATTTATACCGATTAGCTCGAGCTAATAGCACTGAAGACGCCTGGAATATAGCTAACTTCCATAGGAATAGGGTTGAAACGTTAATTTTTAATAGTAGAAAGACTGAGGTAGGACTTTTATTAGCATATAGAAAGGATGACCCTGCTAAATTCTGGGAGGGTATCAGGAAACTTCTGCCCACAAAGACTATGTCCACCTTGATTAAATTAAGGAATAACGTCACAGGCATGCTATTACCTCCTGATCAGTGCTCGCAGTTTATTAATGATTTCTTCGCTAATATAGGTAAGAACTTAGCTGACGCACTGCCAATGCTACCACCTGGTGTAGTCGGTGAGAACCAGCCATACGGTACTCCGTTAGTAGATGCTAACCTATTACAGCCGATAAGCCACTGTGATTTAATGAAACTTATTAGAGGCATTAAAGTTAAGAAGCCTTCTTCAATTAAACATATGAAGACCTATGTATTAAAAGATGCCTTTATGTCTATCCCTGATGTTATTTTATGCTTGTATAATAAATGCCTGAGTACATCGACTTTTCCTGATGAATGGAAAGCAGCAACTGTGATACCTTTACCTAAGAAGCCTAATAGTACAAGTGTCAATGACTTAAGACCCATAAGCCTGTTACCCCTCCCTGGTAAGATTCTAGAGAAAATAGTATGTAATAGATTGCAAGTTTATATGGAAAATAATAATTTACTTAGTCCAAACCAGCATGGTTACCGTAAAGCGCACTCAACCCAGACGGCTATTTGCGAACATATTCAAAATGTTTTAACTAATACTATTAATAATAAACCTTCCTTCTGCTTATATTTAGATTATAAAAAAAAAGTTTCTCACTTAATTATGCTAAAAAAGTTGTCACTTTTAGGACTTAACGAAAATACCTGCCGCTGGTTTGAGTGCTACCTCACTTCAAGAAGACAATGTACCTTAGCTAATAATTATGTCTCAGACTACTCAGATGTCTCCTATGGTGTTCCACAGGAGTCCGTAATGGGCCCTGTATTGTTTTCAATTTATATAAATTCTCTTGGAAAATGTGGGCATTTTGATATTACTTTATATGCAGACGATGCTGTCATCACCTGTACCAGTAAACAGTCTATGGACGATGCTTTGTCTAGTATATCCCTCTGGTGTCTCAATAATAGTCTAACCATTAATGAGGGAAAAACTAAGTGGATGCTTTTTAATGGAGAAAAAGACTATAATCCTGTTTTATTACTTAATGGTATCCCTCTTGAGAGAGTCTATTGTTTTCCATACCTAGGTCTTAATTTAGACACTGAAATGAAGTTTGTACCGCACAGACGTCTTACTGTCAGAAATACCAGACATAAAATTATTCAATTAGCTCGTATAAGACATTACTCTGATGTTGACACTGGTTGTTCCATTTACAAGACCATGGTTTTACCCTCATTTGATTATGTTGATTTTATTTGGGATAGATGCAATATAGGTGAAAGCCTTGAGCTACAGTACATGCAAAGTAAATGTCTACGAATTGTGTATAAAGTTAAAATTGAAAAAGATCCTGTACATACAACGGATGAGTTACATAGGTTAACTAAATGTAGAATGTTAGTGGAAAGACGTGGCATCCACCTCCTTTATTATGCACATCAATTATCTAAGATGGACAATTTAATTGACCAGAGAAATCTACCCACAAGGAGACATACTGGGAAAAGACTGATAGTGCCAGCCACTTTGAAGCCAATAGTTCTGCGGAGTGCCTTTTACAGGGCCATTGTATCATGGAATAATCTAAAACCGCATTACACGCTAATAGAGGATAAAAACTCTTTTAAGATTGCTATTAAGAAAGACTACCCAACATGCTTTATGTAAGCAATTTTTATTACCGTTTGTCTCACCTTTTAGATATACACACATTTTTCTCATCTCATCTCAGCTCATCATTATATAAAAACTCCTATGTAAGATATTGTACCCAATCCCAGATACAATTGTGACTCGATTATCAAATGCTCGTCATACTGTATTAATGATATAATTTAGAATATGATTCATCAGGGGTGCCAGCGGAGGGAAGGCAATGCGCCAAATGCTGGTTATTAATACATTTCATATTTACTTTGTATTTTGAATGTATTATTAGACCCAATAAAACCTTTAAAAAAAAACAAATGTAAACATAACAAACTCTAACATCTGATCATCTGTGTTACTAGGATCTGACAGATTTATCTTTGTGAAAATCAAAAAGAAAATCACTTTACCCTTTAAGGGACGCTCCTCTGCTGAAAAATCCTTTCCAAAAATCGGGGAGATTGCAGATGAATATGTCCCACTAAAACCGGCACTACACTACAGATAGCGCCGTAATACTGCATATATGGGCCATTTCACACTTTAAGTCGCTAGTAAGAAAATGAAAAAAAGTGGATTTGATATGTTTTATCTGGACTTTTAAATATTCTAGCGACTTAATCCTACAGAGCACATTCTATATCTTAGCTCCATTAGTTCCATTTCTCATATAGCGACTTAATTGTGCTTTGGTATAGCGACTTAATTAGGAGCGACTTAAAGCAGGAGTAATATAAGGAGGGAGGGCAGTGAAAATAAATCATTTTAGACCTTGTATAAAACGTCCTAAAAAATGGGAATAAAAAATCATTTTAAAGCTTCTATTCTAAAGGAGGGATTTCTATCTAGCGACTTAATTAGGAGCGACTTAAAGCAGGAGTAATATAAGGAGGGAGGGCAGTGAAAAAAATCATTTCAGACCTTGTATAAAACGTCCTAAAAAATGGGAATAAAAAATCATTTTAAAGCTTCTATTCTATAGGAGGGATTTCTATCTAGCGACTTAATTAGGAGCGACTTAAAGCAGGAGTAATATATAGGGGATGATGTACTATTGTTTGCTAAAAACAGTGGTATATATAAAGGGAAAGTATTCCCTGTAGGATTAAGTCGCTATATGGGATTGGAATACCCTGTAGGATTAAGTCGCTATATGGGATTAGAATACCCTGTAGGATTAAGTCGCTATATGGGATTGGAATACCCTGTAGGATTAAGTCGCTATATGGGAGTGGAATACCCTGTAGGATTAAGTCGCTATATGGGATTAGAATACCCTGTAGGATTAAGTCGCTATATGGGATTGGAATACCCTGTAGGATTAAGTCGCTATATGGGAGTAGAATACCCTGTAGGATTAAGTCGCTATATGGGATTGGAATACCCTGTAGGATTAAGTCGCTATATGGCCATGATTCAAGGGGAGGGTGCAAAGACTGAATGGTTGTCTTTAACTGAATAAGGGTCAAGTTGACCCTTATTCAGTTAAAGAGAACCATTTAGTCTTTAACTGAATAAGGGTCAAGTTGACCCTTATTCAGTTAAAGAGAACCATTTAGTCTTATTTCGTTTCCCTCCTTCATATGTCATTTTTTCCTTCTAACTTGCACTATTCCATACTTAGTTGTTTGGCTATTAGTCCGGTGCCTTAAGGGAAAAACCATTATTTTCCGGACAAAAGTACCAAAGTTGGTGAAGATATAGGGAATGATATACTTTTCAACATTTTTTCAAGCATCAAGAAAAAAAAGTACGGGAACACCCATTTTTGGCCATTTTTCAAAATGGCCGCCTTTTGGCAGATAAAATGAATTAAATGGTTAAAAAATAGAAGGAATCTCATCTCCCACATCACAGATATTGCTCCTAGAAGGATTGTGACCATACCTATCCCCCCTATATTGAACCCAAGGAATCCAATGGTCTCATTGGTTGGTTGCTATGATAAGTGGTTGCCTAGTAACGGCCATTCTATTTGTTTATTTCCTTAGTAACACACATTTCCAGGATCTTCAGCTCGGTTTTGACCATACCTATCCCCCCTATATTGGACCCAAGGAATCCATTGGTGTTATTGGCTAGTTGCTAGGACATTTGGTTGCCTAGCAACAGCTATTATATTTGTTTATTTGCTTAGCAACACATATTTCCTGGGTCCCCAGCTTGGTTTTGACCATACCTACCCCTCCTATATTGGACCGAAGGAATCCATTAGTGTTATTAGTTTGTTGCTAGGAGAATTGGTTGCCTAGCAACGGCTATCATTTTTGTTTATTTGCTTAGCAACACACATTTCCTGGGCCCTCATCTTAGTTTTTGACCATACCTATCCCTCCCATATTGGACCCCAGAAATCCATTGGTGTTATTGGTTTGTTGCTAGGAAAGCAAGTTGACTACTTTAACTTACAGGGATGTAAGTCAGGGCAGGGGGGAAAACAGGAAGTCGGACCAGGCCCTTCCGGCCAGCAGAACAGCATAGTAAGGCAACCTCAATACTCCTGTGGCCCTCCCGGCCTCCCCTGCAGTCCCTCCCGGCCAGCAGAGCGCTCCCAAGACGGTCTCTTTGACCCTCCTGGAATACTCCCAGTGAGTTGGTGGGAAGATTCCAGGAGGGTCAAAGAGACCGTCTTGGGGGCGCTCTGCTGGCTGGGAGGGACTGCAGGGGAGGAGGGGAGGGCGTCAGGGGGACAGGGGGACAGGGGGCCTGTCCTTGGGGTGTTCTGCTGACAGGGAGAGGCTGGGAGGGACTAGGATTATGGGACGAGGTAGAAACGGGACTTTTTCTCAATGCTAGCACAACAAAGTACATAAATATAGAAAAGTTTCATGAAAGTGATATTCCAGGAATTCCTGGAATTCCAGGAAGACTTACATCCCTGAACTTATATCCCCCCCCTTATTGGACCCAAAGAATCAATTTGTCTTAAGGACTCTCAGCACCCATATTGCATTAAAACGGTTATGAGGGTTTAATTCCAAGTACATGTGTTGCACCTCTACATATTATACATCATTTGAACCATCTATAATACTTTTATCAAATTCCTTCCATTATTTGGAATTTTCATCACTGTGGAACGTGAATGGAACAAAAACGTTCCTTTTTATCTTCTTTTCATTTCAACATCATTATGGGATGGAAAATGGACATAATTATTAGGTTTAACTATTTTAAACTGATATTGATGTCAATACCTGGGGTCCTTTTTTTTCTTTTCTTGATATTCCAATTATTAAGGCCTACAGAGCTCTTCAAAGTTGCATAGTTACTAAAAAAAGGTAAAAATGGCTATTTACCCCTATTATCACCCACTTTTTAGCTAACTATGCAACTTTGAAGAGCTGTGTAGGCCTTAATAATTGGAATATCAGGAAAAGAGAAAAAAGGACCCCAGGTATAGACATGAATTTTAGTTTTCAATCGAGAAATTCAAGAATTTTGTCCAATTTCTATCCCATAATGCTGTTGGAAAAAAAAGTGGCTGAAAATGGAACGTTTTTGTTCCATCCACATTCCATGGCTACTAAAATGAGAAATAATTGAAGGAATTTGATAAAGCTATTATAGATGGTTCAATTGATGTATAATATGTACAGGTTTGACACATTTCCTTGGAAGTATATCCCTCAAACTGTTTTATTGCAATTTGGGTGCTGAGAGTCCTTAAGGGTCCAAGCTGGCACTTTGGGGCAGCACCTAAATAAACTTGAAGAAAGTGCTGCTGACCCAGATTTGTCTTAGTATTAGTGCAGTAGAATAAACCCGTTATTACCACTGACTAGAGGAGGGGCTGTATATGGGGTACACAATGTGCAATGATATGTATCATGTGGGTACCTTTTTCTTCCAAACTGATTATTGGCCAGGTCCACAGAGTTGCCTGGGCATAATGAGACAGTGTTGGGTATGTAAGCTAAGTACTAGCTCATAGACCATAGAAACAAAGAGCATAGGGTCCAAAATCCTCTATACCAGTGGTCTACACAGGCTGCATGTGTAACTCAATGGGCGGTCCATGCGCACACACTTCTCCAAAATAGCATATATACATACAACACCTCTATAGGACCTATCCCAGCATGCACTGCTCATTCTGGTCTGCTGCACACTTAAAGAACAGCAATCAGAAGGTTTATATTGTTTATAACACCCCCCCTCCCTTTCTGCAACAGGTAGTGGTGCAGGGGGTGCACCTCGTTCACCTGATGTACAATTAGCTATAGTAGGACGACTTTGGCACTAAGCAAGGCCGTCACAGGGTGGTGTTTTTCTCACCTACAGTGCCTACACCCTTATGTACAATTACCTATACGGGACTAGCGCATTAGGCTATGGGGGCCGCCATCTTGGCTCAGACCAATGCATTGTGGTTAGGCTCCCGACTTCAGAGCAGTGCATCATGGGAGACTTTCTTATCAGTCCCTTTGTTCAAGGTGTGAGGAGAGGAGATTAGCCTGATAAGGAAATGGAGTTTAGCCCCTGACTACCGCAGGTACCAGGATGTGCTAATCCCGTATAGCAGTAGGATGACTTTGGTACCAAGCCAGGCCATCACAGGGCGGTGTTTTTCTCACCTACGGTGCCTACACCCTTATTTACAATTAGCTATAGCAGGAGGATGACTTTGGTACCAAGCCAGGCCGTCAGAGGGCGGTGTTTTTCTCACCTACAGTGCCTACACCCTTAAAGGCGCAGATCACGGTACCCCTCCAGCGGCAGTCCAAGTGGAGTCGGGACAGGGCGTAGGCACTGTAGGCTATAGGGTGTTCAGGCCATTTATACATATTGCAAAAAAGGTGTGTTATTTATGCATACTTTATAGAAGAGATCTTAATTAAGACAAAGTGGAAGGAATTATAATTCTACCTCTACTAGAACCCTTTCAAATTGATTTCTGTTTGCAATAAGTAGAGTGTTTTGGTCGGACAAGAGAGTCCTCTCTCTGCATGCAGTGGGTTGGGTCATAAATAGCCCTCCCCTGCTAGAGTGTGATTGGTATTGATCCAGTTGCAGTGGAGGGTGTCTTACATATGGAATCTACTACTTCTCAGTAAAGGTGGCTCCATGTGTAAATCCGGGAGCTTATTATATTTTAACCCAGATATGCCTACTGTCCTTTTAAAAGGACGCCTACATGTACTACTTTAATGATCACTAAAATAATATCAAAATTGAATTCATATTGTTTTTAACTTCAAATTATAATAGAACAAGGGTACTTGCTTCTATTTTGACTTTACAAGTATGTATCTCATTTGTCATGTAACCATGGCAACCATATGCAGAGGGGTTTCTCACCAAATAATGCCTGTTTCAAAATCCTGACTCTTACAGGGCTTAGGAAAGAAGGACAAATTCATGAATTTTCAACATTTTTGTCAAAAACATGTGAAACTAATGGCATAGAGTCAATTTTAGCACCAAAAAAATATCTAACTAGTTTAACCCCTCACTTATAGATAATTGTCTAAAAGCGTCCTTTTAAAAGGACGGTAGGCACATAGGACATCAACATTTTATGGGAAGTTCATTATTCAAATTTTTTCATGTGACAATGATATGAATGAACATAAAATGATGCAATTACCTCAGTAAACTGTCCTCAAGGATGGTATGGTGTTATTCTTAATTGTGAAGGTAGGTTCTTAATTGTGCATGACTTGATATATTGCCTAGCAACCACATTTGACAAAAATTCCATGCCTAGCAACAAGCACGCAGAAGGCCTAAGAGAGCTTTAGATACAGCTCACCCGAGTACACAGACCCAAGGATACCCATGATACTTATTGCATTTGTTTTGAATCAATATGTTGCCTATCCATGACATTCAGAAACATTCTGTGCCTAGCAACCAGCATTAGAATGGCATTAACAGCCTAGCAACAACATTCAAAAACATACTGTGCCCAGCAACGAGCCTGTGAAATTGCCCTCATCGAGCGTCAGCTACACCTAACCCCAGTATGCAAACCCAAGGGCACCAGTGATACCTTTCATTATTTGTTTGAATCAACATGTTGCCTTTCTATGACATTAAAAACATTCTGTGCTTAGCAACAAGCATGTGGCATAGCTTGAACAGCCTAGCAACAACATTAAAAAACATTCCATGCCAGGCACCAAGCATGTGGAATGGCCCTTAGAGAGCTCAAGCTTTTGATACACCTGACCCCACACTGATTGCCAGCGATGATCTCCGTCCGAGCTGCACCTTGGAAACGGTGTGTCGCTGTGGGATAGCTTGACCTGACCCCAGTATACAGATGCAAGGATACCCAGGATACTTCTTGTGGTCATTTTAGCTCAATATGCTGTCTATCCATGACACATAAAAACATTCTGTGCCTAGCTACAAGCATGTGGAATGACCTAAACAGCCTTACAGTTAACCCTTATGGGCCCAGAACTATTTGATGAAAGTCAGTATTTTACATCATTGTTAGATTGGGTCACCATTAAATAAGAACTGAAAGCTTTCAGAATGGCCTTTCCATTACTGTTTTACACCATAACATTTTAGACTGGGTTACCATGGCAACCAGAAACATTATTTGAGAGACATCCAATAATATGCTAAAAGGTCCTTTTAGGATTCCAAATTAAGGCATTTCTATCAAAAATAGATATGTTGTCAGCTCCACAATTGGATTTCTAAGGAAAAAAACATTTTAAAATGTTGTTTTCACCATCTTGTTTTGACTGTGTTGTAAGAAGGCCCATGCTTAACAGGTAAAGCTAATTGGCACTAGCAGCTTGAAAATGGGTGATGCCATTGGGCATCATTTTGAAAAATACTAAGATGTACGTTTCTGGAAGATAACATATTTTGATTGTCATATGCTTTTAACAGGTTAAAGATTAGATGACTTTCTTTCAGCCCAAATTATAAAATATCCATATTTTACCCTCCCCATGGGGGATTTGGTTCTTATATGACGAGGAATCCCCTGTCTTATTGCAGTAATAGCAGTGTAGGATGCCCTTAGTCAAGTTTTTGGGTGAATTTCTGGATCAAGAGTGAATTAGTATTATTGTAGTGGCTTGAATAAGCACAGGGGTCTAAAATAAGCACAGGTCCTGTGTAAGCAAATGGTAAGGGTTTTGAAATGAAAAATTCAGGTAAGTTTTCTATCTTAAATAAACACAGGTCTCATATAAGCACAGTGTAAATTGTATCATCACAATTTATAAGCAGGGGTGTCCTTATTCAAGCCACTATCGTAGATCACACAGGGTGGTCTTTTAAACACAATTAAATATCATGAGTGCAAAAGAGAATGGGTAGGCGACCAGGCCACAGTATAGAATATTGGAGGGGTAATGAGATACTTGAAATGAGATGTTTCTACTACAAAATGACCAGATTTTTCGTGGGGCTAGTGTAGTCAGACAAAGGTCTCTCACTGTACACCACATGTGGCTTCCAGTGAGAGCAGTGCCCAACTGACTGACCAGAAGCCCAGCATGTGGCAGGGCCAAATTCCAATCCAGATTCTTACAATAAGGCCGCTATTCAGCTATGTCAGCCCAGAGTATAAAGCCTCCTTTGCAGTGATAGTAAAGAGCGCCAGTACATTATCAATTCAAATCTTCAGGTTTGCTCCCTAGAGGAAAGTATGATTCCATGTATACTTGTAATCCCCATTGCCTGCCACATACCGTTTAGTGATCAGTAACCTTTGCATCGTGTATACCAACAGGTATTTAGGGTCTGTTTCTGTGGGTAAGGGACATCAAATCTCTATACGGCCCATTTCCCATGCTTGAGGCTAGGCACAAAATGTTTTTGAATTTGTTGCTAGGCTATTGAGACTACTCTACATGCTTGTTGCTAGGCACAGAATGTTTTAATGGCATGGAAGGGCAACATATTGATTCAAACAAATAATGAAAGATATCACTGATGTCCTTGGGTTTGCATACTGGGGTTAGGTGTATCTAAAGCTCGATTAGGGCCATTTAACAGGCTCGTTGCTGGGCACAGTATGTTTTTGAATGTTGTTGCTAGGCTGTTAATGCCATTCTAATGCTGGTTGCTAGGCACAGAATGTTTTTGAATGTCATGGATAGGCAACATATTGATTCAAAACAAATGCAATAAGTATCATGGATACCCTCGGGTCTGCATACTCGGATAAGCTGTATCTAAAGCTCTATTCGGCCTATTCCACATGCTTGTTGCTAGGCATGGAATTTTTGTCAAATGTGGTTGCTAGGCAATATATCAACTCATGCATAATTAAAAACATACCTCCACAATTGAGAATTACCAGTACCATCCTTGAGAACAGTTTACTGAGGTAATTGCATCATTTTATGTTCATCCATATCATTGTGACATGAAAAAATTTGAATAATGAACTTCCCATAAAATGTTGATGTCCTATGTGCCTACCGTCCTTTTAAAAGGACGGTCCATAAATCAGAGGCCATGAGCCCGAATTTCCCAATTTTGCTAAAAATGCTCATAAAATATCAATTTAACACAGGAAAAACAATTTTGTCATAAAAAGAGCACTATTTCCCTCCTTAGGCATATCTGGGTTAATCACTTCAGTATTCAGGTAATGGATGGTAGACATATGAAGAGTTTGAATGCAAAACGACATGAGCGCCATGATAAAAAATAGAGACAAAAATTTGACAAAAACGAAGATAAGGGAGAGTGAAATACAATCCTCAAACAATCTTTCTAAGATTTACTATTTTTCATATCATTAGGACCTACTCAGTATATGCTCTGCTACCAGCATTTAATAATTGCCCCCAGGGTGTCTGTACAAAAAGTACTATACTAATTCTGGGATGGAGATATGTCATTTTGCATCCAAACTCTTCATATATAGCATGTAAATATATGTGCCTACACTTTTATACCCCTCCATTTCAAAGGTGATTTCGCGTTTTTCATGAGATATTTTGCTGTAAATTTAGTTCTGAGAGTCCATTCAAAATGTAGGATATATGTAAATGTAGCCCTATATTTTAGCATTCTAATGCAAGCAATGCTAAATTGATTACTCAAATAGCCTCTCCCGGAAATTTGATATAGTAGAGTGTGTTTTCTGAAAGGCTTCCTAATTGCAGAGCCAAACCAGGGGACCTGTACACATCACACTGTCAACCTAGTTCTCATTTACTCATTACTATAAAACTTTTATACAAAATGTACATTTATAACCTACAAAGACTGGACATGTAGCTGACTTCCATAGCTGTCCATTGGTACCCATGTATACATATATTGAATATATCTAAGTATCATAAATGGTAATTTTAGTTGGAGGAAGGGGGAAATGCGCAAATGTCTGAATGGCCTACTGTAGGTGAGATGGCATGGCTTGGTACCAAAGTCGTCCTCCTGCTATAGCTAATTGTACATTGATTTTTGATAATAGACACAACTAGAATGACAGAACTTAAATTGACCATACTCAATGAGATAAGGATATTCTTGGTCATACTGCATCGTCGCGTTTAACCCTTTGAGAACAGCATCATGCCTTAATGCATCATGCCCTTGGTCATCAAGATGCATGAATGCAGCCCTGGCGAGTTCCTGGTGAGTAACTCGCCAGTGCTGCATTCAAGCATCGTGCTGACCCTACCGGGTTAAGACACTCTCATAGGGTCGGTATGGGAGGGAGGGAGGGATAGTGTATAGGTGTGTGGTGGAGGAGGGTAGGAGCAGGGTTGTATGTAGCAGATGACAACTACCAGTAGTAACTACCATGGTAACAAAACTATTGAGATGCATAAATTCAGAAATGTCATCCTCTGTATCACCAGATAGTGGACCTGGTCCTCATACCTTTGGTGTGGTAATAACTAATATAAATATCTCAATCAATAATCCTCTATCTCAATCCTCATCCTAATCTTTGCATTCTCGTTACTGGCTGCCCTTATATTCATATATTTGTGGATATTTTTCCTATAACATTTAAACTCCAATGCCTCTGTACTTCCTTCTATGAATGTAATGCTTTCATAACATCTTCACAAATAGTTAGAAACTAGAATGGCAACATACCAATAAGGGGGGGGGGGGAGTCATGGTAAATGCACAAAACAGCATACATGAAAACAAGGGGGGGGGGGTCAAGAGCCATTTTAGCATACTCTATATGTACACATTTTCACTCTTTTTGTGAGAGAAATGAAGCCATTCAAAGATTATCTTGTGGATAAAACTGACTTGAATTATTGTCTGTGGAGGTAAACCAAAATCTGTTTGTTGTCAAAACTTTTTTTCGGGGTGGGGCCTGGGGGGAAGCGACAATAATTACATCGCAGAAGAAAGAAAAGAAATATTATATACCAATTACCTCATGTACATGGCAGATCACCCGTGCGGCTTATAGCATCGGCCTAGGGTCAGGGTGTGGCTTATACGCGGGTTTTTACTGCTACGGTTTAGTACTAAAGTCACCATAACCAGAACCCTTGTCCAGCTTATAAGATCAGTCTAGGTGCGGCTTAAATGCAAGTTAGGCTTATATACAAGGTTTCATTGTAGATTGACTTCATTGTCAAAGGTTGTGGGCAGAGCCCAAGGCAATGCTCATAATTACATCGCAGAAGAAAGAAAAGAAATATTATATACCATGAAACCTCATGTTCATGGCAGATCGCCCGTGCGGCTTATAGGATCGGCCTAGGGTCAGGGTGTGGCTTATACGCGGGTTTTTACTGCTATGGTTTAGTACTAAAGTCACCATAACCAGAACCCTTGTATAGCTTATAAGATCAGTCTAGGTGTGGCTTAAATGCAAGTTAGGCTTATATACAAGGTTTCATTGTAGATTGACTTCATTGTCAAAGGTTGTGGGCAGGGGCCCAAGGCAATGCTCAAAGCTGGTATGACTTTCCACTCTCTCATTATTTGTGTCCCTTAGTGAATGCCCCTGCATCCAGTGGGGGAAGGATGTTCTGTCTAGAACCTAGTATTATAAGAGTTATAAACTATATCAAATATTTTCACTTCAGGGGCTTGAGATGTGGGGGGGGGAGGGGTACACCTGCAATCTTTAGTAAAAAAGAGAGAGCGGGGGGGGGGGGGGGGGGGGGTCAGTTGCTCAAAGGGAGGGGTATCACCCTAATGAGTACATAATGCAATGTGGGGGGTGGGGGGGGGGCTATTTTCTGGGGAGAAATGTATACATACTTTATGGAAGCCCCCTAAGGAACATTCTAACATATTTAGAGGTTCTGTATACCAAGCTGTACCTGATGAAAGATGAAAAAGAACCATTTAATATGTAAATGTAGTCAACCAAGTATCCCAGCAATGAACTGATAATACCAATAATGCTAAATAAAAGGGATAGTTAGGCTTGGCAAAAATGAGCTGAGGCCCCGGGAAATATGTGTTGCTAAGCAAATAAACAAAAATGATAGCTGTTGCTAGGCAACTAAATGTCCTAGCACCTAACCAATAACACCAATGGGTTCCTTGGATCCAATATAGGGGGGATAGGTATGGTCAAAACTAAGCTGAGGATCCAGAAAATGTGTGTTGCTAAGGAAATCAACAAATAGAATGGCTGTTGCTAGGCAACCACTTATCATAGCAACAAACCAATGAGGTCATTGGATTCCTTGGGTCCAATATAGGGGGGATAGGTACTGTCAAAACTGAGCTGAGGACCCAGGAAATATGTGTTGCTAAGCAAATAAACAAAAATAATAGCTGTTGCTAGGCAACCAAATGTCCTAGCAACTAACAAAGAACACCAATGAATTCCTTGGATCCAATATAGGGGGGATAGGTATGGTCAAAACTAAGCTGAGGATCCAGGAAATGTGTGTTGCTAAGGAAATAAACAATTAGAAGGTAACTTTTTTTAGGTTGCCTAGAAACAGCTGAAAAGGGGTAATCCACCAATAGGATTTCTTGATGCTTGAGATAGAATTAATCTACACCTTTTTTTCTATAGCTGGGAAAAATTTGGTGCTTTTGTCCGGAAAATAACGATTGTATCTTTTATATCCCTTAAGGCACCCAACTATATAGCGACTTAATCATTCTGGCCTCTGAATAGCGACTTAATCCAGGAGATTGCCCATATATGCAGTATCAGATTTTGGAGACTGAAAATAGAGTACTGCATATATGCAGTACCTGTTTTACAGTGGTACCGCATATAATATTAACAAATTCATGTTCATTCTTTTTGGGTTTTTGTGTCTTGTTGTGTTCCGGTAACAGGGCCGGTTTTTGTCAATGGATTTTGTTGGTAGAAAAGTGGAGCGAGCGACAATTTTTTTTTTTTTTTTTTTTACCCAGCCTCTGACAAAAGTCCCCTAACATAAAATTCATTGGTTGATCTGGGGGAATTACTGGAAGAAAATTTTGAAAAAAAAAAAAAAATTCTCAATTTTGAAAAAAATGAGGCGAGCGAAATCCATTGACAATTTTTTTTTCAAAAAAAAAAAAAAATTCCATTTCCGAAAATAAGGTGCGCGAAATCCATTGACCAACTTTTTTTTTTTGGTCTGGCCCTACAAATGGGATAATGCGATATTTGGTATCAGATGAAAGCTTACAGTGTTGTGGATCCAATGAGCTAGGGAAAATATGAAGAGCTTGGATGCAAAATGACATATCTCCATCCCAGAATTGAAGCATGGTCATGGTTTAGTCTCCTTGGTAAAGTGGGCCTAATAACTGTGTACTATATGTGAAACTTTTCACCACTTGAGACATGTAATCTTTTGAATTTTGTACTATATACATGTACCTGTATTTCTTTGATATGATGCTATCTGTAACTCATCCTCATCTCATCCCTCATCAAACGACAACAAAGACTGATAAGTTTTGGGTTTTTATTGTCAAAATGTGATATAAAGAGACGCCATTACACAATTAGTTAGTTAGTAAAATATAACCATCAGAAGGCCTGGATAGCATAACGGCTTTGCCGAGTCCAGAGGCAGATTATGTATTTACATAATAACTGTATACCTCAATAAAAACACTTTTTAAAACAAGAAGCATATAGTGCTTTTAGTAAAGACACCCTGGGGTTTATTTTTATACTTCGGTAACAGAATGCATTCTGAGTAGATCCTAATGATATGAAAAGTACTAATCTTCATTTTTGCCCAATTTTGTCCCTATTTCTAGAATAGCGCTTATGTCGTTTGCATCCAAACTATTCATACGCATATTTACAACGTTTGCTAATCCATAATATATTGATTGCCAAAGATCCATATATTATTTACCCACCCATTTGGTCACCAGCAAAAATCTTTTTTTTAAAAAGCAAAAAAAAAAGCGCGCCCTTGTCATTTTTGTCAGGGCTTGGTGATGAGAAACAAGAATATTATTTGGAGTGGCCTAATTCGTGTTTTCTTTTGCTCTTTACAATTTTCTTTTTTAGTAAAGCTGATAAATATTGTAGAAAAAAACCACAAATAATGTATCCCAAACAGCAGAGCTGGCACAACAGTCCTGTACCAAACAGTAACGATGGTACAATGACATGTGTAGCGAGGTGATTGTAGACATCTGTACATATATCTACAACAGTCCTGTACCAAACAGTAAAGATGGCACAATGACATGTGTAGCGAGGTGGTGTAGACATCTGTACACGTACATACATCTACAACAGTCCTGTACCAAACAGTAGCGATGGTACGATGACATGTGTAGCGAGGTGTTTGTAGACATCTGTACATGTACATCCATCTACAACAGTCCTGTACCAAACAGTAATGATGGCACAATGACATGTGTAGCGAGGTGTTTGTAGACATCTGTACACGTACATATATCTACAACAGTCCTGTACCAAACAGTAGCGATGGTACGATGACATGTGTAGCGAGGTGTTTGTAGACATCTGTACATGTACATCCATCTACAACAGTCCTGTACCAAACAGTAATGATGGCACAATGACATGTGTAGCGAGGTGTTTGTAGACATCTGTACATGTACATCCATCTACAACAGTCCTGTACCAAACAGTAACGATGGCACAATGATATGTGTAGCGAGGTGATTGTAGACATCTGTACATGTACATCCATCTACAACAGTCCTGTACCAAACAGTAATGATGGCACAATGACATGTGTAGCGAGGTGTTTGTAGACATCTGTACATGTACATACATCTACAACAGTCCTGTACCAAACAGTAACGATGGCACAATGACATGTGTAGCGAGGTGTTTGTAGACATCTGTACATGTACATACATCTACAACAGTCCTGTACCAAACAGTAATGATGTAAAAATGACAAGTGTAGCAAGGTGATTGTACACATCTGTACATGTACATACATCTACAACAGTCCTGTACCAAACAGTAACGATGGCACAATGACATGTGTAGCGAGGTGTTTGTAGACATCTGTACACGTACATACATCTACAACAGTCCTGTACCAAACAGTAATGATGGTACGATGACATGTGTAGCCAGGTGATTGTAGACATCTGTACATGTACATCCATCTACAACAGTCCTGTACCAAACAGTAATGATGGCACAATGACATGTGTAGCGAGGTGTTTGTAGACATCTGTACACGTACATACATCTACAACAGTCCTGTACCAAACAGTAACGATGGCACAATGACATGTGTAGCAAGGTGGTTGTAGACATCTGTACACATACATACATCTACAACAGTCCTGTACCAAACAGTAACGATGGTACAATGACATGTGTAGCAAGGTGGTTGTAGACATCTGTACACGTACATACATCTACAACAGTCCTGTACCAAACAGTAACGATGGCACAATGACATGTGTAGCGAGGTGATTGTAGACATCTGTACACGTACATACATCTACAACAGTCCTGTACCAAACAGTAACGATGGCACAATAAGGTGAGTAGCCAGGTGGTTGTACAGCTCTGCCGTCTGAGTGAAGCCTGTCACACATGTAGCACAGCTGGAGTAGTTCTGGCCTGTGTGAAGGACCACGTGGTTCTTCAGTTTAATCACGTCACTAAAACCGTCCCCACAGTAGCAGCACGGGTACAGGGTGGGACTGTCAGCGTGAGTAGCACTGAACCTGTCCAGGTGGCCGCGCACCTCCTGTACAGACACAAACCCCCGGTTACAACAGAAACACTTGTACTTCTTGTCTTGTGTGATGAGAGGCTTCTGTACAACACACAGAGTCTGTTCATCACATGGATTAGGTTCCTCTTGTTCATCTTCTTCATGTTTTTTCTTGTGTTTGTCCAGATATAGTTGATTTATGAACTGTTTACCACATTGAGAACACTTGTAAATTCTCTCCCGTGTATGAGCCATCATATGCAGCTTCAGCACACTAGGAGCTGAGAACTTTTTACCACATTGGGAACACATGTGAGGTTTCTCCCCTGTGTGGATCATCATGTGTTTCTTTAAGCCACTTGACTGTGTAAAGGTTTTACCACATTGAGTACACTTATACTGATTCTCCCCCATGTGGGTCCTCATGTGTCTCCTTAAGTTACAGTAATCTGTGAACCGTTTACCACAATCAGAACACTTGTGAGGTTTCTCCCCTGTGTGGGTTCTCATGTGAGTCTTTAATGCATTTGCCTGAGCAAACTGTTTGCCACATGTAGCACACTTGTGAGGTTTTTCCCCTGTGTGGGTCATCATGTGTATCTTTAAGCTGCTTGTCTGTGTAAACTGTTTACCACATTGAGAACACTTGTGAGGTTTCTCTCCTGTGTGGGTCTGCATGTGTCGTTTTAGCAGACTGGCCGATGTAAACTCTTTACCACAGTCAGAACATTGGGGAGATTTTATCCCGTTACGAGCCATCGTGTGTGTCATCACGTGCCAGTTCTGAGCCAATTTAGAAATTGTCATTCTTCTGAGGAACTACTTTTGGGTAGGGATACTGGCAATGAGTGTGTGAAGTGGATTGAGAAGTAGAAAAGAGGTAAACATTTTGCGCCTTTTTCCACGGAAGAGTATTCCGTTTGGCCCTTCATCTTCAGGAGAGCCTTGGGGCAGAAATGAAGGAGTCTCTGCCAAGATTGGATCTGGGTCCAGAAATGGTCTAGGTTATTCCTACATCAGCGATCTTTATCTCTCGGGTCTTTCTCTGATGTCGTTATCATGTTTGTTCTTCGAACCATCCTGCACCATCTCCATTGGCTGCTCGGATGTGTTTCCTGAATCCACATGGACACTGTAGGAACCTGCCGGAGAATGAAGCACATATTTAGATCAATCATATATAATCATCTTGCTCTCCATATCCTCTCCTTACCAAGAATGGCTAAGGCCAATACATACCAACCAACAAAGATATAGAACTGCTTGCATGTCAATTTTCTCTGATAGAATCATATAGTCAGAATTATAGTGGATGGCACTGTTCCTTAAATTCTTAAGTATATTTCGCATATGAGCCGCTTCCCTAACTGTGAGGAATCATGCTGAAAGAGGGTCTAGAAATTGATATTTTAGAACTGTACTATATGCAAAAACGTGCACATATCAGCAGCACTCACAACTCGGGGCCAATCCTATTGGGCACACTGGCAGCCTGAGTCGCATACTAGCAAATCAATGCCCAACTACAACCCACCTACCTACCCAATCAATGCCCAACTGCAGCCCACAGACCGACCCAATCAATACCCAACTGCAGCCCATCTACCTACCCAATCAATGTCCACTTACAGCCCATCTACCTACCCAAACAATGCCCAAACAAAAGGCCACCTACCTACCAAATCAATACCCAACTACAGCCCACCTATCTACCCAATCAATGCCCAACTGCAGCCCACTTACCTACCCAATCAATGCCCAACTGCAGCCCACTTACCTACCCAATCAATGCCCAACTGCAGCCCACTTACCTACCCAACCAATGCCCACTTACAGCCCATCTACCTAACCAATCAATGCCCAATTACAGCCCACCAACCTACCCAATCAATGCCCAACTACGGCCCTCCTTAGACCTAAATACACAACCAAAGCTCAACTTCAGCCCACCTACCTACTAACCTAAACCTACCCAATCATTGCCCGACTAGGCCCAGCGCAGTTAACCGCCAGCTGGGCAACCTACCCCATGCACTGGGTCCACTGGTGGAGTCCCTAACCAGTGACAGGCTGAGTTGGTGGATAGGCCTATAAGCTGCACTCACTGTTTCACACCTTGCCCACATACCACACACAAGCTGACAGAGACTACTGCACCTACCTCTATACCACTCTGACTGACACCACAGCCTCCACGGCAGCAGGGCATCAACTTTTGATGTGACACAGAATCAAAACACACACAACAGGAAGTACATCCACGCCATGTCCATCCCATAATAGTTGTACAATGGTCTCCAAGCACAACTTGGCTTGCCTTCATTCCCTCAGCACTGGGGGATGCTGCTTGGAGAGTACAGCAAGCTTCCACCTTGAGACTGTAGATGGCACCACCTGAGTACAGGTGCCGCCACCTGGTGGGATATATGGGAAGTAGGGGTTGGGTGGTAGGTTTGGTTTAATTCAGTAGACACTTCGCTACTAAGGGAGTGCTCATTTTTTAACAACAGGGGGGGGGGGGGGCGGTGAGATTCCGCGCGGAGCGCGCGAAAATTTTTCACCCCCCCCCCCGCTAGAGGGGTCAAAATCCCCCCCCCCCCCCGGCAGGCCGAAAATCGCGCGCGTTCGCGCCCCTTTGTAGCATAGTAACGCGCGGGCTTTTTCCCTCAAAACAGGTTGAATTTTTTTCACCCCCCCCCCAAGAGGTGTCTTAATTTTTTACCCCCCCCCCCCCGGTCAAGGGGTCCAAATTTTTTACCCCCCCCCCCCAAATCCACCACCCCCCCCCCCCCCGGTTGTTAAAAAATGAGCACTCCCTAACGCCTAGACTCGGAGATATCTGCAAGTAGCGTGGGTGTCCAAGTTAGGTTTGGTTCACCAAGAGAATTTGGAATTTGGATCAGTCTATTAAACAATAGACAAATTCTGCGCTCCCACACGACAATGTATCCCCACTGTTAAAGTTCTTAAACTGAGATGTCCACATCACCAAGCTTCTGCTCCCGCAAGTTGATGTTTGGACATTTTCTCCTCGACCTGCTGTCAAAAGTTGAAAACATGCGGTTCTGCATTTGTACGTTAGGTTTGAGAAGTCCCAACTTCATTATATTCTTACAACGCCTGAAGAAGTTAACTGAATGTGTTCATTATTATTCATCCGCCCCTTTCTCGATGTAAATATTACCACTATTAAAATGTCAAATAACCCAATTTCAACTTGTCTCGTTTTGTGTGGAATTATAAAAAAAATACAATACTCTTAGTTTTGTGGGAAAATACTGAATATCTAGAAAAATATAAAGGCAAGGCACAGGACTTAGAAGATATATACACTTTTAATTCATTATTTCTCAAATGTTTGTCAAGCAAAGAAACATTGAAGAATGGACTTTTTACATGTATATATATATATGTAATGTATGGGAATATCTGACAATGAACATCGTTTGCTAGCATGATCCCGATTAAACATATTCATCCCTCGTTAAGTTAGCGCAGTCCGTACATATTAGTGCTGTGTCAGCATGTTGCACCCGGGACAGGTCCTGTTACATTCATTTACAACAGTAGGAGGGTCAAAGCCCTTCTCAACCAGTGCCCTGTACAGCCAGCAAGCCCTGAGCCTTAAGACATTGGTCACAAAGCCCTTCAGCAAAAGGCCCTTAGCCTTAAGGCATTGGTCACAAGGCCCTTCAGCAAAAGGCCCTCAGCCTCAAGACATTGGTCACAAGGCCCTTCAGCAAAAGGCCCTCAGCCTCAAGACATTGGTCACAAGGCCCTTCAGGAAAAGGCCCTCAGCCTCAGGACATTGGTCACAAGACCCTTTAACAAAAGGGCCTCTGCCTCAGGACATTGGTCACAAGGCCCTTCAGCAAAAGGCCCTTAGCCTCAAGATATTGGTCACAAGGCCCTTCGGCAAAAGGCCCTCAGCCTCAAGACATTGGTCACAAGGCCCTTCAGCAAAAGGCCCTCAGCCTCAAGACATTGGTCACAAGGCCCTTCAGGAAAAGGCCCTCAGCCTCAAGACATTGGTCACAAGGCCCTTCAGGAAAAGGCCCTCAGCCTCAAGACATTGGTCACAAGGCCCTTCAGCAAAAGGCCCTCAGCCTCAAGACATTGGTCACAAGGCCCTTCAGGAAAAGGCCCTCAGCCTCAAGACATTGGTCACAAGGCCCTTCGGCAAAAGGCCCTCAGCCTCAAGACATTGGTCACAAGGCCCTTCAGCAAAAGGCCCTCAGCCTCAAGACATTGGTCACAAGGCCCTTCAGGAAAAGGCCCTCAGCCTCAAGACATTGGTCACAAGGCCCTTCAGGAAAAGGCCCTCAGCCTCAGGACAATGGTCACAAGACCCTTTAACAAAAGGGCCTCAGGCTCTGGGTCCCCACACTGCATTCATGATGCACCAATGCAGCACCAGCAAGTGTCTCACAGCTACTGCGTTGGCGCATCATGCTGATCCTTCAGGAGTGTATCAACCCCATCGGCATGATGTACCAATGCAGCCCTGGTGAGCTAGTTGCCAGGACTCTTCTGTCAGGGTTTGATCGATGTATAACAATATTCTGTAAATCTCACAAGTGAGCGCCTATCACATATCCATGGGCAGCATGAGGATGACACATTCCCCAACACTATGTACACGGGTAGGGGGGGTCAAAGCAACCCTGACACAGAAACGTACACTCACCACACATGGGGGGACACACACACGGTAGCGCGTAGAATACCGGTCTGCCCAAAGGCCACGACCATCCCAGGTTACCGATTACCCCAAAGCCCTGACACTCACAGAGATGCCATTCTCTGTTCGACAAAAAGTAGGAAATTTTATTATTCTAGTCGATTTACTGTAGTAAAATTTATATAATTTAATCCAGAAATTCCCGCGGAAAAGTAGGGACTCCTGTAAAAGTATGAGAAGTGGCATCTCTGCACTGACCAGCCTATATTAACACTTACAACAGGCAGGCTGCTGCATGTAGCATACAGACAGGCCTTAGCAGACAGTCATGAAATGGACACTTTTCTAGTTGACAAAATACATAATCATTCTCCTATTTTCATGATGATGACTTCATTAATGACCCCTTAGACCCCAGTATAATATTGAACAGCTTCAGTTAACATGCACACCATTTATTTTGCTCATATCATGAACACATCTTTGCTCCTAGTACATTATATAACAATGATTTAGTTTTAATACAAGAGAATCGCAGCATACACAACAACAAACGGTAGAGGGTCAGAGACACCAGAAATACTGAATCACATCGAGTTGGGAAACGTAGAGTATCTCGCGCCATATTTTTGAACAAAATACTTTCACATTTTCCGTCAGTGGCTACATGAATTATGTCGGGGAGGTGGCTAATGCTTTATAGTGTAGCGAGAGCTGTGTTATACTCTACATGCGTTCTATACCACAGCCCTGAATGAATTAGGGAGTGGTCATTTTTTAACAACAGGGGGGGGGGGGGTGGTGGATTTGAGGGGGGGGGGACCAAAAAAATTTGGACCCCTTAAAGGAAGGGGACCAAAAAAATTTGGACCCCTCTTGAGGGGGGGACCAAAAAAATTGCACCCCTTTTTAGTGAAAAAGCGCGTTACTATAGCTCAAAGGGGTCGGCCGCACTCAATTTCAACTTGCCTAAGGGGGGGGACCAAAAGAATTTCGACCCCTCTCGTGGGGGAGACTGAAAAAATTTCTACCCGCTCGCGTGAAAATCCACCAACCCCCCCCCCCCCTGTTGTTAAAAAATGACCACTCCCTTAGGTCCTATTGGTGCCTGGATCCCCAGCGTTAGGCCTGTAGCACGACCCCCGGTGACGAGCTCACATCTGGGTTATAGGACAGAAGCAGCAACTATTAACAGACTATGACATCAACATGGGAATTCTTGTCTGATATTATTTGAACTATAACTGTTACAACGTGTGTCCCGGCACCTCGTCCGTGCGTCTCATACATCCAATACAAGTCTGCCCCACAGGGTCCCCTCTCTAGTCACACACCTAAATTAGCTCTTTTTTAACTGAATAAGGATTTTTGTTTTCTCTCAACAACAATTTTAACACAAACATATCTTCAAGCTATAGTTGCATCTGCTAGATAGTGTCATAATAAAAGGTGATGAAATTTGCTGCAATGTAAAAAGTAATTTCGGTGTATTTTTGTGATTCTAAAAAGTTATTTCTTTTGAACTACCCGGTAGTCAATATTCTCATTCTAAATCTGTCAGTTTTTAACAATTTTCTATGTCATAATTCACCTTTTCCCTAAAAAGATGCTAAATTAAATGACCATTCACAATCATACCTGACATTTAATTGACTTTAACTGGACACCATTATAAATAAGGTGTTATTTAAATGAGTGGGAACCCAGTTATGGAAGCAGCGGCCATTCACGCAGACATTCCGAGTAGAGGCAGACTCCACACCTTACACACACATTTTGGCATGGCCCCCACAACAGGACTTTGATCCTTCAAGGCTACCAGAGGTCACTCTTACCCCGCTAGGGCTGCACAGCGCTTTAATTAACTAACCCTTTAAGGATAGATGTCGCTAAAACAGGGTTTTCCCCACACTGTAATCACACCGGGGGCCGCCAGCGTCATTTTCACTGCAGCCGGCGTCATTTTCCTCCAGTATTGCCGCTGGTGTCAATTTAGCTTTCTATAGCTTTTAGAATTTTTAGAATCCACCCACTATAACAGAAGTTATGGCCAATTTTATGAAATTTCTTTGTTAAAGGGTTCAACAAATGTCAAAAAATTGTATATTCAGTCAATATTAATCCATATTGATTGTCAATGTTAAATTGGACAATTGTTGCCTGAAAATATCAATTATATGAATTAATGCCCTGAAAGTTATCGGACAATGCTGGAATTGACGGTGTGTTTTTGCAGTCTGTTGAGAACCCTGCTAAAAGATGACATTTCTCGTCATGATGCACTAATGCGGTTTACCTGCCAGGGCTGCATTCATGCGTTATTACAACCCAAGGGCATGATGCATAAATACATTACGTCATCCTTAAAGGGTTAATGCACCGTGACATTTTGTCGCTATATACCCGGTGTACACCCATCGGGGCTGCATTCACGCATCATGCCAACACTGCAGGGTTGATACACTCCCGAAGGATGGAATGATGCACCAATGCAGTGTCGCCGACTTACTTGCCGGGGAAACAACAAATGAACATGGCACGTCGAGGCACCGTGCCGCCCGTAAAGGGGTAATTATTACTCCTAGAGACGTCAACTGTTTCTTACTCCTATATATAATAATAATAATAATAATCTAAAAGAGACCGCGCGGTCTCTTCAATAATATTAGTCCTTTGTACAGGGAGGTGTGGCAGGCCCTTCCTCTTCAAACTCACTTTTTAATAATTCAAAAAAAAATTCAAATACAACTCAAATTTGTTTTTCCTTACTACAAAACTAATCTATTTTAAGTACAATTTCGTCTATAATTTGACTCTCATGTCGATCATAGCTACAGAAATACATTTTTCCTATAATTAAGACTATTAACAATGTGTTTAATATTGTGAGAGGATGGCTGAGTTTGACAGAGGCAGGACTTACCACGTGACATGGCCACACCTACCAGCCCGCGACCCGCTACTTGTCTCAACGCCCGACCGCACCCTTAGGCCGCTCAATTTTTATTATTTTTATTTTGAGAGGCCTTACCCTCAACAACCCGGCATGATATTATCACACATTCACCCAGAGACAAAACTTTAGGATGGTGGTCAAATGTTTGTAGGAAATAAAAATAATTTAATGCAGAAATTGTAGTATAAATTGCTGCAAATGTAGGAAATGTCTGTATTACACCCAATGCTCTTAATGTTCCCATTTTCCCAAGGCAAATTACAAACATTCAAATGTTTGATTTTAAACCGTGAATGATATTTGTTTTAAAATGTATGACAAGTTTTTAGTGCAGATTTTGAGTTGTTTTTCTACCACCAGGACAGCACTCATCTAATACCAAGTCAGTTCTATAGCTCTCTTCACTGTATACCACTCAATGTTGGAATACACCAAAATCAAATTTACAGAAATGTTTTGCAACCCAAGGTGTTCAACGCTCTTCCTATGTTATGCATATCTAAATATCACGCCTTGGAATCCTGGGAGTGAAAAAGATTTAACCATTAATTCATGTTAAACAGTTAATCTAACTCCCAGGTGACAATGCTATAATGATGATGGACGACCACTGCCATACTGGTTCTGATCCCGCGCGGTTAGAGATGGTACCACACCCTACGTCTAAGCAAGCGAGGACAGAGCCGACCTCACGGGTGATGGACACTGCCGCGTTGCGTCTGGTTTCTTTGCTCTTGTACACCCGACGAGCCATGTCGTGTATGGTATGAGGACCTGTAGGGCGTTGTGGAGCGGTTGTGAGGTTTCTCCCCGGTGTGGGTCATCATGTGTATCTTTAAGCTGCTTGTCTGTGTGAACTGTTTACCACATTGAGAACACTTGTGAGGTTTCTCTCCTGTGTGGGTCTGCATGTTACATTGTGGCATTATACAGCAGGTTGTGTCGGGAGGGCGTCGTTATCGGGTGCGTGTCGGGGCTGGGCCTTGTAACGTGAGCTCCCCGGGCTGGCCGGTGCCCAGTAGTATTAGGTGTAGCAGGACAGGCAGACATTAGGACGTGGCCACCTTACCCGGGGCATCCTCCTTACCCTTGTATTTCGTCTTGCCGTGTGAGAAGGGAAGGTAGCGGTACTTGACCATGTGCTGCAAACAAACAGGGACAATCATTAGAGATATTATTGTTTGTATTCAACATGGCATCCGTCTTGAATTGGTGTTTTAGGACGAGCCATATTAAAGTACATTATTCTTTGTATTGAACTTGGGCCCAAAAATAAAAATTGTTGTGTTCAGGTATCCTTTACTTTGTTGAAGGCATTTTAGCTTTTTAGAACAAGCCATATTTATAAAGTACGTTATTCTTTGTATTCAACTTGGGTCAAAAAAAGAGAAAAAGAAAATTGTGTTAAGGTATCCCGACCTATTCATTTGGGCCTATCCTAATTTTATTTTTTTGGGAAAGATTTTTTTTTTAAATGACTTCTTTTTTACAAATACCTCTTTGGACTGAAAAAAACCTCACAGAAATAGAAGAAATAAAAAAAAAATCGACCTATCGATTTATTTATTTGGGCTATGTTACCTGAACACAACTTCTTGTTTTTATGGCCTAGTAAACCTTTAATACCTTTTGGTCAGTGAGTGGTTATTGTTAACGGCAGGGGTACAGTACAGCAAAAAGCTACTCCCCTCTAGGACAGGGAGGGGGGCAGATTTCCACTCGTTCTTACTGAAAACCCATGTGGGTTAATACGGTAAATTCTCGCATAGAAGCCGTGACTAGAAGCCTTAGCTTGTACACGAGTCAGACTCAGCTTTCTTTAGATACCAACTACTCCCTAATGTTACATAAATCCCTTTTGAAAAGGTGGCTATGTTACGTTATGTTACGGTTAATATGTGAAAAGTGTATTACAATTCATTGCAACAACCCAAATGAAGACTACCGTAGTAATTTGGGTTTTCTGATCGACTGTCTGTCTCCCCCAGCCTACCCGGTAGGTTGAGCATATTCTAGTGTGATAAACGGTGTAGGTCCGAGGCAGACTGAGCACTGTCCCAGTCCCTCTTATACGTATTACAGTAGTGAGTGAGTAATGGATGTTTAACGCCATTTCGACAACTAAGGTCATATTCATAAGCATTACATCTGTGCTAGTTATGGTATTGGCATAAAATAAAGGGTATTATGAAGCTAAATGTAATATGAATAACCAAAAATCAAATTCTCAGGCCATAATCAATCAATTATATTGACATGAGATAAAAGCGGGGTATATAGATTTAAAACTATACAAGCCACACAGTGAAACTTAATGCTTTCTCGTACACTATTATCCCTTCCCGGTAGGGGTGCATGGTAGTACCAGATAAATACGCTTTTACTCTATCGACTCTTGCAAATAACTCTGGAATATATCAGTATAATATAGAACATGAAATATAACATGCAAGGGCAATTCAAGCAAAATTAAGAACAGTATTATGTGAGAACAGCAGATTTTCTTATTATGGGTCATGGCCTTCTACTAATTCATCAACTCAACTTCAGGTTTGTTATATGGAGATGTATACAAATAATTTAGAAGCAAATAAAGGAAGGATCACTTGGAATGCAGGGATATTGACAGGATTTTTGCCAATGCGCCATTTCGGATAAACAAGGGTAGTTTTACTGTTTAAGAAAGGAACTGTAAATACAAAGTGCCACTAATGTGCATATATGGGCGTAGAGTTGGGAAATTTAATGCACCATTGAAGATCTGAATTTGTCAAATGGCGCAGGGCGCAGCCCTCTCAAAAATGAGAAACACGGTATCTTATTATCTTATTCCCCAAAAATGTTTACTTTGCCTTAAATCTATTACACCACATGCAATTAAAAGACGCAATACAGGGTTATAACATTAGAACAAAGGCTACATGTAAGATCGATCCTACAGTGCCCTGTTGGTGGGTACCACCTGCATGCAGTCACGCACTCAGTGTCGTTAGGGAGTGGTCATTTTTTAACAACAGGGGTGGGGGGGGGGGGGAACCAAAAAAATTTGGACCCCTCTTGAGGGGGGGGGGGAACAAATAAATATTGCACCCCCTTCCCTTCCAAGGAACCCTGAGTCAATTAAAGGAAGTACATTTAAAGCCTCATATTTCTACATAGTTTGAGCGATTGGCCAATCTGGGACTTAATCTTGGACTGTGGCTTACAGAAGAGACAAACTCATGATGTTCCTGTGACCTCTACATTAGTTGTAAGACAACACATACTTAGTCGGACTCGGGGTGACGCGGGCCTCCTAACATTAGTTGTATTGCTCTACGTCTCTGTTGATTCAAATGTTAAATCATTCTGCGACCTACCTGATCAAAGTGCATTGGGCCCCATAACGCTATATCTTAGAAACGGAAGCTACATGTATGTCTGGTTAACAAGTCAGCACCAAAGGGGCGCAGCCACAGCTAGCCACCGTAGTTCATGTAGCCACCACCAGGTGCAGCGGTGGCGCTCCCATTCACTCGTCTCATGCGTCTTAGCACCAGTCTAGTAAGCACTCCACCCCCACCACCACCTATTGCGACCTTTTGGGTCATTTTTCAGGCATGAATAGCATTAAGTTTCACTATTTTGAGGCCGCTATTACACTCTTAAATACATTTATGGAGTAGGAACAATACTATACAAGTACAGGTTACTATGAATACGAGTTATATGTACACTGAAGTTTAGCCCATCCTAATTCAACCCTTTTTATACATTTATAATCCCTACTTTTTCTTTTACATGACATGGGAAAAAAAATCCTCTGCCTTCTTTCTTTAAAGTATATACTTAAGGGCAGGTATGAAAGCTCAAAAAAACCTTGATGAAATGGATACCCCTAAATATAGTTTCTCTAAAAAAGTATGGAGATGAGTTCAATTGCCATGATAGGTGCGCGCTTTTGGCGAGCAACACACGCTAGTTGCATTCCTCCACCGTTGCAGGCCTGCCTAGGTGCGCGCCGAAAATTACCTAATGAACTCGTCTCAGTACTTCGTGACATAAAAAAAAAATTGAAATCAGGGGCAAACTTTAAATGATTGCATGGCTGTTAAGGAGCACGTACCTTGATTTGTCTCTTCATGGTGATGGTAAATAAGATAATGAAATACATGACGAGGATGGGCCAGAAGACGGGCACGTTTAGGGCGTCAAAACACGTGCAGATCATACCCACGATCACAGACTTGACCGCGCTGTACCTGCAAGCACAAACACAACACGTCAGTCACGCCAACACGACATCGGCTTTTGCTGATGTAGAAGGCCGTGTCTCATGAGATTGTGCCAATGTGAACGTCTTTGACTGGGTGCCATCTCCTGACAGAAAACGGTTTATTTACGGCAGGTAAAGTTATATATGGAGATATAACCACCGCCATTTTCTTTATTTTATCCCTTACATATCAAAGAAGAAATTTATTTTTCTTAAATCTCTCTTTATGGTGGCCGGTCAAAGATGGCACCCAGTCAAAGACGTTCACATTGGCCCGATCTCATGATACACAGCCAGAATGGTAATGGCCGATGTGAGGCCATCAGACACCAGCCACAATGGGCGGCCATGACCTTAGCTTTCCAACAATGAAACAATTTTTCAGATATTCATGTTAGGAGCAAAGTTATGGCCATGCAAACATTATTCAATGACTACACATTTTTAATACAATTTGGCAGATCTCTTTAGAAAACATGTAATTTCATCAATATAAATTAGCACAAGTTTGCCGATAAGACATCAGTGTATACGCGGAAGGCTCATATGGCCTGTTTGATTGATAGATTGATTGATTTGTTTAACGTCCAGACGTACATCAAGTACCTCACGAGACATCTCAAGTTGGCAAGGAGTCATCCACAAACAGTGGTAGTCTGCCTCACAGTAGTAGGACAGGTATTTATATGCTGCTTGCC
Source organism: Harmothoe impar (assembly GCA_947462335.1). NCBI lineage: Eukaryota > Metazoa > Annelida > Polychaeta > Phyllodocida > Polynoidae > Harmothoe > Harmothoe impar. The sequence goes on along the minus strand of OX381716.1, from coordinate 67,945,224 downwards.
CAATACAGTAGTGACCACATCTATGGATGATGCTGTGCTGTTTTAAAAGTGTTAAATGATGATATTTACCAAAATTTAAATTCTGGAAGTCTACGCATAAACGGCCTGAACTCTTCATTTGCCTTTGTCGGCAATTGTGGGCCATCGTCTGAAAAGCAAACAAGTCAAATAATTAGGGTAACTTTCTAATAGTTTAGTACAGACTGAGATAATACTTTTATAACTTAGAGTTGAGCAAACAAACTTGATATGTCATGAAGCAAATATATTTAGCATTGTAATAAATATACATCTCCTATACAGCTCTAATGAAAACTCCAATTGATCCAATATTCTCAAAATTCTCAAACTATATATTAATATGGAAATCTCAGCCAAAGGCATGCAAATGAGACATGGCAGGTTTCATGTACCTGTATGAAACAGACTGGTGACTTACCATCACTACTGTCGGGTAGCGCTGGGTCGATTTTTGGCGTGAGGAAGGCGATGAAGAGGTTTAGTAGGTAGATGCCTAACGCGTATGTCACGATGTACCAGCCCTGCAAACACAACAAAATGTTAAACACGGTCAAGTCTCACGTCTCCATGCACATCATGCCGCACCCTTAGGCCACTTCTTTTTTATTCTGTGCCCGCCGCACTACAATGAGAACCCCCGCACTAAGAATAAAATTGTGAATCTCCAGTTAAATTGCTATATATCAGTTTTAATGGCGTGAAAATCGGATCATTATTAAAGATTTTAGGAAGTAAAACGTGAAAGACAAAATTTTATTTTATTTAAATTTGTTTTATTTCGCCTCCGTACTTGGAAAAATTGTCAGTGTTCGTAACCCACAGAAAAAAAAAGTGTGGCCTTACTTTACATCATAACCAGTTTCCTTGACGATATTTACCTCTGTAAACTGTAATAAAGCGCTGGCTGCTCTTTAATTTGACAGCACCTGTTGGTTTTATAACCGGTATATTCATTTTCGTAACTCGTGAATTTTGTAAATTCATTTTGTTATTTTCCAGACTTGTAGTAAAATGGGGTTTCCCTGACCTGTGGGAATCCCGCTCCGTGAATTGCGTCATATAGACATGCACACAATTATGATCAGGTCTTGTTTAGGACACACCAAATTAAAAAGTTGGTCTATGGATTTTGTTTTGCCAAAAAAGGTGCGGTAGAGCGAATTTTTTTTTTTTCCAATTTTTTTTTGTCTATGGATTTCAACCTTAAATTGGGGGGGGGGGGACGATTTTTTTTTTTCCTGAGGGAAAATCTTTTTTAAATTTTTACAAACTGATATTTTCTGGCTAACGATGGCAGAAAAGGCCACCAAAAGATTTGGTGTGGCCTTAGTGATATGAATTATTTGTCGATCTATATAGGCTGTCCAGCTTTTAAAAACCTAGTATTTAACCCTTTAAGGACAGCACGATATCTCATGGCATTATTTTTGTCGTTGTGATGTAACAATGCAGCCTAATGCACCTGCGCTGCATTGGTGCATCATGCTGACCCCTTGAGGGTGCATCATGCTGACCCCGCGGGAGTGCATCACCCGACCCTGCAGGAGTGTATTATGCGTCTCCAGGCAGCATTAAAATTAATGCTTTCCATTCAATGAGTTTGGCAATCAAGGTTGCTTAATCCCTTAAAACATATCTTGTATTTTGTATTTACAGGTACATACAAATTATACTTTTATACAGAAACTTAAAGAATTTCTGAAAATTCAGAGAGTATAGAAATGTCCATAAACCCCCCGCCCCCACCCCCCTTGTAAATGGCTTTTCATTTTCTCAACGGATTTAGATAAATCACAGGAATGATCTGCGGATATTTCACAGCTCTGCATGCCGAACTTGTGGGTCAGGCCGAACTTGTGGGAGTGTATCACCCAAACCCCATGGGAGCGCATCATGCCGACCCTACAGGAGTGTATCAGGACCTACCTGTAGGAAGTAGACTCGGAGGCAGTAGAGGAGACTGAGGACGCCGAACACGACCCACCGCACCACGTGGTGTGGGGTTAACCGGTCCAGGTAGTGCTGGTATGTCTGTAACGGGTAATATGAGGTTTAAAGTTTTTTTATTTATAGTTCTAAGGGAACAAACAAAAAAAATATGTTATTGATTGATTTGCGGCAATCAAGAGAAAAAAGTGTATATTACAAAAGAAAAATCTTGATTTTTGAAAAAAATTTGAATTTTTTTTTAAATCAAAAAAATCCACACCTTCAATTTTTCTTACTCTAAGTTATAACATTACAACCATCAAAATCGAAATAGAGGCACAATTATACATCAGTCATAGATTGTAGATATTCTGGCTCTAAATTAAAAGATGGAAATTTATTGGTTCAAATACCACGCCTTTTTTTTGAGAAAAAGGGTCCACCCTGTATTAAACAATACTTTTTTTAAGTCTTATATTTTTAAATAACCTCCCCCCTTCCTTTATGCAAAACATTAAACTTCTAATGGAAAGAAATAAACCCCCAAAAGTCCTTCATAAGCTGGGGTATTATGGTATATTTTCTATAAGACTTGCTATGTGTGCTGTTACTTATACTAGTGATTTCCTTTTTTAAACCACGGTGGATGGCTAAGACAAAGGATTCGCACCTTGGTTATACTGCATACCCTGGTTTAAAACAGATAGACAATGGTTATGAAAAGGTATGTAGATTAACCACAGCTTGCTGGTAGGGCGACTTGGGCTTCGTCTGGCCCCCACCAGCAAGCTGTGGTGAATTCTAAATACCGTACCGTCGCGATAAAGCGCCGGTTTAGAAAGAGCGCCGGTCTTGAATTAGCGCCGGGGGTACAGGGGCCTTGAAATGTTTCTTAAGCACTAAAATAGGATCTGGAATAAGCGCCTGTCCTGGAGATAAAAGGCCCTCCAAATTGAAGAGCGCCCCGGCGCTTATTCGCGACGGTACGGTACCTTTTCATAACCATTGTCTATCTATTACATAGCTCACAACCCGTAGTAATTTATAGAATGTAGCCATCAGACTTCTTGACTGTTTACTGGCCACTACTTCTTGTGTTATAGTAGAGAGAAGACTTACGTTGGAGTATCTGAAGTAGAACTTGCGCAGTGCGCTGGGCTGGGTGGGGGCCGAGTCTCCCTCCTCACTGTCCATACTGCGAGCTGTCAGACAAACAATAACAAAAAACATTAATATTTAATAACTTTTTAACAGATCTGGTATTCATAATGCCACACTATGCAGGTCATCATTTGTTGACGTAGGCCATACACAAGGTAAATTCATTAGATGTAAAATCATATTTAGCCGCCGATATTTAAGGGGATATGTTTGTCCTACTGTATTTGATGTAATAAACGCATAAAGCTCACACCCTCTTTTATAGGAGCTCGTCTGTTTATAGAAAGAACACAATTCTGGTTCAGTCCATTCTGACGATTTCAACGGATTTGATTCATCAAGTTCTCTTGGGAAACCTACACTGGCTACAGAAACCAGAAACCTACAGAGACATTCCCAATGCTTTTGGAAAGTCTATTTTGGGCTAGTATAGTATACCGTATTCGACCTAATAAGCGCACATCCTCTAGTAAGTGCACACCCCCATTTTTGGGCCGTACTTAGACAATAAAACTCCTAAATTATGTCACATCTTGAACCCTTATAGAGTACTGCAACAGCAAAATAATTGGGGGGAATGGGTGGGGGTGTGCGCTTATTAGAATTAAATTTTGAATTAATTTTTTTAAAGTTTAAAATAATTTGTACTGTGTGCTTATGACATCAAATACGGTATAGTGTGTAGCAAACAACTCAGACGTCATGATGAGGAGGTCGAGTGGCTACCACCAGAAATGCCCTGCCTCCTGTTCTGTACAGGACCCGGGGGTTGACTCAGCCCCAAACCTACCGGGATGTGTGGTCATGAATTGGCGTGAAATGGGTCCTTTTTCAGCCTCAGAGCCTCAGAGTGGAGTGGTGTAATAATATTGAAGGATATTGTACAGTATTTGCCAGCATAGATTGAAAAGCTATGCTGACAACCACACACCGCTCGCAATGGTACAAAATCATGCAGTACATATTGCCTATAAAAGTGTGATACATAGGTATATAAGACTGTACTAAACTGGTTATATCTACTGCACGTTATGTAGCTCACATTTGACAGATCCATCGTGACATGATTATAGCAACTGAATTGTGTGACTTTATATACTAATGTTGAATAATAATTTGTTGACACATGAAATGCGACAATCCACTGCGGTTCTATGATACCTCCCAGTTACCTGAATGTAACTAGTTGAGAAATACCATATTATTGCTCTATTTTGTTTGCAATTGTATAATCAATAACTGGTGTTTTACACCCATTTGAATGTACCGTATTCTTTAGAAAATCACTTTGTGCAAAAAAGATACGTTATAAACTCAAAAATGTGGGTATGTTTTTCAGGCTTCAGTTCCATTATGGGTGTAATATTTGGGTTGCCCCCTTCTCCTGCCTGGAGATCAAAGAGGAGTAAGACAAAGCTAATCCCCTAACAAAGCATTTAGCACCTTGGTGGGTAAATCCCCCCCCCCCTCACCTATTAGTTGTGGACTTAGATGTGAAAACACTGTTAGACAAATTAGAAATTAGTGCAATTGATATTTGATATTTAAAAAACTATTAAAGAAAGCACCCACATTATTGAATAATTGTTCTGTTTTGCAATATTCAATGCACCAATATGGGTATACTTTCTACAGAATTTACGCCAATATGGGTGATCTTTCTGGACATCAGCACGCACATATATGGGTCAGGTGTTCAGACCCATGACCACACATCCCGGTAAAAAGAATTTGAGTCAACCCCCCGGGATACAGGACTAGCACATCCTGGTACCTGAGGTAGTCGGGGCTAAACCCCCATCACCTCATCAGGCTAATCCCCTCTCCTCACACCTAAAACAAAGGTGCTGAAAAGACATTCTCCCATGAAATTCTCCCATGCTCTGGAGTCGGGGGCCTAACCACAATGCATTGCTCTGAGCCAAGATGGCTGCCCCCATAGCCTAATGCACTAGTCCCGTATAGACGATGTAACTCACAGGGTGTCCGCTCACACCAAGAGTCCTAACATCACAGGAGGAAGTCAGGAGTCCCCACCTTACGAGGACATATTGGTGTACTAGCAGGGATATAGGAGCTGTAGGGAGTGGCTCCTATGAGGTATTTTCTTATTTCAAGAAACTAAGATAAATAAACTCGCCTGGCGGACAAATGACTAGTTTTAAGAAAAAAATATTTGCCTGTGTTGAAGTACCACAAATGGCCTCGGTTGGTCCACGTTTTCAAAGAATGGTTAAGTTTATTATCATATAATCTACAGAAAATTCGCCACCTTGGACCCTTAAATAATCTGTTTGAGTTAAACTTTAAGCCCCACGGCTTAATGAGCTCAGTGTGTCAGTAGTGTGGCCGTGTCACAGACCGTGTCACGGCTGGTGACGTGTCCCAGGGGGCCCTATACAGGTACAGCTAGTCTATATAAGGGTAGGCTATAGTAATAGGACCATACAGCTAGTCTATATATATAGGGCCTAAGAAAAAAAAAGTTGTGTTCCGGTAACAGGACCCAAAAAAAATGAGGGTCGGTAGGTCGGAATTTTTTTTTTTTTGACTTTTTTTTCTTTTGTAAAAAGGTGAATTTTAGTGGTGAAAACACCAAAAATGTCCTAAAAATAACAATAAATTACAAAAATGTCTAAAAAATTTAGGGTCGGCCCCAAAAACGGAGGGTCGGTCGGGATACCGGAACACAACTTTATTTTTTTAGGCCTAGTATAAGGGTGCCTACAATAGGCTGTAACAGCTCTATAGACGAGATGGGGGTGCTGCATATAGCAGCTGGTATTCTGGGTCTGTTCGGGTGACGGGATGGGGGCGTCTTAATGGGGGAGGTAGTGTTATTTTGGTACATTTTCTATTAATACCACTCCCAGTATTACTGTCAGGGAGTAGGAGAGGGGGGTGATGTGTATTGTGTTGTAACCCCCCCCCCCCCCCCCCCCCCCCACCACGACCCCCGCCTCCAGCCGTGGCAGAGATCTGGACATCCTTTTAAGTATTACGTAAACTTTGTAATCCACCCTTGTTGATCCCTGTCGATGTTTAGACCTGGTAGTTATTCCATTATTTTGATTTGTATTCATGTATTGTGACATTAATTTAAGGATTTTTGCATGATTGTGCTGGGATTCCGCGAGGGTTCCAAATCTTTTTCTCTCTATGCGCACCGCCAGACAGATTTAATTTGATCGCGGCCGACCCCTTTGAGCTTTACCAATGTGTTGCTGAAGCGAACAATATTACAATATCCATACATTACACTGATTACCCTGTGAGTCGATACGGTACTGTCAATTCCTGCGTCTTTATCTAGATCAAAGGGGGGTAATTATTTAAAGCTAATGTGTGTTAACACCTTTATTTGAAAGAGGTAATTAAAATATGAACCAGATGGCTTCATGCTCCCAGGCTATCCAACTGGTGGGATAGACGCTGGCCGAGGCTGCATACTCTGCCTGACCCGAACCAGGTCTAACCGCTAACCCTCTAAGGGCAGTATAGAGCTGTAATGTCCTTTATTCGTCATGATTAATTCTGGTGAGTCACCACTCACCAAGGCTGCACTTAATGCATCATGATACCCTTTCAGAGGTTGATACACTCCCAAAGAAGTTGTGTTCCGGTAACATGGCCAAAAATAAACAGGGCCGGTAGGTCGGATTTATTTTTTTTTACAATTTTTTTTTGTCAAAAATGTCAATTTTAGTAGTAAAAACCCCAAAAATGTCATAAATTTCCTCAAAAATTAAAAAAATGTCCAAAAAAAATTAGGGTCGGTCCCATAAACGTAGGGTCGGTCGGGATACCGGACACAATTTTTTTTTTAGGCCTTTACGTTGTGCCTGAACATGCACGTGGCATGATGTGGTTCTGACAGTGTGAACTCTTTAAGGACGGCATATCGCTAAAAGGTCACACATGATACACACAATGCAGTCATGGTAAGTAACTCACAGGTGCTGCTTGGTGCATCATGACGACCCTTCAGGTGTCTCGACCCTGCAGCGTCTACATGATGCATTAATGCAGCCCTGGCGAGTTACTCGCCAGGGCTGCATTAATGCATCATGAAGGGCATTATTAATGCATCATGCGGCCCTGACAGGGTTAATCCCGGTAGCACGGTGGGTGCACGTTGGTCGGGGGTCCACGTCCAGGGTGAGATAAGATACAGCAGGACTCCTATCTCATAACGTGGACGTTAACGCGGCCGCCACTATTACAATGCACCGTAAACTCTGACTGTAAACGTACATATTTTCGCGTGTATAAATTTTCGCGGTTTTGCTAAAACGTGCATTTTCGCGTGTATTTAAATTCACGATTTTTTTTATATGGTAGTAATATGACTTTATTGTATGAATATGCGCTCTGTACATATTTTTGTGATTTTTAAAAAATTGTGAAAATCGCAAACACATGTACAGCGCTTCCATTATAGACACTCCCAGACTTCGGCTGATCTTAAGCTCTGGCGACCTGACTTGCTCTCATCGCTATCTCATATAACGCGACCATTGACTGCGGTAAATTATTGCTTATAACCCACATCTTGCATTTAACGCACACCTTAGGAAAATTTCCTTCATTGCATGGGGGATCTGGTTATGGCTATTCCTTAATGCATGTAGTACTGTAGTATAGGTCTGAAACCCTCGCTTTACCTACACTCTACCACAACATTAACCAAGTAGAGTACCAGGTAATAACTAAGGCCAATAACTATATATCTAACCCCGCAGAATTTACAGTACTTTATCTGCAAAATGTGTGCCATTAAGGGGTCATGTACTGGGTCTATGCACTTATGTCCTTGGTCGTCCAGGCCGCATTCAAGCAGTGCCGACCGGTGTGGTGGGGTTGATACACTCCCACAGTCTGCATGATGCACTGATGCTGTGACCGCCACGAGTCTGCATGATGCACCGATACACTGCTGTGACCACCGCGAGTTACTAGCCAACACTGCAACGGTGTCAAGCCGGCCTTCAAGGGTTAAACCATGGCCTATTGATTTGGTGCATTTGTGTCACATAACAATGGTAGATGCACACAGTACCAAATATATTTTTAATGAGCTTGGGTCAATGTTATTGCAACCGGGATCTTTCACTAAAATATATGGACGATTTCCTCAATAGCACATTGAAATCACACTACCGTACCGTCGCGATTAAGCGCCGGTTTCGAAAGAGCGCCGGTCTTGAATAAGCGCCGGGGGGTACAGGGGTCTTGAAATGTTCCTTAAGCACTAAAATAGGATCTTGAATAAGCGCCTGTTTTGGAGATAAAAGCCCCTCCAAACTGAAGAGCGCCCCGGCGCTAATTCGCGACGGTACTGTATGCCTTTTTTTTTTTTTTTTTTTTTTTTTTTTTTTAGAAATTTAAGACATTTTTACCAATTTTACCGCTATAATTACTTTTCTCTACAAACTATTGTTTAAAAAAAGATACCTACCGACCCTTTTTATTTCATGTTACCGAAACACAACCTGTTTTAGGCCTTACATTTCACACAAGGTTTTACGGTACAGTCAGCGCACACAAATTGACGTGTTTTTTGGTCTGACATGATGGACGCTGCATCTAACACGGCAGTACGGGACTGAAACCTGTCATGCGCGTCCTGTGACGTCTCGGTCCGGTTCACGTCTCCCGTGTCTGGTAGTCACTCCACTACTGGACTTGTCTTTTTAATAGGGCATCTAAGTCTCGTTACGTGATAGCCGACTTCTGGGCCCCTCCTTGGGCACACTTATAACTGTGGGCAAGTTTGTGCCTCTACATGGGTAAAAATCGACACGGGCGACACGGCCCTTTTAAAAATCGACACGGGCGACACGGCCCTTTTAAAAATCGACACGGGCGACACGGCCCTTTTAAAAATCAACGGACATGGACACATGAAGTAGAGTGGATAAAAATCTACACATCGACACGGCCCTTTTGCTAAAAATCGACATGGCGACACGGTCAAAAATACGGGTACCCATGTAGGGCACAAGTTTGGGTGGAAATGTTTGTCTCCAAATATCTCCACTACCATGTAGAGCTTTAAAATTACAAGACAGAGCCCTGTCTAGGTTACCTTACATGTTTAGTTTAAAACTGGAAAACAATTATGACAACATTTTATTGCGAGACTTAGGTGCCCCCTCCCCCATTTAACCCTCTACGGACAGAACGATGCATCCAGTTTTCAAGTTTAATTATCAACATCTAGAACAGATTTTAATCTAGGATTTCACAGCACTTAACACCTTGGTTGTTCACATACTAGTAACTGAAGGGTAAACCCCCTTTGTAACAGCGTTATGTAATAATAACAATGGTAGAGTAGCTGCTGCCCTATGACAAGACACTCGTGGGGTATCTATCAGGGTTCTCCACAGACTCAGAAATCACACCGTAAAATCCTGGCAAGCCGACAAAGTGAACGCCCTTGAAATAGCTATTTTTTACAATAAAAAGTGCTAAAATAGCAATATTCCATTCTAATTGACGGATATATATTTACCTTAGAAAAAAATGCTAAATGCAAACAGCTAATATCTATTATTTGGAAAAAATGCTAATATGTGAATAACTTTGGTTCTACTTGATGGATTAAAAAAATTCAAAAGCCCATAGATAGCTAATTTGACGCCGGCGGCAATTCTGGGCTAATTTCACGCCGGCGGCAGTGAAAACGACGCCGGCGGCCCGCCGGCGTCATTGCAGTGTGGGGAGAACCCTGTCTATTACTTAAACCAATTGGCTGCCACTAAGGACCTTAGCCTGTTACATCATATGTAGAGCACTATTACAGGGTCTAGACGCGCGGGGAGGGGGGGGGGGGGTGTCCTCACCTCCCCCCGGGTTGTATACACACACACCTACATGTGTACTGGGGCATGACGTACATTAATAGCCGTCCCCAGCCTCCCTCAGTCCGTCCCAGTCTCCAGGTGTACACCAATGACGTGTAAATAATGATGTCTCAGCTCCTCAACTAACTTCTGAGAAATGTACCCTAGTAAGGCCACTCCAAATAATATACCGTAAAACCCCGCCTACAGGACGAATTTTAATTGTCGTTTTTATTTTCTATAAGCCGAATTGTTTTCTATAATTGGGGGCTCGGCTTATAGGTGGGGTTTTGATACATGAGAACAAAGGGAAAACGGTTTTTAAACCTATTTTGTATAGGACGAATTTTTTTTCTCAAGTTAGGGGTTCGCCTTATAGGTGGGGTCGTCCTATAGGTGGGGTTTTACGGTACTTGTATACATTTTTGTAATATGTATAATATACATCACCGAACCCGTCTCCAAAATCGTCCTTTGGGAATTTTAGTATCTCGGATCCAATGAGTCAGGGCAAATATATGCATATTTACAACGTTTGCTAATCCTTGAAATATTGATTGCTGAAATATGGATTTAGTTTGCCAAAGATCCACATTTACCCACCCATTTGGTCACTAGCAAAAAGAAAAATAGAAAAAAAAGCGCCCTCGTAATTTTTATCATCGCTTGGTGATGAGAAACAAGTACATTATTTTGAGTGGCCTTAATACAACCTCAAAATAACTGCACTAACCAGATACCGACCCCCTAAACCGGGTTCCACAAGCTCAGAATAACCCGGCTTTGCTCAATTTAACCCTGGGGGGATGGTCAGTGTTTTGATGAATTGTTTCTGTATATCTTGCATGTCTTGTAGCCACTAGGAAGAGTAGAAAAAGAGTTACTATAAATTTGATCCCAGTGTGGGTTTTATGGCACTGGCCCGGTTTATCGATCAAAGAAATGTTAAGCTTTTCGTATAAGCCTAACTCACGTATTAGCCACGCCTAGACTTCAGCGATACCCTATAAGCTGATATTGCGACTTTAGTACTGTTGTTTACGTAATAGATAGACTATGGTTATGAGAGGCTAACTCAAAATAACCACTGTGACCTGTTAGCCTCACATAACCATTGTCTATCTGTTTTAAACCACAGCTGTAAGGTTATGTGAGTCTACATAGAAATATGTAGCTGTGAACTCCTTTGTCTTAGCCATTTGCTGTGGTTTAAACCACAGTTGACTGAGAGAACCAAAGAAGTGGCCTGATTGTATTTTACATACATGGCTGTATATTCAGTTGATGCGGCCCACTGAGCACACTCTCCTACTGTGAGTGTAAGTCAGATATGATACGCGTGACTAGCTGCATAAGTGTTACAAGCCTTGGACAATGGTAATTATCCGCAGCTGGCGCCTTGGACAATTAACTGGTCCTTGGCTTGTAAAACTTGTGCAGCAAGTCACTTGTATCATATCTACTACATACATCTACAAACTTGTGTATAAGCTGCACCAAGACTTTGGGCCTATCATACAAGATGCACTGCCTATCTGACTTGGATACGGGCCGCGGCTTCTATGCAAGACTTTACAGTAGTATTTGTGATCCAGGCATAATCAGGCACAGTTTTAGGTAAGTTCTGGGTTATACGCGTGAATTTCTGTAATTTGGCCTGTTAAAAAATGATTACCGTATTCGACGTACGGTACCCGGTAGGTACTCCCTACTGGTTGTACTATGAATAAATACAGATTCAGAGAATGTTCTATTTCCGGAGCACAACACATTTTAGCTACACGAAAGCTACAAACTGAGGAAAAGCTACAGGCTCTTCCTAGAGACCTTGTCACGGGCAATCACAGTCGCAGATTCACTGAGAATGTTCTGTGCTGAAAGGTAGCATTCGCTCCCAAAATGCAGTGGCTCATTGGCTATTACCATACTGCATGACACTGTATATAGGGGATGGGGGCATTGCCTTAAGTTTAAGTGAAGAACATAAAAACAAATCTAGAGGTCAAATGGTGCACTTCATGTTGGTGTTCACACACAGTGCAGTGCTGACTATTGGTAAACATTTCTCAATCGTTGTATCTGGACGAAGCACAGGAACGAGTATGGTGCACATCGTGACATGGGAAAAAATCGGCACCGGTGACATGGCCCTTTTAAAAATCGACACAGCGCTCTTAAAAATCGACAGACATAGACATCTTGACAAGGGCATTGTATATTCTATGTGCATAAAAATTGACACAGTGACACAGTCGTTTCGTTAAAAATCGACACGGTGACATGGTCAAAACTGTGGGGACCCAATTGCTGTGGACCCGTGACTGGACGAACCACGGGACAAAATACATGTTAGAAAAGACACCTGCATGGAGAAGATGATGGCTGTAGTGTGGGGTAGAACTAGTCTACTAGAAAATCCATTCTTACCAGGCCAGACCATATTTGGCTATGCACTTTGGTAAAATATAGATTTTAAATAGATTGCGACTTTTTTTTAATCACAATTGATAAAGCTCACTGAGATCTTTCTATAACTTTTGGAATTAAGTTTCTACCTTGTCTAGAACTGGTTATATCTTATACTACCGGGTAGTTTTAGTATACCTTGGTATACTATACTAGTAGACTAAGTAGTAGTGACTACCAGGTAGTACCGGTAAAGTACATAAGTAGAAACCACTTTACCACAATATATGTGTGCTTCTAAATAGTATGGATAGTTAATTGGAGGAGGGGGGGGGGGGGGGGGCAGGCAACTGCATACACACAGGCACAGCCTAGCCAGCAGGGTCTTATATTGATTGGGACTAAAGTCTTTTTTTCTCTTTCAGTTTTTGCCACATCTTCAGTGAGTGACTTCACCATAGTCATAGACTTTAAGTTTATTACTCACTTAGTATATAAACTAGAATAAACTACCGGTAATACGGTAAACATTACAATACACGCAACAGTCAACACAGAGTGACACACCCATCTGACTGACTGATGTGTTGATGATGATCATTATCATTATCATCATGATCTCTCATTACATTTTCTGATGTAATTCTGTGCCAACACACTCACTAGGTATCAGTTATCATTTTTGCAAAAGGGGTTTCAAAATAGAGTACATTTATAGATCGAAATGATGGTGAAATCCCGGGAGTGAAACATTAAACTGTTCTTCATGGGGGTCCACGCCCACCTCCACATCTCTCTTCCATCAGAGTTTTCAGACGGTCAGTGACTGGAGTTTTGACAGTGTCAGACCGAAACCAGTCGCAACCTCCAATCTCAAGCTCTGTTTTAAACGTCATTTAACGTTTGGAGCGTTTTCAAAAGCAACACGCAACATCTTCAGACTAATGTCTATCCAGCAAACACAATATAAACCTAAAATCACCGCTACTCGTGATAGAAACCAGAGAAAATTCTATCCCGATTTCTTGTTTTCATTTGCCACTGGACCTGCGTCGGCCATTTTGGCTGCCAAACCGGCGACGACTTGGCGATGATAAACAGCCGTTTAGCAGCAAAATACAACCCTTACGAGGCTCCTACTCACCTTAACTTGTGGCGGTGTGGTAAGAAACCTTCACACCTTCATCCAGAAGACGCTGGACTTGTATAAATCACGTAAATCTTCCTAAAATCGGCAAAACTTGTGACTTTCTGCTCACACCCTCCACGTTGGCAAGCCTCGACTTGGGATTCTTGCCCGGAACTCCCAGAATGCTCCTTGAACTTGACCCAGTTAGACGAGGACACGTGCACCCAGCTGTCACAGTGTGTTGTGAGGGCGGAGTTTCATGTAGTTTGCTGCCCAAAAAAAACGTTTCCCTGGGTATGTGAGGGTGTTGAGTGGATGACATCACCATGGGGCGGTATTTGCTGTACATCTCGTACATCGGACGCGGGTTTTGGTAAGATCAGCGTCTGTTTGCAGTCGGAAAGTGGTTTGTTTACTGGGCGATAAAATGGCATCTGACGCCGACCCCCTGCCCGGTGCTACACTCGGCGCTACACTCATGTCTCAGAGTCAGACACTGAGACAGTGAGACGCCGACTTGGGCTGTGCTCCTCACTACTAGGCCTACATGTAGCACTAGTACTGTCGCTGTGACAGCCCTGACAGGCCTCACACTTCATTCACCTAGACACAGAAAAAATAATACAATAGGCCTATCGTTATTCAGATCTTTGCACTGCAAAAATTATGATACACTCAAGCAGGAATATAAAGTAGCCTACATCCCCCCCCCCCCAAATAAAGGGGGGGGGGGGAGGTTATAATAATTAAGGCTAGAAAAACGACTATTTTTTTGGACCTATCCAATTTTTTGAAACAATTTTTGGAAGGTATTTTTGTGTTTTTTTTGCTTCCCAAAAAAAGTTTTTTGACTGAATAGTTTTTATAGATTTTAGGAAGTGCTCATTTTAACAGGGGGTTGGTGGATTTTTTTTGGGGGGGGGGGGGGTGGTAAACAATTTGGACCCCTTGACCGGGGGGAGGCACAAAATTTAAACCCCTCCCTCGTCCCTAATGTTTTTAGGCATAATGAAAGAAAAAAACAAGGCGAGTTCCTACGTCATCACACAAATCTTGCAACCATACATACTGTCCATTATATGGCCACACCAAAAAAAAAGTTGGTCAATGGATTTCACTTTTTTTTAAATGGTGCGAGCGAGCAAATTTATTATATTTTTTTTTTCAAGAATATTTTTTTGTCAATAGGTAGGCCTATGGGCGGTGGAAAACTGGAGCAAGCGACAATTACTCTTTTTTTTAACCAGCCTCCGACATGTTTTTAGTGGACCCCTAACATAAAAAAATTTACTGGCTGATCTAGAGCTGGAAAAAAACTTTAAAAAAATAATTCTGAATTTTGAAAAAAATCGAGGCGAGCGAAATCCATTGACAATTTTTTTTTCAAATATTTTTTTCGGAAAATAAGGTGCGAAAAATCCATTGACCAATTTTTTTTTGGTCTGGCCTATAGATTATATATATATGTGCCCCTTTACATGCGTTTTACTTGCTCTGCAGTGGGTTACAGAAACAAACACGACTCCCCGAAGGACAACAAACCATTGTTGGTGCTATAGAGGTAGGTACAACCGAGTTGTAGCATCCAAGCTGTGAGTCAGAGTGATGTTATACTTCTTTATTATCAGTTGAGATATAAGTAGATCTACATCAATACATGTTGGGACACTGTCTGCTACGTGTGCTCGAGTCCGCCATCTTGGATTCTCTTTTGTAAAATAAGTGGAGATATTATTACCAGGGTGAGTAACAAGGGAAAATAGTTGTGTTCAAGAATCCCGAGTGACCCTATTTTTTTGGCCCTACCCAAATTTTGTTTTGAAAGGCAAGTTTGTTATTATTTTTTCTACCAAAGAAATCCTTTTTTTTTACTGAAATTTCTTTTTTAATAAAATTATGCAAAAAAATATGTGGTGAAAAAAATAATTTCGACTACCTACCCTGTTTTTGTGGGAGCCATGTTACCCGAACACAACTACGTTTTATTAGCCCAATCATAGGAACAGGTTCTGTGTACATCATCGAGGAGGTTCAGGGCTCGACAAATCGTTTTGCACATGTATGTCCACTGCCCAGTGAACAACGAACATTCAAAAAAAAGTTTTAAACATTCATATAGGCTAAAAAACTAACATTTGTTTCTTACATTTTCTAACATAAATGAAATATTCATTGAACAATTGTGGACGTTTTTAGAAGGTTGAATATGAACCTTTTTTTTGTAACATTGGCTAACGTGAAAAAAATGTTTCTTGAATGTTCATGAATGTTTGTAAAAAGTTTAGAACAAACATTTATTTCAACATTTTCTCACATCATTAAAACATTCAGATATTCATAAATAGTTAACCCTACCTCAACCTCTGACATTATTAATACCATTATCAGGTATATGAGGGCATGTGACTCAATTTCATATTTGATTTCAATCTTCCTTCACACTGTTGTGATACCGACGTACACATGTTGTGACGTCACTACTTTCGGGGCACTTGGGCGACGAGCGGGATGGCGCACATGGTTCATAAATACAAGTCATCTTAAACCAAACTAAACTGCCTCCTTTTGCTTATCAATATCACTTCATGGTGGCTAGCGGTAAAAGGATGTTTGAAGAGACTGTGTGCCACATATTTGATGTTGTGGGACACCAAGAATTGTGAGTAGAGCACCTTTTCTTTTCCCCACATCAGACCATGTGCTATCTTTGTGTGTCCATGTCCTAAGCTATCCTTGTGTGTCTACAGTCACATAAAGCCAAGCCTTCATATCACCCAAGTCTGCCAGGTAAACCCAATCAATTGTGGAGCCAGCCATATACACAAGTTGTGTAGTGTCCAATGCAACTTAGGCCTATACCAGAACTGTGATTGTTAAATGCTAGTTAGTGCCACTGACACAAATAGCTCCAGTGCACCATATCAAAACTAGTGTTATCAAAATGGCTGCCAAATACCCTTCTATGAATTGGGATGCTTCTGATGTAGCAGAGACATTTACACTTTTTAAACAGAGGCTACTCTTGGTATGTGAAGATAACGAAGTCACTGATGCCTCCAAGATAGCCAGAAAAATCAAGATAAGTGTAGGAGAAGAGGGTTTGCGCCGTATTAATGCATCTGGCCTTAGTGAAGTAGATCTAAAGAAACCGGAGAAATTATGGGATCTGTTTGAGAAACAGCTGAGAGTTGCGGTAAATTTCCGTATTGAGCGACTGAATTTGATGCAGTACCGACAGAAGAGCGGTGAGTCACTTGATGCTTTTGTCACACGTGCACGAACGCAGGGCTTGCGCTGTGAGTTTACAGACGCAGAGTTGCAGGAGCGCATTATCGAGCTTGTCATCGCCAGCACTCCCATTGCAGAGTTCCGGCGGGAACTCCTGGATAAAGACAAAACACTGACACTGCAAGAAACTCTCAACACTGGCCGACGACACGAAGCAACCGAGAAAGGCAATGAACAGATCCGAACTCTTCGCGAGAACACGACTGACCAGACTTCTATAGATCACGTCTCCAAAAAGAAGCCCTGTTGGAACTGTGGTCGTCACCACGCAATCCGAAGATGTCCGGCATTCAGGGATGAGTGTTCAGGATGCGGGAAACAAGGACACTGGGTAGAATTTTGCAGGTCAAACCTCGAAGACACTGGCAACAGAGGCCAGAACACTCAAAGCAAATCCAGTTCCAAGCCCCAGAAACACTATCCAAACGCAGGGAAGCAAAGGAAGAATGTGCATGCAGTAACTGCACATGAAAATGAGACACCTGGTAGCTCGGACGCAAGTGACCCTGGTAACTATTCAGAAAGTTTCTACTGCATTAAGATGTCTGATAAGTGTTTCGATGCCATATCCAGATCTACACGCGATGAAGCGTATACTACAATCGGCATTAAGTGTCCAGGGTTAGACGGCACAAAGGGTCTCAGGCTGAAGCTTGACATTGGTGCCCAAGGTAACGCATTACCAGTACGCACTTTCAAGCAGATGTTTGGGGACATCGACCCTGATGATGTGTTGTCACCTGTGGGCAAAACTAAGCTAACAGCCTATTCCGGTGAAGACATAAAATGCATCGGCAAGCTCACATGCGACTGCAAGTATGGCAGAGGAGACTGGGTACGCACAACGTTCTATGTTGTTGATGTGCCAGGACCGGTTGTGCTCGGTCTTCCTATGTGTGAGGCACTCAACTTAGTAACTATAAACTGTCATGTTGAGACCATAGTGGCCCAGTCAAGCCGGAGAGTCAACTCCCTGCAGGACCTTAAAAAGTCATTCCCTTGCCAATTTGACCAGATTGAAAGGTTCAAAGACCCAGCGAAGATATTGCTCAAACCTGATGCAGAGCCGTACATTGACCGTCCCAGGAAGTGTAATGTGAACCTTCTTCCCAAAATCAAGGCCGAGTTAGGAAATATGGAGAAGAATGGCATAATCAGAAGAGTCAGGGAACATACCGACTGGTGCTCAAGCATTGTCTATAGCACGAAAGGTGATGGTAGCTTGAGGGTATGCCTTGATCCGAAACATCTCAACAATGCGGTTAAAAGATGTCCTCATAAGACTCCCACATTAGAGGAAATCAACCCATTCTTTACAGGTGCGAAATACTTCAGCAAACTGGACGCAAAGGCTGGGTATTGGAGTGTTCCTCTGGAGGAGAGCAGTCAGTTACTTACGACTTTCCGCACACCTATTGGTAGATATTGTTTTCAGAGGTTGCCATTTGGCCTGAACACTAGCCAAGACATATTCCAGCAACGAATGGATGAGATTTTGGAGGATCTCGATGGATGTGTTGGCATCGCTGACAATATCTGTGTCTTCGGTTCCACAGAAGATGAGCATGATGCTAGACTCCTGAAGCTAATGGAAGCTGCCAAGATGCATGGTCTTGTTTTTAACTCGGCAAAGTGTGCTATAAAGAAGCAGTCAATTTCCTTTTTTGGAAACGTGTACAGCAAAGATGGCATATCACCAGATCCGGCCAAGGTGAAGGATATCCATGAGATGCCAGTCCTACAAGACCGAGAAGACCTACAACGCTTCCTAGGCCTACTAACATATCTGGGATCCTTTATCGCAAATCTCAGTACACAAGCAGCCATACTTCGGGATCTGCTCAAAAAAGATGTCCCATTCGAGTGGTCAGACGACCATCAGCATGCGTTTGAGAAGCTCAAAGGAGCCATATCTGACCAAGCGAAAGTGGCCTTCTATGACTCCACCAAACCGATAGCGTTGGAGGTGGATGCATCACAAAAGGGCCTTGGTGCAGCATTGATACAGGAGGGCAAGCCTATAGCCTTTGCCTCCAAATCACTCACCAAGACACAATCAAACTATAGCAACATCGAGCGCGAGACACTAGCTCTTGTGCATGGGGTAGAAAGGTTCCATACATACCTGTATGGCAGATCTTTCACAATCGTATCTGACCACAAACCCCTTGAAATGATCTGTAGGAAGCCTATTATATCAGCACCCCCTCGACTCCAACGGATGTTGCTGAGGATACTCGGGTATGATTACAGTGTGGTATACCGGCCAGGAGAGGAGATGGTCCTATCAGACACTCTATCACGACTTCCAAACCCGAACAATAAATCGGAAGTCAAACTGGATCTACGTGTTGACGGAATCTCATTTGACCTCATCAGCTTTAGCCCAGGCAAGCAGGCGGAGCTTCGACGAGAGACCCAACGATGCCCAGTGCTTAATGCCCTTGCAGAGGTTGTGTACCGTGGATAGCCAGAAAGGATTGGGGACCTGCCAACTGACCTCCGAGTGTTCTGGTCCTATAGAGATGTCATTGGTCTTGATGATGGAGTCCTATTCAAAGGAAGGCAAACATTGTCCCGGAGAGCATGCAAGGGGATATCATATCCCAACTGCACCGTGGTCATCTAGGCATAGAGAAGACACGGCTGCTGGCACGTGATACAGTCTACTGGCCAAGGATAAACAATGATATAGAGAGGTTGGTAAAAGGCTGCAATGTATGCCAGGAGGACCAAGATGATAACAGAAGGGAGCCGATGTTAACTAGCAAGGTTCCAGCCCGTGCTTGGCAAATCATAGGGACAGATTTGTTTGAGATAAAGGGGCGCCAATACATAATTATATCCGACTACTACTCAAAATTCCCAATTGTCAAAGAAATACAAGCACCCGTCACAGCTGAGGTAGTTAAGGACATAGTGGAGGAGGCCTGTGGTACCTTTGGCCGACCAGACGAGATTAGGTCCGACAATGGGCCACAATATGCCAGTGAGACATTCAAGAAATTCTGCCGTCACTGGGGAATCAATCATACAACTTCCTCGCCACACTATGCCCAGTCAAATGGCTTCATAGAACGCCAGATACGATGGGTCAAGTCAGTGATAAAAAAATGCATCAAGACAAAAGAGAATGTCCAGATGGCCCTCCTGAACCTGAGGGCTACTCCAGTTGACAACCGATTGCCGTCACCAGCGGAGATGCTACTGGGGAGGCAATTAGCCTCCATATTGCCTACAAGGCAGACAAACATTGATCAGGAAGTCAAGGATCAGCTGGAAGGTAGAGGCGAAAGGGCAAAAGAGCATTATGATCACACTGCGAGAGACCAACAATTAGCACCACTGTACCCAGGGCAAGGTGTCCGTATCCAAGATCAAGTGACAAAGACTTGGGCACCAGGGACAGTGGTCGAAAAATGCCTGGAGCCAAGATCTTATATCGTAGAGACCCAAAAGGGCAGCAAGCTGCGCCGCAACAGGCATCACCTCCGGGAAACCCTCCAGACGCCTCGAGCCCCGATTCCACAGCTCTTGGACCTCGGCAGCGAAGACAGAAGGGGGGAAAAAGTCATCATGAGGCAAGAAACTCAGCCTGTGACCGACAACACAGAAGTGGCAGCTACCGCTTCACCCCAGAAGGCTCCTGAGATAGCCCCTATGCCTGTAGTTCGCACTACTAGGACGGGCCGTGCCATCAAACCACCAGCACGCTATCAGGAATAAACCCCAACAGTTAGGGACCACCTGCCAGCCAGAGGACAGAATAAAGCCTCCAGGTGGATGAAAACAAGGGCAGTCTACCCTATATTTTCTAGTTAAGTAGTTGTTATGTAACAGTTAACAAATTAAGTTCATCTATAGTAAAAGACTTGTTCATACTCATATATAACAAACATTAAGGACTTATTCAATTGAGATGTAAGAGTACATTGTAAGAGCGCTGCTCTCGATACCCCATGGACACAAACTCAAACTGTCACCATGTAATATTCTTCTTGTAACAAGGGGGATGTTGTGATACCGACGTACACATGTTGTGACGTCACTACTTTCGGGGCACTTGGGCGACGAGCGGGATGGCGCACATGGTTCATAAATACAAGTCATCTTAAACCAAACTAAACTGCCTCCTTTTGCTTATCAATATCACTTCACACACCAGGCCTATAGACAAACTGATAGACTTTCCTATATATATTATAGTCACTGCAGGCCTATCCAAATAATTGATTGAAGTAATGAATTATGTCATAAATCATCAAATTTTCCAGTCACAATCAAACATATGTGTAAATATGCACCTTGTGAACAACTGAACATTTACATTGTGTGCTTATCCAAGTAATAACTTTGCATTTACATTTGTCTATGTGGATTAACACTATGATGAGTTCATGTTCATTTTGTGAAATATCTAAACACTTATAGCTCTAGGTTTTAGGGAATTTATAAAAAAGAAGTGCTAGAGAATGGTAAGACAAGATGTCATGTCGTCAGTTACTACAGGTTGCAAGTACACAGCAGAAATAGAATGGCCCTTGGTCGATAATAGGGAATATTTAGAGCACATGGTGATGAGATGTTCAGGGAAAACGTTATCATGACGTTTTATAACGTTTGAAGGTTTCTCACACTAGGTGGCAGTTTAGTTCATAGGCAGACTTTTGTTGTAAGTTCTGTTGTTAAACAGTGTCTAAATGTGTGAATATATGAAGAATTCTTGATTCCTTCATACATTATAACATCATCATTCCTATCTGAAGCCATGTTTAGCAGAAAATGGTAAATAGATCTATAAGATATTCTATAAAGTAGTTGTAATGATGAAGACACCCATTGGGTGGTGATAGGAACTATATATATCCCACCGACTGTCAGTGTAGGTTTATATCAATCTGAGTGTGGTGCTTGTGGATTTATAAGTGAAGTGAAGGCATTATACATATGTGCCTATCATAGGATGATTAAACATCTGAGAATAAGATGGCATTGCAAAAGGAACTGAATAGGAAATGGAACTAATTTGGACCAAATCTGTTCTATTTCATTTTGTTATAGAATTGAGCTTATCTCACTTTAAACCTTAGACCATATATACACTTTGTATACATATTGGATGCATATTTTGGGTCTGGTTCTGTTCGAAATCCTGGTCAGAAAATGTCCGAAAAAATGTTAAGAAATATTGGAAAAAAACGTTTAGATGAACGTAAAAAAACGTTGGAATGAGTCAACGTTTTAGCGCTAGAAAACGTTCATTGCAAACGTTCTCAAACCTTCAAATGATGTTTAAAAACGTCAGAAAACGTCTTTTTGTTCACTGGGTGGGCACAGGGATAAAAATAATTTGTGTCCAGTCCAAGGAATCTGCTCGACCGAGCCATGAAAATTTGGATATATACTTCCTTTTTGATAATAGGATAGTTTTCAAAGTCTTGTATTGAGATATTGACTGCCATAATTAGAATCGTACAAGCTACAAGCTCACCAACAGTGTATCACACTAATTCTTGGCCTGGTGAATTTGCTAATGGAAATATGGAAATAATGGAAACTTTGCTCAGTTTCAGTGTGTCCACTGGGCACAACTGTCAAATTTTTCCGAGTCCAGTGGATTTTTTCTGTGTCACGGGCACTGGCGATTTGTCGAGCACTGAAGTTTGATGGTATGTTTCAGGAGGGACTAAAGAGCCTGAAGCCGGTGAATGAAGTGGACGTCTACACGTCCAGCCGCACCGACAAGGGCGTCAACGCACTCTGTAACACCGTACATGTAGATCTACAGTCCAGGTATCAACATTCAACCCCTCCCAGTCCAAGTATCAACATTTAACCCTCCCAGTCCAGGTATCAACATTCAACCCTCCCAGTCCAGGTATCAACATTCAACCCTCCCAGTCCAGGTATCAACATCCAACCCCTTCCAGTCCAGGTATCAACAGATATCATCATTTAACCCCTCCCAAGTAGAGCTACAGTCTGGGTATCAACATTCAACCCCTCCCAGTCCAGGTATCAACATTCGACCCCTCCCATGTAGACCTACAGTCCAGGTATCAACATTCAACCCCTCCCATGTAGACCTACAGACCAGGTATCAACATTCAACCCCTCCCATGTAGACCTACAGACCAGGTATCAATATTCAACCAATCCCACATAGACCTACAGTCCAGGTATCAACATTCAACCCCTCCCAGTCCAGGTATCAACATTCAACCCCTCCCAGTCCAGGTATCAACATTCAACCCCTTCCAGTCCAGGTATCAACATTCAACCCCTCCCACATAAACCTACAGTCCAGGTATCAACATTCAACCCCTCCCCTGTAAACCTACTGTCCCAGGTATCAACATTCAACCCCTCCCAGTCCAGGTATCAACATTCAACCCCTCCTATGTAAACCTAGTCCAGGTATCAACATTCAACCCCTCCCATGTAAACCTAGTCCAGGTATCAACATTCAACCCCTCCCATGTAAACCAAGTCCAGGTATCAACATTCAACCCCTCCCATGTAAACCTAGTCCAGGTAACAACATTCAACCCTCCCTACATAGACCTACAGTCCAGGTATCAACATTCAACCCCTCCCATGTAAACCAAGTCCAGGTATCAACATTCAACCCCTCCCATGTAAACCTAGTCCAGGTATCAACATTCAACCCTCCCTACATAGACATACAGTCCAGGTATCAACATTCAACCCCTCCCACGTAGACCCACAGTCCAGGTATCAGGCTAATCCGCACAAAACCAGACAAGTTGACTTTGGTTGATGTTTTTTTTTCATTGTAGTAGAAGTACCGTAAAACCTTGTGTATGAGCCGTGGCTAGTAGGCGAGTGAGATTGGCTTATAGGATCGGCCAAGAGTCGGGGTGCAGCTTATGTGCAAGTTTTTATAGTACAGTACTCAAATGCTGATTTCCAAATCCCCATTTAGGCTTATATGATTCCTCAAAATCAGGGGTGCGGTTTATATTTTTGGAGATGTTTTAATCATTTATTGACCACAAGTTTTACACTGGAACTTTTCTTCATCCTTTCAGTGCGAATCAATATGTACACTGTAATCAATTATTATGAGATCGACAATTTGTATAACACAATCATGGATGAAGTACTGTATGATTTATAAAGAAACAGTCAATAGTGATAAGGGCAACACTCAGCATGGCTGATTTTAAGTGTTAACCAAAAAGGATTATATGAGAGTTGGGCTTATACACAAGCTTTTACGGTAAGATGAAAATTTGGTTGACTACGTTTGATGGATTACTTCTCTTCCCACAGCCAGGATGACGTAGAGTTCAGCCCCGATGACGTCACGTCCATGGTGAACGCCAACATGATGCTGCAGAGGCATCCCGTCAGGTGACCAGTACATCTTTAGGCTGTCTCACGAACTTGGGCCAATGTTTTTGTCTATGAATGGGTGCCGTCTATGACCGGCTATCTAGAAAAAATGTTTGGAAGGATAAACATAAAAAAAAAAAAAATTTACCCCACCCTCCACCCCTACCAAATTTACTATTTTTATTTATAAAAATTGTAAAAAAAACAACTTGATTTTTCTTTTATTCCTCCAAACAACTTTTCTAGATAGCCGGTCATAGACGGCACCCAGTCATAGACAAAAACATTGGCCCAAGTTCGTGAGACACAGCCTTTACTTCATGGTGAATACGGTACTCCCATTGACGTAAACAAGGAAGGCCGTATTTAACACCCCCTGTGAAATAACCCTCGCCCATATTTCGCTGCCTGGCCAATCTTCAAAATTGTTGATTTAACCACTATAAAGTAGCTTTATCAGAGCAATGAAGTGGAATTTTGACAAATATTGGTAATAAGGACATGAAATAAACGCAAAGGAGCACTCGTAGAGTTCCCCACTGAGGGTTATTTCACTCGGCTTCGCCTCGTGAAATAATCTTCAGCGAGGAACTCTACTCGTGAACCTCTGTCTATTTACTATACTCATTTATTAATGAGCGGACATTTGTTCATTTTAAAAAATGTTCCAAAAAGATTAGGGTCAGCCTCAAAAACGTAGGGTCAGTTGGGATACCATAACACAGTTTGCCTGAGGCTTTTACCATTCTTTTTTTGAAATACAAGATTTACTGGAAGGGTTGTATTCAATGCCGACCCCACCCCCCATCACTGAATAAAATGTGGCCGTATTCAATGGGCTAAGCAAAAGTAGTTTTTCCTTCATTAAGTGGCTTAAAATAAAAAATAAACAAAAATGCCGTCTACATTGATACCGCTCTGATGTATTTTACTCATGCGGGCTGGGGCTTCGTGGAATACTGCCTCAGCCCCCACTCGTGAAATACATCAGATACAGTGTCAATGGGTGTTGGTGTTTGTCTATTCATTATTGTGTACCTCAGGGGCCATTATACACTGGCTGTGTCTCACGAACTTGGGCCAATGTTTTTGTCTCTGGCCGGGTGCCATCTCTGACTGGGTGCCATCTCTTACTGGGTGCCATCTCTGACCGGCCTGAATGGAAACGGTTTATTTAGGGCAGATGATGATAAAAATGGACAACTAATTACTACTGTAAAGAGTTATAATATTGATTAACCTTTTCAGCCAAATTCTATCTACTTCTGCCCTAAATAAACCATTTCCATTCAGGCCGGTCAGAGATGGCACCCAGTCAGAGATGGCACCCAGTCAGAGACGGCACCCGGTCAGCGACGAAAACATTGGCCCAAGTTCGTGAGACACAGCCACTGCAATTTACGATAATATTGTACATTGCAGGGTGCTGCAGACACTGCGTGTCCCGGACACCTTTAACTGCCGCTTCCAGGCCCAGAGCCGCACCTACGTGTACCGTAGTGCTGTGTGTAGCCGCCCCCTCCACCCCTACACCACGCCATACCCACCCTACGAGGACAAGACCGCCGCACTCAAACAGTATGTACGCTAGCCCTTCCACCCCTACACCACTTGATATTTCTCTCAGGACTCATGACTTGATATTACTTATACATGTTTCTGCCAGGGACACATGACTTCATATTACTTATACATGTTTCTGTCAGGGACGCATGACTTGATATTACTTATACATGTTTCTGTCAGGGACACATGACTTGATATTACTTATACATGTTTCTGTCAGGGACACATGACTTGATATTACTTATACATGTTTCTGTCAGGGACACATGACTTGATATTACTTATACATGTTTCTGTCAGGGACACATGACTTGATATTACTTATACATGTTTCTGTCAGGGACACATGACTTGATATTACTTATACATGTTTCTGTCAGGGACACATGACTTGATATTACTTATACATGTTTCTGTCAGGGACGCATGACTTGATATTACTTATACATGTTTCTGTCAGGGACACATGACTTATTACTTATACATGTTTCTGTCAGGGACACATGACTTATTACTTATACATGTTTCTATCAGGGACACATGACTTATTACTTATACATGTTTCTGTCAGGGACACATGACTTATTACTTATACATGTTTCTGTCAGGGACACATGACTTATTACTTATACATGTTTCTGTCAGGGACGCATGACTTGATATTACTTATACATGTTTCTGACAGTGACACATAACTTCATATTACTTATACATGTTTCTGTCAGGGAGGCATGACTTGATATTACTTATACATGTTTCTGTCAGGGACACATGACTTGATATTACTTATACATGTTTCTGCCAGGGACGCATGACTTATTACTTATCCATGTTCCTGTACCACACAGTGACCCTGTAGAATTACTTATCCATGTTCCTGTACCACAGTGACCCTGTAGAATTACTTATCCATGTTCCTCTACCACACAGTGACCCTGTAGAATTACTTATCCATGTTCCTCTACCACCACAGTGACCCTGTAGAATTACTTATCCATGTTCATGTACCACAGTGACCCTGTAGAGTTACTTATCCATGTTCCTGTACCACACAGTGACCCTGTAGAATTACTTATCCATGTTCCTGTACCACAGTGACCCTGTAGAGTTACTTATCCATGTTTCTGTACCACACAGTGACCCTGTAGAATTACTTATCCATGTTCCTGTACCACACAGTGACCCCATAGAATTACTTATCCATGTGCCTGTACCACAGTGACCTTGTAGAATTACTTATCCATGTTCCTGTACCACACAGTGACCCTGTAGAATTACTTATCCATGTTCCTGTACCACAGTGACCCTGTAGAATTACTTATCCATGTTCCTGTACCACAGTGACCCTGTAGAATTACTTATCCATGTTCCTGTACCACAGTGACCCTGTAGAATTACTTATCCATGTTCCTATACCACAGTGACCCTGTAGAATTACTTATCCATGTTCCTGTACCACAGTGACCCTGTAGAATTACTTATCCATGTTCCTGTACCACAGTGACCCTGTAGAATTACTTATCCATGTTTCTACCACACAGTGACCCTGTAGAATTACTTATCCATGTTCCTGTACCACACAGTGACCCTGTAGAATTACTTATCCATGTTCCTGTACCACAGTGACCCTGTAGAATTACTTATCCATGTTCCTGTACCACAGTGACCCTGTAGAATTACTTATCCATGTTCCTGTACCACAGTGACCCTGTAGAATTACTTATCCATGTTCCTGTACCACAGTGACCTTGTAGAATTACTTATCCATGTTCCTGTACCACAGTGACCCTGTAGAATTACTTATCCATGTTCCTGTACCACAGTGACCTTGTAGAATTACTTATCCATGTTCCTGTACCACAGTGACCTTGTAGAATTACTTATCCATGTTCCTGTACCACAGTGACCCTGTAGAATTACTTATCCATGTTCCTGTACACACAGTGACCCTGTAGAATTACTTATCCATGTTCCTGTACCACAGTCACCCTGTAGAATTACTTATCCATGTTCCTGTACCACAGTGACCCTGTAGAATTACTTATCCATGTTCCTGTACCACAGTGACCCTGTAGAATTACTTATCCATGTTCCTGTACCACAGTGACCCTGTAGAATTACTTATACATGTTCCTGTACCACACAGTGACCCTGTAGACTTACTTATCCATGTTCCTGTACCACAGTGTCCCTGCAGAATTACTTATCCATGTTCCTGTACCACAGTGACCCTGTAGAATTACTTATCCATGTACCTGTACCACACAGTGACCCTGTAGACTTACTTATCCATGTTCCTGTACCACAGTGACCCTGTAGAATTACTTATCCATGTTCCTGTACCACAGTGACCCTGTAGAATTACTTATCCATGTTCCTGTACCACACAGTGACCCTGTAGAATTACTTATCCATGTTCCTGTACCACAGTGACCCTGTAGAATTACTTATCCATGTTCCTATACCACAGTGACCCTGTAGAATTACTTATCCATGTTCCTGTACCACAGTGACCCTGTAGAATTACTTATCCATGTTCCTGTACCACAGTGACCCTGTAGAATTACTTATCCATGTTTCTACCACACAGTGACCCTGTAGAATTACTTATCCATGTTCCTGTACCACACAGTGACCCTGTAGAATTACTTATCCATGTTCCTGTACCACAGTGACCCTGTAGAATTACTTATCCATGTTCCTGTACCACAGTGACCCTGTAGAATTACTTATCCATGTTCCTGTACCACAGTGACCCTGTAGAATTACTTATCCATGTTCCTGTACCACAGTGACCTTGTAGAATTACTTATCCATGTTCCTGTACCACAGTGACCCTGTAGAATTACTTATCCATGTTCCTGTACCACAGTGACCTTGTAGAATTACTTATCCATGTTCCTGTACCACAGTGACCTTGTAGAATTACTTATCCATGTTCCTGTACCACAGTGACCCTGTAGAATTACTTATCCATGTTCCTGTACACACAGTGACCCTGTAGAATTACTTATCCATGTTCCTGTACCACAGTCACCCTGTAGAATTACTTATCCATGTTCCTGTACCACAGTGACCCTGTAGAATTACTTATCCATGTTCCTGTACCACAGTGACCCTGTAGAATTACTTATCCATGTTCCTGTACCACAGTGACCCTGTAGAATTACTTATACATGTTCCTGTACCACACAGTGACCCTGTAGACTTACTTATCCATGTTCCTGTACCACAGTGTCCCTGCAGAATTACTTATCCATGTTCCTGTACCACAGTGACCCTGTAGAATTACTTATCCATGTACCTGTACCACACAGTGACCCTGTAGACTTACTTATCCATGTTCCTGTACCACAGTGACCCTGTAGAATTACTTATCCATGTTCCTGTACCACAGTGACCCTGTAGAATTACTTATCCATGTTCCTGTACCACACAGTGACCCTGTAGAATTACTTATCCATGTTCCTGTACCACAGTGACCCTGTAGAATTACTTATCCATGTTCCTGTACCACAGTGACCCTGTAGAATTACTTATACATGTTCCTGTACCACACAGTGACCCTGTAGACTTACTTATCCATGTTCCTGTACCACAGTGTCCCTGCAGAATTACTTATCCATGTTCCTGTACCACAGTGACCCTGTAGAATTACTTATCCATGTACCTGTACCACACAGTGACCCTGTAGACTTACTTATCCATGTTCCTGTACCACAGTGACCCTGTAGAATTACTTATCCATGTTCCTGTACCACAGTGACCCTGTAGAATTACTTATCCATGTTCCTGTACCACACAGTGACCCTGTAGAATTACTTATCCATGTTCCTGTACCACACAGTGACCCTGTAGAATTACTTATCCATGTACCTGTACCACACAGTGACCCTGTAGAATTACTTATCCATGTTCCTGTACCACACAGTGACCCTGTAGAATTACTTATCCATGTTCCTGTACCACACAGTGACCCTGTAGACTTACTTATCCATGTTCCTGTACCACAGTGACCCTGTAGAATTACTTATCCATGTTCCTGTACCACACAGTGACCCCGTAGAATTACTTATCCATGTTCCTGTACCACACAGTGACCCTGTAGAATTACTTATCCATGTTCCTGTACCACAGTGACCCTGTAGAATTACTTATCCATGTTCCTGTACTACACAGTGACCCTGTAGAATTACTTATCCATGTTCCTGTACTACACAGTGACCCTGTAGAATTACTTATCCATGTTCCTGTACACCACAGTGACCCTGTAGAATTACTTATACATGTTCCTGTACCACAGTGACCCTGTAGAATTACTTATCAATGTTCCTGTACCACAGTGACCCTGTAGAATTACTTATCCATGTTTCTGTACCACACAGTGACCCTGTAGAATTACTTATCCATGTTCCTGTACCACAGTGACCCTGTAGAATTACTTATCCATGTTCCTGTACCACAGTGACCCTGTAGAATTACTTATCCATGTTCCTGTACCACAGTGACCCTGTAGAATTACTTATCCATGTTCCTGTACCACAGTGACCCTGTAGAATTACTTATACATGTTCCTGTACCACAGTGACCTTGTAGAATTACTTATCCATGTTCCTGTACCACAGTGACCCTGTAGAATTACTTATCCATGTTCCTGTGCCACACAGTGACCCTGTAGAATTACTTATCCATGTTCCTATACCACACAGTGACCCTGTAGAATTACTTATCCATGTTCCTGTCAGGGACGCATAACTTGATATTACTTATACATGTTTCTGTCAGGGACGCATGACTTGATATTACTTATCCATGTTTCTGTCAGGGACGCATGACTACATATTACTTATACATGTTTCTGTCAGGGACGCATGACTTATTACTTATACATGTTTCTGTCAGGGACGCATGACTTGATATTACTTATCCATGTTCCTGTACTACACAGTGACCCTGTAGAATTACTTATCCATATTCCTGTACCACACAGTGACCCTGTAGAATTACTTATACATGTTCCTGTACCACACAGTGACCCTGTAGAATTACTTATCCATGTTCCTGTACCACACAGTGACCCTGTAGAATTACTTATCCATGTTCCTGTACCACACAGTGACCCTGTAGAATTACTTATCCATGTTCCTGTACCACACAGTGACCCTGTAGAATTACTTATCCATGTTCCTCTACCACACAGTGACCCTGTAGAATTACTTATCCATGTTCCTCTACCACACAGTGACCCTGTAGAATTACTTATCCATGTTCCTGTACCACAGTGACCCTGTAGAATTACTTATACATGTTCCTGTACCACACAGTGACCCTGTAGAATTACTTATCCATGTTCCTGTACCACAGTGACCCTGTAGAATTACTTATCCATGTTCCTGTACCACACAGTGACCCTGTAGAATTACTTATCCATGTTCCTGTACCACAGTGACCCTGTAGAATTACTTATCCATGTTCCTGTACCACAGTGACCCAGTAGAATTACTTATCCATGTTCCTGTACCACAGTGACCCTGTAGAATTACTTATCCATGTTCCTGTACCACAGTGACCCTGTAGAATTACTTATCCATGTTCTTGTACCACAGTGACCCTGTAGAATTACTTATCCATGTTCCTGTACCACACAGTGACCCTGTAGAATTACTTATCCATGTTCCTGTACCACACAGTGACCCTGTAGAATTACTTATCCATGTTCCTGTACCACACAGTGACCCTGTAGAATTACTTATCCATGTTCCTGTACCACAGTGACCCTGTAGAATTACTTATCCATGTTCCTGTACCACAGTGACCCTGTAGAATTACTTATCCATGTTCTTGTACCACAGTGACCCTGTAGAATTACTTATCCATGTTCTTGTACCACAGTGACCCTGTAGAATTACTTATCCATGTTCCTGTACCACACAGTGACCCTGTAGAATTACTTATCCATGTTCCTGTACCACAGTGACCCTGTAGAATTACTTATCCATGTTCCTCTACCACCACAGTGACCCTGTAGAATTACTTATCCATGTTCCTGTACCACACAGTGACCCTGTAGAATTACTTATCCATGTTCCTGTACCACAGTGACCCTGTAGAATTACTTATCCATGTTCCTGTACCACAGTGACCCTGTAGAATTACTTATCCATGTTCTTGTACCACAGTGACCCTGTAGAATTACTTATCCATGTTCTTGTACCACAGTGACCCTGTAGACGTGGACCTCCTACACCAGGCGGCACAGCGTCTCTCAGGGACACATGACTTTAGTGCCTTCAGTAAGGAGGGCATCCTCAGGGACCAACACTGGGTCAACCCCGTCAAGGTCAGTACTTCTTTTAATGCCCCCCCCCCCCCCCCGGCTTGATTTTTTACCCCCCCCCCCCTCCCCTGTAATTGATAAATGAACACTTGTGTAACGATAATATCATACCAAAAAATTAACAGGTTCGGTAGGTCGATTTTTTACTTGTAAAAAAATAAAAATTTAATGATAAACCATAAATGATGAACCATACAGATTACCAAGAATTCAATATTGTACACCATTTAATATGTGAGAAATAAAGATATTCAAACCAAAAAATAATTTTAATAGTAAAAATGGGGAAAAAACTCCCTTCTATCTTTCCCCGTTCAGACGCTGGAGGTGTCAATACAGGAGGGTTGTGCCTTCAGCCCCCCCCCCCCCCGCCGTGTTGTAAAAACCCTAAAAATGTCATAAATTGTTTCAAAAATCAAGGGAAAAAAAAAAAGTTTATTCTCAAATCTATATCTCAAGATGATCAACACAACCACAACGAATGAAGTGAAGTATACATGTTGGAAGGTTTTTTTTTTTAAATCTGATCACAACGTTTCGCCAAAGTTAGGCTTCATCAGGTGATGAAAAAAGTTAGGGTCGGCCCAAAAAATGCAGGGTTAGTAGGGAAACCGGAACATAACTTCCTCATTTTGGGCCTAACGGTGTGCACCAAATGTAACGAGACTTTCCTCCCGGTTCAGACGCTGGATGTGTCTGTACAGGAGGGGCAGGCCTTCACCTGCCTCCTGTGTGTAGTAAAAACCCTGAAAATGTCATAAAATCTTTTTTAATGTTCAAAAAAAGTTAGGGTCGGCCCTAAAAACGTAGGGTCAGTTGGGATACCAGAACACAACATCCTCTTACTTTTTGGCCTGACCAAATTAGGGAGTGTTCATTTATTAGTTACCGAGGGGGTGGAGGGTTTGGGGGGGGGGGGGTGCGCAAAAATTGCTGACCCCTCCTGAGGGGGCGGCATAAAAAATTCTGACCCCTTTTGAGGG
This sequence comes from Harmothoe impar, assembly GCA_947462335.1. Classification (NCBI taxonomy): domain Eukaryota; kingdom Metazoa; phylum Annelida; class Polychaeta; order Phyllodocida; family Polynoidae; genus Harmothoe; species Harmothoe impar. The sequence continues at coordinate 67,912,197 of OX381716.1, read as the reverse complement.
GGGGGGGGGCCTGACAAATTTGGCCCCCTTTTAGCAAAAAAGTCTGCACCTTACTAAAGTTAATATAGGGGGTGGGCGAAATTTTTTCGCCGCCTTCGGCGAGGGGGGGCACAAAACCCTCCACGCAATCTCAAGGGGGAGGCGTAAAAATAAACACTCCCTTATAACACAGTTTCCTCCCTCCCCCGTTCAGACGCTGGATGTGTCAGTACAGGAGGGACGTGCCTTCATGCACCGACACCTGCCTCCCGTGTGTCACCGTGACGTCACGTACCTCGAGTTTGTCTTCACAGCCGGGTCCTTCCTCTTCAGACAGGTGGGTTCAGAGTTTAACCCTTAACTATTTAAAGGGGCATTCTCATCACTCACACTTAACCACATAGTAGACTAGAACAGTACTAGAATTGTGAGCTCTGTAATCATGCCACTTTAAGGACAATATCATGCATTAAGCATCATTCCCTTGGTCGTCATGATGCATGAATGCAGCCCTGGCGAGTAACTCGCCAGGGCTGCATGTGTAACCCTTTAACCATTTAAAGTGGCATTCTCACCGAGCGTATCCCACTCACAATTCTAGTACTGTTCTAGTTTACTATGTGGTTAAGTGAGAGTGTTGAGAATGCTCGTTTAAGGACGGAATAATGCATTTATCATTAATCATTAACTTAATGCATCATGCTCTTGGTCGTCATGATGCTTGAATGCAGCCCTGGCGAGTAACTCGCCAGTGCTGCATTCAAGCATGTACCGGTATGTATGTTATCAGTAGACTTGCTTGATACTTGCTGGATGGATGAAGGTTCACCACATTTGTTTATAAATGACCAACGTGGTGATGTGCTAATTGTTCCCATTCTCAATATCTTCCGGGTGTAAGGTGCCTCAGATGTTAGCGGTGATGTAACTGTAACTAGGTACATGAGATGTTGGTGATATAGTTATTATTTTATATTTTCTGTAAATTTTCGCTGTATTCCATCTTTATATTATGTGTATCAAACTCATCTTATGTATTAAACAAACCTATACACTGTGTCGATATTACTTAGAATCACCATATTGTCATGTTACCACTTCTAATGCTTATATTATATTGTGTTTTGGCAATAAAAACCTTCAACCTTGAAAAAAACATAAAAATCTTGTTGTTGTAAGGTCCGTAAGATGTCGGCGGTGATGTTGGCGGTCGGGGCAGGACACCTTGAGTTAGACGTGATTACCCGGATGTTGGAGCGGCCGCGCGGACAGCACGTCACCAAGACGGACATCTTTAACATCCCCAGTACCGGGCTCTACCTCACCAATGTGCAGTACGATCCACAAGGTATAGCTTTACAAAAACATGCAGGACAGTGGCAATGTCCTTCTAAATTGCCACTGTCCTGCAGATTCACAAGTGTAGCAGGACCAAATGTCCACTCACATTTTGGGCTTATCTGAACTAGAAAAATTCAGTTGGGCTTCTAGAGCTGAAATATATGTCAATATATTGTGTAATAATATATGTATATACAACTAAAATGTATTTTTTATGCCGAAGTGGTGGCGTAGCCACCTGGTGGTGCCACCAGGCACCACCAGACGAGGTATATGATGTTTGCACTTTACCAGAAGTCAGAACGGGCGCCGCCATCTTGGATTGTGCCGCCATCTTGGATTAAGGAGTCACAACACAAATTTATGCTATGTGATAACAATAATATAAATCAACCTTTGATAGTTCCTGAGGTTGATTATAATTATACCTACCCCCCCTAATATGGACCCAAGGAATTCAATGGTTCTATCGGTTTGATGCTAATACAGCTGGTTGCCTAGCAACGGCTATTCTAATTGTTTATCTGCCTAGCAACACACATTTCCATGGTCCTGAGGTTGATTATAATCATACCTACCCCCCCTAATATGGACCCAAGGAATTCAATGGTTCTATTGGTTTGATGCTTATACAGCTGGTTGCCTAGCAATGGCTATTCTAATTGTTTATCTGCTTAGCAACACACATTTCCATGGTCCTGAGGTTGATTATAATCATACCTACCCCCCCTAATATGGACCCAAGGAATTCAATGGTTCTATTGGTTTGTTGCTTATACAGCTGGTTGCCTAGCAACAGCTATTCTAATTGTTTATCTGCCTAGCAACACACATTTCCTTACCCCCTAACATGGACCCAAGGAATTCATAGGAAATACTATACTTGAAGTCATATCATCCTTCCCCCTGATAACCCCTTCTCGGCCCTGCTTATTTGGTGTCTTGAATCGGTTCCCTTCAAACATACCAACCATGTAGACATTATGTTTCTTCGAATGCAAGAATTGCGGTTGTTGCCGCGTATAAAAATGCCTGAGGCATTTTTTTACGCCCTGTTTAGATAGGGTCGGTCGGGTGACCTGAAACAAACTTTTTTTTTTCTTGGCCTAAGTATTAATGCATTATCTCTGTGTTACTAAGGGAGTGTTCATTTATTAATTACAGGTGGGGGTGGTGAGATTTCGCGCGGAGGGGCGAATTTTTTTTACGCCCCCCCCCCCCCCCCCCATACTCAGACCTGGCGGCTCAAGAGCGCTTGGAACGTTTCGCGCCCCCCCTCCTCAATGGCGGCGAAATTTTTTCGCCCCCCCCCCCCTTTGAACTTTAGTAACGCGCTGGCTTTTTTGATAAAAAGGGGCTTAAATTTTTACGCCCCCCCCCTCAAGAGGGGTCAGAATTTTTTACACCCCCCCCCCCCCCCTCAGGAGGGGTCGAAAATCTTTACACCCCCCCCCCCTGTAAACAATAAATGAACACTCCCTAAATGGTGATTTCTCTGCTTGTTTCAGACCTGGTGTACACTCCCCCTGCCGGTAGTCCCTCCTCACACCCAGGTGGCAGCACGAGTACCACCACAGACCCACCCCCCACACAGCAGCACGCGGGGACCAGCTGACACAGGGGGTCTAGTCTATTAACCCTTAAAGCTTGACCGTCATGGTTGAAGTGAGGCCAAAAGCACTTTTGGACATACCGTACCGTAAATTCTGGCGTACTACCCGCGAATCAAACCCAGCTTTCATTTGATACCAAACATGCCTATATAGGGTGCGGGTTATGCGAGGGTTTTTATTATCATAGAACAGTATTAAAATCGAGATTTTCAGATCCAAAATCTGGTTATAAGATTCTCCTGAGTTGGGGGTGCAGGGTATATGCGAGATGCGGGTAATACGTGGGAATTTACGGTAGTTCAGTTTTGATTCACAAGAGGGCTCTTAAGGGCTGGGAGCTCAGCTCTTACAGGCACAAGATAGGGTGAATATGTTGTAGCTGGACAATGCTCATGGTCCCCTGTCCAAACACTGCTGCCCTCTGGTGGAACTGTTATTTTAGTCTATGTATGGAAAATGCTGAATTTATTCCCTGATGGCCCAGCTTTAATGAAGTATAGGACTTTAATCCTTTAAGGATGGCATGTCGCTAAAAGGTGACATTTGTCATCATGATGCACCAACGCAGCCTCGGCTGTGCTGCATTGATATATCGTGACGACTCTTCCGGTCGGTATGATGCTTGAATGCAGCACTGGCAAGTTACTTGCCAGAGCTGCATTCATGGTACATGACCACCCTGTGCATCAGGCCATCCTTAAAGGGTTAATGCATTATGACCTTTGGTCGTCATGATGAATGAATGCACCTTATCTCATATCTTACATTACAATAAGGCCCATAACTCGTCTATTTGTAAACTTGAGGCAATTCATCACGTCAGTAAATATAATGTATTTATATAAAATGTTGTAGATAATAAAATTAATATTCACACATATTCACATCATAGTTTGTTGTGTCTACATGCCATCTGGTCAGATTAATCGGATATCTTAGGCTTTTTTCTTTTACCAATTGGTCAGTCTTGTTTGTGATCAAATGAGAAATGTGCTTCCTTGCATGTGGGGGGGGGGGGGAGGGCATGTCATTTACAAATGTCACTAAAGACTTTCAGTTATGGATTGAGTTTGTGTGGGCCCTGTTAGGGACTAAAAAAAGGATGCCTTGACAAAAATAAACATATACAGCGTCAGGGATGCCAAGTGTTACGATTTCTTTTCGTAATTTTACGATTTTTGGCCCCTTTTACGCCCATTACGACTTTACATTTGAAATTACGATTTTCAAGCGTCCCTGGGATGTTTTTAGATAAATGTACCCTAATGAGGTATGGGATAGAGAGCCTGCTATGGATACACAAGGCCATATACAAAACTAAACTAAAACTAGATTTTGTGTCATTGAGCAAACACATCTAGAAATATAACATTACACATTGAGGACAAACAAATGATTAATCATGTACGGTGAGCCAGATTACCCCATTACAATCCATTCAAGCAGCATCAGAAATCCTATTTTATTGATACGATTTTTGTTACTATTTCAGCCAAAAATTGTTACGACTTTGGGCTAAAAAATCGTAAGAAATAAGAGGTGGGTATCTTGGTATCCCTGCAGCGTAGTCTTAATGTTACACATACTGACCGCTGTGACAGTGTACATGTGTACAGGCCCCGTACAGGCAGGCAGACCGGGTGGGTGCCGGTGTACTAAGCATTGTGTTGTTATCTGGGTGTATGGGGGGGGGGGGGGCTGATACACACAATCTGACTCTATCTTGATGACTAACTACATCCTCCTCAACAAGTTAGCACAGATTTGTTACCTCTGATAGATGATTGCAGGGATGGAAAAATGAAGTATGAATATTAGTGGGAGGTGTTAATGGAGTGTTCATTAATTAGCCACCCATGTAACTATACATGATGGCCCTAGACCCCTAAATTCGATATGGCGACATGGCCATTTCTTAAATTCGATATGGTGACATGGCTATTCCTTAAAATCGACATGGGACATGGCCATACTAGTAAAATAGGGACACGGAGCATTTCTTAAGTCTGACATGCGACATTGGCCTTAGTGACATGGATGTGAATGGCATCAGAACCTCGGAAAGCCCTAAAATACACTAATCTCACAATAGAATTCCTAAAAATGTTATCGAATGACAAGCACAAACTCACCTCAATTTAAGTGTAGCCCTAAATTCCAAAATTTTCTGAAGATATAGATTCTAACCTGTTTCAAACCACTCTGAATGCGCCAATTTCATAGGCAAATTCCTAAATTTTCCGGGGGGCCTGTGGCCCCAAAGACCCCCCTTAGTGACACTAACGGCATGGGTTTTTCCTTAGCGACATGGGACATGGGCATTTCTTAAGATCGACATGTGACATGGGGACCCCCCATCAAGGGCCCCTACATGGGTGGCCAGCTTTTTGGCCGTGTCGGCGTGTTGGTTTTTAGCCAAGGTGCTGTGTCAGTAATAATATAATCATACCTATCAGTGTCAGTAATAATGTAATCACCTATCCAGATCCAAGATGTTTATGTTGTTATTTTTGTTATCTGTAATCACAACACAACAGCCAATATACAACCACCACATTCAGTCTATTCCTACCTGCAAATCATAGTAAGGAGAACATTGATACCATGAAGAATGATGTCAAACACAAGGGAAATGGTTAATAAAAGCAATTGCAATGCTATTTTATAACTTACTTTTGGACATTTTAACTGATATTGTATAGGCCTATCTAAATTTAGCTTTTAAAGGCTCGTCAATACTTTCTTGTGGACAATTAGCTACATGGCATAAGTCTTTGCTTGTATGTGTATCAAAGATTCAAACTAACATCTCAAAAAGATATTAACTCTTTAAGGATGGATATCGCCAAAATATGACATTTGTTGTCATGATGCATCAATGCAGCCCTGTCGAGTAACTTGCCAGGACTGCATTGGTGCATAATGCCGACCCTTTGGGGGTGTCTGAACCCTGCAAGGTCAGCATGAAGTTTGAATGCAGCACTGGCGAGTTACTCACCAGGGCTGCATTCATGCATCATGAAGACCAAGGGCATAATGCATTAAGGTATCATGCCGTTCTTAAAGGGTTAAGAGAGTATAATCTATTGGTATAATCCAAAATTATCATAGACTGTAGACAATCCTATCAAGGTACAAATTACAGACGATATGCTAAGTTATACGCTGCATCAGTGAACTTTCCATGACCGACCATTGAGAATATACTACAGATACAACCATGTGTATCTGATATGGACTCCTGTATCCTGACTTTCACTACTGTCGCACACGCAATCAGCCACTCAGGACCTTGTAAAGGGATTAATGTTACAGGTGGGCGATAATATCACCAGTTAACCCTTTAGCAGTCTTTGCGAAAACTTTTTCATCCCACAGGACATTTGGTCCTGCAAATTTTCAATGTTGAAGGACCGGCTACATTTTTGGAGGACCGGATAGCCACATATCTCATGATTTCTGCATTTTAAGTGTAAAATTGTTTTGTCCATTAAAAATGTAATTTATTTATAATCATTTATGGCCAAATCAGGATAGATATATAGTTTTACACAGAATATTGACATACATATTTCAGCTTTAGAAGCCCAACTGAATTCTTCGAGTTCAGAAACCCCAACATTCAACCGGACATTCGGTCCTGCTACACTTGTAAATCTACTGGACCATGTATAGGCTTTGTTACCTTTAACACAGACATGTGATGTTGCAGACAGAGTCAACCCATCAGGATTATCTAAATTGTTTCAGCGATTTCTGCAGTTTATGATACTTACTCACATGCAACATGACATACAATCTATGTGTAAATTCAAAATCCAGTCAGACAAGGGCACACAAAGAAAAATCAGCTTGTTGATTGTGAGCCCTTTCCTTTAATATTGACATAGATAAAAACGCTATTTCTTTAGCGTATGGATCATGTATAAAATAGATATGCCTCTGAGGGGGAAATTTCTGTAATTTGGATCCATAAAATATGAAAAAGTACCCTGTTATTAATCTCTATAATAGCCTAAAGGCAAAAGGTAAAACCGGATGAAATCATTTATTATTTATCTGGATACAACTGGACACACATGATCCTTAACGAATTGTAATTGTGCTTAAATTTTTGTCAATAAAGACAAACTTCACTCTCAAACCATGTCTTGTTTAATACCCAATCAAAAAGTCAGACCCCAGACAGCTCTGGCACCGCCTTATCAATCCAATAAAAAAAACCAGACATACTTTTATAATTTTTACAGGGATGAAAGTCTTCAAGTTTTTCCCTGAAATCAAGTGGGTTTTTTTCAATCCAGGAAACATGATCAGGGTATTTAGTTGTAGGCTCTCTTAGGATATATTTGATAATTACTCAATATAAACTCAAACAAACTTATTTTGTTTGTGTAATCCTATGATAAGACAGCAGAATCATCACTGGTTCATCCTCAGTGGTCCTACACACAGAGACAGGCTACACCACACTGATTTCAGTGTCAAGTTTTTCTCAGCCAATTTCAAGTTAACTTGAGAAAGCTTGAAGCCCTCTCTCTCCTCTAAAGTCCTATGCATTGACACTCTTCACATGAGGCTTAGCCGCTGAAACTAAGGTGCTATGCATGGAGAGTGTATGGACAGGAGATAACGCATGACAAATGCTTCTCTTCAGCAGAAGATGACGTCCAGGAGAATATAGACATGACAAATCCTGCTGCACAGCACTAGTTATGTGTATATAGATGCATAAACATTAGTTGTGAGGTATGTTATGTCTTCAAGTTTTGTTGACATAGTCATCTTCATCCCTGATAATTTTTAGGCGGTACCTAATTTTACTGCATCCAAAAACAAATACACGCCACGCATTAAACATATGTACAGGTAGACGGAAACTAGGAACTAGGTTGGTAAGTTAGCAGTAACATAGGGTATTGAAATAATATTGTCAATATCATCTGCATTATACCATTGGAAAGCTGATAGTATTTGACACAACATATACTATTTGAAACAATATATTACTAATACATGGAATATCCAAATTGTAGTTGATTTTTTCTCAGTAAAGGAAAAATTCAGTTAACAAGATATCCAGAGAGAAGCGACTCGTGGAGTTAACAATAAAATAAATCACTTTTTTGCCCAAAAAGTATAACAGCTGTAAAATATAGATTTTCATTTAAATAGTCTGTATGTATTTGTTGAAATCCTCACACCTATAAGGCAAAAAAAAGAGGTGTTTCAGGCAACATGGTCCAAAAATTTAGGGTAGGAAGGTCGGAATTTTTTTTTTTTTTTTTTTTTTAATCTTGGAGGTACCTGGAATGGGTCGCCAACTGCCACATCGACTCGCGGGTCATCAAGACGACCCACAGATTCTTACTATAGGGATATCATCAAATTATTGGACGTTCTTGTTAAAAAGCAATTTCCTGAGGCTGGACCATCAATTAGGCATGTGATCTGTTCTTCCTGACCAAAAAATTGCTAAAATTTCCGGGAAAAAAATGAATGTTTTGCAAAAAGAAAAAAAAAATTCTCCAAAATCGGAAAAAAATGCTAGGGCCGGCCCTTTTTTGAATCTAGGGTCGGGTTGCCTGAAACACACCTTTTTTTTTGGCCTAATGCAATTAAACAGTATTTTAAATGTTTAGTAATTTATGGAAATAGCACAGTATTTTTGTATCCACCACCCCTGTACCCGGGGTGTGTCTAATCTTGTACCAGCCGCTAATATTTTCCTTGCATCACCCTCATCACAATAATGCATCACCTTCATCAACTTATGTGCATCACCCTCATCACAATAATACATCACCTTCATCAACTTATGTGCATCACCCTCATCACAATAATGCATCACCTTCATCAACTTATGTGCATCACCCTCATCACAATAATGCATCACCTTCATCAACTTATGTGCATCACCCTCATCACAATAATACATCACCTTCATCAACTTATGTGCATCACCCTCATCACAATAATGCATCACCTTCATCAACTTATGTGCATCACCCTCATCACAATAATACATCACCTTCATCAACTTCTTATGACTCAGGTGCATCACCCTCGTCGAAACAAACTTCATCTCTGCTATCCCCTCCCTTATGGGCCTTATGTATTCCACATTAGCAAGATAATCACTGTACAGCGCCATTTTCTCTGGTATACCAGTGATCTTCCCATTGCTAACTATAGCAGCCAGCTGATTAGCCCAAGTTAGCTCCTGTCGTGCCTGACATCTGGAGTTTTTAACCTTTCAGTTTTCAGTTATACCTGCCAGCATAGTGGGTTGTATCTAGCTGCTATCTTGTACCAGCCGCTTCTATCTGTCTGTTTAATAGTGGCCTGGTGGTAGCTGTATAGACATGATACCTTATCTCTGCTATATGTCCCTATCTTCTCCCCCTAAGGGCCCTATATGTAGAGTCATACACTCTAAAGAGTTACTGTATATAAACAGCACAATGTGCTGTACATTTACAGCACTTTCTGCTGTAGTTGGCATTACATCATTATTTGCTGTATGATTACAGCATTATGTACTGTAAATTGGGTCTACAGCAATGTTGCTGTTCATTTACAGTACATTCTGCTGTAGATTTCTGCCATAAGGTAGACCATTTTTGTAGTAATTATTCCACTCAACCCTTTCCCGGGTCAAATAAAACCTCACAAACTCTCAAGACATTGTAGAATAAGAATGGACGAGAGAGACTGAATGCAATCATCATAAATGTATTGATATTTGCATAATTGTTTTGAATGATAGAAAAAAAACCAGCAAAAGTATAGAATAGACACAACATTGGAGGGAAAAGTTAAATCCTAAGTGTCTGGACTGGGAAACGCTGGTATCACACATAGTTAAGCTGTATTAAAACGGGATTAAACCATTACATAGTGTAGTGTGTATTATCCTAGCTCAAATTGAACGAATACAGGAAAAATACCCGTCAATTTCATGCATGCATATTAATTGATATAAATTGATGATAACAATAATATGAAACTGTTGTTTACCTACAGTAGAAGTTGCTGTAGCTTTACAGTACCCAGTCTCTGTACACCTACAGCAAAATCTACCGGAACAAAAGTTGCCAGTAACTTTTGCTGTAGGTCTACAGTACTTACTTCTTACAGTGTACCTGGCCGCATAGTGCTTTTTATGTATTATGACTTTTTGTCGTCATGATGCATGAAGGCAGCTCTGGCAATCTAACCTGGTCAGAGGTAAATCCAGGGGTCGGGCTGTGTGTAGGGGGTCCACATCAAATTCCCTCATTTATATAGATATAGATAGATAGATAGATAGATAGATAGATATAGATAAATAGATAGATAGATAGATAGATAGATAGATAGATATAGATAGATAGATAGACATAGATATAGATAGATATAGATAGATAGATAGATAGATAGATAGATATAGATATAGATATAGATAGATAGATAGATAGATAGATAGATAGATAGATAGATATAAATAGATCCCTCCCTAATGATATTTTGATCCGCCTCGACTTGGGGTACAGTTAGGATAGTTTGACCTATAAAAGATGATGTAGTTATTCATGTATCGTATTGTCTCTAATTGCCCTTTGCTGGAAAAAGGAACAGGTAAAGTGTGCTGTAATATAGAAGACAGGGATCGTCATGTATGAATGACTACACACTTAAGGTGGACATCTCATGGTACGTGGTTGTCTCTAGGTCAGTCTACCCTCCAGGGCAAGTCAGGCTTTTCGGTACTTTGGTGTTTTCAATTCCCGGGCCTGCTGGTGAGTGTAGTTATGCACCTGTGGCATTGGCATGATGGGGGGTGCAGAGGGGTCCCCCCCCCTGAGGTCAGAAAGTCGCCGAAATTAAGGGGTTCTGGTCACAAAGTCGCCTTTTTGGACCCCTTAACCTATGGTATAATTATTCCAAAAGTCACCAGGTCGCTTATATTATTGCTTTAGGTCGAAAGTCGCCTCCAAAACCGCCAAAGTCGCCAGGTCGTTTTTGACCAATCTGCAGCCACATGATGCATCCTACTATCCATGATGCACTAAGGAAGCACAGGCGATCATGATACATGACTATGCAGCCTCTCTGCATGACACCGCCCTTACAGGCTGTGTCTCACGACCTTGAGCCAATGTTTTTGTCTCTGACCGGGTGCCGTCTCTGACCAGGTGCCATCTCTGACCAGGTGCCGTCTCTGACCTGGTGTCAGAAAAAAGTGTCTTTTTAAAGTTAAACTCTACTAATATATATAAGGATTTGTAAAAACGTTATGGCATCTGTTATGTAATTATCATTAGCCTCCTGCTCTTGGTAGAACATATCTAGACTCCCAAAGTGACATCCGGTCAGAGACGGCACCCGGTCAGAGACAGCACCTTGTCAGAGACGGCACCCAGTCAGAGACAAAAACATTGGCTCAAGGTCGTGAGACGCAGCCTACAGTGTTATCTCTAGGCGGCTATCTGCTACCTATCCTTTATCAGGTGATGTCCTCTATCTGTGTTACATAATGCTCGGACCACACCACACCAGCCGTCCTGATTTAGGCCAAACACAGCACATGGTTCATGTAATGTGGGGTGGAAATATACAATCACATGAAGTAAGATTTCCCTGTAATTTCATATGTTGGCTTTGACTGAAATTATATTAAGATTGCCAGCATAATATAATGTAAAGTATGCAATAAATGCCTGTTTAAAGAAAAAAAGAAGATACATTCCCAATAATATTGAATTCTTTATCTAGAACATTTGGTAATAGATGTATGTGGTCCATCAAGCTCCAATGGACCAAAAAGTATCAAGCTGCTCATGCACACTATCAAGAAGAAACTAATATTTTCTCCACAATTTATTTTTCTTCTATCTTTTAAAATTGATTTAAAAATAAATTTGGGGGGAGGGGTTGGTAACACCCTTTACAGCCCCATTCAGTATACATGTCTGGATGTGGCACCTTATACCCTCCTTCTGGGTGGTGCTACATTGTCTACATTGTCCCCTCCTCCCCCTCACCTGGGTGGTGCAGGTAACAGTAAACACACCTGTCCTACCCCTGGCCTGCTGCAGGGGGCAGCTACAAGATGCTACAGGTAGGTATAGGTAGGTATAGGGACCCGGGGGGGGGGGGCACTTGGTATATTTTGTATACACAGGTGTGCGGCTGGCAAGGGTCCTTTTTGAGCAAAATCCCCCTCACCAAGGGTGATTTTTCATGAAAGTCCCCCTCACCAAGAGTCAATTTTCACGAAAATCCCCCTCATCAAGGGTCACTTTTTGGAGATTTCAACAAATTCCCCTCAAAAAGGATCATATTTTGGAGCTTTCGCCAAAATCCCTCTCTCCAAGGGTGACTCCTTGGGAAAAATTGCTAAAACCTAGGCACTTTTCCCCCCCCAAAATCCCCCTCAGCAAGGTCACTTTTGATCAAAATTCCCTTCACCAAGGGTGAAGGTTGTCAAAGGGCCAGCCGCACACCCGTGTCAAAAAAAAAAGAGTTGAGTACCCCCCCCCCCCCAGGGGTAAAGGGGACCTCTGACGCGTCTACCTACTGTGTATACCTGATGATTCACACGTAGGAGGAGTGGCACTGTGCGACATCTACACAGCACTATATCATGGTGAGTGCCTTCTGTAGTGGTCATCATTGACACCTCGGACTACTGGAATACACACAGAACAACACTAAGGGAATTAGGACACCCTGAGACTAACGGTCCAGGACATGGATGAAGTTAGAGCGGACGACTGAAGGAGTGTGCATAATAACCTAGAACTATAAAAAGGGGTGCAGAGGGGTCCCCCCTCGGGTCGGAAAGTCGCCGAAATTAAAGGCCCAAAGTCGCTTTTTTAGACCATTTTAACTATAACCAAATGTGTCCAAAAGTTGCCGGGTCGAGTAAATTATTGCACCAGGTCGCCTGAAAAAACAGCCCAGGTCGCTTTTGACCCCTCTGGAGCAACATAGAAACCTCATTGTTATAATCAACTATTGTTTACATCATCATCATCATCATCATCATCATCATCATCATCATCATCATCATCATCATCATCATAATCAGCAGCAGTCACAGACTACAGCGATCCCAGTGTAACACACCCTAGGGGCAACAATTACCACTTGTTGATTCATTGAGAAGATCATGGTGGATGGTGCATGAGGTCACAAGGCGGACAGTGTGTAGAGTGTACAGTATAAGACTTACACAACACAGCTATAGGCCAGTACTGTGCCTCCCTCAAAGGCCCAGCGCCCCTTTATATAGGGCTGAGTACCTGTCCCGACTGCACACCGACTGTCGCTGGAGGGGTACCGATATCGGCGCCTTTAACAGCAGAAACAATAGCACTGTAAAGCTACTGTTATTGCTGGAGGGTTAAAGGCCCAGCGCCCCTATATATAGAGTTGAGTACCTGTCCCGACTGCACTCTGACTGTTACTGGACGTGCAGTAAGAACTGCGGGTTCAAAGGAAAAACGCCCCTGCAGGAATAGTCAGAGCTGAGTGAGGACCGGCACGCTGGGCTTAGATAGAGCAGTTGGGGTTGTAAACCTAAATTGACTTTAAGTTTCTGTGGCAGTAAGTTACAGAAACATTACCATACCATACCCCAGTAGACAACACGGATTAAGTCCAGTGCTGTGAATCCCTCAACAGCAGAAACAGTATTATCATACAATTTATGGCTTATACAAGACAGATATAGTCCAGTGCTGTGCAGAAACAACGCCATTGGAAAGCTGCTGTTATTGTTAAAGTATCAAAGGGTTAAACCCAAATGAACAGAGCTGGTAAAGTTTCTGACAGTGAGTAAAAATACATCAACATCCTCTACCCCAGTAGGGGTCACATCCAGACACCATGGCTTGTTTTAGAGCCCTAAACAAGGCCCTTCTGGCATGGACCTTCCTGGCTGTGCTCCTAATGCCCTCAGGTACAGAAGGGCACTTCCTGAATGCCCTCAGGGACGACTCCCCCCCTGGGGACCCCTCCAACTACCTCCAGGGCCTCATGACTGGGGTCAAGGCCACCTTCAGGTGAGTGATATGCCTTTGACTTTATTTTTTCTGTGGTTTTTGTTCTTTTGATTGAATGATTAATTGATATTTCCTTTATTTAAAGAGGCATGGTCCGATTTTTTCTCTATTCTAAATTTTACCTAAACCTGTTTAAAATGCCATTACAATATCGTATTTAGTGGATGGGGCAAATGAGCAGGTCCCATGAACACAGGTATAGCCATTGACAGTGTATTCTCAATGGCTGGAATTACAGTGTGCACTCCAAAATCTTTAACTGAGCATAAAAGTGATGATTAGCTAAGCTAGATCTAAGCTGAATTCTGAGGAATACTGTTTAATAAAGTAGTTGGGACATGAAGTATACCCATAGTGAACTTTCTAATTCATTTTAGCAAAATTGATTTTTGAGCCCTAATCATTGGACAATTTCACTTTAAAGCCCCAGCTCTCCTATAAATAGGGCTGAGTACCTGACCCGACTGCGCCCTGACTGTCGGTGGAGGGGTACCGAGACCTGCGGGTTTAAGGCAAACCTCCACCGGTGAATCAGCCCCGGAGAGCGCCAAGATTTCTGAAAATGAAAATTTGCCCAGTCTAAAGCCCAATCATATATTTCTTACACAAAAGTGATTATAACATGTTCATACATGGACTTGGAATTTTTTTAATGGAGAGTATGATTCAAGGTATCACAGATATTTACAAAGCATGTTGTTAAATTCAACTGGGGCCCAACTGGGGCCCCACTGAAGCCCATGGATTTGCCCAGCCCAAAACGCAGCCAAGTCCAGCCCAAGGTTGCCCAAACTGGGCACCAGTTGTACATGTTACTTGGGTGGGATGTAGCGCCAGTCTCACCAAGGAAGGACCATTCCAAAATTACTTTCACCAATGGCCTTTTCCTTTATTTCATGTTTATTTTTTCTATTCAAAATATGCTAAATTGTCAATGTCACTTTAAGGCAAAGCTCCACGAGTGAATCCGCCCCGGAGAGCACCAAGATCTCTGACCTGGCGCGGCTTGTGTTCCGGTTTGCGGACCTGTCTGGGACGACCTCCTCCCACCTCCTGGAGGATGAGGAGGAGGGGGAGAGGCAGCGTCTGACCCTGGAGGAAATCTCACGGCGTCTCAGCAGCGAGCGGATCACTGAGGCTCTCCGCGACATGGCTGAGAACGGTAAATATACAGGAGGCCAAGAGGGCCAGAATGTAATTTAAAAAACAAAAAAATCTGTCTTTGCAAAAAAACTTTTCATCCCACAGGACATTCGGTGTGCCTCTACATGGGTAAAAATCGACACGGGCGACACGGCGACATGGTCCTTTTAAAAATCGACACGGGCGACACGGCCCTTTTAAAAATCGACGGACATAGACATCTCCATAAGGTCCTTATATATGCTATACACATAAAAATCGACACAGTGACACGGCCCTTTTGCTAAAGATCGACACGGCGACACGACCAATAATGTGAGGACCCATGTAGAGGCACTTCGGTCCTGCAAATTTTCAATGTTGAAGGACTGGCTACATTTTTTGAGAACTGGATAGCCACATATCTCATGATTTCTGCATTTTAAGTATACTAGAGTTTTGTCCATTAAAAATACAATTCATTTGAAATCATTTATGGCCAAATTAGGATAGATTTATAGTTTAACACAGTATATCGACATACATATTTCAGCTTTAGAAGCCAAACTGAATTCTTCTAGTTCAGAAAAGCACAATATGCAACTGGACATTCGGTCCTGCTACACTTGTAAATCTGCTGGACCGGTGGCATTTTAGAAGGACATTGCCACTGTCCTGCATGTTTTTGCAAAGACTGCAAATATCAGCTTTCAAGAAAAAGCTAAAGTCACATGATAGACACAGGCTTTTACATGTAAACTTGTGTCCAAGAAATGATTAAGACGCCTCCATAAAAAGATGTGTAAAATGATAAGTCAATAAGTGATTTCAATTTTGAAAATGGGGGGTGTCAGTCTCTGAAATCATGCAAAACATCTTGTGACAGGTACCTTTTAGCATGGTGCATAGAGTCATGGCCAGGGGTGTATTGGGTATATCATTCTGCAACTATGTTACATATTATATTTATATATATATATATATATATATATATATATATATATATATATATATTTATTACATGGTGGTACGGCCTTCTCTATGCTAAGCCTATGGGAGCTCCGTACTCCATGCCCCCATGGAGTAGGGTCTAGCCATACTCCATGGCCTCCAAATTTGTTGATTTTCTTCATTTAATGACTGTAGGGCCATGTAATAAACACAAAACCCCACTTATTAACATACATGTACATCATACATCACTTGTTGAAGCTGGGTCATATCACACTCAGCCTTTGGCATCGTGTGATATGACCCAGCTTCAACTCGTGAAGTATGATGTCCATGTATGTCAATGGCGTGGGGT
This sequence comes from Harmothoe impar, assembly GCA_947462335.1. NCBI lineage: Eukaryota > Metazoa > Annelida > Polychaeta > Phyllodocida > Polynoidae > Harmothoe > Harmothoe impar. The sequence continues at coordinate 67,895,785 of OX381716.1, read as the reverse complement.
TTTGTCTATATATATATATATATATATATATATATATATATATATATATATATATATATATACTAAGATGGTGGCTGTACCTGTGGTTGTAATCATGACCAATTTCTATTATTTCTGATCATTTCCTACCAATTCATTTTGACTTTTCATTTTACATTTTGACTCTACCTTTTTCTTGATAATTTATCAGTTTTTTCCAATTACATTTTGGCCCTCTTGGGCCTCTGCAGGTAAAGAGGAGGCGCAGAGAATGAAAGCGGCAGAGGGAGAGTTTGAGTCGTACGCGGGGGCCGAGTCGTGGGACAATGACTGTTACCGTGGTATGGCGTCCTACCTAGAGCCGGTGACTGACGTGCTGCTCAACACGGCCCTGGGGTTGTTACCTAACGACGCAGACGGTGACCTGATACGTAACCTGGTGACACAGCTGTACATCAGGGCACCAACAGACAAGACCATCCCTGACTGGGGCCTCACATGTAAGTCTACCCGATAAGGGAGTGATCATTTTTTAACAAGAGGGGGTTGGTTGGTTTGGGAGGAGGGGGTCAAAAAAATTTGGGCCCCTTGACCGGGCTGGGCAAAAATTTTGGACCCCTCTAATTTAGCCTGTTTTGAGCCATAAAGCTTGCGCGTTACTATGCTTCAAAGGGCCCGCGCGCGAGCCGATTGTCGACCCTAATTGATTCATGTTAAAAAAATAAAATAAGATAAAATAAATATCCGACCTACCGACCCTGGTCTTTCTTGCCATGTTACCTGAAACATACCTTTTATTTCTTTTGGCCTTAATAACATGAGAATAGAAAAGCTCTATGTCGCTCTTAGGGAGTAATAATTTTTTAACAACAAGGAGTCTTTAGGCAGAGTTTTAGCCCCATAGGACCATTATTTACTGAGTTATAGAAGAAAAGACTCTTTTTCATGTAATTTCTCCGAAAATCCATGTAATTTTGTTTTTGTTTTATCATGAAGGTAGAAGTTGGACTTTACTCACCTATTTGTTAAAATAATTCTAGGGCCAATTTTTTGCATATATATATGCACTTTAAAAAAGGGGCGTTTGCACCCAGGGCCGAACCCGGGACCTTTGGTGTGTGAGTCTGACGCGCTAGCTGCCTGGCCACAGCGGCGATGGTACAGGGGGAGGGAAACGCTGCCTATATTCAAGTCTGTTGGGGAGCAGTTAGTTATCAAAACAACAAGTCGCGCGGCGTGAGTACACTCATATACGTTAACACTGAGGATAGGTTGGGCGGGAAACTGTTTCAGTCGCTTTTAAATAATGAATGCTCCCCGCACAGCTCGACCAATCAGAGACCAGGCTTGGTGGGTTGTCAAAATCAACATGGCGCCCTCCTTGCTCGATATAGTTGATGGAAATATCCTTCAAAATGGTGAAATTAAGACAAATTTAAGGTTAATAATTGCATTTGTATCGATAAATCGTACAATGAACCTAATGAATGGATATCAGGTCACTCGTGCCATCTAGCATCGGATATCAGCACTCCTCCTATGGATATCGGAGTGCTAGACGTCACTCGTGCCCTGATATCCATCCATTATTAGTTAATTATGACCTAAAAGAGTGAGGTCCGGCTGTGGTGTTTCCCATTTGGTCAGTATGGGCCCTGTGAACCTGCTGACCAACCTTTTTTTGATTTTATAACATATTTTTTTCACAAAGTGATAAATACGGTACATTCAATTTTGGTATATTCATTCAAAATGTCGATGTCTATATACATATAAACAGAGTAGGTCAATTATGCACAGTAGACGAGTGTTACCATGGTATGGCAGATATATATAAGACAGGACTCTAGTATATATCCAATCTCTTTAGCATACCAATATCATGTAAGGAGTGGTATATTACTGTATTGGATGATGTAATCATCTTTAGTTTCATATTGCTTTCGCAGGGTGACATTATTTTGTTCTGGCCAGGAACAAATGAAAGACAGTTGGTTTGGCCTTAGGTTTGAAAGCATTTCGCATTAACCAGCCGTTAAGCGCATTCCACAAGGATATATTTATGTATAAGGAACTTTTTCGGCTGTGTCGGTTTTAAAATCTATCTATCTATCTGTAGTGTTTTATGGTGCCAGTTATCTGTGTACTGGTAGCACTTGTACCCCGGCCCTACTTACACCGCAGTAATCACCGGTTACATCACCAGCCGGGGGGAATCTGCACTAATCCAACACTAAACCCAGTCTTTGCGAAACCTTTTTGGCTTGCAGGACAGTCCTGCAGCTAGCCGATTTTGCAGGACTGGATAGATTTCTGCAGGACCAGATACCAAAATCAAATTTTTCAGTAATATTTAGAATAGAATAGCATTTATGTAAGAAAATAATAACAAAAACTTGCTCTAATTTGCCTAGAATACTAGAGTGCACTCTAGGACTTGTAACTTCAGTTCTAGTTGGAATATTTGAAAATTTCTTTCAGTTTTGGAAAGCCCAGAATGTGAAGGACAGCATTCATTCTGTCGGACCAGAGCCATTTAAGGTGGACATTGCCACTGTCCGGCGGGATTGGCAAAGACTGCAAACCTCACAATAGCCCGGAGGCTGTTTCACCTCAAATGGTTGGTTGGTTGTTGGGTTGCTTTACGCCCTAATTAACAGCTGAACTCATTTCAAGGGCGGTGATGGTGATCAAATCTATGAATGACTGAAGGTAGAAAGCACGCCCCTACACTTTTACCAAGGCAATGGTTCTTTTACATCCCACACTACATAGGCACAGTGTGAGATGGACAGGCCTTTGATATGCTGTATGTCTACCACAGCAGGGGGGAGGTTGCAGCTCACGAACCCACGATCTTGTGGGTGCCAGACAAACGCTCTACCTCTGAGCCACGTCCCACCCCTCACCTCAAATGGCATAATGATGTCCCACATTGTACACAGTACGAGCTGTGCCAAGTCATAAGCCTATACTTTATTCCCTGTTCTTCCCCCAGTGCTGGGTTCTAGGTTGTAACACTATTTTATACATTCCCTGTTCTTCCCCAGTGCTGGATACCAGAGGTTATGAGCTGTCTCAAGTCATACTACTATATCTTATTCCCTGTTCTTTCCAAGTGTATGATACTATAGCTCCAGTCACCAAGAAACGGCCAGTGAATACACCTACTTTGCCTCTCTAGTATACCCACATAGATTAGGCTGTGAAGGGTTTTCTTTTGTTCCAGGAAATTGATACATACATATATACCATAAATATGAAGTAAAATATCTACAATTGTTGAGCAATTTAAGTTTTTGTCATTAATAATTGGTGGGAAATTGTCATTTTTGGGCATTTATACCCATAAATACCATTAAATCGGGGAGAATTGACCACTCAGCAATACTTCTCAAGGGCTACTTGTGGTTACTATTGTTGTCAGTCTTGCAATATAGTAATATCTTGTAGACATACTGTACTAGAAACCATCAATTGTTGGTTATAGATCCATTATGCTTGATAATGTGGGATAAATCCTCCAAATGTCAGCCATTTTTGGATCGAGAAATATACTTTAGATCGGGATCTTTAGAAGCTTGGCCCCAAAAAGCACGATTTTGTCATACATTTCACATAGAACAGCATACTTTTATCACATATCGACCTCTCATTATTACAATAGACACATATTTTCTTAAGGGGACCCCAATCTGTACCGTTTTCATCATCACTGACAGCATTTAATATTTTGTGCAAGTAAATTTTCATGTTTTTGGTACGTTTGATCATGCTGTACAAATAATGGGGTGAAACATCCATTTTGAGCCAAATGGCAAAAAAATTCAAAAATTCAACATTTCGCTACCAACTTTGAATGAGTCTATTTCATATACCAGACTAGATACAATGCCCTAAATGGTCTCATTTGAAAGATAATTTAGTTTCTGAACTACCCCTTTTGAAACATTTAGCTAAAAGGTGTCACTCTGGTTGTCATGGCAACTTTGCCTTGTAAAAGAGTGAAGAATTTGAAATTTCAACATTTTAGAATCCTCGTTGCCATGGCAACAGAATCCACAATTTTTCAAAACTTTTTTCTCTAGTGGGAAATTCATATTCCATGGTGTCTTAGCTTTAAATTGGTATCAAAACGTTTTTTGTGTGCCATTTGGTCCTTAAATAAATGCCATTTAACTAAAAGATGTAGATGAACTTTAAAACTTTTTATCTATTCTTCATGACTGGAGCTATAGGTTGTAACACTACTGTATTCCCTGTTGCTCCCCAGTACTGGATGCGTATGGCAAGTTGCCGGCCTCCTAGGAGAGTGGTAACCTACACTGGGTGGGTGGGTACGAGCTGTGTCAGGCCATAACACTGTACTGTATTCCCTGTTATTTCCAAGTGTATGTTACTAGGTCATAACACTATTTTATACATTCCCTGTGCTTCCAAGTGTATGATACTAGGTTGTAACATTGCTACTTTCCCTGTTCCCCCAGTGCTGGATGCGTTCGGCAAGTTGCCGGCGTCCTTAGAAAGTGGTAACCTACACTGGGTGGGTGGGTACGAGTTCTGTCAGGCCATAACACTATACTTTATTCCCTGTTCTTCCCCAGTGCTGCATACTAGGTTGTAACACTACTATTTCCCCTGTTCTTCCCCCAGTGCTGGATGCGTTTGGCAAGCTGCCCGCATCGTGGTAATCTACACTGGGTGGGCGGGTACGGGATGTGCCAAGTCATAACACTGTACTTTATTCCCTGATCTTCCTCCAGTGCTGGATACTAGATTGAAACACTGCTACTTTCCCTGCCCCCCCCCATGGTGTTGGGTACTAGGGTGTAATACTACTATATTCCTTGTTCTCCCCTAGTGCTGGATGCATTCGGCAAGTCACCGGCGTCCTTCGAGGGTGGTAATCTACACTGTGTGGGAGGGTACGAGTTGTGCCAAGTCATACCACTGTACATACTGTATTCCCTGTTCTTTCCAAGTGTATGATGCTAGGCCATAACACTATTTTATACATCCCCTGTGCTTCCAAGTGTAGTATGAAACTAGGTTGTAGCACTACTATATTCCCTGTTCCTCCCCCAGTGCTGGATGCGTTCGGCAAGTTGCCGGCGTCGTTGGAGAGTGGTAATCTACACTGGGTGGGTGGGTACGAGCTGTGTCAGGCGCAGACTGTGACCCACTACTACAACATCTCCCTGCCTCACGAGCAGCTCAACTTCACCGGCCGCTACTGTAGGGTGGACGTCGGGCGACAAATAGTGAGTAGGGATACATACTTTGATACTTAAGTAGCTATGTAAGATATCTTTCGAAATTCAAAATCCTCCTGGAATATGCACCTTTGGAGCATTGTTTACAGTCTATCAATCTTACGGGGTTAATTATGTGCCTCTACATGGGTAAAATTCAACATGGGCGACACAGCGACACAGCCGTTTTAAGCCCTTTTAAAAATCGACAGACTCAGGAAAGTTAAGTATAAAAATCGACCCACAGGGATTTTTCTCTAAGTTCTTATATATCTAAAAATCGATACAATGACACGGTCCTTCTGCTATAAAACAACACAGCAACATGGTCAAAATTGTGGGTACCTGTGTAGAGGCACAGTTATATTTCAACAAAAACCTTAAAGGCTAAGATCTTGGTAAGCCCCAGGGACATTCGGAGTGGATCCAGAACAGGTACACAGCCCTATTTATAAGGGTGCTGGGGGTTTAAAGGATGCAATCTCAAGCATTCCCTTTCTCATTACTCACATTGTCCACCTGGTACTCAGATCCAGCAAATTTCCTAAACCCTGGAAAAGGGCTCTGGCCTCCCCACTACCAAAAGATCAACTCAGACCGATTTTCATTCTCCCACTGCCTTCAGAAAGCATAGTAAACTATTTCAGAAAAAAAAGCCCAATTGACTATATATTAGGCAAATATGTAGGCTACATGTGTGTCTTAGTTCATTTGATAAGCTGCATATGATTTAACCTCTATTGGAATTACATCAGTCATCTACACACCTTATGTCCCATTTACCTAATACTGACATCATCCATACACCTTGTGTTCTAGTTACCTAATGCTGACATCATCTCTACACCTTGATGTACAGTTACCTAATGCTGACATCATCTATAAACCTTGTTTACCAGTTACCTAATGCTGACATCATCAATACACCTTGTGTACCAGTTACCTAATGCTGACATCACCTATACACCTTGTGTACCAGTTACCTAATGCTGACATCATCTATACACCTCCAGTTACCTAATGCTGACATCATCTATACACCTTGTATTCTAGTTACCTAATGCTGACATCACCTATACACCTTGTGTACCAGTTACCTAATGCTGACACCATCTATAGTATTCTAGTTACCTAATGCTGACATCACCTATATTACAGTTACCTAATGCTGACATCACCTTTACACCTTATATTACAGTTACCTAATGCTGACATCATCTCTACACCTTGATGTACAGTTACCTAATGCTGACATCATCTATATATACACCTTGTATTCTAGTTACCTAATGCTGACATCACCTATACACCTTGTATTACAGTTACCTAATGCTGACATCACCTTTAAACCTTATATTCCAGTTACCTAATGAGACGGCATCAGGCTTGCTGCTGACGCTGGGGATGTGTGTGCCGTCTGTGTGCTCAGAGGAGAACGTGACAGCCTTCCTGTCAGACCCGGAGATAGGCAGAGGTGAGGAGTTGTGGGTTTTTAGGGAGCTTATCTAACATTTAATTATTATTGGGGGGGGGGGCATACAATAATTTGACTACTCTTGTAGGGGAAGGGGGCATTCGGATTTAAGCATCTCTGGTGTATTTGGGTTAATAAATCACATACATGTACTATATCAGTACTGTATGTGAACAATTTCTTTCAAAAAGTAGGGCATAATAATATAACAGTCAAGATTATGAAGTAAGATAATTTGTCGCAGTGCCACATTCTTCACAATATGCCTATGAACACAACGCTTTTGTGCTCAGGTACTTTAATGCTACAGGATGCAATAAGAGGGGGAGGGGTTGAAGGGGTTGGCCTATTTAAGGAAACTGTTTCATGCTTCATGTAAAGGCAGATTTACATATCTAGGCCTATCTGTACCTGTCAGGTTCCACCCGTATACTGGGCCTCATCCAGGGCCTCCTGGAGGCACGGATAGAGGACATCTTCTGTGGACACAACGGCATCAGTATCGGGGGCGACACCTCGTCTCTAGCCGCCACGTGAGTACTGCCCTCACTACACAGCAAATCGTGGTCACATTTGGCCATGATTGGCTAACTTTGGTCATCACTAAATTGGTCAAGACAAAACCTCACCAAAGTTGGCCAAATTATTCATGACCAAACCTCACCAAAGTAGCCATGTTCACATCTGTGGTTACAGCCGTGTCCATGGTTACAGCCGTGTTCACATCTGTGGTTACAGCTGTGTCAATGGTTACAGCCGTGTTCATGTCTGTGGTTAGAGCCGTGTCCATGGTTACAGCTGTGTCAATGGTTACAGCCGTGTTCATGTCTGTGGTTAGAGCCGTGTCCATGGTTACAGCTGTGTCCATGGTTACAGCCGTGTTCATGTCTGTGGTTACAGCCGTGTCCATGGTTACAGCCGTGTTCACATCTGTGGTTAGAGCCGTGTCCATGGTTACAGCCGTGTCCATGGTTACAGCCGTGTTCATGTCTGTGGTTAGAGCCGTGTCCATGGTTACAGCTGTGTTCATGTCTGTGGTTACAGCCGTGTCCATGGTTACAGCCGTGTTCATGTCTGTGGTTACAGCCGTGTCCATGGTTACAGCCGTGTTCATGTCTGTGGTTACAGCCGTGTCCATGGTTACAGCCGTGTTCATGTCTGTGGTTACAGCCGTGTCCATGGTTACAGCCGTGTTCATGTCTGTGGTTACAGCCGTGTCCATGGTTACAGCTGTGTTCATGTCTGTGGTTACAGCCGTGTCCATGGTTACAGCCGTGTTCATGTCTGTGGTTACAGCCGTGTCCATGGTTACAGCCGTGTTCATGTCTGTGGTTACAGCCGTGTCCATGGTTACAGCCGTGTTCATGTCTGTGGTTACAGCCGTGTCCATGGTTACAGCCGTGTTCATGTCTGTGGTTACAGCCGTGTCCATGGTTACAGCCGTGTTCATGTCTGTGGTTACAGCCGTGTCCATGGTTACAGCCGTGTTCATGTCTGTGGTTACAGCTGTGTCCATGGTTACGGCCGTGTTCATGTCTGTGGTTACAGTCGTGTCCATGGTTACAGCTGTGTCCATGGTTACAGCCGTGTTCATGTCTGCGGTTACAGCCGTGTCCATGGTTACAGCCTTGACCACGTGGTTACAGCCGTGTTAACATCTGTTTGTTCCTCACCCAGGATGTGGGTCACAGTAGTGTTACTGCATGTTTTTTCTAGCTCAAGATTGTGCTGGGGGTGTTCATAACATCTGTTTGTTCCTGTACAGGATCGTGCTGGGTGTGTTCGTCATCATGCTACTCATCGGTACTGTCTGGGACGGAGTGTTGCGCCCGCTGTGGTTACAGCGCTGCCTGGAGGCCCACACCCCAGACCCGGTCTACGTCTACCGCCCGGAGACGCCTCCCCCTCTGTACGAGGAGCTGACCGAGCCCAACCTGAGGCCATCCTTACAGCGCCCCCTCAGTGTGGCCTCCACCTCCGGGCTGGTCAACAACGACTTCAACTCCATCAAGGGCACTCAGTACTGGCAGCAGGGTCCAGGTATGTACACAGAAACTCCATCAAGGGCACTCAGTACTGGCAGCAGGGTCCAGGTATGTACACAGAAACTCCATCAAGGGCACCCAGTACTGGCAGCAAGGTCCAGGTATGTACACAGAAACTCCATCAAGGGCACCCAGTACTGGCAGCAGGGTCCAGGTATGTACACAGAAACTCCATCAAGGGTACCCAGTACTGGCAGCAGGGTCCAGGTATGTACACAGAAACTCCATCAAGGGTACTCAGTACTGGCAGCAGGGTCCAGGTATGTACACAGAAACTCCATCAAGGGTACCCAGTACTGGCAGCAGGGTCCAGGTATGTACACAGAAACTCCATCAAGGGTACTCAGTACTGGCAGCAGGGTCCAGGTATGTACACAGAAACTCCATCAAGGGCACTCAGTACTGGCAGCAGGGTCCAGGTATGTACACAGAAACTCCATCAAGGGTACTCAGTACTGGCAGCAGGGTCCAGGTATGTACACAGAAACTCCATCAAGGGCACTCAGTACTGGCAGCAGGGTCCAGGTATGTACACAGAAACTCCATCAAGGGTACTCAGTACTGGCAGCAAGGTCCAGGTATGTACACAGAAACTCCATCAAGGGCACTCAGTACTGGCAGCAAGGTCCAGGTATGTACACAGAAACTCCATCAAGGGTACTCAGTACTGGCAGCAAGGTCCAGGTATGTACACAGAAACTCCATCAAGGGTACTCAGTACTGGCAGCAGGGTCCAGGTATGTACACAGAAACTCCATCAAGGGTACTCAGTACTGGCAGCAGGGTCCAGGTATGTACACAGAAACTCCATCAAGGGTACTCAGTACTGGCAGCAGGGTCCAGGTATGTACACAGAAACTCCATCAAGGGCACCCAGTACTGGCAGCAGGGTCCAGGTATGTAACAGAGAAGGCACTCAGTACTGGCAGCAGGGTCCAGGTGGGTGCACAAAAAATCTAAATGTTCTGGCCCTTAGTCCGTAGTGGCTATCCCAGGTTTGTGATAGTCAGACATGATCAAGTGCTATACTGATGTTGCAGGTTCCTTAGTAGGGGGCACCATTGCTTGATCTGGTAACCGGCGAGATAAGCACTGATACAGCAATCACAATGGGTACAGGCTGTTACATAATGCCCCCTAAGAAATCTGTAGTGAAGGCCAGGGAATTTTCTCATTGGTTGATAATGCAACCGGCTAGACGCCTATACAAAAATGACTGATGCAAAACAACATATGACTAATGCCTTAGCCAAAAGGACTTCAGTGTGGTTGATATAACACTTTATAGTGACATAGTCCGATTTTCTCCCTAATTTTAAACTCTGTTCAAATGTGTTCCAAAATTTAGTGTGATATAACATTTGAAGGATGGAACACAATCATATATTCTCTATCAGGGTATTATGTGGCCCAGGTATAGTTTTATAGTGTTTATAGAATGGATGGAATTACAGCTTGTACTCCAAAAGTAGTAAATTGCCTACCGTAATTATCGCGTAGAAGCCGCGGCTAATACGAGAGTCAGATCGCCAGTGCGGCTTATAGGATCGGCACACAGTGGGGGTGCGGCTTATGCGCGAGTTTTTGCTACTATGGTACAGTACTAAAAGTAACCATAGTCAGATTGGTGGTGCGCCTTATAGGATCAGCCCAAAGTCAGGGTGCGGCTAATATACGAGAGTTAGGCTTATACGCGAGAATTTACGGTAAATGTTATCATGAGCTAAATTCTATGGAGTGAGATAGAACAAACTAAGTAACACAAAAAAAAGTTATTTTTTGGGGTCAGCACATCATGTTTCTTGGTCTTGATGATGCACCAATGCAGTACAAGGGAGTTACTCTCCAGGACTGCATTCATTCATAATACATAAGGGCATAGTAATGTAAAGGGGTTTTACAGGGGATTTCTCAATTGCATAACACAACTTTTGATTGCCTAGAACTGTTTTGTGATACTGCAGTAAAATATAAATTTATATTCTTTGTTAAATTTTGCACCATGTTATTCAAAGAGAACCTCCTTGCAGCTTACAGTGGCTTATATGATTTCTTAAAGTTAGGGGTGTGGCTACTATGCGAGTTAAGTTTATACAAGAGGTTTTACAGTAGCCACTTTGATTTAATCCCCGTTAGGAATCCTGGGCCGTATCGACCTGTTCCTGGTGGCCTTCTCCTTAAACACCAACCTACGGAGGCTGTTCAGCATTGACCGGACGTCAAACCGACTCAACGCGGTGGACGCGGTTAAGTTCCTGTCTGTCTGCTACCTTATACTGGGACAGTCCTACCTCCTGGGGCCGGTCGTCACCTTCGTCACTGTTATACGTAAGTAAATACCCGTAAACTTCACCAAAAAGGCAAAAAAATGACTTTTTGTTTGCCCTCATTTCGGTTTTTCAAAAGAATTTCCCCCCGACTTTAGAGCTCATTGAGCTCTATAAGATAAAAAAATAAATTACATTTAAACCATACCGGGAAAGAACATTGTACTTTCAGTTCCTACAATGAGGCCTCCTTCATCGTACAAATTTTATAGATTTGAAATTCATCTACTATTGTTTCAATAAAAAACGCCAGCTAATATGTGGTTTACAGTATGCTGACATTGTAGGTTTAAGAAAACAATGTATATTCCTTCAGTGATTTGAAGAATTATTGTTTATAATTTTATTCAATGAAACTGAGTTTTGAATTCCTCCCGGCAGCTAACACGTTGCCCATGCTGCAGACGTTACTCAAACAATGGAACTTCATGCCCGTCCTGGGATTCCACTTCTGTACTGACAGCTTCTTCGTCTGCAGGTAACGCATTTACCCCCGGGGGGGGGGCACTTAGGGAGTGGTCATTTTTTAACAACAGGGGGGGTCGGTGGATTTCCGCGCGAGCGGGTCGAAATTTTTTTGGTCCCCCCCGCGAGAGGGGTCAAAATTTTTTTGGTCCCCCCCTCCAGCAGGTTGAAGTTGAGCGTGGCCGAACCCTTTGAGCTATAGTAATGCGCGGGCTTTTCCGCTAAAAAGGGGTGTAATTTTTTGGGTTCCCCCCTCAAGAGGGGTCCAAATTTTTTTGGTCCCCCCCTTCAAGGGGTCCAAATTTTTTTGGTCCCCCCCCAAATCCACCAACCCCCCCCTGTTGTTAAAAAATGACCACTCCCTTAGTATATTTTGCATACACAAGGTTCCGGCTGGCAAGGGTTTTTTTTCAACAAAATATCCCTAGGCAAGGGTCCACTTTTGAGAAGAATTTCCCTTGGCAAGGGTCAACTTTTGCAAAATTTCCCTAAGCAAGGGTCATTTTGACAAAAAAAATCTTCTGAATCGACAACATTTTACCAAAATCTCTACTCATTTTCAAAATATCCCAATTAAAAGGTCCATTTTCACCAAAATCTCCCTAAGGGTTTTTTTCCTTCCAAATCTCTCTAAGCAGAAAAGCGTTTTGGCCAAAATCTCTGTATGAACTGGTTCATTTTGGAAATCTCCCTAAGCAAGGGTCAAGAGTTGCCAGGGGTCCAGCCGTACACCCCTGTCAAAAAAATATTGAGTGCCCCCCCCCCGGGCATTTACCACTGTGTCTCACCAAATCGATCCAAGTTAAAAGTCTATGACCGGGTTAGATCTATGACCAGCTTGAAAGAAAATGCTTTATTAAGGGCAGATCCAGATGGAAATCGGTGAAATAAGTTAATGGATTAGGACTCTATATTACTAATTTTACTTTTTTTTTCATATCTGCCCTAGCTAAACTGTTTTCTTTCAAGCCCAGTGTTTGCGAAAACTTTTTCATCCCACAGGAAATTCGGTCCTGCAAATTTTCAATGTTGAAGGACCGGCTACATTTTTGGAGGACCTAATAGCCACATATCTGATAATTTCTGCATTTTAAGTATAGAAGAGTTTTGTCCATTAAAAATATGTTTTAGTTGTAATCATGACCAATCAGGATAGATATATACTTTTACACAGTATATTTACACACATATTTTAGCTTTACTGAAGCCCAACTGAATTTGTTTACTTCAGAAAAGCCTAAAATGTGACTGGACATTCGGTCCTGCTATGCCGATGAATTTTAGAAGGACATTGCCACTGTCCTGCATGTTTTTGCAAAGACTGCAAGCCAGCATAGAACATAGATTGCAACTGGTGATAGAATGCACCTGGTCATAGATTGCACATGGTCATAGACTTTCAACTTGAATCAATTTGGCGAGATACAGCCTTACTTAGCTTTATAAAGTTTTCAATTTATTCTTTTAGGTGTGTAGAACCATTACCGTAAATTCCCGCGTACTACCCGCGGGTAGTACGCGAACAAAATCGCCAATGCGGGTTATAGGATTATCCCAAAGTCTAGGTGCGGGTAATACGAGGGTTTTTATTTTTTGAGATTTCAGAAATTGCTCTGAAATGACTCCTCGCCTTCCCAAGATAGAATGTATGGGGAGGGGGGGGGATGGGGCCAGATAGGGGGGGTGCAAGGTGTGACCGCCACAAAGCTAACTGCCTTGGGTAGGAGGGGGGGGGCTCAGCTCCTGGTACATGTAGGACCTTTAGGGGTTACAACTTTCTCCCCCCCCCCCACCCACTGACGCCATGTTAGCTTTGTGGCGGTCACACCTTGCCCACCCTACCTCATGTACCATGTATAGAGTGCATGTGGCTGCTCACAGAAGGGCTGGCGTAGGGGTGATATTTTCAAATTTTCCAAAAGTCTAGGTGCGGGTAATACGAGGGTTTTTACCCAGGAGCACTCAGACCCCCTGTGCGGGTTATATGATTCTCCCAAAGTCGGGGTGCGGGTTATATGCGAGATGCGGGTAGTACGTGGGAATTTACGGCAGTTTACTTGGAGATGTTGTTAGTATTGTATTTTATAGCCAAAACTACGAGCAATATTTCATACAATGTATTATTGATTTCATATATATCATATATAGGGACTCAGATTACTCATGCCTTGATAATAATCCCACAAGGGGGTATCACTCGGTTAATCCTGCTTCCCTCTGTACCATACCAAACCAGTAAAGGAAATATACTTCAGTGGTAGAGCAGTTTTTGGCAGGTGGAAGGCCCGGGGGGGAGGGGGGGTCACTCCACCATGTATTGGATAACCACTGCAGCACAACTCCTAAAAGCGGTAGCAGTGATTTTCCTGAAAAGGGGGGCTGTTAGATGTCGTCAAGGCCCTCATAAGTAGGGCGGTTAAATTAATATCATTACATTGAACAAGTTTTCTTGCTGAAAGGGATGAATAAAATTGAATTTTGTACAACATTCATAGAGACCTAAGCTTGTCATAAAAACGCCCTACCTCTGATAAATGGGGCAGTTAAATCTCCCAACCTCTGAAGAGTAGGGCGGTCAAATCTCCCATCCTCTGAAGAGTAGGGCGGTCAAATTTCCCTCCCTCTGAGAAGAGGGGCGGTAGGGCGGCAGTTGTTATCTACCCTCACAGACTCAGTGACCCCCCCGGGTGAAAGGCCCCCGGGTTCAAGTCCCGGTATTTCCAGAAACGTCCTTTTCAGAGAAACCATGTCCCTTATATATGTTCCATAATCTGTGATCTTGACTTCATAGACAAAGGTGCACGAGTAGAGTTCCTCACTGAGGAGTATTTCACGAGGCAAAACTGAGTGAAATAACCCTCAGTGAGGAACTCTATGATCGAGTGTTCTTTTGCGTTTATTTCATGTCATTATTAACAATACTTGTCAAAATTCCACTTAATTGCTCTAAAAAAGCTACTTTATAGTGGTTAAATCAACAAGTTAGATGATTTGACAGGCCGATAAATATATGATTGGGTTATTCTACGGGGTGTTAAATGCAGCCCTCCTTGGTTAAGTCAATGGGACTGCCATATTCACCATAAAATAAATCGTTGTACTTCTGCTACTACAGTGGGCTGCTGATGACCCTGTTCTGGTTCCGGCGCATAGAGAAGAACGCCGGGAAGCTCACACCGTGGTTAATCATCAGAAATATCCTGCACTTATATTGGCGGTAAGTGTGAAGTCAGCTACCATTTAAACATGACACTTGGATTGAGCATATCTGATGACAATATTAATTTTCCTAAAATTATGAGTCAAGATGTTCATAATGGTCATACTTCATTTGCTACATACATTATTCAATTGTGTTCCCTATTTGTATTTAGATGTATTCCTCAACTTTATGGCCAAGGTTCACATTTCTGAGGGCACAAACTAAGTTGCACCCATTGCCAATACACTGAAACAGGCCTCTAATCAATATCATTGCACCCATTACTTGAGTCTCCCACCGTTTCAGGATGATATTGTCAAGTTATGGAACAGTTTTAGTTAGGATTCACTAATCAGATACATCTGGATGTACCTTAAATTTTAGCATTATGGGAATAGTATACAACTGCACACATGTGAAGCCCAGTACTATACTGAAGATGATGATGCAGAATATGATGATGATTTCCCCCCTGCTAGGTTGATGCCTGATACGATAATTATGATGATGATGAATTCTCCCCTCAAGTTGATTCCCAGTGTGATGATGATGATTATGATGATCATATCTCCCCTCAGGTTGATGCCGAGTAGGCTATGATGATGATCATTATGATGATGATGATGATGATCTCTCTCCCTCAGGTTGATGCCGAGTATGATGATGATAATGATGATGTAGTTGTTGTTGTTGTTGTTGTTGATGATGATGATGATGATGATGATGATGATGATCTCTCTCCCTCAGGTTGATGCCGAGTATGATGATGATCATGATGATCTTCGTGGTGTACTACCGGTTCCTTGCGAGTGGCCCGCTGGCAGCCAAGTCGATTCCGTTTGCCGACAACTGTAAACCCAACTGGTGGACCAACCTGCTGATGGTGCAGAACCTCGTCAACCTAGACCAACAGGTGCGGCCGGGAACGCTTTGTTTGTTTTTTTGGGTTACGCTTTAACATTGCTTCAGGGAGTGGTCATTATTTATCAACAGTGGGAGAAAAAAATGTCGACCCCTCTGGAGGGGGGAGTAGAGAAATTTCACCTTTTTTTTTTTTACCGAAAAAGCCCATGCATTATATAAAAATTTACAAGGGAAATCCCTCAACCACCCTGTTGTTAAAGAAAAACCACTGCCTGAATGAACCAAGCCCATTTGCCATCATGATGCATCCAAGCAGCCCTGGCAAGTTCTCAACGGCGTTTATAAAAAATGTTACATTCACAACATCAGAATCTCTAATTCAAACAGTATACTAGAGGCCCTGGTTCCAGAATCCAGATTCAGTGTGCTTAAATCCTAATTCGTTAAACTTAAAACCCAATTCAGTGTACTTAAATCTTAAGTCAGTGTACTTAAATCCTTATTCAATGTACCGTAAATGCACGGATTGTAGCAAAGATGGGCACCTGGCCATAAAACACAGTAGAACGGCGGGGAACTAGCGGACCGTTAGTGGCGCCCTGATTGGTCAATCGGTGGTCACGTGACTTGCTAAGGCAGGTAGTCTTAGTGGTGCAGCCCCCCTTTAAATATCAAATTCTTTCACCGTTCCTCCTGTACTGTTTCAGTGCATGGCGTGGACATGGTACTTCTCTGCGGTGTTCCAGCTTCACCTTGCTGCCATCATCATACTCACCATCCACTACTTGTAAGTTTACACAATATTTATAGATAAACACAATAATTCTGTCCAGCTCAAAATAATATGCATACTCATTAATGTAGTGGGCCTTTACTTTAGGGAACAGGTACATATTTTACTGTTTAGGCATAACTTCCAGTGGGGAAGTTATCCTTATATTGGTGGGACTAACGGTGCCCCCTGGTGCCTACACTGGGAAGCATTGGAACTCTTCACCGTAGGAGGCGGGTAGCACCATAAGACAAGCAAGCAGCAAGCAAGCGGAGCTACAGCAACTTTTTTTTAATATTCTAAATAAATAGGCCCGGTCACATTGTGACAAACGGTTAGCACCATATCCTAGTTGTGTCAACCTTAACTCACAGACTGTGGTATTCAGTAATATTGATAATCCTAGACTATCCATAGTGAGGGCCTAAATCTCACCTCCTCCGATACCACTGCGCCACTCCCGCACATTCTGCTCTATAACCATGTTTCCCCCTGGCATCTTAAATTGTCATGTTGTTTAGTTTTAAATAATTCTGTGTTTTTTCCTTCCCAGTTCCCTACTTGTACCTTACATTGACATGGTGCCTCGTCTTACACCTTCTGTGTTTCCACCTTCCCAGTTCCCTACTTGTATCTTACATTGTCATGGTGCCTAGTCTGACACCTTCTGTGCTCTCCTTCCCAGTTCCCTACTTGTATCTTACATTGACATGGTGTCTAGTCTTACATCTTCTGTGTTCCCCCTTCCCAGTTCCCTACTTGTATCTTACATTGACATACCGTAAAACCTCGGCTATAAGCCAAATTTCATTTGGCGTTTTTATTAGCTATAAGCCAAATTTTAAGCCCCAAACTCCCATTTGGCTTATAGGCGAGGTTTTAATAATGTAGAAACATAGTGAAAACAAATTTCAAGCACTTTGGTTATAAGCCGAATTTTTACTCCCAAACTCACATTCGGCTTATAGCCAAGGTCGGCTTATAGCCAAGGTTTTACGGTAGTGTGTAGTTGTCCACCTTCTGTGTTCCTCCTTCCCAGTTCCCTACTTGTATCTTACATTGTCATGGTGTCTAGTCTTACACCTTCTGTGTTCCTCCTTCCCAGTTCCCTACTTGTATCTTACATTGTCATGGTGTCTAGTCTTACACCTTCTGTGTTCCTCCTTCCCAGTTCCCTACTAGTATCTTACATTGACATGGTGCCTAGTCTTACACCTTCTGTGTTTCCTCCTTCCCAGTTCCCTACTTGTATCTTACATTGTCATGGTGCCTAGTCTTACACCTTCTGTGTTTCCTCCTTCCCAGTTCCCTACTTGTATCTTACATTGTCATGGTGTCTAGTCTTACACCTTCTGTGTTCCTCCTTCCCAGTTCCCTACTAGTATCTTACATTGACATGGTGCCTAGTCTTACACCTTCTGTGTTTCCTCCTTCCCAGTTCCCTACTTGTATCTTACATTGTCATGGTGCCTAGTCGTACACCTTCTGTTTCCTCCTTCCCAGTTCCCTACTTGTATCTTATAGATATGAATGTATACATTTCACGGTAATTTTCAGAGTGTTAGATAAACCACAATAAATCCATCCGGCTTAATATAATGTGCATATACACAGCCAAAAATGATTATCTCATTTCAAGAAAATAAGATTATTAAAATCGTCTGGCGGACAAACCATTTTTTTTCTTCTTAAAACAAGTGGTTTGTCCACCAGACAAGTTCAATAATCTTATTTTCATGAATTGAAATAATCATCTTTGGCTGTGTACTCATTAATGTAGCGGGCCTGTATTTAAGGGTGCAGGCACATATCTTATTATGGATAATCCCAGAGTATCCATAACAAGGGCCTAAAGCTCACCTACTCCGATACCACTGCGCCACTCCCGCACTTTCCGCTTTATAACCATGTTTCCCCTTGGGGTCTTACATTGACATGGTGCCTAGTCTTACACCTTCTGTGTTTCCTCCTTCCCAGTTCCCTACTTGTATCTTACATTGTCATGGTGCCTAGTCTGACACCTTCTGTGTTTCCACCTTCCCAGTTCCCTACTTGTATCTTACATTGTCATGGTGTCTCGTCTTACACCTTCTGTGTTCCTCCTTCCCAGTTCCCTACTTGTATCTTACATTGACATGGTGTCTCGTCTTAAGCCGGTGATCCACTGCCATGAATTTGTTGCAAGTGTGCCCGTGCGAGAGAGCCTTGCCGATCCACTCGCAAAAAACAAAACTTTTAGATTTCTGCGAATTTACTCACAAGCCGCACGGCCCTCGTGATGACGCTGTTGCAGGGACTCGCAGCAGCTGATCCACTGATAGAACGTTCTCTCTGTGTGTACTCACACGGGTCACATTTGCAGCATAATCGCAGCGATTTCGGGGCAGTGCATCACCGCCTTTACTTGTTCTGTGTTCTTCTTCCCAGTTCCCCGCTGGGCTCTTACATCGGCATGGCGGCCGTGGCTGCAGCTCACTACAGTGGGACAGCAGTCCAGACCAGCAACATGTGAGTAGCTCCTTATATTGTGGTTTCACTGCTGTATCACAGTTATATCACTTTTATATCACTGTTATAACCACAGGTTTTAACAAGACCTCAGCTTGGCGAGTGTGTAGCACAACATACACTAGGGCATGCATTAACACCATCTAGTGTATGTAGTGTGCACAACATACACTAGGGCATGCATTAACACCATCTAGTGTATGTTGTACACACTACTGGTCTGTACTAGTCTAATTGTCACGTCCAAAGACCAGGGTGGACTTCTAGTTGCACACCTTCCCATGTTACCCCATATAGCCTACACACTCGCCAAGCTGAGGTCTTGTTAAAACCTGTGGTTATAACATGTTGATTTAACCATTATTTGATGTGTTTTTATATAACTGATCTTTTATGTACCATTTGTATTAGTAGTATCACCCCTGCAATACTGTGAGAATGAATTTAAAAAAAGCTGGATTTAACATGAATGGTTGGCTAACATATGACGATTAACTGGACTAAAAGTTGCGTTGTCTCTCAGTCTTGGCTTTTTTCTAGATGTGTTCTCATGTGAGAGGTAAATGAACTCTAGTGTCTTAGTTTCTGTAACTCTCATAGTGAGTCTTGTCAACAGGCATTCAGTGGTTGTGGAAAGTAGCAATGAGTAGTAATTTCTGTTTCTCCTTGACAGTCTGCAGGAAGGCATCCTTGGCAGTTTCCGTACGTGGAACAACTACCACTACATCACGCCGTGGTGCCACGCGGGCTCCTACGTCACCGGGATGGCACTCGCACTCATACTCAGGGGCTACGACTTCAAGGCCAACATCAACTTTGTAAGTACAGAAAAAGCGTCTCGTGCAGTCTTTGTGGAAAATAAATTCACTGTGCTGGATATTCAGTCCTACTATATCTAGTCATTCTGCCGGACCAGAGCTGTTTTAGGCGGGCATGTATAGATGCTTAAAGGTATACAACACAATCTACGCATATGGCACCTGGTGGCAAAAAACACAACTACCTGCAACCATGATATTTGCAGATTTCTCTTACTTATATGTCATGATCTTCCTTAATCTACCCTTTAAGGGCAGTATCTTGGCATTTTACATTTTTTGATCACTTTATTTCTGTTTTGCCATGCCCATAGGCTCATACAGTACAGAGAATAGTTTTTATTTTGATTAATTCAGGATAAGTTAATTTTGCCTGTGACCCTATATATTTTTTTGTTTTTAACATGTTCCTTATGATCATATAAATGCATGCCTGCATCTTCATTGAGAAATTGTTGGGAGATTTTTTCCTATGTGGAAAATTGTAGAAAAATATGATTTTCTCATGAAAGACAAAAGAACAAATGAACCCCGTGACATAGTCTTTTCTTTGTGTGACATAAGCATCAAGCTAATATCCCTAAGAGTCATTAAGGAAAATTGTTGGTCAATCTAGAATTAACTGAATTGTGTTGTATACCTTTAAGTGCTTCCAGCTCTTCAATTCAATACTGCATGAATATTCACACAAGATTGCGGAATTTGCAGATTTTACGGAAATATTAACAGCGCGGTTGACCTGATTGTGACATATACATTTATATGTTATACCTCCCTAACTTAGATGCTGTGGGGAGGGTTGTGGTAGTCAGTCTAATTATGACATGTATGTTCATATATATTTACATAATATCTCCCTACCCCAGGCCCTGGGTGCATTAGGCTGGATTGTGGCGGTGGGTCAGATCATACTAATAACATGGATCCCCTATGACATGTACATATATATATGGCTATATCTCCCTCACCCACGTGCTGCGCTTTGTGGGTTGGATTTTACGGCGGTCGGTCTGATCATTATAATATTATGTATTTACACCACAGTTGGTTGAGAGAACAAAGAAATGGCCTGACTGTATTTTACATACATGGCTGTATGTGGATGTGGTCCATTAAGCATGCTCTCCTACTGTGGGTGTAAGTCAGATGTGATATGCGTGACTAGCTGCATGAGTGTTATAAGCCTTGGACAATGGTAATTATCTGTGACTGGCACCTGGAGAATTACCCTGTTCTTGGCATATAACACTTATACAGCAAGTTACTTGTACCATATCTAATATATATATATATCATGTATGTTATATCCCACTACCCAAGGTGCGATATAAATGTGTTATACCTCCCTACCCTAGGTGTTGCGTGCTGTTGGCTGGATCGTAGCGGTCGGTCTGATCGTGCTAGTGACGTGGATCCCCTATGACATGTACAAGGAGCTGAACACCAGGAAGTGGTCTCTGAGCGGTCAGGTGGCCTACGACACACTCTCACGCACCGCCTGGTCCCTGGGAGTCGCATGGATCATCTTCGCAAGTGTGACTGGGAATGGTGGTAAGTTGTTAACCCTTTAACTCTTTAGGGACAACACTAAAAGATGATATTTGTCATTATGATGCACCAATACAGCATAATGCTTGAATGCAGCACTGGCAAATTATTACTTGCCAGGGCTGCATCTATGTATTATGACGACCAATTGCATGTCCATGACACACACTGCAGTACAGTATTGTTGTGGCGGGTCGTTTCAGTTTACATTTGTGTTGTCTCTTCCAGGTTTTATTGGCTCGGTGTTGTCATGGCGGGTGTTCCGGTTGTCTGTAATATTGTGTGTACATTTACAGGTTTTATTGGCTCGGTGTTGTCGTGGCGGGTGTTCCAGCCGCTCAGTAAGATGACCTACTCTGTCTACATCCTGAGTTGTCTGTAATATTGTGTATACATTTACAGGTTTTATTGGCTCGGTGTTGTCGTGGCGGGTGTTCCTGCCTCTTAGGAAGATGACGTACTCCATCTACATCCTGTGTTTATTACAGGTTTTATTGGCTCGGTGTTGTCGTGGCCTGTCTTCCAGCCGCTCAGTGAGATGACGTACTCCGTCTACATCCTGAGTTGTCTGTAATATTGTGTGTACATTTACAGGTTTTATTGGCTCGGTGTTGTCGTGGCGGGTGTTCCAGCCGCTCAGTGAGATGACTTACTCAGTCTACATCCTGAGTTGTCTGTAATATTGTGTGTACATTTACAGGTTTTATTGGCTCGGTGTTGTCATGGCGGGTGTTCCAGCCGCTCAGTAAGATGACTTACACCGTCTACATCCTGAGTTGTCTGTAATATTGTGTGTACATTTACAGGTTTTATTGGCTCGGTGTTGTCGTGGCGGGTGTTTCAGCCGCTCAGTAAGATGACGTACTCCGTGTACATCCTGCACGCTATAGCCATCCTGCGTTACATGTACAGCCGCATGTCACTCCTGTACGTCGCCGAGAACGAAATGGTATGCAGTTTTTGAAACATTTTTACTTTTCCATTCACTTCATTAATCTTGTTCATATTGATAGAAAATGAGTCGTAAGAACTTATTTAGTACTAGTTTTGGGTCCGCTTCATATTAAATCTGTACATATTGGAATCTACCATAATGTAGCATTGAAGCAGCATTTCAAAAGTGTCGTTTTTCATTTTAGTGCCGAGAAATCACATTTTGAAATTACTCTGAGGCAAATCCTGTGCCGCAGACACACAAAGCATCCAAGGGCACAACTAGTTTCTGAGTTGTAACTTCTGGACACAGCTGCCAAAATGGAGATTTTGGCTGATTTCTCCAAAGATATATACTTTATGAACTTTTATCTTCTGCGTATTTCTGATATCTTCACCCATAACTCATTATCATTTGCTTTCAACACATTGTTGCAGCTCAGGATGTCAAATCCCATTCCAAATTTCTGAAATGAGATTTTGGTACTTCTTATGAGCCCGGATCAAAAAAGATGCAAACAACCGTCTTGACACTGTTTACCCCATAAAGCCGCACCCTATCAGTATATAATCATGTTTGGTATCAAATTAAAGCTGCTTATATTATTTGTACTCGTAAGCTGCGGCTTCTATGCAAGACTTTATAGTATTGTAGGGGTCAGAGTCCCCGTGCCTCGGTGGTAAATCCACAAGGGGGTATCACTTAGGTAATCCCGCTCCCCACTGAGCCATTCTGATCTAGTCATGTGAGACACGGTCTATCTGATAGGGATGTAGCTCTGTGGTAGAGCAATCGTTTGGCAAGTGGAAGGCCCAGGGTTCGAGTCCTGGTGTCTCCGAAAACGTCATTTTCAGAGAAACCTTGTCCCTCACAGTATCTTTAATAAACATTAATTTTCTCTAACATCTGTCCTAATTACATCACCCCACTCTCGTCCCCCAGGTGTACCTGTTCTTCGGTAACGTGGTGATGGCGCACATCTACGGCCTCATCTGCTGCATGCTGTTTGAGTACCCCTTCCGTGGTATGGAGAGGATGCTGACATGCAGGTAGGTATAGCAATCTGGCACTTGGATTGGTCTCAGTGCTAAACTAGCCAACTTACCATGGGTTTCCAAATACGATAGAGATGGGAGGGTACTGCGGTCGTACTCTATTTTTGCTGGGTATATAAAAAGTATAAAAAATACCACCCGAGGCTGAATATTGACTAATATATTACTTGTCAAATGAAGGCTCTTAATGAGGCCAAAAAAAGTTTGTTTCAGGTAAGATGGCAAGAAAATGTGGGTCGGTAGGTCGGATTTTTTTTTTAAACTTTTTTTTTAACATGAAAGTACTACCCAGCCTCTCCGAAGACTCTAAAATTGACCAAAAAAGGGTAAAAATTTCTTCAAAATTGCATAAAAAAACATATGGTCGGTCCTGTTTTGATAGGGTTGGTCAGGTGACCTGAAACAAACCTCTTTTTTTTTGGCCTGAGCTATACATGAATATGGCAATATCAAAACATTTTAAATATGCTAATCCCCAACAAATTTTCTAAAAAAACGTTCAAATTTAGAATTTTGTATTTCTGATGTACATTTACCATACATCCCTACAGGACGCGTCTGGAGGCCATGCTGAGTGGCACCCACCCGCCCGTCACCGGGGAGCAGCACAAGGACACCAAACCTCCCCTACCCCGGGTACCCACCATCAGTAAGGCACCCTCAGGGAGGTCTAATGACATAGAGCTACACACAAAGATGTGATGTGAGGGGATTAATGCCCTAATCCTCTAAGGGCGACTTTAATGCATGATGCCTAATTTAGGGGCTCCATTATGCTTTAATGCCACATCTAAAGGCTCTATCACAGTAGGCACAAAACATTCAATCATCATTGACAAATGATTGTCATCATTTATTCAATGTTGATTTAATGTTAGTTCAATGTGGAGGCCAAACCCACTGTCAGCAAGACACGCCCATGATCTTCTGTGTGCATTCTAAAGGATGGGACGATTAAAACTACAGGAAATATGAGTTGAGTGTTAATGCATGTGGGTGTGTGTTGCATAGCGCTGCCTCTGAGGAAGAATTACTTTTGATATTTCACAGACTGGATTTGCCAGGATGCTCATCGACGCCATCGCAATACCATGATTATATTAGCTTGTTCTACTATAGCATTACTGGAACTGCCAAGGATGCCTTCCTAAACAGGGTGAAGGCAGTAATAGTCACAGTAACAGTAGCATGTACTAATTCACTGTAGGCATATCAAGACATACTAGCAAAAGCAATGTGACACAGTATCCACTTTGCTGTAAGAAATCTGAGAACAAAGCAATGTTGTCATCTTGAACTTGTTAAAGGGCAAATGTGATAATATAACAGGCTGTATCGTTACAAGACACCGGTTGTTATCCCTATGGCTTTGTCAAAGCTGAAGATGCAATCATTGACAAACTATAGGGCCTACTTAGAGCAAACACAAGCTACACATAAGGCTATATGTATGTGTGAAGGCAATAAGGATGTACAGTATCAATAACAATTAGGTCATAATGTGCTTAAGTATGTGCTTCTGTGGAATTTCACACAGATTATTACCAGTATAATATTTACATATGAATTGGTAGTTATATAGCGAAAAGATATTTGTATTGATTTTTGCAAATGGTCATATAAAATCACGAATCAGGCATGAACTATTGTATAACAATTAACAGATAAAATCTATGAGAATACCTCAGCATTTCAGAGGACAGTTCATCAGTGTGAATATAGGTGCACATAATCCTTGCCCAAAGGGCAATCAATATATCAATATAATTTATTGGAAGGAATAGATAAATAAGGGAGTGGTCATTTTTTAACAACAGGGGGGGTTGGTGGATTTGGGGGGGGGACCAAAAAAATTTGGACCCCTTGAAGGGGGGTGGACCAAAAAAATTTAGACCCCTCTTGAGGGGGGGACCTAAAAAATTACACCCCTTTTTAGCGGAAAAGCCCGTGCATTACTATAGCTCAAAGGGTTCGGCCGCGCTCAATTTCAACCTGCTGGAGGGGGGTACCAAAAAAATTTCGACCCCTCTCGTGGGGGGGACCAAAAGAATTTCGACCCGCTCGCGCGGAAATCCACCGACCCCCCCCCTGTTGGTAAAAAATGACCACTCCCTAAAGCCAGCTTGGTGTTAGTTGCTGGGTACTGCTGTGTGAGAAAATTACTTATTGTATGTAATTCAAGATTAATTAGAAGTTAATTAGTGTCATGGGGTATCATTCTTTGGTGAAAACTCCTCACTCTCCTAAGTTCGATGTTTGGGTTCCTCGGAGTACGGAGGAGGCCATATGCATCATACCTGCATTGTGGACAGGAGAAGATGTATTTGTACCGTGAGACACTTACCATGTAACAAAATAGCAGTGTAAATAGTTAGTGTAGGTACACAGGAGAATCAACTGTGGATCTACGGTAGAATCTACTGTAGAATGGATTTACAGTAGAACCTGCTGTAGGCTTATAGTAGATTCTATTGTTTACCTACAATAAACTGTACACCTACAGAAGAATCTACTGTACACCTACAAAAATGGCAACCAACTCTTTACAATAAGGCTATGGGGCAGCCATTACAAAACTCTCCGTGCAATAAGATTGTATACACATTACTACCCTTCAATACCATTGTACATGTGTTGTATTCCCGAGACAGTAACACACGATTCCCACAGTAAACCTTACATAACCCCTCTATGGTGCTCTGAATACAAGTATGTATATATCATGTATAGACACAGTCGTCACAGTGTACAGAATAAAGAGATATTATACAGACAGTTTTTGTGTGTTTTAATCAATAACCAGTCTTTGCAAAAATATGCAGGACAGTGGCAATGTCCTTTTAAAATGTCACCCGTCCAGCAAATTTATAAGTGTAGCAGGACCGAATTTCCAGTCGCATGTTGGGCATAAATGATTACAAATAAATTGTATCTTTAATGGACAAAACTCTTCTATACTCAGAATACAGAAATCATCAGATATGTGGCTATTGGGTCCTCCAAAAATGTAGCCAGTCCTTCAACATTGAACCTTTGCACAACCGAAGGTCCTGTGAGATGAGAAAGTTTCGCAAAGACTGATAAGGCCAAAAAAAAAGAAGGTGTGTTTCAGGTTACATGGTCTGAAAATCTAGGGTAGGTAGGTCGGAATTTTTTTTTTTTTTTTTTAAATATTTTTTTTTACTTTAGCCTGAAAAGTACCCAGAAATTGACTCACGAACTACGATGCCGACTCGCCGACGACCGCCTCGACTCGTGAACTATCAGATCGACCCTTAAATAGCCCCAAAATGTCCCAAAATATAAATATTTTTTCAAAATTGCATAAAAATTTCCAGGGTCGGCCCTGTTTTGCTAGGTAGGGTCGGGTAACCTGAAACAAACCTTTTTTTTTATTTGGCCTAACCATGTAAGATATAAAGGAAATTTAACCAGGAAGAGTAGCTCCAACGGGTTATTGGTTACCATGGATTCAGGTGGGGACGGTGGACTGTCTAGTCCATCCACCAGGGGGCACCACATGCCATAGAATACCAGGAATCTGCAGTAGTCCTATATAAAAACACTCTTTTGTTCTCAACCATTACTCAAAACATTTAAAGTTTACATGACAATCTTAGAACTTTGAGGTATTCTGACATACAATGTATTCCTTCTTTGGCCGAGGCATTACACCATACACGCACGCCCGGGATAGCTCTCCTAGGTGCGCGGACAAATGTGAACAGCGCAATTTTAACACTGAATCCTGATCATCATAAAATTAATATAAATCTTCCTTAACACAGAATTAAGATTGTCTTAATTATCTTAAAATTAGTCTTAATCGTATCTTAACCTAGCTTAATCCTATCTTAAACTACACATTCCATTGTAGGATAGGCTAGTCGACTAGTATGTAAAGAGAGGCTCTACCCCCCAACCCCCGTTTTTTTATGTTTTTTTCTTTCTAGGCAAATTAAGACATTTTAAGATGTAAGATTAAGATTGCGCTGTTAACGTTTGTCCGCACACCTGGGAGAGCTATCCCGTATTTGCACCATGTACAGGGTATGAGGCCATTGGGGGAGGGCTAACCCTGAGAAATATTGAGCAACCTCTCACATAAGATAAAACCACTCCTCACAATTAATAGTAATATTCAATATATTAGCCAATGAACAGCCAGAACGCTCATCAGTACAGACCTAAATAAATTAAGGGACAACTCATTTATTGCCACATGGGGGGGGGGAGGGGGGTTTGTTGATATAGGGGGCTCATATTGAAAAAAAGGCCGCTTGGGGGGGGGGGGGTTCAGACTAGATTTGGTCTATCAAATCAATCGTGATCACACCTTATTCCACCAGCATATGCAATATTTTTGTTGTGGGGCGGGTGTTGGGGGGGGGGAACATTTTGGAAAAGTAGAATTTAGTAGGGGGTTGAGATTACTTTTGGCTAATTGGTGGGGGGGGGGGGGGGTCGAAAAAGAAGCCTATGTAGGCAAATCCACCTAGCCGCCCAGGCTAGTACTAAATAATTGGTTCCGAACTGACACTCTGACACTGACCACGAGGGTGGGGGGCATGTTAGGAGACGTGCATGGGGTATACGGAGGAAAGCCTACATGGTATGGGGGCCGCCATTTTCTAACTGTCCCCTGACTCCAGAGCAGAGCATGGAGGGTAATGTTGTTCACACCTGTGAAATATGGCCACACATAAGGCTGATAGGTGGCATCCCACCCTTATCTTGATAACCTTAATCACCTCCCCATTGTCTCAGGTGTGAGGTGAGGGTCTTAGCCTGATTGGGAGACAATGCATTGAACACACTCTGACTGATTGACATTTCAAGGAGAATCCATGCATCTAATTTATAAAGAAGATAGATAGTAAATGAGAGAGAATTAACCCTGCAAAGTAAACTGCACAAAGAGGGAAAATGGAGGCTTGACACACGACTACCTGAGCCAGTCTTTGCAAAAAACGTTTTCATCCCACAGGCCATTCGATCCTGCGAATTATCAATGTTGAAGGACTGGCTACATTTTTGGAGGACCAGATAGCCACATATATCATGATTTCTGCATTTTAAGTATAAAAGAGTTTTGTCCATTAACAATACAATTTATTTGAACTCATTCATGGCCAGATCAGGATAGATATATAGTTTAACACAGTATATTGACATACATATTTCAGCTTTAGAAGCCCAACTGAATTCTTCTAGATCAGAAAAGCTCAATATGCAAATGGACATTTGATCCTGCTACACTTGTAAATCTGCTGGACCGGTGGCATTTTAGAAGGACATTGCCACTGTCCTGCATGTTTTTGCAAAGACTGCTGAGCCTCCTGGTGCATGCATTTAGAACCAGCACAGCCCCCCCCCCCCCCCACCCGTATACAGCATAAGGTGGCGGTGGTGAGCTAATGTTGGTGTAAGGTGGTTAAATATGAGGTCAGTTAGCACCTCACAACCTACTCAGTACAGTCAATGTTTACCCTTAGTGAGGGTCCCCATAGAGCACAGGCTTAAACTGATCAGGTCGGTTATACTACTGGTGGATAACTGTATACTAGCACAAGGCATGACAGAGATAGTTGGTGAATGGTGAAAATCACGATAAAATGGTGAAAATCACCACTTTTTGGTAACTTTGCAACTTTGAAGAGCTCTGTAGACCTTAAAAATTTGAATGTCACTAAAATGAGAGAAAGGGCTCCAGGAAATCACATCTAGATTAGTTTACAATCATTAGATTACATAATTACATCATATTTCAATCCCATATTGCACTTGTAATGAAAAGAAGCTAAAAAAGAACGTTTTTGTTCCATTTTGGTTCTACTGCTTTCAAAAGCTCATAAAATGGAACCAATTTGAAAAAGCCATTAAATACAGTCAACTCGATGTGTTATACACATAATTCCACCCTCTCTGTACGTAAAAACACATGGAATATGTTCTTCTGAATTGCTGTGGAGACCTCCCTTAAGACTTTCTATCACTCATTTTATTTCAATTTCTATCTACATCTGCCCTAAAATAACAGTTTTCTTTCAAGTCCGTCATAGATTGCACCCGGTCATTGATTGCACCCGGTCATAGATTGCACCCAGTCATAGACTTTCAACTTGGCTCAATTTCGTGAGACACAGCCTTGAGGGAGTCGTCATTTTTTGACACCAGGGTGGGGTGGGTAAGATTCGGCACGAGTATGCCAAATTATTTTGTCTTCCCTCCTTTTTGTCACCCCCACTCCCCCCTGGCGGGCTGCAAATAGCGGTGTGTGCACCCCCATTGAAGCAGAGTAACAAGCAGGCTTTTTCGCTCAGGTCATATTTTTTTACCCCCCCCCCCCTGTCAAGAGGGGTTGGGATTACTTACTCCGCCCCCTGGTCAAGGGGTCTAAATGTTTTACCCTCCACCTCCACCCCACAAAAAATACCCACTTCCACCCCTGTTGTTAAAAAATGATCACTTCCTAACAGCACAGGAACAGGCGCCCATAATGCTAACATTGGCATTCCTCAGACATGGTGGCACAAACTCAAACTACACTTTTGAACAGTAACTGGTAACACCTCCACACTAAACAATTAGACTATAAAATGGGTTATGAGGGGCATGGAGTATGGAGCTCCCATAGCTTTAACATAGAAAGGGCCACCATGTAATAAATAGACAAAGGTGCACGAGATTTTGGTCTGTTGGTGTTTTTTTTCCACGCATTGACCCTCGGGCCGTATTTCACCAGGCCGTAGGCCAAGTGAAATGCGGCCCGAGGGTCAATAAGTGAAATAACCCACCAACAGACCAAAACAAATATGCCTTTGTGTTTATTTTTAAAAAATCTTTTTCGATTGAAATTAAATCATTAGGGCCTTTAGGGGGGTTGAGGGGTTAAAATAGCTTTTTTGTACTCCGTTCAAATGTAAACAAACCGCCATTTTTTTATGACGTCACAGGCCGTGAAATACGGAAGAGGGTTATTTCACGGGGGGGGGGGGGGGTAATACAGCCTTCCTTGATTAAGTCAATGGCACTGCAGTATTCCATAAAAAATAAAAAGATGAACTTATAGACCTAACATGTGAGGTCATGTTGGTGTTTACACTTTTTAAAACCACTTTAAAGTAGTCAATGTTTGGCAGCGTTCTATCATAAGAGGCCTAATTCCTGTGTCACTAAAGGACACCACCCCAGCCGGTCCTACCTGTAAGGGGACTCCACACCCACACACACCAGGCCTATTGACTTGCACTGGGGGCTCTTACAAAACGTATAACCATAGCGCAAAAAGAGGATGTTACAAAATAATTTTTTCACGTTGTTTTCAAGGGGCTATTACAAAACGAAATTTACGTTATAGATTTTTTTACTTTATAGATACTTTTTAACGTTATGGACTCCATTTTCTCCCACCTCCTTTTCAGGAAGTGTGCAAAAAATGTGTAAATTAGCCTAAATTAGCCTTTTTTTAAGAGCACAGCGTAAATCTGATATTTAAGCTAATATCTACGTGATTTTTTAAACACTAACGTAAATTAAAAAAAAAGAATTAATCATAACGTAATTACGTTCCATAAGGTAGATTTCGTTTTGTACCAGCCCCCAGTATATAAGGAGACTTGCTCTAGTCCCTCACAGGTACCCAAACACACCGTGTAGAGGACAAACTCAAACAGTAAAGTCCCCCCTCATGCTACTGAGGAACCCATGTGGTGTTCTATCACGTGACCTCACCCTAATGTAGCCCATGTCATGTGACCACAGAGTGGGCCGTGGAGTTGTGAAGAACGGCTGCCATTTTCTTCAGCGCTCTCTATAGGGAAGCATAGTCTCGTTACGTGATAGCTAACTTTCTGACTTTTGGGCCTTTATGGGAACCGCAATATTGCCGCAAGTTTGATGGATGGGGTGACAATTTTGTTTCCATATATCTCCACTAATACCGGCAATTGAGTTTTAATATTTCATATCTGAGACCTATTTAATGGCCCTAGACCCCTAAATTCGATATGGCGACATGGGCATTTCTTAAAATCGACATGCGACATGAGGCCTAGTGACATGCGACATGAGGCTTAATGACAAGGGACATGGTAATTTCTTAAATTGACATGGGATATGAGCATTTTAAGCGACATAGACATGTGACATGGTAATTTCTTAAATCCGACATGCGACATGGGGACCCCCCCATCAAGGGCCCCTATTTAGCCTACCCTACATGGAAATAAGTTTAGCTAGAAATTACAACAATATTTGATCGCAAGACTTTCTTACCGTGAAATAGTGACTCTTGTCAATGGATTTTGTCTGTGGAAAAGTGGAGCGAGTGACAAACACTTTATTTTTTTTACCCAGCCTCCAACAAAAGTTTTTAGTGGACCTTTAACATAAACCATTATTGGTTGATCTGGAAAACTGGAAGGAAAATTTGAAAAAGAATTTTCTCAATTTTGAAAAAAATGAGGTGAGCGAAATTCATTGACAATTCTTTCCCCCACCCCCCACCCCCCCCCCCAAAAAAAAAAATCCATTTCCGAAAATAAGTTGACCAATTGTTGTTTTTGGTCTGGCCTAATGGAGTAGAGGGGTGGGTGTGCAGGCTTTATGTACTGACCATGTTTGCTGACTAACAGAAGGACCCTATTTAATTAACATGTGTGGTGGGGGTAAATACAGACAGGAGAGGGTAGCAGCAGGGGGGGGGTTACTCACAACTCGTAGACATCTACCCAGTTTAGCTCTAATATTATTAAAAGTACATTTTTCGAAATTAGAACTACATTTGGAGTCGTATACAGGACAAGCACTTATTTAAAACCTAGCGCCTGAAGAAGATGGCATGGGGGTTAGGCATAAATTCATCATCCTATTCTATTTATCATTTTTGATCAATATGCTTTCTCTACTTTTCAACTGTGACTGCATAGCCAATCTTAAATTGGTCTTTATGTGAACCCTTCTTCGTACAAGGTTCAGAAAAAATGATTTCCTTCAGATTAACAATTAAGGGACTTATGCTGGTATATGCAAATACACATTGACCTCTACAGCTGCCCAATACAAAACCATAGTACCCTCCATCGTACTGTACATTGGTGGTGGTGTGTGTGTGTGTGTGGGGGGGGGGGGGGGGGGTGTAGAGTGAGTGGCAGTGACTTTTACACCATGAATAGCCTATAACTGTTTCAGCCGGCAGGAAGCCTACAAACTACACTCAGGTAGGATAAGCAGTTTCTATATTATCATTATAGCTATACCACATTAATGGTACAGATTATCAGCTTTTAGTCATATGGACATCATTTACGCCTGAGGACATAGGATGACTTTGTCTACTCAGTGAAACGATATTTAGCTGTCATTACATTGCGAGTGAGTTTTGGAAATAGTTCTCTTTGAAGATAGAATAATCATTGATTGACAGCATCCACCTAAACGGTAAATAAAAAGTCATATTTAATTGGTCAGCATGTTGTGTAGAACTATGGTTGGCATGAAAATCCCTTTTTTTTGCCTTATGTAGGCACTTGGATAAATTTTCCAAATGGTGTAGATTCCGTATTTTATTGTACCATGTTATTGATCACACTAACAGCTTTCCGGAACATATTTACTCATCCTTCTATCATAATTAGAAGTGGAGAAATTGACCAGAACAGGGAGGGTT
Source organism: Harmothoe impar (assembly GCA_947462335.1). Classification (NCBI taxonomy): domain Eukaryota; kingdom Metazoa; phylum Annelida; class Polychaeta; order Phyllodocida; family Polynoidae; genus Harmothoe; species Harmothoe impar. Next base: position 67,862,872 of record OX381716.1, on the reverse strand, counting down.
GTGGAAGCAAGTGCCCACTAAAGAAATGCACAGGGGCACCTGTGAGAGATTGGCACCACTGGAGTGGGTCTATACTATACATGTAGTTGGTGTGTGACCATGCAGCCACTATACCAGTTCTCTACCTATATGGATCTCTTTAGGCTGTTATATTATATTTGAGGGTATGTGTTATACACTTTTGGAAAGCTACAATATTCCCCTTTCCATATTGCTATAAGATATTCTTTAATTCACATAAGATTTATATGGAACACCCTATTTACATCTTGATGCTGTACAATCCCATGTCATGTAGGCGAGAGCAGTACTTGCAGTGCATCAATTTGGGCAGTCTAGAAAACCCCTTGGGCATCCATGTAGGAGGCTGTCGATGGGTACACACAATCTTCTGATATGTTAGGACCTGGCTGATTTGTTCTTACAGATGGCTGGGTAATATTTGACTATTATCTATGGGGTAGAAAAAGACCATCACTTTTCGCAAACTGTCATTTTCCCCCTTTGTTATAAACCTATGTTAAATGCCCACTATGAGATACTACTCTTCAAGGTCTTTCCAACGTGCTTTTCCATAGTGTCATCCCAGTGGGCACAAAATTCAGTTTAACGTTGATTCAACATTGAATTAACATTGAATCAACATTGTCAACGATGTGTCAATGTTGATTCAATGTTTTGTGCCCACTGGGATAGTCCTATCAGGAGCTGAACAATCTGAAAAACCCTGAACCTCATCTCAGGCAGACTCCTAAATGCAGAGCCAATTTTGTGTGTCACCCATGACTGCACTTTGAGACCACTGCAGTGCGTATTTCAGAGTGCCTACCTTATGTAGCAAGAGTCCAACTCGCTATACCATAAAGTAGATATCCATTGACATTTCTAGTCTGCACTCTTGCATCTAAATGTATGTCAGCAATTTGATTCTTGAGGCAAACGTGAAGAATGGAATATAAAACCTACTATAGGCTTGCTGTTATACTTGCTACATCTAACCTTATATTCTAAGGTTTTGCTTTTGTTACTCCTTCCTTCCTTCCTCTCTTCCTTCCTTCCTTCCTCTCTTCCTTCCTTCCTTCCTTCCTGCCTTCATTCCTTTCTTCACTGTCCTTCCTTCATTCGGTTGCTCTTTTGTTTCTTCATTCCATCATCTCCATCACTGTCCTTTGTTATTTCGTTGCTTCCTTCGTGCATTTATTCCTTTGTTCCTTCCTTCCTTTGTTCAATTCTTTGTTCTTTTACTGTCATTCATTCCTTTGTTGCTTCCTTCTTTCCTTTCCTTCTTTCCTTTGTTTACTGTCTGTCCTTCCTTCCTTCCTTCCTTCCTTCCTTCTTGCCCTCTTCATTTCTTCACTAACCTTCTTTATCTTTCCTTTCAAGGTTCCTCCCTTCACCTCCTCTGAGTAATGCTTAATTATATCATGAACCAATCACCCAGGGGATCACATTAACATCAGATGGAACACCGACAAGACATGCTGTGACGTGTGTCAGGACGTTGTGACGTGTGTTGTGACGTAATACGTGACGTAGTGACGTCAGCATGCCGCAGTGTACGTCACAGAAGCGTGCGTTCCTGGCGCCGTATGGGCGGGGGTCCATGCACTCTGACCTCATAGACGTGACCTTCAAGGCCCACCAGCGGATCAACAAGGTCAACGAGGGGGTCAACACCCGGCTCAGGGTCATCGCAACCGTCATGGACAGGCACCAGGTACAGTCATTTTTAAAATTGTATTTTTTTTTGTCATTCAAACATGAAATATATCTAAAAACTTTACCGTTTGAAATAACAATGTCATTGAACTGTAAATACACTAAAGGGGACCTAAAGCCCCAAGTCCTTAACCTCTTATGGTACCTGAAATTAAACATAATTACCCAGCACAAAATCAACTCACTGATCAATATAAGGAACCATACCATATCAGGGAGTGTGTGAATTTGCAGCACGATATACTAAGTATACTATTTAATCAGGTGAATAGCATAAATGTAGCCCTGGAAGTTTACTTACCCAGTCTACATTCATGTATCATGAAAACGCTTCAACGATATGCGAGTGACGATAACCATCGAGATGTTTTACCTCTATTCATGACTTTTTGCCTCTATTTATGACTCTATACCGGGCTTTATACCGCTTTACCCACAGGAGACATTTAGCCCATATTTATGACAATATACCCAGTAAACAAAAAACGCTATACAGCATTTTATAACGTTATATAACGTAATATAAGATTTCTCTAAGGCTACTTACTATGGTATAACGTTATGAAAAGTTTTAAAACATTATTTTGATGTAAAATAACGTGTTTTTTTTAGCTGGGTACCCGTTACCTACAGGATACATTTAGCCTATATTTATGACTCCTTATACTCTGCCTGGGTGTTTGGTCTATTGTTCTTACCTTAGGTTATATGGCATATTTTCCTCTATCAGACCACTTTGTGATGTTTAACAGCCTGTAATAAGTGACCTAGTTCATATAACCTCCTCAGGAGGTTATGTGTATAACCTCCTCACAAGGTTATATGGACTACGTCAATTCTGGGAGGAGGTTATGGGGATGGTTTCCCTTTTAAAACCCTGCCTTTAATGGATTTGAACCTAGGCTGGTAAATCCTCCAATTTGATGAACTATACCCTGACAGGTAGGCCACAGAGTAACACCTGTGTGAAGGAACTCATAAGAACTACTGGTTACTTATCTATTGTTCTACTCATAAGATATCATTGCCTAAAAATTGTTTGGCCTTATGGTAAATTGAACCCAAGATCTTCTGCTGGCAAGTCCAAAGACATGACCACTATACTATAGTGCCCAGGCTGTAAGGTATACACTCAGACCTCCTACCTAGGTTGCCATGTTAAGAGGTTAGCACAGGAATACCTGGTGGACATATTTAGAACTATATTCACTATTTTATTGGGGAAAGAGATCACTATTGCAATAATGCATTGATATCATGGGAGATTAGGACTTTCTGTATTTCTTACCATTTTTCTTTTCCAAACTTGATGAATAATGATTTGACAATTAAAATGATCTCAAATTACAAAATGTATGATGGTGACCAGTATGTGATTAGAACCGGGGACCCTTTGCTTACGTTTCCCTGTGACGTATCCGTTTGGCCACCAGGTAACTTGCAAAGTTGTGTGTTGCTTTAGATAATTAATCATGTTAGCTCAAGGGGAATCTATGTGTGGGTTTGAACCCCAGATTATCCAAAGGAAAACGAATTTCGGAAATCACGTAAATTCCATATCAAAAGATGAATATATATCATTTTCTTGATCTACTATGGATGGAAGGTGGAGTATAAGTGAGAAAACCTCCTTGGACCTGTAGAATATGGTACCATAACCTCTTCGGCTGCGCGTCCGAGGTTATGTACCATATTCTACAGGTCCAAGGAGGTTTTCCATCATATATCCTTTACCTACAGGATACATTTAACCTATATTTATGACTATTTACTTACAGGAGATTGAGCAGTCGCGCATCACGCGTACCATCGGTCGTGTCCGGCAGCACCTGGAGAAGTTCAAGGCCTACCAGAGGGTACTGGAGGGCTACCAGGTACTGCGAGTTGGAGAATGATTATTTATCATAGCTTTAAATGATGTGCATAAATACAGTTACTGGTATCCTTTATTTCAGAATGAAAATTAAACCCTTGAATGGAGTGTTCCAATGTTGACAATTTAATATAAGGGCCGCATACTGCTTTAATGAGCTATGACCTTGCATTCTGGTGAGACTACACACCAGGGCTGCATTCACGCAGCATGCAAACCCTGTATGAATGTATCAACCCCCCTAGCGCTGGCATGATGCTTAAATGCAGCACTGGAAAGTTACTCTCCATGCAGGGCTGCATTCATGCATCATGGTGATATTGAATCGCTGCGGCCCTTAATCCTTTAAGGAAGGCATATTGCTAAATGATTAGTTTGTCCTCATAATGCAAAAATGCAGTCCTGGTGAGTAACTCGCCAGCAACTCCCTTGTAACTTGTCGGTGATGCATAGATGCATCATGTTGACCCTTTGGGAGTGCCTCAAGCCCCTAGGGTCAGCATCATGCTTGAATGCAGCGCTGGCAAGTTACTTGTCAGGCTTCATTTATGCATCATGATGACCAAGGACATATTACATAAAGGCATGATGTGGTTAAAGCATTAAATGGTTAACCTATTGTCTTGTTGTTTAGTCGCAGAAGCTGCAGACCCTACAGCTGGGGTACAACAAACGGGCGGCCATGACACCTCGCACCGAGCGGCGCTACAAGTCGGAGACACGCCTCTACTACGCAGGGTCAGTACGGCGGCCCAAGTGGGCCAAAAAGTGATTAAAAAAGAAGTGGTTTTGAAAAAAAGTGGTTTTGAAAAAGAAGTTGATTTGAAAGAAAGGGACTGTTTGAAAAAAAAAAGTTCCATTCAGAAAAACAGTCGAGATCATCGTGTAATAACTTCTTTGCTAGCTCAAAATTATGATTTTGCTATGTAAATAACAGTCTCATCGGCACACAATTATAATTTACAATTTTTTACACATTTTACAACATCATTAACGTATAACAAAAAAAGTAAATGACCCAAAAGTGAACCCTGAAAGACAACGCAGACCACCCTAGGTCAAAATAGGGTCAAAATAGGGTCAAAATAGGGTCAAAATATTTTGAATAGAAAATGATTTTGAAAAAAAAAAGTGGTTATGAAAGAGAGGAAAGTGATTTTGAAAAAGAAGTGGTTTCGAAAAAAGAAGTGATTTAGAAAAAAATGTGATTTCGAAAAAAAGGAACTGTTCGAAAAGAAAAGTTCCTTTCACAAAAAAAGTTGGAAAATAAAATGCCCAATGTGCTTAAAAAAAGAATTGGTTCTGTCAAAAGTGAACTCATGTAAATATAGGCTTCATGCCAATGCCTGTTTGCCCTACAGACAGGCAAACAGACAGCCCGGAAGACAGGCAGACAGACAGACATGGTCCCTAACCCCTGTACTGTACCACTGTAGGTTCTCCATGAGTACCTGCAGACTGACATACAGACTAACCGACTGATTGACTGACTGAACTATACTTGTGAACCTTTGTCTATGTATTATCTCATTATTATTACTGCCATAAGATGCGGTTTGTACCAGGTTACCAAATGAAATGCAATCAATCAATTCAATTATCCCACTGTAGGTTCTCCATGAGTGCCCTGCAGACTGACGTGGACGACATGATAGAGCAGATCCAGCCCCGACACAGACGGACCCAGGAGCAGCAGCGGCTACTCAAGGTAATAATTAACTATGCATATGTGGTGGTTCGTAGTTATTCTAGTTTAAGGAACAACCAGAACGGCAGTTTCCAGGTATGAGAATATCAGACTTTTATTACAAAAGCAACTTCCCTTCCTTAACAAGGGAACAATCAGTGTGGAATCAATACACACAGGTAATCAGGTTTCTCTATGAATATAGGAAACGGTCAGTATAGTCTTAGTATACAACACTGTCCGCACGGTTGGATATAGTGAAGTCTATCGTCAGTCGGGCCTGCACTGACTGCCTTCCAGGTAAACACACAGGTCTTATATAACCACCGGTCCTTTGATCACGTGGCCAGGTGGGTGGGTCGGCAGCCCACCTGAGAGCGGCACACGGGAACCTAGAGAGGACCCGAGTCCTCTCCCGGGAACTGGGTGCGCTAGCTCCAGGTAGAGAAGCCGAGTAAACAGTAGACGTTACCCGGAAATACCGTGTACGAGATTAATATGTAATATCATGCCCCTACACATACATCTGGAAAACCTATGAACTGTGTCATCTGAATTTGAATAATGCAATTTTGATGAATTTTTCACGTTTTTACATTTTTGGGGGGCAATTTAGTGTCAAGAAAATATTTGAAGTAGAAAGGCGGTATGGTACATTGTGGTTCATGCAATATTGAAGAGATCTTCACATTTTTACTCCTTTTTGGTCAATTTTAGGGTAGGCAGAGAGGCTGGTTAGTACTTTCATGTTAAAAAGAAAAAAGGGAATAAATCCGACGTACCGACCATAGACTTCTTCCCATGTTACCTGAAACTTAACGTTTCTTAAGTTTACCTAATAAATACACGTCTACAAATTGCAGGTGGCCAAGCGCCGCAGTAACTACACCATAGACCGGACACTCACCAACGAGGCGGTTAGGAAGGAGCGACTGGCGGCCATCTTGGCTGACAAGAAGAACCAGGCCAAGGGGGACGAGCAGCCGGGGAAACCCCCGTCCTCAAAACCCCCATCCCCCAGTAAATCTGTCAGGTGGTCCTAGTGCTAGAAGGGAAAACACTCAATACCAATGTCCCCAGCCGCAGTAGGTCAAGTAGATCTGGGTCAACTGAGATATAGCCTTACAAATGTAGTCTCTGATTAATTTAGAGCTGGAGGTTTGATACATAAAAGTTAAGGGGTTCAGGGGCAGAGCCCCTGATTTGTCAGTTAGGCACTATAGGAAACCAGCACTATGTTTGGAGAGTGTAAATTGTACACAAACAGAGACTACTGTTCTTCAGGTGCCACCTTGGGTCTCGTGATAGAATGACCTAGATAAGATATCGGCTGGGAACATTGGCCATCAAGCGCGACAGCTAGAAGGGACAGCCATCAGTCAGGCCACTCCAAATAATATACTTGTTTCTCATTACCGTGCACGTCTCCAAAATTGTCATTGGGAGAATTTTTTTTCAGATGTCAATGGAAAACCAGAAGTATGGGAATATTTTGTATCAAATTAAAGCTTACAGTGTCGTAAATGCAATGGCCTAGAGGAAACATGCAAATTCACAATTTTTGCAGATCATTAATAATTGATCACCTAAAATGCCAATTATTTTCACCGATATCCTAAATTCCCCTACCCATTTGGTACTCAGCAAAAAATAAAAAATAAAAGCACCCTCGTCATATCTCTCATATCTTGGTGATGAGAAACAAGTATATTTTTTGGAGTGGCCTTACTTGTTGTTATTGTGGTCTGCCATTCTTGACAAAGGCTGTCATCAAACACTTATGGCCCTAAACCGCTAAATTTCCAACGGCGTCACGGAGCCTTTTTGGGCTTTGCGACAAGGGACAGGAGGAAAATATGGATAGTGACACGAGAAGTAGGATAGACAAACGTCATGGGGGAAAAATAAATTTACCTTTAAAGTTTTCTCTGCTTTATTTGTGACATAATGCTGTTTCTGATACAAAATAATCAGAATAAACAAATAACAAAACTCAAACCTTTTTACTTGTCTCTGTAACCACTCCCACATAGTAGTGGGTACACAACTGAATTGAATATGTCGTATTTCTGATGCCAATATGCCTATATTACATGTACATACATACAAGTATAGGTGGAGCATGACACCCTTGCCATCTGGGAGTGGACCATCCCCGAGCACTTCCTTACACCTAAGGCCACTCCAAATAATATCATTTTTTCTCATCACCGCGCACATCCCTAAGATCGTGTTTTGAATATTAGATTTTTTTGTTTGCAAATTCCATTGAAAACACATGATAATTATGGACAAATATTGGCATATTTCATATCAAATTGAGGATTAGAGTGCTGCTAATGCAATAGGATAGAGAAAGCTGACATTCACAACTTGCGTAGATTTTTTATCTTTTTATTACTGTTTGGGAATTTAGTTTGGCGGGAGGCTAGATTTCCCTGCCTCATCACATTTTTCGTGGCTTGGTGATGAAAAACGAGGATATTATTTGGAGTATCCTAAATATTAAAGATAACAAAACAGAAAGCTGCAGAGCAGCCGGTAGTCGGCCAGCTGTTGATGTTCTGGTACAAACAAACTCTCACCTGCTTAGCACCCTCTCCAAGTGGCAGAGCCCACCGCAGCCTGGTCTATTCCATGCCTGGGGGATCACTTACCGTAAAACCTCGCGTATAAGCCTAACTCACATATTAGCCGCACCCCGGTGTGATCCTATAAGCCGCAGAGGGCATCTGAAAATTGTTAATTTTATGCTGTAGTATACTTATAAAAACTCTTGTGTAAGCCGCACCCTATATCAAAAGAAAGCTGAGTCTGATTCGCGTACAAGCCGCGGCTCATAAATATGCAAGGTTTTACGGTAGTATATTTTGTAATCACATATGTGCGGCTGACAAAGTTACTCTGCAAAATCCCCATAGAAATGGTCCACTTTTCAAAATAAATCTCAATGATGAGAGTCTAGTTGCACGAAAATTCCCATGACAAGGGTCCATTTATCATGTAAATATATGATATTTTTGAGAAATTTCTGATTTTCCCCTAAAAGAGCCCAGGAGAACCTAGGGCAGCTGCCCCTAGGCCCCTGTCCAGTTGCCCCTAGGCCCCTGTCCAGCTGCCCCTAGGTCCTTGTCCAGCTGCCCCTAGGTCCCTGTCCAGCTGCCCCTATCCTCCTGTCCAGCTGCCCCTAGGCCCCTGTCCCCTGTCAACCTGTCCCTAGGTCCCTGTCCAGCTGCTCCTAGGCCCCTGTCCCCCTGAGGGCCTCCTGTCCAGCTGCCCCTAGGTCCCTGTCCCGCTACCCCTAGCCCCCTGTCCTCCTGTCCCTCTGCCCCTAGGCCCCTGTCCAGCTGCCCCTAGGCCCCTGTCCAGCTGCCCCAAGGCCCCTGTCCAGCTGCCCCTATCCTCCTGTCCAGCTGTCCCTCGGTCCCTGTCCTCCTGTCCAGCTGTCCCTAGGTCCCTCTCCAGCTGCCCCTAGGTCCCAATCCAGCTGCACCTAGGTACTTGTCCAACTGCCCCTAGGTCCCTGTCTAGCTGCCCCTAGGTCCCTGTCCAGCTGCCCCTAGGTCTTGTCCAGCTGCCCCTAGGTCCCTGTCCAGCTGCCCCTAGGTCCCTGTCCTCCTGTCCAGCTGCCCCCAGGCCCCTGTCCAGCTGCCCCTTGGTCCCTGTCCAGCTGCCCCTAGGTCCCTGTCCTCCTGTCCAGTTGCCCCTATGTCCCTGTCCAGCTGCCCCTAGGCACCTGTCCTCCTGTCCAGCTGCCCCTAGGTCCCTGTCTAGCTGCCCCTAGGCCCCTGTCCTCCTGTCCAGCTGCCCCTAGGTCCCTGTCTAGCTGCCCCTAGGCCCCTGTTCTCCTGTCCAGCTGCCCCTAGGTCCCTGTCCTCCTGTCCAGCTGCCCCTAGGTCCCTGTCCAGCTGCCCCCAGGCCCCTGTCCAGCTGCCCCTAGGCCCCTGTCCCGCTGTCCCTAGGTCCCTGTCCAGCTGCCCCTAGGTCCCTGTCTAGCTGCCCCTAGGTCCCTGTCCTCCTGTCCAGCTGCCCCTAGGTCCCTGTCCTCCTGTCCAGCTGCCCCTAGGTCCCTGTCCAGCTGCCCCCAGGCCCCTGTCCAGCTACCCCTAGATCCCTGTCCAGCTGCCCCCAGGCTCCTGTCCCCCTGAGGGCCTCCTGTCCAGCTGCCCCCAAGCTCCTGTCCCCCTGAGGGCCTCCCGTCCAGCTGCCCCCAGGCTCCTGTCCCCGTGAGGGCCTCCTGTCCAGCTACGTCCTGTGGTCTACGTGCCTGTTGGCACACACCTGCACCTACACTGAGCCCTGCTCCTGTCCCACACTGTAACCCACACTACAACCCACACTACAACCCACACTACACACAGACCACAGAGAACCCGTCCACCTCCAGCACTCCAGGCACAGAGGTATGGGGCGCCGTTGGTTCCTAAAATCGTTTTTTCTATATATATGCAGAATTAATCCTATATTTGTAGAATTCAATTCCACATGTTTGTCTAATTGCCCAGTACATATTTACTGGTATTTCTATTCTACATGTGATAAAACGAATTATAGGTATGTTGAATTCAATGGTATTATGTGAAACTGAATTCTACCTATATATGTGGAAATGGAAATATCATGTTGGAAATTTGATTCTACATATGTTAAGTCAATTCTACAAATGTGAAATCAAATCTACATATAAAATTGAATTAATTTATGTTGAATTCGAAATTTACATTATGTATAATTAATTAGACAAACATGTTGAATTAGGAATTTTAGCAACCACGGCACCCCACAGTTTTGAATGGTCTAAGACTCACTCTCCAGGCCGATACGTACACATAGTGATGGTGCCTGGAATGGTCCAAGACTCAGGCTGGAGAGTGGAGGCAGCAGCAGACGACATTTGACTACATTGACAGACAGCAGCGCCACCCGCGGGCGGCAAGGACACTACAAGGACGCCAGCAGCAGCAGCAGCAGCAGAGTCCTTCCCTGAGGTGTTGGCCATTCTATGTTGAATCATGGACAGCAAAACACCAATTTTAGCATACCTCAAAGCCATTATTAAGCTGCTGTATTTGGGCAGTGCTTTAACAACTTGATTTGGAATGAGAGTTAATGTAAATCTGGCCTCTTGGAACATAAAGCTAACATTGATTCACTTTAGCCTTAGACACAGATTCTATTTTGGATCATGAGCATCATTAAGTAGCAGCACAAACAACACCAAGGCTGCAGAACTGCTCAGACCCACACATATTTTAGAATAATCTAAACATGGGTCCAAGAAGACCTGACCTACCATGCAATCCTGTAGAGCTCGGAATCAATGCTAATCATTGGCACATTAGTAGATATTAGATGTGAAATAGTATTTTAGCTGGTAGTATCATCAGTGATCATAGCTACTATGTGATATTAGCTAACATCATGGTTACTATATGATATTGTGTTTTTACTCTCTTAGAGAGTTTTAAGAGAACAGAACATTTGATAGAAATCTTTATCTTAACATCTCAATTATAAACCAATAAACAAAGGGAATACTACTAGATGGGACAAACGGGTACCTTCTCAGTTAGTCTGTACCTGCCTCCATCCTAATACAAGAGACAGTTAACCACCATCACATTGCTCTTGAGAGAGACTCCAGATCCCAAAATAACTGCTCAATCTGCTCATCCTGAGTAATGTCATCATAGTGTAGCCATTAGTAGCTATGCACACATTGCTGGTCCTATGGCTAAGTGTAGGCTGTGTCTCACCAGATCAGGCCAATGTGGCATCATTCAACAGGTGTCATCTTTGACCAGCCACCATTATAAAAGAAAATGAAAAAAAGAAAAGTTTCTTCTTTGATATGTAAGGGATAAATAAAAAAGTGATAATGGCAGTGGTTATATCTCCATTTATATCTTCACATGCCCTATATAAACCGTTTTCTGTCCAGTCGAAATGGCACCCATGCAGTCAAAGATGGCACCCGGTCAAAGAAGTTAACATTGGCCCTATCTGGTGAGACACAGCCTGTAGGGTCTGGGCGGTTTGGGTGGAATCTCCAAAGCAGCCGCGGCAGCAGCAGGGGCGGCAAGACCAGCAGCAGCAGCAGTACCAGCAGCAGCAGCAGCAGCATCACTAGCAGGAGCGGGCTGACATTGTCCCATATCTCACTCACAGACAGGGACTGACCACTGTGTGAACACTAGACTCAGGACTCACTGGGAGGAATTTTACTAATCTACAGCTAGGAGATTTATAATACTACATCTGGAGTGAAACAGGTAGGTATTAATAAGGGGAGAGGTGGGGACTAATACGGGTAGTGGGGGCAGGCAGGGGTGGAGCGGGAGGAGGGACGAGGGCAGTGTAGGAGGAAGGTCAGGAGTAAAAGAGGAGGACGGCAGGTGAGGGACGGAGGGAATGCGGCAGGAATAACCTGAAAGAAGGGATAGGCAGAAAGAGGGACACAAGGACAGATATCATACAGAGACAGATATACAGATACATTTAGGGCCATAACCCATTAGCCGATTTGGATGCGGATACATCCACAAAATTATACTACAAGGTACTATATTCGGCCTGTTTGTTGAGGGTGTATCGGCCGATAATGCATCCAAATCGGCTAATGGGTTATGGCCCTAACCGACATACATGGTAGAGGGACAGACACAGAAGAACAGGACCGAGCAAACAGCATCCCCATAAGGGCATCTAGCCATCATGTTAGTATAGCCACTTAACTTGCAGAAGGGAGGGTCCCGGGGGGGGGATGGGGTGGTGGTGAGGCTTAATGATAGCATATCGGGGTGACAGCTATCGGTGATAACAGCCTGTGGTTATGGGCACAGGCTGAATGAGAGCCATGTGGTAGAGATGGTGTGGAGGTGGTGGTAGTATTAGGGTAAGGCCTCGTATGGTCCGATCATCTAGGCACGTAGACTCAGACCTGTAGCGTTGTGTAAAGCCAGTAGATGGTCGATGTCTCTGGTGTATACTTGGTCTGAGTCTACGTGCCTAGATGATCGGACTATACGAGTGTCGGGCTTCACCCGATACTACCACCCCCTACCGACTATCTCAACCACAAGGCTCTCATTCGGCCTGTGGTTATGGGAGAGGAACAGCAGCACGGGCAGCAGTGGAGAACACAGGCCTCACAGCAGCTGACTTTCAAACCGGGGATCCACTCTGTCAACAGAAACAAAGACAGAGGTTCATGAGTATAGTTCCCCACTTTTCTTTATGAGGCTAAGCTGAGATCTAGAGAAATGACCCTCAATGCGATCCAAGGTTTGAGTTTATTGCATATCAATACTGCCACTAAATAACAGTGATAACAGCGTGTGGTTATGGGAGATGAGGAGCAGCACGGGCAGCAGGGGAGGACACAGGCCTCACAGCAGCTGACAGTAACACTGGGGATCCACTGCTGCCAGCTTGATGTAAAGTTAACTTAGAGAGTGCTCATTTTTTAACAACAGGGGGTGGCGGTGAGATTTTGCGCGGAGGGGGTCGAAATTTCCCCCCCCCCCGGCAGGCCGAAAATCGCGAGCGTTCGCGCCCCTTTGTAGCATAGTAACGCGCAGGCTTTTTCCCTCAAAACAGGTTGAATTTTTTTGACCCCCCACAAGATGGGTCCAAATTTTTTACCCCCCCGGTCAAGGGGTCCAAATTTTTTACCCCCCCCCCCAAATCCACCACACCCCCCTGTTGTTAAAAAAATGAGCACTCCCTTATACAGCTAAAACACAAAGAACTTTACATGTCTTTGTGTTGGATGTGTGTGCCCCCCCCCCCAGTGGGCTATTGCACAGCAAATAAAACAAACAGAATAAAACGATTGCCAAATTGAAAACAATCACCCTAGCTTTAGAATTAATCGTCATATAACGATTCCCTATGAAAGCGAGAAATACACTTGAAAAGATCACAAAAAGGAGATGGTCATTATAGCATTGCTAAAGAATAAAGATATCATTATTGCACTCATACTGCTTTGTAGCTTATCATAAACAACATGGGAGAACTATCAGTTATAGGATAGGCTAAAAGAAAAGGTTTGTTTCATGGCACCCGACCGACCCTATCAAAACAGGGCCCATCCTACGTTTTCTTATGCAATTTTGAAGAAGTCTCCGTATTTTTACCCTTTTTGGTCAATTTTAGTGTCTTTGGAGAGGCTGGCTAGTACTTTCATGTAAAAAAAAAAAGAAGTAAAAGAAAAATAAATCCCGACCTACCGACCCTAGATTTTCTGCGCATGTTACCTGTTAGCCATATCATAATTTGCTGTACAAAAGCCCACGGCTGTACCAGATATCAGGAGTCCACTGTTGGACTAGACCCCGGGGACTAGACCTCAAGCGGCGTTGGTATGTGTGATAGCACCTGGAGGAGCCTGTTGCACACACACAGCAGTGGATCAGCAGCTATAGGGTAGATTCACCATGAGTCGGACACATACCCTGAGACGGACAATGAAATTTGAGGGTATTCATGTAAACTACGACTTCTAGTGTATGTTTTTTTGGAAAGAATGACACTTAAACTTTACCCTAGTTCAAAAATGAAGAGCTTAACATGCTTACATGACCACAAAACCAGGTGTCCGTCTCAAGGTATGTGTCCGACTTAAGGTGAATCTACCCTACAGCGCCGGACAGGCGGAGCACTGCTCACAGCATACCTACTGGGCCTCCGAGGCTATTTTTAGAAAATGCAGAAATGTTGTCTTTTCACGTAGAATAAATAGCAGTAGAGTTGAGTAGTAGAATGCCATGCATTGTCAGTGCTGCCAAAGGAGGATCTCCACAGGCAGCAGCCACGGCCAGGTCTGTGTAAAACACACATATATATATATGTTCCCCGCTGGTGAACCCCGGGTGGTGAACATACCCGTGGTTGTGTGAGTTAAAGGGGCATTCTCACACTGAAAAAGTAAACTTGCCTCCAGACTCGTCAAAGTGACTATCATAAAATAAACGAGTTAAAAGTTGTCTAGCCTATCAGGTTACCATCCCACAAATAGAATCTGGAGCTGGCAAATGTCGGGTTTTGGGCTGGAAAATACCAAGTGGGTCTTCTATCTCCACCTAAAAGACCCATTTCCTTGTCACTGAGACAAGTCTTTGACTTGTATATTTTATGATCGTCACTTCTAAGAGTCTGGAGACAACTTTTTGAGTGCACCACTCACAATGAACCACATAGTAGACTAGAACAGTTCTGGAACTGTGAGTGGGATACGCGCAGTGATTCAGCATTAGGTGTGGTGTAGAGAGTGGGAGATAGTCGGGTGCCTGTGGCTTGACATGGTGGTCTGAACACCCTATACGTATACCTTGCTGAGAATAAGGCAGGTACAAAACTAAGTAGGAATTTTGTGTAAGATAAAGTGATACAGATATGAGGTACTCTAATTCATCAGAGAGAAAAAAGGATTCTCCTATAGCTAGGCGACTGAAGTTGGACATATCTTTCACGTCAATGTCCCATGACCTGGGGAAAAGGTCTCAGTCTCAGTCTCAGAGCGAGGGTTCAGCCGATAAGGGGTCAGCATGATACAAAAATGGAGTGCCAATGCAATACGCAGCCCTTTAATGAATCATGACGACAAACTGCATGATGCATTAAAGCTGCTGTAATGGTTAAGTGTCCGACTTACATGTCTAAGTCTCACCTAAGAGAGTCCTGTTAGAGTACCCCTCACGTCATGTCCCTCCTACAGTAGTGTGCAGTCACGTGGTATACCAGGGTCAGGACGCCCTCTGCCTATACTACTGACACGGGCGTGTTCGGGTCCACGTGACTACAGTCAGTGTGTGTACTTATAACCACAGTCAGTGTGTGTACTTGTAACCACAGTCAGGGGGTGCGTCCCAGCTACATGTGTGGTCTCCTCATGGTCATACTCCAACTTAGATATTGGGTCATTTTTACTTGAATAAGGACTTTTATTGATTAAAGGATGGATGGGCTGTGTATGTGAAAAACTGAATTAACTATATGCTGAGTTTGACCGTCGGTTATGGCCCCATAATCTTTTTTTTAAAATCTCCCCAACAGCTCGATATATTCAGTAAAATACATACAACTATATATAGCCCAACAGTGGGCGCTTGTGTACAAGCCGAAACATCGTGATTAGGTCTACTTGTATAATGAACATACGTCTTATACATTGAATTCTGACGTTATGAAAAATCACCTGATGAAATAAATATACCATCACAATTTAAAACCCATGTGAGCATGTAGAAGTTGTCCCCTGTTCTGCAGCATGTCCATGAGTCTGACTCAGCATGTTGGTGGGTATAGGGAGGGTGCACCTGTTTACTTAGTGTCTGGGACACGCTACACCGCCGTCTACACGGGCCTAGAAAAAGGGACAATATACACAGAGACAAAAACAATGACAATATACACACAGACCTACAGAGTAACCTCAGAGTAGGCTCCTACCAGGCATACCCCACCGGCGACAACAACATATTATACATATGGTAGGCTCCTACCAGGCATACCCCACCGGCGACAACAACATATTATACATATGGTAGGCTCCTACCAGGCATACCCCACAGGGGACAACAACATATATACATATGGTAGGCTCCTACCAGCCATACCCCACCGGCGACAACAACATATATACATATGGTAGGCTCCTACCAGCCATACCCCACCGGCGACAACAACATATTATACATATGGTAGGCTCCTACCAGGCATACCCCACAGGGGACAACAACATATATACAGGCCTGGACTGTAAGGTTGTTAAAATAGACAGAAAAATGAAATGAAGAAACTATTAAAAGCAAATGGGCAAAGCATATTTGAGTCGACCTTAAACATGCTACACACACTGTCTACAACTGTCCACATGGCCTATCGGTGGTACCCTGTGTGCATCACCCTTAATGATAAAAACATGTCAGGTAGTAGTTTTAGCATGTATGGAGGAGGAATAGAGTGAGAAAGAGATGTAATAGCGTCAATTTTATGTAGATACGTAACTGTGTTGATTTTAGTGTATTTTGATCGGCAACCACAAGGTTAAACAACTGTAGTGGTGAGGTAGATGTGTCAAGTTAAACTGGGAGTCACACTAATTTTGTCAGATGTGGTAACCAAATAAATTTCACTCCCTTTTCTTTCACATCTCATTAATCAGTGCACTGATAATCTAAATGCTATGGGCCTCAGTCTGTAGTGGCTATCCCAGCTTAGTCTTAGGGACATTAATTGGTCAGTTTTGACCATCTGATATTAACTGAGGCAAAATAAAATATGACTAATGCCCCACTCAAAAAGACTAAGCCTAATTCTCATAGAAAAATTGAAAGACTAGTGAGTTAGTTAATTCTGACTAACCTGACATTTAACTTACCTAAGTTAGTCATATATATATAGGGAGCCAGCATATGACTAACTAGGTTAATCACTATGGTAACTGAGTTGTCAGCCACTACTAACTAAGTTGATGTGTTTATTCAGAGAACAGTGAGCTCCTAATGAATTGCTGCGCTATTTACGGAACATGTGATTCCTATAATAGTATAGTTCGTGTTACCCTGAGCAAATGGATTACATTTGTTAACTTCAATTCAAAATTACGATTCAGCAATTGTGCAGCATTAATACTATGGTTGGTTCGGTTTGCCTGATATTTCCTCTGAAAACATATAAAAAGTAACATTGTAATTTCGAAGTAAATGTGTAAAGGAACGATAGGAATTGTGCCACAACAATTTGTTCTTTTATAAACAAGTGTTGTTATAACAGAGTTTGTTAGAACAAGGTTTGTCACTGCATAATCAAATAACACTGAATGAATGTTTGCATTTGAGCAAATTTAGGATGCCTTTAAGCAACACTTTAAAAGGCTTTAAGTTAAGTAACACCATGTTAATGTCACGGAACTATCATAATATCATACACTTGTAGTGTTCCTTTAAGTGTATCTAATTTACTTAATTGGAAATATTCCTGCAGTAAACAAGTAACAATAATCAAAGCAATATATATTCAGATATCACCTGATGAAGGCACACACACGTCAAAACAAAACAAGCAACTTGATTAGACTGCACTGGTTGGTTGTTGAGTTAACAGCTGTGGTCATTTCAAGGGCGGTGCTGGTGATCGAATCTATGAGTGAGTTAAGGTAGAAAGCGTGCCCTTACACTTTTACCGAGGCAATGGTTTTTTTACATCCCACACTACATAGACATAGTGTGAGATGGACAGGCCTTTGAACAGACGTTGTGATCAATATGATTTAACATGGTATATTAAAGGCAAAATTAAAAAAAAAAGTTCTGTCGTTCTAGTTTTGTCTATTATAAAAATATAATCTACTTATAATATATTCTGCAGATACCAGAACAAGATGGTGAAGGTGTTGATCTGTGGTGGGGGTAATGGCGCCCATGTCATGGCGGGGATTGCGGCCAGCCAGCCCGACGTGACAGCCAACGTGCTGACTCTGTACGCTGATGAGGCTGACAGGTGAGTACAGTATCTACTAATGTTTGCCTTTTGTATATATGAATGAATACACAATTACACCCTAGATGGCTCCAGAGCAGGAGCTGGGTCTAGTATGCAAATAGCTGAGGTGCTTTGTATAAGCAGTATATCGGAAAGGAGTTTACCATGAGACAAACGGAGGAGTAAGCTTTGCAAGCCTCCTTATTCCGCATTAGCGAGATACAGTGGCTCCACCTTTTGGACCACTGGTAACAATCATAACCCTTTGCTCTGTAAGGACCAGCTCAGCCAAATCTCGTGGCCGAGATTAGGGTACAGGCAGGGTGCAGGTATTGTGAACAGGTCCCGGCTACTCCCACCTCCTGGTACATTGCTACCTCCACGGGCGGCCTCATCACAGAGGACGCCCAGGGTGTGAGCAATAGCAGCGTCCTAATGTATGGCTGTCATACTAGACTTCTAATTTAAACTTTAAAATAATCCTAATCTATTTGAGTTTTTATACCAACAAATACATTCAATGCAATGAGAATATTTGTGTTCATGTGCCCACGAATTTATATGAAATTTGGATGTTATCAACAATATTTAAAATGACATTATGTGAGCAGATTGGAGGAAAATCCTTGAACACTCCAACTATAAAGCATTTATGATTTTTCTGCCAAACTTTAGAAAAAAATTGCATAGATAGTGCACTAGCTACATGTTTTTTCTAGGTGAATCCAAGAGATATAAGGTGCACTAACTGGAGCAGCTGAGAAATATTACGTTTAGTGAAGTTGGATCTAGAGAAACACTGAGCAGGGTATGGCCTGAGACTGGGCCGTGGTCATCGGCGTCTGGCCCTGGACCTCCCGCTGCACCTTAGTCAGTACCCCCCTCCCCCCCCTACACACACACCCAACCACCCACCCAAGTCTCCTTTCTCCATACATCCCCCCGCTTCCCTCCCTGCCTGCTTCCGCAGCTTTCTCTCGGTACGAGTGTGGTTGGCAGCAGTCACTCACCCTGGCCTGGATGCACCACCTCAGTGGTCAGGTCCCGCGGTATGGAGGGGGAGGGGGTAGGGGGTAGGGGTAGAGGGGTAGGGGGGGGGTAACAGACCCCGGGAATGAGGACGGACTTTACAAACAAGGATGTCCTATCTTCCCGGTCATTGCTTAGACCTGGTGAATAGGTTGTACCTGGACACTCCTAATGTCACCTGTGTCCAGTATAGTGTAGTGGTTAGCACTGTGGACTCATAATGCTGGGAGCCCAAGTTCAAATCCCTACCAGGCCAAATAACACTATGTCCTTTAAATACATATTTCTAAATTTTCTTTAGTATTGTGAATAATGTATTCTGTTTCCAAAATTGCTATGCTTATGAATTTGATTACCATGCATTGCCTGGAAGAGATTTGAACTCAGGTACTCTGCATCATGAGTCCACAGTGCTAACCACTACACTATACTGGACACAGGTGGCATTAGGAGTGTCCAAGTACAACCTATTCACAATACCTGCACCCTGCTTGTACCCTAATCTCGGCCATGAGATTTGGCTGAGCTGGTTACTGTGAGTACTGGGAATAGACCTAGTACCAGTGGGAATGGCGCTATCCACTGATCATCTTGCTAAGGCCCTATAGTGGCATGTCAAGCCTGCTAATAAATCGATATGGTGCCCCTACGCAATGTATCAAGAAAAAACCGAATTATTCCCTTGTTGTTATTATTGTTTTTTGATTTGCTGAAAATGGAGGCTTGTGTAATATTATACAATGGTGTTACCTGAATTACCTTTCATCATTTCGGTCGATAAAAATATATGTATTGCAATTAAATCATAAAGATTTACCAAATAAGAAATTGCCGTAAAATCTCATGTATAAGCCAACCTTGTGTATTAGCTGCACCCCTAACTTTAAGAAAGCATATACGCCGCACATTCTGACTATTTCAAACCAGAAAAATATGGCGATTTCAGTAGAGATGTATACATCTAAAAACTCAGCATATAAGCTACACCCCCACTGTGTGCCAAACCTATAAGCCAAACTGGCAATCTGACTTGTGTAATAGCCGCAGGCTATATATATGTGAAGTTTCTCAGTATACATATATTTACAATTCCTGTGTCTGAAACTTCTGAAACCTGATTACCCTTGCTGTGTTACAGGTGGACCAGGGCCATGCAGAACTGTGACTTCTCCGTCCTCTGCCACAACCCAGATGGCAGCACGTGTACCGTCAAGGCCAAACCTGGGCTCGTCACCAAGGACCCGGCAGCGGCCATGGAGGGGGTCGACGTCCTGGTGTTTGTCGTCCCGGCATTCGCTCACCAGCAGTATCTTACAGAGCTAAAGCCGTATGTGAAACCCGGCCTGGTCATGGCCGGTCTCCCCGGGCAGGCGGGGTTTGAGTTCTCAGTACGTGGAGTCTGGGGGGACATGGCTAAACATGTCACTCTACTGTCCTTTGAGTCGCTCCCCTGGGCGTGTCGGATGACTGAATTCGGGAGAAGTGCGGAGGTTCTCGGCACCAAGGGTACACTGATGGGGGCGAGTATCCCAGGGGCCACCCCACCTCCAGAAGATGCCACTGCCATGCTGCAGAGATGCCTCGGTCCCCTCCCTGTTCTTCAAAACTCAGGGCATCTCCTGGGTATTACTCTGATGGGGACCAATGGGTATCTTCATCCGTCCATCATGTATGGGCGTTGGCACAACTGGGATGGCCAGCCATTGGACCAGCCACCACTGTTCTACAACGGCCTGGATCAGTTCAGTGCCGATCTTCTCTCTGCAGTTAGTGACGAGGTGGTGGCCATTGCTAAAGGTATCATGCAGCAGCTCCCTCTGGTGGATCTCAATAACGTCAGCCACATCTACCAGTGGTACCTACGCTGCTACAGCGAGGATATTAGTGACAAAACCAACCTGTTCACCTGTATCCAGACCAACAAGGGGTACAAGGGGCTCACACACCCAACAGTGAAGACGGCAGACGGGAAGTACATGCCTGACTTTACGTATAGATACATGGTGGAGGATATCCCCTGTGGGCTGGTAGTGATGCGGGGGATCGCATCAGTCGCGGGAGTACCTACTCCGGGAATGGACAAAATCATCACCTGGGCTCAGGAAATTATGGGTAAAGAGTACCTGGTCAATGGTAAAGTGGCCGGGAAGGATCTCGGAGAGACGAGGGCGCCACAGAAGTATGGATTGGACACCCTCAATTCGATGCTTGGTCTTGACTAATAATAGAACTCCCATTGTAATACATGCAATACACGGCCAGGAAGGCCTCTAATGGAGCCTGGTATTCATTGAGTTATTTACTAATGTGACCTCTCTTAGACAAAGTGGGTGTCACTGTCTGGTTAAATTTTCTCACCCTCAACCAGCCAAATGTCTGAGTCTCTACCATGGCGACAGAGTCGCCGAGGGAGTTATGCATCGAGCCCAATGTGGGAAGGGAGTGGGTTTCCGCCAAAAAAAAGAAATTTTCTTTTGCGGAAAACCACTCTTGGACAACTGTGGAGTGTAAGTCATCAGTCTGGAGTGGTTAAATGTCAGGACTAGTCGGCACTGATTGGTCCTTGAATTGTGCCAACTGTTTGATGAGTGAAGTCGCAGCCGGTTCCGACGAATACAACAGGATATAAAATTAACATAAAACTTCCATTAATTGAAATACTTGCAATGCACAGTCAGGATGGCCTGTAGTAGAGCCTGTTATTCAATGAGTTATTCAATAACTTGAGAGCTCTTTTAGGAGAGTAAGTCATCAGTCTGGAGTGGTTAAACGTCGGGATTAGTCTTTGACTTGTGACAACTGCTTAATGAGTGAAGTCGCAGCCAGTGTAGAGGAATACTACAGAGTAACTACAGATATTTAACCGGATTAATGAATCTGATTGAAACACTTGCATACTAGATAAGAGATATGAGTTATGATAAGATTTGAATCTGCTGAAATTGGATAACCAAAAAGAGGTCAATCTGTATATATGTTCGAGGATAAGAATGCGTGTCAATGCAGGTGGTTTTCATGTGCACTACGTGTATGCTGGGACAACATGGTATGTGAGAATCCATCGTTTAAAAAAAGATCTCGAGAATAACCGGAGATGCTCTTGTATCATGACAAAATTTCTGGAACGAGAAAATATGGATGGCTTCTCCCGAGAAGTACACAAATTTCTCGTTATTTACACAAGTAAAACTAGGGAAATACACTTCACTATTCTAGGAATGTTCACTATTCTTGAAAATCTCCCACGTATATCTCATGTTTACAGCTTGTGCTACTCCGGAAAAATACACAAGCTACTAACGTGTGAAACTCTGTTTGGAGTGATTGGACAAGCTGAGAGGCAGGATAGCCTACACCTACATCTTTGGATACATTCTCATAGAGCAGCTTATAACTTATATCATGTGGAAGTAATGTGCGATGAGTGATAGGACCTGGGAACTTCCATACCAAACAACTTGTCCACTGTCAAAGTGTGACTTCTTCCCTCTCCACTGAGACCACTGATAGTTGGTGAAGTGAGACGTAGAAGGGCATTTACATCTTTCTGATTCACAAGAATGTAGATAAATCTAGTATCATCTTTGATGTAAAGTAGGAATTCCATTGGTGATTAGTTCTCTGTTCATCAGCAATGGAAATACAACAAGGAAATAGAAATTCCGGTGTATTATTAAGTGTTGAAAGTAATGGAGTATAAATGATAGTGAATCCTTCAGAAATGTCTTATACAGAGTGGATATGGTACAAGTAGGTAGCTGCATAAGTGTTATAAGCTAAGGACAGCACAGAGGCAAATATCAGCGTCAGCCAATGTCGCCATTAGCACTCTCATACAACAGTCAGTCACTAATGGACAATGGTGGGTCAAGGGCCATCCTAGTGAAGGTCAGGCTATGCTGTACCTTCAATAACAGACTGGAGTATCACAAAATTGCTTGAAAGTCTGGCCTTGCTGAATCCTCATGCCTGAGTCTGACAATGTTGGACTCTTGCAAGCTGAAAGAGACTCTCCCCAGAGTCCAGCATTGCCAGAATCTGGCATGAGGATCCAGCATAGCTAGACTCTCAAGCAATTTCAGGTGAGTAGAAGCTCTAGATGAAGGTCCAGCATAGCCTGACCCTCACTAGAATGGCCCTTAACCCATCTATCACAGTCCAGCAGTGCCTGACCCTTGTATGAGAGTGCTAGTGGCAACATTGGCTGACGCTCATATTTGCTTGGGTGAGGGTAACTGTCTAAAGCACCAACCGTGAATGATATCCCCGAAGGCTTATAAACCTTATGGCTGTGACTCATGAGATGGGGCCAAGTGTGAACGTCTTTGACGGTGTGCCAGCTTTGACCGGGTGCCAGCTTTGACCTGGTGCCAGCTTTGACCGGCTTGATAGAAAAGGGTTTATTTAGGGCAGATGGAGATATAAATGGGCTACTAACTACTAATTTAAAGTGTTGTAAAATCCATTAACCTTTTCAGCCAATTTTTATCTTCAAATGCCCTTTATAAACCCTTTTCTATCCAGCCGGTCAAAGCTGGCACCAGGTCAAAGCTGGCACCCGGTCAAAGCTGGCACCAGGTCAAAGATGTTCACACTTGGCCCCATCTCATGAGACACAGCATGATGCAGCTACTCATAATGTAACTATATAGATATGACTTCTACCCAGTGATTGGTGTGTATGTGTTATACAGACAGGCAGTTCCTTTTGTTCTTCCAGTCAACTTTAATGAGTAGTTATAGTGACCATTTGGCCAATTGGGCAGTAGTTACAGATATAGCTACAAAATGAGTCGGACACATACCCTAACACTTCTAGTAAACACAAATTCAAGCGTCCGTCTCAGGGTATGTGTCCGATTTTAGGGACCTTAGGTTGGCTTCAAGGGATTACATAGACTATGTTTCTAGTGATCTACATAGTACTAGGTTTGAATCGTGTCCCCCGCATGACACATGGTACAGGGTACGGTATGTATCAGTGCCATGTGCCATACCTTAGTATAGGGTTCTTACCAGTCTGCTGACATCTTAGTGCAATGTTACTATAAATGCTAAAGATAATGAATGTCCAATATATCTGTAAAACTCTAGTGCACCCTTGTGAGATGATCAACTGAATATTTGAGAGGCTTCAATAGAGCTTTTAATGATCAATCCAGTGATATTACACATCCCATATTATTATGTCTGTAGCTCTCTCAATACTTATCATCCAAATCAATGTCATCACACTACAGGCGGTGTCTCACGACCTTGAGCCAATGTTTTTGTCTCTGATCGGGTGCCGTCTCTGACCGGGTGCCGTCTCTGATCGGGTGCCGTCTCTGACCGGGTGCCGTCTCTGACCGGGTGCCGTCTCTAAATGGGTGCCGTCTCTGACCGGGTGCCGTCTCTGACCGGGTGCCTTCTCTGACCTGGTGTCAGAAGGAAGTGTTTTTAAATTTTTAACATATACTCATATATATTATGATTTGTAAAAACGTTATGGCAGTTGTTATGTAACTATAATTAGCCTCCTGCTGTTGGTAGAAGATAAACTCCCAAATGACATCCGGTCAGAGACGGCACCCGGTCAGAGACGGCACCCAGTCAGAGACAGCACCCGGTCAGAGACAAAAACATTGGACCAAGGTCGTGAGACACCGCCTACAATCATGAAGAGAAAATGGTGATTACTTGAAGCTACATGATGGACGATTATTTTTATATGACTCAATGCTGTCAATTGTTACATGTTCACTGTTGAAATATTTTTGACAATCTTTGAACATTTTCCTGCCAAACTCTACTACTGCTACATGTGGAACACTGATGACGCAACCTGTACTCAAATACGGGAGTAATAACTTTTTATCAACAGGGGGGGGGGGGGGGGTTCGTGCGGGACGTGCAAAATCTTTAATATCCCCCCGGTTAAACCCCCAGTGCCCCTATGTATAGGGCTGAGTACCTGTCCCAGCTTAAAGCTTGACCGTCATGGTTGAGGTGAGGCCAAAAGCACTTTTGGATGTAGTTCAGTTTTGATTCACAAGAGGACTCTTAAGGGCTGGGAGCTCAGCTCTTACAGGCACACAATAGGGTGAATATGTTGTCGCTGGACAATGCTCATGGTCCCCTGTCCAAACACTGCTGCCCTCTGGTGGAACTGTTATTTTAGTCTATGTATGGAAAATGCTGAACATATTCCCTGACGGCCCAGCTTTAACTATGACTGTCGCTGGAGGGGTACCGAGATCTGCATCACCATTTTTTGGCCCCTCCTTCACCAAGATAGGTCAAGGGGTCAAATTTCCCCCCTCGCCAATACTCCTCCTCCCCCTGTTGTTAAGAAATGATCACTGCCTCAGCAATCTATATAGACAAAGTGATAAAAATCGACATGGGTGTTGTTTTGGTGAAATAATAAATGATAAGCCGATCAAGGCATCTGTTTATGTTTACTTTAGTCGTGTCTTATACATCTAAAAACTCACATAGGGAAGATTCACCTTGAGTCGGACACATATACCTCGAGATGGACATGGAAATTCTTTTTATTCAAGCATTTTAGGTGTCATTCTTTCAAACACAGAAACAACCAGAAGTCTTATTGTACACGACTAGCTATAAATACCAGTGTTCCTCTCATCGTAAGTGTTCGACTCATGGTGCACCTACCCTATAAGCCGACCCCTCGGCTGATCCTATAGGGTACATTCACCACAAGTCGGCCATAATCTCAAGTCGGCCACACCCCTCCAGGGTAGGTAAAAGTCAATATGATGTTACACTAACAGTACCGACTAGTAGAATCGATGTTATTATACCAGATACAAGTGTACATTTAACATATCACTGACGGGTGTCCCTCCTGAAAGTGGGTGGTCGACTTGAGCTTATGACCAACTTTGGGTGAACCTACCCTAAGCCAAACTGGTGATCTGAATGGCATACAAGCCAAGACTTTTAAAGGAGAATCCAGGGTACTGCAATGATGTACTGCAATGATGTAAACGGTTATTCTATCAATATATCTCCCTCTACTACAGCTTATCTTAGAAGTAGCACATCAGTAAACAATGTGACATAGACGTACAAACAACACAAGTCTTGGACTCTTCTTTTATGAAAGACCAACTTGGGTTGGCACTGATAATAGAGAGTCAATTCAAGTTGACACTGATAATAGAGAGTCAACTCAATATGACTCTTCATACAAGCAGAGTCAATAGCTGTTTGACTCTCTATTTCACCAGAGCCACGTGGGAGACACAGTTGACACCTTTATAGTCCATAAGCCAGCCTGTGTGTAAGCAACAAAGCTGCACCGTTCTCTCATCTAAATCTCCTCTAATTTAGGCCTGAATTAATTTTTCGTTTTACCAGCAGTTCTATTTTCATTTTAACAATACCGTACCTGTACCACATTTATTTTGTGTAGAAATCTGACCCAAAACGAACAATGTACAAGTCCTAAAGCATCATCAAACATGATAGTACACAAGTCATAATCATATCACAAAATAACTACGGAACGTCTTGTGTATGGATATTATATTCATCGTGAGGAAAACAGTTTAATGTTGTGTATAGGGTAGATTCACCTAGAGTTAGACATAATTATACCCTGAGACAGACACTTGATGTTGTGGTTGTTTAAGAATTCTAAGCTCTATAATATCTGTGAATAATAACTAATTTTAAGTCTTATTCTTTCTGGAAAATAAACACTAGAAGTCATATTGTACACCTAGGTCCTGAGGAAGATAGGTCCCCTGATGTTCAGCCCCCTGAGCATCAGCCCCCCGGATTTTTGGCCCCCTGATGATAGGCCCTCCTGATCTTAGGCCCCCCCCTGAAGATAGGCCATGTGTCCAACGTCCATATTCAAGTATATGACCACTAAAAGCAGGTTATGTATAGGTGAAAGAGAAACCTACACTGAAAACCCAGAGCAAGGAGCCTAGTCATTATCACGACCTAGGTAGTCATAATGAATAATGGTAGATGGAGTGGAGAATGGTGTGTGAATATAGTCTCTAATTAGTTCACTTCTTAATGACAGACATCCTTTTCACATATTTGGTGTAGTCTTGATTGAACTAAGTAGCATTACTTGTTATAAATAAGTTGCCAATGGGTGAGAATGATGGCCCTAAAGGTATAGAGACCACTCTGCTCCCTGTCACCAGTGTATATCTCACGACAGATATAGTAAATGCAAATATTAAAACCAGGTGGCAGTAGTGTGCCACAAGTAGCAAGTGAGGAATAGAATTATGTACCATAGGGTAGTCATTGGGACAACCTAGGACTTGAGAGTTGTCAATACTGATGACTTTAGGTCTTCAAATAGACAATACCTAAATTAACAACCTTAAGGTAGTCATTCTGACTACCTAATTATCGTGACTACCTAAGGTCGTCATTATGACAACTTTGGTCTGAATGGCTCAGATGGGTAGTCACAATGACGACCTAAGGTGGTTACTTTGACTACCTAAAGTTGTCAGTTTTGGCATTGTCAGAATGACGACCCTGAGGTTTTCAGTGTACTATTCAAACACCTGATAACCCAACACCCGACCAGCTTATGAAACCAACACGTTTGAGTATATTTCTGCCTAAAATCAGGGTGCCTATGGTCAGGGGACCAAAATTACTCAGGGCCTATCATCAGGGTGTCAAACTTTCTCAGGGCCGACCTTCAGGTGGCCAAAATTCCTCAGGGCCTAGGATCCTAGTATATGTCTGATTAATGGTGAATGTACCCTAATGCCTTACTCACAGAGTGTAGGCAGAGGATACCTTACTCTCGTACTCAAATCTCTTCGAAGGAAGGCTCTGGGAACAGCCACATGACCTTGAACTTGGGATTCTGCTGGGTAGTGCCTGTGGTTAGCTTGGGACCAGCGAACAGGAAGGGGAAATGGAACCGGAAAGTATGATGGTAGTACTACCATTATACTTTGTGGTTCCTGTCTACTGGTTCCTACCTGCCAGCAGTGATTGCCCAAACCCAGCAATATCCCAAGTTCAAGGTCATCTGGCTGTTACCAGAGCGTTCCTTCAGAAGGGTTTGGGAACGAGAGTAATGGTACCAGTCTAGCTCTGTTCGCACCAAGTCTACAGGCAGAAAAAAAGAGAGGCAGTGAGTAAAAAGACTGTATGTTTGTGTGTGGAGGTAGGTGAGGTGCACTAATTCTATACACTAACATGGTATGTACAATATGTTTGTTTGGATGTCAATGTAAACCTTTTTATTGCTGTCTGTCTACTTTGCTCCTCTACCTTATATTATCAATATGCCTGCCTACCTGCCTGCCTGCCTATTTGCTTACCTGCCTCCCCACCTATCTGCCTGCCTGCCTCCCTGTCTGCCTCCCTGCCTCACTGCTTCGCTTACTGACTCCCTGCCTCTCTGCCCCCTTGGTTGCCTACCTGTCTGCCTGCCTCCCTGCCTGCCTCAATGCATGCCTGCTGCCCTCACTCCCTGCCTGTCTGCCCACCTACCTGTCTACCTGCCTGCCTGCCTCCCTCGCTCCCTGCTTGCCTCCTTCCCTCCCTGAGTATCTCACTGCCTGCCTCCCTGCCTGCCTGCCTCCTTCCCTGCCTCCCTGCCTGCCTCCCTGTCTCCCTGCCTGCCTGCCTCCTTCCCTGCCTCCCTGCCTGCCTCCCTGCCTCCCTGCCTGCCTGCCTGCCTGCCTCCCGCCCTCCCTCCCTCCCAGCCTGCCTCCCTCCCTCCCTGCCTCCCTTCCTCCCTTCCTCCCTCCCTCCCTCCCCCTCCCTCCCTCCTTCCTTCCTTCCCTCCCTCCCTCCCTCCCTCCCTCCCTATCTCCTCCCCTCCCCCTCCCTCCTTCCTTCCTTCCTTCCTCCCTCCCTCCCTCCCTCCCTCCCTCCCCCTCCCTGCCTCCCTGCCTCCCCCCTCCCTCCCTCCCACTCCCTCCATCCTTCCTTCCCTCCCACCCTCCCTCCCTCCTTCCCTCCCACCCTCCCTCCCTCCCTCCCTCCCTCCCTGCCTCCCTGCCTGCCTCCCTGCCTGCCTCCCTGCCTCCCTCCCTCCATCCCTCCCTCAGTATCCCACCCCTGCGGTCTACCTGCCGTCTACCAGGTGTACCTATATCCACCTTGTACACCCCCGGCCGGTGCCCTCTGTGTAGCCGTACCTCACGTCTACCTGCTACCTCCTGTACGTGCCGCACCCCAGGTGTACTCATGTCTTGTCTCTTAGGCCAAAACAAAAAGGTTTGTTTCAGGTAACATGGACAGAAAATGTAGGGTCGGTAGGTCGGATTTTTCTTTTCCCTATTTTTTTCAAATGAAAGTACCAGCCTATCTCTCGGAAGACCCTAAAATTGACTGAAAAGGGGTAAAAATACGGAAATTTCTTCAAAGTTGCATAAATAAACGTAGGGTTGGCCCTGGTTTGATAGGGTCAATCGAGTGACCTGAAACAAACCTCTTTTTTTTGGCCTTACAGCTGGAGAAGAAGTAGAATCACAGGAATCCAAAATGGGAGTCTGGACTCAATCACTGAGGTAACTCTCCCCACGATTCTAAAGTGAGTCCCAATCATTAGGGTGTCTTAGAATAGGAGTTATTATTGAGTTGTTATAGGGTCCTGCTATTAAATGTTAGGGAGTCACTTTAGAGTCCTGGGGAGAGTTACCTCAGTGATCAAGTAGGGAGTCACAGTGATTCTACTTTTTTTCTCTGTGTAGACTCCCTGTACAACTGTCGGAAGTGCCATTCTGGCACATAATGGCACTTGCAAACAACACTGAGACATTGAACTTGGATTTTTGTTGTGGTTAGGTTGGAACCAGTGGACAGGAACCAGAACAGGAGCAGTAGCAGTCCCATCATACACTCTGGTTCCTGTATACTGGTTTCAAGTTCTCAAAACCAAACAAAAGTTCAAGTTCAAGGTCATTGTGATGTTTACAAGTGCCAGACAGAATGACGTGTGGGACAGGTGTATGTATGGTCCCTACCCCTACTCACGGCACCTGCACTCGTCCTTGGTGGGGCAGGCCTGATATGAATGTCTAGGCTTAACACAGAGCGAGGAATTACAATAGTTTAGGGTCTTGCTGAAGTTACTGCCACTTGACACTTAAAATATTCCTATGTTGTTATAATGCACAAATGCAGCATTGGTCAATAACTTACATCACAGGTGCATTACTCATAACTCATGGCGATGTGTAACTCACATTGGGTGTGTAACTCACAGTGATGTGTAACTCACAGTGAAGTGTAACTCACGGCAGTGTGTAACTCAGTGTGTGTAACTCACTGCCCCTGCATTGCTACATCATGCCGACACTATGGGGCCGTTTAACCTGCCTTGATGCATCATGCCGCTAATTAACCAATAACGTATGGCTAACAGGCTCACGAGAGGGTGTATCGTAGGATATCGGGCAAGAGGAGCGTAGGGCCGAGTGCCCAATATCCATACGATACACCCAGAGTGACCTGTTAGCCATACATTATTAGGTTTATTATACGATTATTCAACTCAAATGTGTTTAATTACCTTAAATTCGTCCTAATTTCGCCATTTTGAAGGATATTTATGTAGACTAGATCGAGCAAGGTGGGCGCCATGTTGATTTTGACATCCCACCAACCTGCTCGCTGATTGGTGGAGTTAAAACGGGACAGCCAATGAGAGGACGCGATACAAAAAGGCTTTGGCACCTGAGCGCGGGGCGGGTTCGTTAGATAGACTAGAACATTACCAGCGTTTCCCCTGCCTCGTACCATATCCGCTGTGGCCGAGCGGTTAGCGCGTCTGGCTCAGACGCAAGGGATCCCCGGTTCGAACCTGAGGATGGGCGAGTGGAAACGTAGCAATTTTAAAGGGCCTATATGTATGTGAAAAACCCCCCCTAGAATTATTTTAACGACTAGGTAAATAAAGTCCAACTACTACCTTTATAGTAAAAAAAAATTATGAAAAAAATTTGATTTTAGGAGAAATTACATCAAAAAGAGTGTTTTCTTCCATAACTCGCTAAATAATGCCCCTACAGGGCTGAAAGTCCGTCTATAGACTCCTCCTTTCATCCCCCACATATACCAGCGCCCCGACGGCGTAGCGCGTAGAGCATCCGACTTCAAGTCTTGGGGTAGCGTGTTCGAATCACCATGAAACCTCGGATTTTATGGGGGACGAAATTTCGGAATGACTCCCGTCAACCGGAAGAGTGCCGATATCCACCGGAAGAGTGCCGATATCACTATATATCAGCACGGGGATATCACCTAAAAAGCACGATGAGTTGTTCAATCGTATGATAAACAGATATATATAGGGCATATATGCACATGGTGAATTAACGCGTTAAGGGCAGCATATATATGCATGCAATAATGCATCATTAAATAGGTAAAGCAGCCCTGGCGAGTTACTTATCATTGCTACAAACAAGCATCGTGCCGATCCTAAAGGTTTGAAACTTCTGAAGGCTCGGCTAGGTGCTTCAATGAAGATAGGACAGATAGTATTTTAGTGGCATGTCGTCCTCAAAGGGTTAGCGTGTTTAGTATGTTAATATATTGTGGTAAAGGAACTGACAGGTCTGTTGACGCATGTTGTACTATGAAGAAGAAGCATGGAGGATACGTGCACTGGAAACCTTACTGACGACTTCATGTCTTCAACTTGACAATATACCTTAATCAACAACCTTTGACAATCTTGGGTTGTCACATTTGATATTTTCAGATCCACGGTCGTCATAATGACGGCCCTATCTTGTCACATTTATTACAACTACATTGGACTGTCACGATGACATCTGTTGGTTGTCAATTTAGGTATTGTCATTTTGAAGACCAAAATGACAACTTTCAGTATCAGATATACCGCAGGTTGTCCCAATGATGACCGAAAGTTGTCATACATCAGGGAACATACTGGCACATAGCTGCCTCTCAGCAATGGACTATAATTTACATAAAATAGTTCTTGAGTCATTAGTGGTGACCGGGAGCAGAGTGGTCTATATCTCTGACGCCATTAATTAGCTTCACCCACTGCCAGCTACTTTTTTCTCCATTTCAATCAAGAGTACTCCAAGACTATGACCTGCTAGAGGGGGTGGGGAGGGGGGGGGGCACCGATCAGAGGTAGGCAGGTATGCAGTAGAATCTACTGTAGAATTGATTCACAGTAGTATCTAATTAATGTAGATGTACAGTTGTTTCTACTGTTTACCTACAATAAACTGTATACCTCCAGTAGAATCTACTGTACAGCTGCAAAGCTGCCAACCAACCTTTTACAGGGTATACATTCACACACCATTCTGTATAGGATAGTATAACCTAACATAATTTACTACTCTTCACTACTGAAGAGGTTCAGTCCTCCAGGGTTGTCAGTGTGTGGAGTAGGGACCTCCTCCAGTACCCCAACAGTGGTGTACGTGACTGCAGTCAGAGACCTCCTCCTGTCTGCTACACTGGGCTCCTGCCCCCACACTGTACACTGTAACACAGAAACCACAGAGGACCAGCCCACCTCTAACAACAGCTGCTACACTGGGGCCCTTCTCCTACTCCCCACCCTACAACCCACACACTGTGCTGAGCACAGAGAACCACCTGCAGCAGCAGCAGCAGCAGCAGCAGCAGCAGCAGGGGTCCCAGAGAGGGTCACATTGCCACCAGTCAGGGACCAAGAGGGGGTGTCAGTTACGTACAGACAGAGGGTGGCATTGTTAGACTAACACACCACCACACCAAGGCAGGCCTACATATATAAACACAAACATTCTACTTTTTTCCTGCAGCAGACTTGGGCAGGTAAGTGTTTATGTTATATGGAAGAGGGTTATGGGGAGATGGGGCGGGGAGGTTGGGGGATAGGGGCAGAGGTGGTGAGGGGAGGGAGGGGGGTGAATGGGCGAGTGGTGAGGGGGAGAGCCAGGGAGGGAAGGAGGGAGGGGAGGGAAGGAGGGAAGGAGGGAAGGAGGGAGGGAAGGAAGGAAGGAAGGAAGGAAGGAAGGAAGGAAGGAAGGAAGGAAGGAAGGAAGGAAGGAAGGAAGGAGGGAGGGACAGCCGGGAGAGGTGAGGTGAGGTGAGGAGAGGTGAGGTGAGGGGAAAGGGAAGTGATTAAGTATGGATGAGTTGAGTTTAAATAGCCTTTATTCTCTCCTTTCTAGCAGTTACATATTTGTATGCAATAACATGTGTTTAATGAAAATAAGCAGACTGCATTTAGGATTATTGATCCCATTTGTGGCTGCAACCTTTGGATAGAGTAAGGGAGGCAGGCAGTGATTTAGGGAGAAGGGAGAGAGCAGGTTCTAAAGAGACGTCCATACATTTCTTGTTGTCTTCTTCTCATTTGATTAAAACGCTTGACCCTTTAAGGACGACACAATGCATTAATGCATCATGTGCTTGGTGGTCATGATGCATAAACGCAGCCCTTGCGGGTAACTCGCCAGTTCTGCATTTAAGAATCATACCAACCCTATAGGGCTAAAACACGCCCGAAGGGTCGGCACGATGCACCAATCCAGCATGGGCGGGTTACTCGCTGGGGAATTGTCTTCATGCATCATGCTGACAAATGTCACCTTTTAGTCACATACCGTCCTTAAAAGTTAGAATGAATTAATGTTCCACACATGCAATTGGTTCCAGTTGACCTGTTAACAGCTGTGTTTTAGTCTAGGCATGGATATAACTCATCCTAACACACAAGGGCCGCATACAGCCTTGAGGCTTAGTCTACTCCTTTGCTGCATTATTACCATTCCCCTCCGCTCCCCTCCTCCAACTAACGTTACAGGGTCAGTATGACGATG
Source organism: Harmothoe impar (assembly GCA_947462335.1). Taxonomy (NCBI): domain Eukaryota; kingdom Metazoa; phylum Annelida; class Polychaeta; order Phyllodocida; family Polynoidae; genus Harmothoe; species Harmothoe impar. Next base: position 67,829,265 of record OX381716.1, on the reverse strand, counting down.
TACGGCAAAGGTACCTCCATGCATAAAGTCACTATGCTGCTCATACACTGAAAAACTCTGAAGTCCATAAGGTCGTCTTACAAGACGACCCTAGGGTCTTTTAAGTGAACAGCATAGAATCAACTAGCTTCAACTCGTCAAATTGACAACCTGCCAGGTTACCATCCCACAAGACGACCCTATACTTGTCAAGGTCATCAAACTAAGATAGTTAATGCAGACCTAGATTAGCCACAGCTGGGGCTCATCATTGCATAAGGGTGATAGGTCTAGGGTTTCAAATGTATGAGTTTGGTCTGGTTCCAGATGACAAGATTATTTTATCAATTTGTTTAAATACATAACCACATATAGAAGTTATAGTTAATACACTAGTGCCACCAATGGTTCACATAATGTATCACCAAGTCTTTACTGAGAATAGGCTACTCTCCAGCAATGGACTGTAGGCTTGTGTGTGTATAATACCAATATAAGGTGCATGCACCTACTTGTGCAAATACTGGATAGCTCTCTCAGGTGAGAGGACAGACGTTTAGAGCGTTATCTTAATCTTAAGTCTTAAAGTCTTAATTCAGTGTCTTACGTTGGGGTAGAGGTTGTCAGGGCTAGGGTGCCACCTGTAGTTATACTTGTGTAGTCTTTATCAAGTCTTAATAAGTCTTAGTCTTAAAGGCTTAATAGTACTCACCATCAATAAAGAAGGAAGAAAATAGAATAAAAACGGGGGTTGGGGGGCAGAGCCCCCCATGATATTAACAAAGAGTGGCACTTGAAGTAAGGGTGGCTCCATCTGTCGGATTATGTAGAAGGTAAGGTGGCTACTTCAGACTAAGATTAAGACTATTAAGACTGTCTTAATAGTCTTATTAAGATAACGCTCTAAACGTCTGTCCTCTCACGTGGGAGAGCTATCCCGTGCGTGCCCTACTTGTGCCCTGGTGAAAGACACAAAAGAGGTGTCTTCATTCTACACATGTCCTCTATTTTTTAAATGTTGTCAAAAGTATGCATTCTTTACATTATCTTACTTTTTCTCTATATACTTCACATAATCCTCCATATTAACATATATGTATTGTAATACTCAGTATTATATCAACATAGGAATTAATCAATTTGTTCCCAAGGGTGCATATTTATGCTAGGTAATGGTAACCTGCAGGGAGAATGGTGACAAGTTTAGGGCTGGCATATGCCAGGTAGCTCTAGATGGGTCTTCTAACTGAAGAGTTGCCAGCCCCTCTCCTTGTCAAATTGACAAGGCAGTGCCAGGTTTGCCGACTCTGGATTTTTTCTGTGTAGGACGTGTCTGAGCGACATCGCTGGTATCTGAGCCATGACCGCATCACAAGCCCTTATATTTGGGGAAATCCTTCCGCCTTCTCCATCCACATTTTAAATATTACAGCACCAAGCATTCTGGAACTACTTTCATCACCAAGCGATGAAGCTTGGGAACAGAGGGTGAGGAGCTCACTGCCTACCCATGTTGTCCCACTGAGGGGGTGGGGCCTGTTAGACTATACTACTCACACCATGACGGGGGCTACGTGACCCCTACTCTCGTTCCCAAATCCTTCCGAAGGAAGGCTCTGGTAACTGCCAAATGTTGGGATTTTGCTGGGTCTGGGCAACCCCTGCTGGTAGCTTGGAACCAGCGAACAGGAACAGGAAATGGAACCAGAAAGGCTGATGGTAAATCTACCTAAAACTACCATCATACATTCTGGTTCCATTTCCTGTTCGCTGGTTCCAGCCTACCAGCAGGGGTTACCCAGACCCAGCAAAATCCAAAGTTCAAGGGGGGGGGGGGTTACGTGACCCCGGTCAGGCTACACGCCCTACATGTAGGACACCACCACCACGGTACACCAATTACTACAGACACCGAGGCTATAGGGCCCCTAGGGGTTAGGCCATGGGCGCAGCCATATTCTTGGGTTGGAAGTTCAAGCAGGTACCACTAGATGGACACCTATAGACTCAGTACTGCCACTACTACAGACATGGCCCTAGACCTCTAAATGCGACATGGCGACATGGCCATTTCTTAAAATCGACATGGGACATGGCCATGGATGTGACATGGGCTGTTTTTTTAAATTCGACATGGGACATGGGCCTTAGTGACATGAGCAAAATTATTGGAGAGTGCATCAGAATGCACCATTTCAAGTCTAGATATTCAAAATTTTCTTTGAGGGTGTTCCCTTGTTCTGTGCAGGAAGTGCAAGGGGCTCTGGCTCTAAAAATGCATCAGAATGCACCATATCGGTTCTAAAAATGTCAACATTTTCAAACAATATCACTTAGTGTCACTAGTGACATGGGCTTTTGCTTAGTGACATGCGACATGGACCTTTCTTAAAATCGGCATGCGACATGGGGAACCCCCCATCAAGGGCCCTACAGACACCTAGGCTATACGACCTCCGTTTGTAGTACTACTAGGATACTAGGGGGTACCTACATGGGGATGCAGCATACACAGAAGTTGGTTGGGAGGGGCTGGGGTCAATAATGGTTATCCTATAAAGCTCTATAAAGCAGTGACTGGGAGAGTGAGGGATGAGGAGGTAGTGTGGATGTGGGTGGGGGCAGTGTTGGGAGTGGATGTGTGGGTTGGGACGGGGAGGCATACATGTAGTGGCTTATCCTGTATGTAGGTGAGGTGTTGGCTGGAGCAGTGCCAACTCATCTATAATCCCCTCACCCAGCCCCCCTCCTACACTACTGTACTACTCCGCCTGTTGCTACTCACTCTACAGGTGTGCCAATCTCCCAGTTTGTTATTAGGCACTAGCGAGATACTGGTGCTGCCACCAGGTGTTGCTCTGGTACCAATTGTATCCCCCTTGTCACCAGCAACCAGCTCAGCCAAATCTCAGGTCCGAGATTAGGGTACAAACAGGGTGTGAGTATTGTGAGTGGGTTGTACCTGGGCATTCCTTATGTCACCTGTCCCTCATAGAGTAATGGTTAGCATGGTGGATTCATGATGCAGAGGACCTAAGCTCAATCTTGGTGACCATACCATGAATTTACATTCTTATATATCAAATATATTTAGCTTTGATAGGTAGAAGTGAGTAACAACCTTGAAATGATATCAAAGAAATATCAATAGTCTTTAAACAAATTTGTTATTCCTATCTCTTCAAAGGAAGTATATGTATATAAATAAGAAAAGGTATTGGTTGTTAATAGAGACCTTTAGCAAACCCGACGTAGCTCATTTAACCTAGACGTATCCTATCCTTTCAGCACTGCTACGTCTGCGTTTTATCAGCTTTTACGTGGTTGCTAAAGGTCCCTAGTATGGCGCAGGGTGGGAACGTAACTATACTGACCAGGACCCAACAAAATTGCCTCGGGTGAACTGCATCATAGGAGCCGTATCGTTTTTAATGTGGTGCTAATAATGCACAACATTAGCTATCAAAAAAGTGTTGCCCATAGTCTTAGCCTTAGTCTAATTAAAGAATCCCTCACACATAAAGTCTCGGCCTCAATAAAGAGCATGACCGTGAAAATCTCGAGAAAATCACTTTTAGGTAGTCCCATTTTGCCCTAGCTTTTTTGGGCTGTTTTAAAATCAAACCTTTGGCCACACACATTTTTTTCACAATTTTTGTCATTTTCGTTTTATCTGAAATAGAACCAAATCAGCAGACTCGGTAAATGGGGCCATTCACTTCCGCGTGACCTGGAGACTGTGCTGGGAGACAATCTCCCAGCCGATTCTTCCATCCATTTCTACGGCACTACTTCCTTCTCTGCCAAAAGGTGGTGGATCATCCTGAAAACTTACCTACCCCACGTTTTTTAAATATGTATTCATACAATTATGATTCGATTCAAATATGTAAAGGAACATGTGAAGAGCAAATATTAAAAGTTACAGAAGTATTGGCTGTGAATTTATGATCAAAATTGAAGATATCCCTTGGAACTATTTTTCGTGTAGGCAGACTGCTGTGTGTGAAGGCCATTGGAGAGCAGCATAGTACCATTCCTCCCCCCCCCCCCTTTCTTTCAGAAAAGATTTCTTGGAGTTCCCACCTTTTGACAGAGCCTAATTTGAGACTGTGCTGGGAGAGTGCAGGTTTAGTGCACCCAGGACCCCCCTAGTGGGTAATGTGATAAACACAACGGATACATTAAAAGTTCCCAAATAATGGCTGAATTGAATAAGGAATAAAAATGTGAGATGTGTTTCAGCATGTATTGACGTCCATGGTTTCAGGTAACATCATTAAAAAAGTACGATAGGGAGGGTTGGAGTATTTTCCTTATAAATAGGCCTAGCATGATAACAATTTCAAGGCGCACTGAGTTGAGGACCTAACCCTGCCGAGTTTTGTACGCAAATGACGTCGTGGGTTCAGTGCGCCTTTCAGTTTCACTATTCATATTTCACGTCACATAGCCTATCAATCACGAACCCATGCAACGACATCAACTCGCCCTGATGGGCATGCCAAATGATCTGGGATCGAGATTGGTCACGTAGGCCTATGCCATAAAATGTCCGATTGGGGAAACTGCTACATAGGCCTGCACTCTCTTTGTATTGCAATTCCGGATTGCAATGCGCAACAATCCAAGTTTGTCCAGCTTAGATCACCCATGGCCCAGATAAGGGACTATGGCGTCGTCACGTTTAGGCCACTCAAAAAAAAAAAATTGTTTCTCATCACCAAGCAATGAATAATATGACGAGGGCGTTTTTTATTTAATTTTTTTTTTTTTTTTTTTAATCGAGGCAATTTACATGGGGAAATTTGGACATTTCGCGATCAATTTTCACATTTTAGTAATTTGGAGTTTATTGATGAGCAAAAGTTGTAACAATGCAAGTTACACCCAGCTGATTGCATTGCTGACAGCATAAGCTTTAATTTGATACCAAATTTGCCAATATTTTGGCAATTTTAGCATATTTTTCATCAAAAATGCGGTGATGAGAAACAACTTTTTTTTTTTTAGTGGCCTTATCATCCATGTTCCGACAGTTCATTGGGGGTATAGATGTCATCTCTTTTGGCAGGATAACCAGGCCCCTTTAATAAGACGCTGGCCAAATTTGCGAAAAGTTTAGCACTGGTCCTATTCTTTTAAAACCTTTCTATAGCTCCTTGCCCGGGCCCCTTGCCTACCATTTCATGCAGTCACTTAACAATATAGGCATATTTGACTTTAATCCAATAATAGGCCTATAGCCTACCCTATGTAAAGTAAGGATATACCCAATAATATTGATTAATATCAATGTAACAAGTGTTAAATGCCTATCCTGTAAATTTATAGGCCTAGGTAGCTTATTAGGCTTAACCGTATTCGACATGATAAACGTCCTCCCCCTTTTAGGGGCATATTTAGACAAGAACAAAGGCTCAAATTTCATGATTTTGGAGACAATGAAACTCTTCAGTACTAAAACGTACAAGATAATTTTATAAGTGCCAGGGGCACTTATTACGTCAAATATGGTATATATTTATATATATATAGGCTAGGCCCCTATGCGTGCAAAAGTACTGCATCAAACTGCACTTAGGCTTACCTATACAGGCCTACCCCACCACCAGGTTTGCTATATCATTTAGTGACCAGGGCCGAGTCATTCATTAGGCTACTAGCTGGGGTAGCTTGGTGGATATTCCGAAAAAAATTTCCCCCGATTTCCCCCACCAGTTGGGCGAAAGTTATCTTGACCGCCCACTACTTTCATATTTTGAGAAATGACCCCCCCCCCCCCCAAATAAAATCGGATGCGCCTGTGGCAAGGAGTATTTTTTCCAGTTCCCCCCCCCCCCCACCGAGGGCCTTTTTCTATTATGACCCCTCTATACCCAACAGAAGGGAGGGGGTACATGTCCCACCCAATTTTGCAAAGAGTGGCTCAATAGGAATCATTCAAATAGCCTGCCCACTTTTATTTTTGTAAAGCAAAGATTTGCTGCACATGCACCCTTAGAAGTGAAAGTATAGTAACAAATAGAATTAGAAAGAAATTTAATCAAATTTTCGAAATTTGCAAGAAAATAAGTTTAGGCTTGGTCCTGTTTTGTTAGGTAGGGTCGTGTTATTATAATCCCCATGTTATTTCATTTCCGCACATTTGGGCACTTTGATGGAGGTAATCTGTATAGAGGCAAACGATCTACAGCCTCTTGGATCCCCTGTTTATTGGTCTAGACATCACTGTAATTACTAATTTGTACATTTCACCTCACCCAATTAAGGCCCCAAGTAGCATACCAGCCACTCATGGCCTGCCTTGATTGGGCCCATGGCCCCATCTGAGAGTTACAGCCGTTGTATACTGACCTATTTGTTAATATACATTTCAGATACCAAAACAAGATGGTGAAGGTGTTGATCTGTGGTGGGGGTAATGGCGCCCATGTCATGGCCGGGATCGCCGCCAGCCAGCCCGACGTGACTGCCAACGTGCTGACGCTGTATGCTGATGAGGCTGAGAGGTGGGTAACCTTTAAGAATAAGGCGAGGCCTCGAGTAATAATTGTTGCTATGTTTATGCATATTGATGACAAAGGGCATACTACATTAAATCACTACACAGCCCTTAAAAGGCTATGGCAGAAACATTAATCTCTTGCATGATTGACATTATTGTGTATATTGTCATATACTAATATTCCCGCATCAGCAATATCTAGTCCATATAATTATCCTGCAATCATATAAGTATAAGGCTACCAGTATGACTAGGTTAACTATTGGTTATATATTTGGTTATATACTAAACCATCCCTGCCTGCTAGCTCTATTTGCCTCAGACCAGGGTCAAGGTTGTTCTTGATCACCAGACCGTAACACTCCCCATACAGGGATCCACACCTGGATTTCTTCTAAAGTTAAGATTACAAATTCTCTGATATGGTTAAACAGGCAACTGAAACGTAAAATATAGGTAGAAAAAAACATGAAACATCAAATATAGGTAGAAATATTTATGAAAAAAACTTTTCCTTATGGGATATTATATTGTATATTACAGATGGAACAAGGCCATGGAGGGCGGTGACTTCACAGTGTTGTGCCACAACCATGATGCTACCACGTACAAGGTCAAGGTTAAACCATCTCTGGTCACCAAGGACCCGGGAGCGGCCATGGAGGGGGTTCACGTCCTGGTGTTTGTCGTCCCGGCATTCGCTCACCAGCAGTATCTGACGGAGTTAAAGCCGTATGTGAAACCCGGCCTGGTCATGGCCGGGCTCCCCGGGCAGGCTGGGTTCGAGTTTTCTGTCAGGGGCATCTGGGGGGATAAAGCCAAGCATGTAACTCTCCTCAATTTTGAGTCGCTCCCTTGGGCATGTCGGATGACTGAATTCGGAAAGTCTGCGGAAGTTCTTGGCACCAAGGCCACTTTGGTTGGTGCAAGTTTACCCGGTGCAACTCCCCCTCCTGAGGATGCTACTGTCATGCTGCAGAGATGCCTGGGAGCCCACCCAGTGCTTCAGGTCTCAGGGCATCTACTGGGTATCACCCTCATGGGGGTTAATGCCTACGTACACCCGGCTATCACGTATGGGTGCTGGTACAACTGGGATGGGCGTCCGTTAGACCAGCCCCCGCTGTTCTATAATGGGCTGGATCAGTTCAGTGCAGACCTTCTCACAGGGCTAAGTGATGAGGTGGTGGCTATAGCTAAGAGTGTCATGCACCAGCTTCCTCTAGTGGACCTTACCAACGTGAGCCATATCTTCCAGTGGTACTTACGGTGCTACAGTGAAGATATCACTGACCACACCAGCCTGTACACCTGCATCCATACCAACCACAGCTACCAGGGCCTCACTCACCCAACAGAGAAGACGGCAGATGGGAAGTACATGCCTAACTTCAAGCACCGCTACATGGTGGAGGATATCCCCTGTGGGTTGGTGGTGATGCGTGGCATCGCTGAGATTGTCGGAGTCCCCACGCCGAACATGGACAAAGTGATTACCTGGGCACAGGGCATTATGGGTAAGGAGTACCTTGTTAATGGGGAAGTGGCTGGGAAGGATCTTGGTGAGACGCGAGCTCCGCAGAAGTACGGACTGAATACCCTTAACTCCATGCTGGGTCTCCACTAATTGCAGAACTCAACCATTTCAATAATAACAGCGATTAAGCAGGGTACACTGTCACAATTGTTGATATAAACCAAGAACTTGGATTGCAAAATTAACAGCTTTGGTGTAAATACAATCCAACCTCAGGCACCTTCTCATCCTCCGCCTCGGCTGTCCAGCCAATCAGGGACTGAAGTACTATGAATTATCCCACCATTTTACCAAAGGACCTGGGTACAATTCTTCAAGGAAGGCGCCCTTAGGGTATTATCCATCTTGGAGTGTTTAGAGGAGAATGAGCGGATGTCCGCCCTCTAGTATGGGTGGTCGGAACCAAAAGGGTACATTTGGGGTTCCAGAATATACACCCAGATGTATTATAAATAGACATGGTACACATATGCAGCCACTGCATTAACGTTTTAAGTGAATTAAATATATTTAAAGGAACACTTTAAGCATATTTAATTCATATGCCACTTAAAGCAATGTAAATGCCGCTATTACCTTTCCGGAACATTTACATGATATCAAAGCTATTTCTTTAAGGCATCTTAAGCTATTTCTTTAAGGCATCTTAAATTGATGTTGATACAAACCAAGAACAATGAATTCAGTGAAATTGCTTCACACAATAATAACAGCGATTAAGCAGGGTACACTGTCACAATTGTTGATATAAACCAAGAACTTGGATTGCAAAATTAACAGCTTTGGTGTAAATACAATCCAGCCTCAGGCACCTCATCATCCTCGGCCTCGGCCGTCCAGCCAATCAGGGACTGAAGTACTATGAATTATCCCACCATTTTACCAAAGGACCTGGGTACAATTCTTCAAGGAAGGCGCCCTTAGGGTATTATCCATATTAGAGTGTTTGGAGCAGAATGAGCTGATGTCCGCCCTTTAGTGTGGGTGGCTGGAACCAAAAGGGTACATTTGGGGTTCCAGAATATACACCCAGATATACTATAAAAAGACATGATACACATATGCAGCACTGCATTAACATTTTAAGTAAATTAAATATACTTAAAGGAACACTTTAAGCATATTTAATTCACATGCCACTTAAAGCAACGTAAATGCCACTATGACCTTTCCGGGACATTTACATGGTATCAAAGCTGTTTCTTTAAGGCATCTTAAATTGATGTTGATACAAACCAAGAACAATGAATTCATTGAAATTGTTTCACCAGAAGTGGTTGGCTGACTATACATGATATGCAGCTTACAAGGGGTGTGCTTTGTTTTAGGTACGGTAGACATCTAGGAATTAAACCATGCAGTAAAGTAGGGATGGGTACCATAAACAGCATGTGCTCATCTTGTCCACTGTCTAATTTGTTAATTACAAAATCAAACACTGAAGACTGATGGCAGCAGTACCTAGTTCGGTGAAACACAGGTAATTTATCAGGCCAGATGTTAATGTATCTATTCATATTGTTAATGTAGCATGCACTGATATAACAGTATGCAGTAAAGAAATCCAGAAAGATCCTGGTAAAATAATCATGTAGTGTATGTTTATATACTATAGTGTATAGACAGACACCACAGCAGTCAATATACATTTTCTTCATTTTACACTTTTATTCAACAGTTACAAAAAAGAAAGTGCCTGCTGGTGGTGGGGTCAAACTGAATGGATAGTTGGCTTGCTTCCCGTTAAATAACGGGTATTTGATCCTGTATCCTCCAGTCAGCACTGGGATGCCAGTTGTTGGAGAACTGCATGGTGGTGACATCTCACTCATCTAATATACAATGCTTTTGCTCTTCTATCAGTCATTACTCATGTTTGGTTTTGGCTAAACACATCTCGAGTCTCCCTAGCTAACTTATAGATGTACGCTGCCTTCTCTAGCCATAGTTTCTAGTAGCAACCACTTTCTAAGGCAGCTAGCTGTGGCTGTAGTTGTTTTATTTATTTGGCTTTCATGACTTGTTTCTTTGAGAGTGGTGTTTACACAGCGTGCGTATGTACAGAGAAAAACTTTGATCAATATCATCAACCTTTACACATTCTGAATAGACCAAGAGTTGAGAATTAAAAAAAAGATTTATATCAATAGAACAAACTTTTTATCTCAAAATTGCATGAATATGCAATGTATGGGGTGTGGGTATGTGGTTCCTGCATAAAATAGCTCTCGCTCTTTTGTTAAATGTATAGAGGGCCTAAGTAATCGCTTTGTGACGTTTCTAATTCCAGTACAATGCCTTTGGTTGGAAAAAGTATTATGCATAGTATTGGTGATTTAGATTGTTGTAAAGTATTGGAATATAACATGGTGTCTGTTGAATACTGTTGTTAAACTAGAAAATAGTTTGATCCATTGGTGGCTACACTCAATTGGAAAGGGAGATAACCCTATATTTGTAGTTCCATATTTGTTCCCAATATATTGACTTGTATGTAATTGTTTGATGCTGATGTTGTACAAACAATTGTTACTGCGTGAAGGTCATGACAACTTTCTTTGTACAACTTTATGATTTGTGTATTTCCTTATCTGTTTAAAGAGGGCATGTCACTGTCTGTTAATGTTCCTTTACAGATAGCTTCTTTTTTTTTCTATTTGAAGTAATTTAGTCAGGAACAGGCTAGGCATCTTTATATGTATGGCAGTGCCTATATACTCCTGGCTCCTGAGGGACTTATGAGAAACAGCAAATTGCTGGCTATTGGCATACCAGACAGTCACGAAGCTAGTATAACAATGAGATAATCAGGAAGATGAAAATCTGGAAAAGCAGCAGTGTATACACTGCTGTTTTTCCACATTTTCATACATAAGTCCATATCATCATGATAAGAAAGTGCTTTTATTACAAGCATTGAGAAGCTAAGAATCCTCATCTAGGAATATACATTTATCTTGGATTTTACTTATGTGGGGGTTTTAAAAGTATGAAACGGACACAGGTTCCAAATTCTGTTTGAATGCAACAGGCTCTTTTATTCAAGTCTCAAGCCTTGGTTCTCATACGGACACAGCTCCTTCATATCATTCTACAATGCACAATGAATCACAGACAAGGTTCAAAGTACACAAGCAGTGTTCTCACCGGTTCAAAATCAGCAGAGCTGTACAAACTGGCCTTGTCCCAGCACCATTTTCCTTGGAATTTACGGATATGTATGTATGTCCAAACTTTTATAAAATGTAATTGCAAAATACTATAAAACGTAGTATAAGTGTAATGCTTCGAAGTTAGGTTCATGTAAACAAGAAGGCAAAACAGCAGTTTCAAAGTGTGAAAATAAAATCTTTTATTCAAAGGGATAAAACCGTCTTCAAAATAAGATAATCTGAAGTAACTCTGCGTAAAGCATATACTCAGATTGTTGAAGTTACAATCACCTCAGGGTCATCACTGACTCGGGAACTAAGGTAACTATGGGTCTTGTATACCCGGTACAACATTAAACTAACATCATCAAGTAAAATGTCAAGCAGTTTCCTAAAGGAGCTGGACAAAAGAGAGGACATTGCCCCTCTGGAGTAAGCAGGCACTAAATCCAGGCAGCACCCAGAGCGACCTTAGAAACATTTATTGCCTGATAGATACATGATATAGATGGCATTCCATCAAATGAGGGTATGGTCATCCAAATTGCTTCACAGGAAGAGCATTACATCTTACACAATCAACTGAAAGTAAGATGATTTTGATCTGCACCATACTAACAATTGAAATAATTATAACTATACACATCAGATATGATAACAACACATTATGCAAGAATATTTACGCATTGCCCTTCACATGTAGAGGTATAGAAGCAAATATTTCTTAATCAATTTATTTTTTAGAAAAACAAGATTCACATATTCTAAAACTCTTCAGTGGCAGACATAATTATCTGACCTCAGGGCCTAGATCACATTGTGAACATTAACTAGGGGTAAATGTCCACAACCTATTTCTGCTACTAGTTTTTCTATGTATATATGGCCTTGGCCTTCACCTCCACTCTATGTGGAATTCATGTTAAATATTGTTAGTTCTGTAATGTCTTTTTTGTCCTTGTTTGGTGTCGCACAAACCATTGTTTCACCTAAATATGGGACCTTCGTATTACACTTGGCCTCTCATTATGACAATGCTGCACAAATTCAATATTTTATAATATCAATAGCCATAGATATTCATCTTTTCCATTCACTAGCCCCATACATCACTTCAATTCCATTTGGAGTTCCCCAGTTTGCATGGATTCTATTATAATTAAAACAGCATTGTATGCCTGCTTAATGCTATGTGATAGGTTTTGAAATGAATCATCATCCCTATAACATTTAGAACCTGTTGCCTGGGAGGCATTTCATCGCATCCAGTATAAAATAGCAACATTCGGCACTCAAATGCGGCACTCATACGGACTTTTTTTTAAATAATCATTTTTCCATTTCTAGACCGTTGCCGTGTTGTGTCCGTATGTTTGAAATTAACAATTTCCGTATATGCATACGGTAGTCACCTGTCCCAATTGTAAATTTTTGCAAAAACCAGTCTACATTCCAGGGAACCCCTAGGGAATTCCCTCTGTGACGTCATAACATGTATACAGATACGGAGGTAGCCTGGGGAGGGTGTACATAGGGTCCGTGTGTTTGGGATTGTCAAAGAAGAGACAGGAGAGGTCGGGCAGGAGACAGGGAAGGCACTGGGAATGTACTAGAAGAGACAGGGGAGGTCGGGATGGGGACAGGGAAGGTGGGGAGGGCACTGGGAATGTTGGGGAAGAGACAGGGGAGGTCGGGTTTGGGACAGGGAAGGTCGGGGAAAACACTGGGAATGTAGTAGAAGAGAAAGTTCAGCCATAAAACCTATAACCTATAGGCAGAGTCTTAGCTCCGTAGGGCCCCCTCCCCCGACCTCTCCTGTCCCTTCTCCAACTTTTCCTGTCCCAATCCCCTACTTCTCCTGTCCCTTCCCCGACCTATCCTTTAGACCAAAAACAACATGCGGACCCCTTTTACAACATGTGGCCCTACATATGGCCCTTTTTCCTCCATTTTCTCAATATATGCTGCCCCTAGACCTGCCACATTCAAGGGGAAATATATGGACCATATACGGATTTTTTGATCTCCACATTATGTGGTGAAATGGAAAAACGCCACATTTGAATACGGACCCCCACATTTGAATACGGATCTCCACATATTATGTGGTGAAATGGAAAAACGCCATATGTCACATACGGACCCCCCATATGAGTCATACGGGGGGTCCGTATTATGTGGTGAAATGCCCTCCTGGAACTAACTTTGGTTTAGTCTTATGGTAAATAAAGTAAACAGAGACATCCTAGCAGATGTTTCCAGAATACTGACAGACAAAATTGCTTCAATTCAGCTTTGGATCAGACACAGTGATGTGACTTACTAGAAATGCATTAAAATGCATTTCCAGATTCTTGTTTATCATTGTCTCAGGTCTACAGTCTGATAATATGTTCCATTCAATTTTGATCATTGTAAATCACACATATATGCACGTTTTCAATCATTCCTTAACTCTACCAGGACTAGAATATAAGAGTGCACTAGTTTAGACTTACAGCTTTCAGCTATCAAATTATACTCTCTTAAGACAGAGGCTATATAAGCATTCATTTGACCATCTTTTATGTCAACTTGTATTTACTAGCTATATATGTGTAAGGCCGTGCAGCACATGGTTACTGAGAAGGGAGGTCCTGGGGCACATGGTTACTAAGCAGAAGCTGAGAAGGGAGGTCTTGGAGATCATCAATCTATATTTCGGTTCAAAGTAGTGGAGTTCACTGCACTAGAATCGTGAACCTCATTCCAGGGGGGGGGGGGGTGGTGGGGGAGGAGGGGGTCATGGTAAATGCATACAGAAGCATACATGAAAACAGAGGTGGGGGGGGGAGTTCCAGAGCCATTTTCACATACTCTTTATGTATGCAATTTCTTATTTTTGGGGGGAGAGAATTAAGGGCAATCAAAAACGTTTTTTTGTGGATAAAACTGACTTGAATTTCTTTTTTGCATTATAAACTATAACAATTGTTTTCACTTCAGACAAAGCCATGGCTGCAGGGGAGGCGTACACCAGTGATCTACAGTGAAAAAAAGTAGGGGGGGCTGTTCCTAAAATGACTATGTCCTTTAGGGGGGGGGGGGTCTACTCTTATGCATACATAATGCAACATGGAGGGATGGCGGGTCTATTTCCTGGAAAACAATGTGTACATACTTTATGGAAGCCCCTTATGAATGGTATATCTTGAGCAGTCAGGGGCACATACTATTTACATCCTGCAACATTAAGATTATATTCAGTACATGAGGGCGTTCACCGAACTGATGTGCAACATCACATTGAGCAGGTCACAATAATCCAAACTAAATTGTCTTTTCAGCTTCATGAGCACATACTGGTCCCACAGATAAACTACAAAGGATGACATGAAACATGTTCTACATGGAATTCCCTCTCCTTGTGCATCGCATAGGTTGTAAAACAGCTCATGACACACGTGTAAGCAGCCCTACAGGTCACGGCACTCAGTACCAACACGTGCTGATAGATCCTACCAACCTCTAAGGCTGATCCTGTCATGTGCCTTGAGCCTCCTCTGTAGCTGCTCAGAGCAGTCTGCCTCATACACTCTGTAAAACATGAGGCAGACCAGGAAATAAACAAACATCATATTAGCAAACATTGTCTGTACAGTGGCAAGGCTTTTATTTGTATTTGTCCCAGATCAGGACTTTGGTGAAGTCTGATTGTGTATAACCTGTAGCTGTGCTGTTGTAAAACACAGTCAGAACTCACTCTGGCATGTTGATATTATATTACTAGGATATTTCACAGACGGTTACCATGCTGCAATGTCATGTTGTTATTTATAGATCGTAATTGTTTAATGTATCACTGCTATAAGAGGGCTGTGGAAGCACACAGATTTGTGTGAATTACTATCCAGATGATACGGCTGGTGGCGAGGTCTGACAATATGTATTCCTTCCTCAAAACCTGATGAAACCATGCAATGTGGCAATTTTAACTGAAATATGTATATGTATAATATGTACATACATTGATTGTATATTGATTTACAGTCTATAGTAGCAGCTTTGTTATTTTACTCGCCGGGAGAACTTTTTCTTATGGTTTGGAGTACGCCTATACAGTGGCTATTATACTGTAATTGTTATATGAGGAGGTTATCTGTTCAATCTGAACTAAATGCTTTAATTTGGGATCCTCTTTGTATATTGATCATCTCAAATATGCAGGCAAAGTTTTAATTAGTTTTGACCATAACTGACACGTCAGTCAGCATTTTGACTTGGACTGCTTGCACCTCATTGGGTGGTCATTAGCGGACAGGAAGGACTAGGGGCCCTGTATGTAAGTGTTGGGTTTGTCCCCGGAGGGCAGTACTACACCTAGCACTTTACAAGTAAGAGGAAATAACGCACAACAACTTCACCACATGGTGGGCATTAACACACTGATGTAGAAGTTGATGTAAGTAAGACAACTGTTGATTCTAGGGCCTTTGACCCTTGTCCCCGGGGGGGGGGGTCACTTTGAATATTTTGTATACACATGTGTGTGGCTGGCAAGGGTTCTTTTTTTTCAAAATTCCCCATGACAAGGGTCCACTTTTCAAGAAAATTTGTCATGACAAGGGTCCAGCTCCATGAAAATCCCGATGACAAGGGTCTACTTTTCAAGAAATGTCTGAGATGTTACCACAATAACCCATTTTTCATTAAGACATCGCATTATCTGACGAAATAAATTCCCACATTAGTAAATTTCTCAAGGAGATTTTACTAAACATGGTCTATTATATTACTTTTTCCCCAAACCTAGGAGCTTTTGATCGAAAATGCCATGACAATGGTAACATTCAGAGGTAAAAATCGCCATGACAAGGGTAAGGGGTGTTAAAGGTCCAGCCACACACCAGTGTAAAAAAGAATTTCAATTGCCCCCCTTGGCCCCTGTCACATCTAGCCCCATGTCTTAAATTAACATGACCCAGGTATCTGGCCCCATTGTCATATGGCCCTCCTATCATACATGCCCCACCCCCCCTCCCCGCCCCCGCCCCACCTGTTCTCTATTGAAATATATCTTCCTCCACCCATGCATCATTTCCATTTTTTTGGGTGCAACATATATGTGCACCATATGTTTGTCATCACATGTACCATTTTTGTCTCCTCTATCATTGTACATCATATGTTAGCAGGCAGAAATGATGCACATATGATGCACACATGATGTATAAGTGTAGAAAATGTGTTTGGGTACAGAACTGATGCACATGATGCACACACGATGCAGACATGCGCACACTTCATGCACACATGATGCACGGGTGTAGAAAATGTGTTTGTAGACAGAACTGATTCACATGAGGCACACATGATGCACACATGACAAACACATGATAAACACAAGATGCACAGTGCCTGGAAGCTTGGCGCACATATGGACATGGCATACTATGCTTAAGTACCAGGGGGCCATATACCAGGGTACTCCGGAATCTACTCCGGAATCAAAATCGTTATACAACTTTTTTCTAAGGCTCCTTTGTGTGGCAAAATATTATTTTTATTTTTATTTTTTTGGTTATGTACACTCATAACAGTTTATCAAACGAAGTATGGTTTCAAATGTTAAAAACTTAATATGACATATTTTTGTAGCTGGATAGGACTGGGGCCACAAAGCAGTATACCCAACCGACATATGTTTATTGGATCCTCATAATGTCAGCAGCTTTAGCTATCATAAAAAAAGACATCTGCTCACTAATACTATTT
Source organism: Harmothoe impar (assembly GCA_947462335.1). Classification (NCBI taxonomy): domain Eukaryota; kingdom Metazoa; phylum Annelida; class Polychaeta; order Phyllodocida; family Polynoidae; genus Harmothoe; species Harmothoe impar. The sequence goes on along the minus strand of OX381716.1, from coordinate 67,812,335 downwards.
TGTATACTACTTTACAACTCTTATCTGTTAGTTGTTGGGAAATAGATACCAAACTGCAGTCTAATGTTTATTGGTATTACTAAGAGCAAAATACAAGATGTGACTTACCTTACTTCCACCTGCGTGTTGACCTGCAGAGCCTGAAGTATTGCCGCTGCACCTTCATCATGCAGGGTTGTTGAGAGCAGCCTGAGAACAGTAAAACACAGCAGCTTGTAGGATGTACAGCACATGTCTCATCATTCTAAAGTATGTAAGTGGGGATTCCCTCAATATTAAAATTTTATGTACAAGACAGTTTTTGGTTAGGGCAATTGGGAGGTTGTTTCAATGGTGTGGTTTACAATATTAAAAATGTTTCTAAATAGATGAGGAAACACAACATCCTAGTCCATGCCACTGTCCTTAGCACTGTGAGGACCACATGCACCTTATGTCAAGGCAGCATGTACAGTTATTGTCATGATGCACAAATGCAGTACAGTCAGGTTTGTTGTCATGGTCATTATTCTGCAGGAATGCTGTGGGAATGCAGCAAGGCACTCCACCATGACATCTTACCAAGCATGAAGGGATATGGAGGTGAATCTTCAAACAATGTAAACAAGTGTCTGATTCATGGTCCCGGAGGTATTACCATGTTGGGAGCTGCATCCATGCATCATACCAATTTATGACACACCAGTAGTGCATTGAATGACATTGAGGGATACTGCTACATGGGCCGCATACTTAGATTTTCAGTTGGATCCACTTTCCACAAGACCTTTTTAAGATAGAAACACAGACTTTTTAGAACACACATTATTTTTAAAAAGCTGTTATGTTTGCCCTCTGTCCATCCCTAAGTAAAAAAAAACTATATAAGGAAAGAAAATCTGTCCTGGAAAAGTTGATGCCGACTAAAACTCCATCAGCCAGACTAAATTTTTGCATTTAATAAAATTACTCATATTTGGTGACCCTTCCACACACCTTTTTTTGGTAAAAAATATAGCATACTAAGTTATCTAAATCCACATCAAAGGTCTTCTAATCATCCCCCCTTCCTACCCCCTCTGAGTTATCGTTGAGAACTACTTCATTTCCCCGATCTGGCCACTCCCCCTTACATCTACCCCTTTCCCCTTCAAAGACCCCCTCATCATTCCCCCATCCCTATCCATAAAAGCTCTCCCAATTCCCATTCATATCTACTCTCAGTATGGGTTGGGTCCTCACAGACTGAGCCTTATACAAATGCATTGGTGAACTGCAAGTCAAAATATTATAATTTTCTGCCTTTGCACACCCACCATTAGGTGGGATATGGCTTATGCCTTATCTCATCAAAAAGCTCTTATTCTATTATTCACTAAGATGAATGGTCAGTCATAGTTACACAGGGCCATGATATATACAACATATAACGACACTGGAAACTACATGAAATGGGACCTCAATATAGATATGGACACCAAGAATTCTTACTTACTTAATGCTTCTATTCTTCAAATCATGGCCACACCTCCAAAATGTACTATGAAATTGGTTCATTACACAATGTCTTTTCTAGTATGAAACCTTTCACAGACATGTAAGGGGCATTAACATACCCCCTTTTTGTTACAAGGTGCAGCCCCCAACTGGGGCCCAAGGACCCAGAGGCAGAGAAGTAGAGTCAGAAAAAGGAGGTCTGGGAGTACTTGATTACTGAGCAGAGGTTGAGAAGGGGCATCCTGGAGCAAGGGAGTGTGTTTTAGTGATAGCATAAGAATATGTCCTTATGCAGCAATAGATACAATTGACTTATACTCCCCCTGGTGGGTCAAGCTGGAACTTGGTCAGTAGTAGCCACACAACTTCCCCCTGTGGGGAATTAATAGAACTAGACATTAGAAGGTGGTTGCTGTGTCATAGCTTTGTCAGGCACCGGACAAACTTTTGTTTTTATTTAATGTTTATGTTATTGGGCTGGTGTTCATCAGTGTGTGATTGATTAAATTCCGCCCAAACCTTAGTCTGTGTATGTGTCTTTTTCTCTCTCTACTGTGTACAACAGGAGTTATATGGCAGCAGGCTATTAGCACATGATCCCCTTCTATAAGAAGAAATTTTGAGATGAAACTCCTTGTTTTAGAAGGCCAGAGACATGTCTCTGGTCTCGAGAGACACTAGCCTCCTCTTTTAAGAAGGCATCATCAACAAAACAATCAGGATTGTTTCTCAGAATTTGGAGAGAGACAAACCCTAACCCTAACCCTATCCCCAACCCTAACCGTAGTCTTTAAAAAAAAAGGTATGGCTCAGTCTATATTGTATTTTGTGGTCAAAGATAGTGGTCATGTGACAGGATTTGTTTGTCTCAAGGTTCTGACTACAATCTCACTATAAATCCTTGTTATAAGAGAAATGTGTATTGGTGTGTGTGTTGCTTTACCAATGCCAAGGCTTATGCATGGCACTGGGAGGCATCTTGTAGGTGCAGGTGCAGTCCTTCACTAGCAGGATAAGGGAATTATCATTGTAAACTGTAATTACCATGTGACAAATGAGACAATCAAATGATTAATTAACTCAAAAAAGCATGTTTGTATGCCATATGAAGAACTAATGAATAGCTGTGTAGATCGTTTCCATGTCATAAGATATTCCCATCCTGTATGTGGTATTAAAAAAAAACATGAAAAATATGTTCTGTGCTGTCTCTTGACAAAATGTCACCACACTCCCATAGACGTAAGGGTGCCAGCCTCCGGCAGACAATGGTACTCCCTGATTGACATAAAAATTGAGGGGACTGGCTGGACATGAGTGTTCTGTTGTACCTCACCTACACCTTGAATTCCAAGATCAAGTTGTAGAATTGTTCAACACTGATGTCTACAATTGGGTTTCATAATTGTGCTAAGGAGATTATAATCTTCTACTTATCACATGTTACTTACTCCAGACTTGTCAGCGAAGTGTTAGAGTGGAGAACAGCTGCGAGTGAGGCTACTCCCTGGTCAGTTACCGCTTGGCTGCGGATTCTACAAAATCAAAAAACATAATTCAATGAATGCTGGCAAAGGTGAATCAAAGAAGGAATACATTAAGCTACACAGTATTGCTGCTCACATCCGGCTGACAACATTAGCCAAAAGGAGTGTAGTTGAGGGATGGAGATGAGGGATGGAGATGAGGGATGGAGAGGAGGGATGGAGATGAGGGATGGAAATGAAGGGAGGGAGATGTACAAGCATCCTACATGTGGTATCAAAAAACCCATCAAAAATGTGTTCTGTGTTGCCTCTTGAGAAAATGTCTCCGAACTCCTGGCAGAGAATGGTGCCTCCTGATTGACATAAAGAACTGAGGGGACTGGCCGGACATGAGTATTCTGCTGTACCTCACCTACACTTTGGATTCCTAGATCAAGTTGGAGTGTGTGTGTTGACACATCTTTAAGAACCCAGATGTATACAATCGGGTTTCATAATTGTGCTAAGGAGATCTTATATTTATCACATGTTACTCACTCCAGACTTGTCAGCGAAGTGTTAGAGTGGAGAACAGCTGCGAGTGAGGCCACTCCCTCGTCAGTTACCGCTTGGCTCCAGATTCTACAAAATAAAAATACACAATTCAATGAATGCTGGCAAAAGGCGAATAAAAGAAGCAATACATTAAGCTACACATGTTGCTGCTCATATCCAGCTGACAACATAATGCCAGTAGGAGTGTAGATGAGGGATGGAGATGAGGGATGGAGATGAGGGATGGAGATGAGGGATGGAGATTGGGGATTGAGACGAGGGATGGTTATAAATGGATGTGAAAAGGAATTAGATGTGGATGTGAAAAGGAATTAAATTGAGATTTTAAAGCAATATTTTTATCACTCAACATGGAGGACATTCTGGGTTGCCATCTTGTTGGCCTCAAGCACTTCTAAGGAGATCAATTAGGGGGCTTCCATAAAGTATGTACGCACCAAGAGGGGGTGGGGGGGGGGGTCTTGGCAAATGCACATAAAAGCGTACATCAATGACGGGGTGGGTGGGTAGTCTAGAGCCGTTTTAGGATGCCCTTTTTGAACGCATATTCATTATTTTGGAGAAAGATAGGGCCAATAAAACTGAAATGTTAGTGGTTGCAGCCTAAAGTTGTCACGTGAAAGGGATGGTTGCATTAGAGGGACAATCTTACACTAACACAAAAGATAAATAAGGTTGGTTTATTTATGAGGTTGAATTCAAATGGTTTGAAATCTTACCTCTCTATCAACTCTGCAGTCAGCATACAATAACCGAAAGAACACAGGTAGTACTATGGATGACAGATAGGAAATAGGAAATTGTATACAGAAAGGAATAGATATACTATACAGCCCAGTTGTGTGGGTTTATTAGCATTTAGCGTTATTAATGCTTAAATCTGGTTTTACTCTCCCCCCTCCCCCATTAGACATTGTTTGCCCTAACATGCCTGTACCCTGTGAGAGAGGGGTAGTGAAAAGCTGATAGGGGGGTGGGGTACATCAAAAATCCTCAGAGAATAGGGGCGCAGGGGGGGTGTCAGCAAATGAATATGTACTCTAATGCCCTGAGGTTTTTTGAGAATTTCTCTTTTCCCATCCATGGAGCATGGACCTTGTCACATTTTCCATCCTTTATAGGCAAAATAATATATGTTATCACATGAAAATGTATGTTTGAATGATTCAGGGTTTTGTTGGTATTACTGGCATGGCTGGGGGTATTACTGGCACCCTCATGCTTTCCTTAGAAAAAGCCATAGTCTTACAAAAAAATATAAACTGACCATGTTGGGGACACACAATTTTGTGTCATCAATTAAGGACTCAAAGTCAGAGACATCCTGACTTGCCACACTCATATGTCATTGATATACACCCAAACACAGACTTGGACCTTACAGGATTGCACTGAAATTATTTGTGAATGTAGTTTTGGGTACCCAAAGAATCCAAATTACTAAGGAAACAGCTTTGGTCTTAAAATAAACATATGAATCTACAATGCAGTGTCAAAGAGAGAATAAATAACTGATTATTGTCATGCTCATCTTAACTAAAAGGATGAGAGTAAGACTGGTGCCAGTAATACCCAAAACTGTACAAATCTGTTCGTATTACTGGCACCTCCTGCCATCTAGGGGGTATCGAGACCCAGTTCAAAAATGATTGTCCTAGCAGACAGAGGACATAAATTGGCCATGGAATTCTGCACACAGTTTACGAAAACACATACAGGTGAAGCTGTGTATCTGGATCTAATTTCTCTTACATCTTGGCAAAACCTATAACTGCACCAATATTACGCTTAATGACTCAATACTCATAATTTTGAAGGCAATTATCCTCAACACAAAGTTTTATTTCCATTTTTTTTGTCTTTATGGTAAGAGGATATGTCCCCAAAATGTCTTGAATTATCATTGGCTACCCTGAGTCAATTTGCCAAGCAAGAAATGCACGCAACACTGCCAAGGTGCCAGTAATATCCCCCCTGCCGGTAATACCCCACGGTACTCTAGGATTTGGGTTATGGCTAGGGCTAGGGTCTGGTAGAGTCCAGGTAAGTGGAAGTGTCGTGTTAGACCTAGGGAGGGGGTAAGAGATAGGGTTAGGTTGCAAGCTAGAGTTAGGGTTGGGTTTATGGTTAAGGTTGGGGTTGGAGTAAGGCTTTGGGTTGGGCATTGAGTTAGGATCAGAGTACGGTTTAGCAGGTCCCTCTTCAGAATAGGAGACAGTACTGTGTTGATATTCAGCATACACTCACTGATTAACTTGCACTTAAGTCAGACTTGTCAGAGTACTGTTAGGGTTACATGTTACTTACATCAGACCTGTCAGGATGCTGTTAGTGTTACATGTTACTGACCTGTCAGGGTGCTGTTAGTGTTACATGTTACTGACCTGTCAGGGTGCTGTAAGTAAAACATGTAACTGAACTGTTGGGATGCTGTAAGTGTTACATGTTACTGACCTGTCAGGGTGCTGTTAGTGTTACATGTTACTGACCTGTCAGGGTGCTGTTAGTGTTACATGTTACTTACATCAGACCTGTCAGGGTGCTGTTAGTGTTACATGTTACTGACCTGTCAGGGTGCTGTAAGTGTTACATGTTACTTACGTCAGAGTTGTCAGGGTGCTGTTAGTGTTACATGTTACTGACCTGTCAGGGTGCTGTTAGTGTCACATGTTACTGACCTGTCAGGGTGCTGTTAGTGTTACATGTTACTGACCTGTCAGGGTGCTGTTAGTGTTACATGTTACTGACCTGTCAGGGTGCTGTTAGTGTTACATGTTACTTACATCAGACCTGTCAGGGTGCTGTTAGTGTTACATGTTACTGACCTGTCAGGGTGCTGTAAGTGTTACATGTTACTTACGTCAGAGTTGTCAGGGTGCTGTTAGTGTTACATGTTACTGACCTGTCAGGGTGCTGTTAGTGTCACATGTTACTGACCTGTCAGGGTGCTGTTAGTGTTACATGTTACTGACCTGTCAGGGTGCTGTTAGTGTTACATGTTACTGACCTGTCAGGATGCTGTTAGTGTTACATGTTACTGACCTGTCAGGGTGCTGTTGGTGTTACATGTTATTGACCTGTCAGGGTGCTGTTAGTGTTACATGTTACTGACCTCAGACCTGTCAGGGTGCTGTTAGTGTTACATGTTACTGAACTGTCAGGATGCTGTTAGTGTTACATGTTACTGACCTGTCAGGGTGCTGTTAGTGTTACATGTTACTGACCTGTCAGGGTGCTGTTAGTGTTACATGTTACTGACCTGTCACGGTGCTGTTAGTGTTACATGTTACTGACCTGTCAGGGTGCTGTTAGTGTTATATGTTACTGACCTGTCAGGGTGCTGTTAGTGTTAAATGTTACTGACCTGTTAGGGTGATGTTAGTGTTACATGTCACTGACCTGTCAGGGTACTATTAGTGTTACATGTTACTTACCTGTCAGGGTGCTGTTAGTGCTACATGTTACTGACCTATCAGGGTGCTTTTAGTGTTACATGTTACTGACCTGTCAGGGTGCTGTTAGTGTGACATGTTACTTACATCAGACCTGTCAGGGTGCTGTTAATGTAACATGTAACTGACCTCAGATGTGTCAGGGTGCTGTTAGTGTGACATGTTACTGACCTGTCAGGGTGCTGTTAGTGTTACATGTTACTGACCTGTCAGGGTGCTGTTAGTGTTACATGGTACTGACCTCAGACCTGTCAGGGTGCTGTTAGTGTTACATGTTACTGACCTCAGACCTGTCAGGGTGCTGTTAGTGTTACATGTTACTGACCTGTCAGGGTGCTGTGAGTGTTACATGTTACTGACCTGTCAGGGTGCTGTAAGTGTTACGTGTTACTGACCTGTCAGGGTGCTGTTAGTGTTACATGTTACTGACCTGTCAGGGTGCTGTTAGTGTTACATGTTACTGATCTGTCAGGGTGCTGTTAGTGTTACATGTTACTTACATCAGACCTGTCAGGGTCCTGTTAGTGTTACATGTTACTGACCTGTCAGGGTGCTGTTAGTGTCACACGTTACAGACCTGTCAGGGTGATGTTGGTGTTACATGTTACTTACATCAGACCTGTCAGGGTGCTGTTAGTGTAACATGTTACTGACCTGTCAGGGTGCTGTTAGTGTTACATGTTACTGACCTGTCAGGGTGCTGTTAGTGTTACATGTTACTGACTTGTCAGGGTGCTGTTAGTGTTACATGTTACTTACATCAGACCTGTCAGTGTGCTGTTAGTGTTACATGTTACTAACCTGTCAGAGTGCTGTTATTGTTACATGTTACTGACCTGTCAGGGTGCTGTTAGTGTTACATGTTACTGACCTGTCAGGGTGCTGTTATTGTTACATGTTACTGACCTGTCAGGGTGCTGTTAGTGTTACATGTTACTGACTGTCAGGGTGCTGTTAGTGTTACATGTTACTGACCTCAGACCTGTCAGGGTGCTGCTACTGTTAAAATACATAACTCAATAAATGCTGGCAAAAGGTAAGTAAAATAAAAAGTGAATAAAAAGTAACACTTCATGTCACACTTTTGCTGCTCACATTCAGCATACAAAATATTACCAGTAGGAATGTAGATGAGGGGTGAAGATGACAGATGTAGATGAGGGATGTCGATGTGGGATGGAGGTCAGGAATGGAGATTATGAGGAAAAACTTTCGTGAGGAATTATTATTTTACCCTTAAAATTTTTTATGCAACAAAATCACTACACCATGTGCAATCTGATGATTTGAAAAATCTGAACAATCAGTTACAACCTCATGAGGTTCATCAGAATGTATATGCCAATATGATCTACAGTCAATCCGACCACTGTATAGAAATGGGCACCTAAGTCACCATTTTCGGTAATAGCTGCCATTATCAGGCCCTATTTAAAGAAAATTCCATTACTCATATAGTGAGATTTCAGAATTCAGCTTCTAGTCTAATTTGATCACCTTCTAGCCGGAGGTTATGGGATCAGATACCCATTTCAGACCGGTCTGGAAACATAGTGCTACCCCTCCAGGTACGGAACCTAACAGTCACACAAAGATAGTTATGCCATGACCTACACCTACCAGGTGCTGAGATAATACATGCTATAATTAGGTTAATAACCTCTGTGAATTTCATGATATAAAATAGATTGTAGCTGATACATACTTACCTAAGTCCTAATATTGTATTGTCAAGTGCATCTGCGAGCTGCTGCATACCTGTGTCACTAACATCCTTGTCATACAGCCTGTAAGTAAACTACAACCAGTCAGTACCAGTATATACCAGGTTGGAGACTGACCAGTTTCTTAGTACGCCCTAAGATTGACTGACAGTCCCCAGAACACAGGGTGTACCAAGAACTTGGTACACTCATTTATTGTCACTTTTCACATATTTCCATGCCAAAATGCATAATTCTGATGCCACCATAGGAAGCAGAGGTCTATAGTTGATGTATGCACCCTTTTTCATAACTAAAATCGGAATATTATCTAAGAAATGGCTTTATCTGCATATTTTCCTTCGGTAAATGTTTAGTAAAATCAGTTTGCTAATTTTTTGTTAAATCTGCTAATGTAAATGAACCCATAGGATGAAATCATAGATAAAGGCCCACAAAATGATGTTTTTGTTTTAACTTAGTGATGTTTGATAATGTAGTAAATAAGCCATGTAATGTAAATATAAGTATGAAACAGTAGAGTGGTTTCCCTATTCCCACCTATGACCCCAGTGACCCCACTAATTACATGCAGAGGTAAGGGTCACAGTCCAGTGAGCACAGGTAAGGTACATGAGTACTGGGCTGTGATTGGCCCATTTACCTGCATGAGCAGGGGTCATGGTCCAGTGAACACATCAGGTGTACCAAGATTATGGTACAGCCCAAGATGGTGCACAGTACCATGATCTTGGTACAGACCCAATGGAAAGGGTGTACCATGTATTTAGTATGTCCTAATAACATGGTCCCGGCCCCAACCTGTATACATACACAAGGTGTGTCACCACCCTCATACAGCCTGTAAGTAAACTACAACCAGTCAGTACCAGTATATGCATACACAAGGTGTGTCACCACCCTCATACAACCTGTAAGTAAACTACAACCAGTCAGTACCAGCATATACATACACAAGGTGTATCACCAACACCACCCTCATACAGCCTGTAAGTAAACTACAACCAGTCAGTACCAGTATATACATACACAAGGTGTGTCACCACCCTCATACAGCCTGTAAGTAAACTACAACCAGTCAGTACCAGTATATACATACACAAGGTGTGCCTCATACAACCTGTAAGTAAACTACAACCAGTCAGTACCAGTATATACATACACAAGGTGTGTCACCAGCCTCATACAGCCTGTAAGTAAACTACAACCAGTCAGTACCAGTATATACATACACAAGGTGTGTCACCACCCTCATACAGCCTGTAAGTAGACTACAACCAGTCAGTACCAGTATATACATACACAAGGTGTGTCACCACCCTCATACAGCCTGTAAGTAAACTACAACCAGTCAGTACCAGTATATACATACACAAGGTGTGTCACCACCCTCATACAGCCTGTAAGTAAACTACAACCAGTCAGTACCAGTATATACATACACAAGGTGTGTCACCACCCTCATACAGCCTGTAAGTAAACTACAACCAGTCAGTACCAGTATATACATACACAAGGTGTGTCACCACCCTCATACAGCCTGTAAGTAAACTAAATCCAGTCAGTACCAGTATATACATACACAAGGAGTGTCACCATCCTCATACAGCCTGTAAGTAAACTACAACCATTCAGTACCAGAATATACATACACAAGGTGTGTCACCACCCTCATACAGCCTGTAAGTAAACTACAACCAGTCAGTACCAGTATATACATACACAAGGTGTGTCACCATCCTCATACAGCCTGTAAGTAAACTACAACCAGTCAGTACCAGTATATACATACACAAGGTGTGTCACCACCCTCATACAGCGTGTAAGTAAACTACAACCAGTCAGTACCAGTATATATACATACACAAGGTGTGTCACCAACACCACCCTCATACAGCCTGTAAGTAAACTACAACCAGTCAGTACCAGTATATACATACACAAGGTGTGTCACCACCCTCATACAGCCTGTAAGTAAACTACAACCAGTTGGTATCAGTATATACATACACAAGGTGTTTCACCACCCTCATACAGCCTGTAAGTAAACTACAACCAGTCAGTACCAGTATATACATAGACAAGGTGTGTCACCACCCTCATACAGCCTGTAAGTAAACTACAACCAGTCAGTACCAGTATATACATACACAAGGTGTGTCACCACCCTCATACAGCCTGTAAGTAAACTACAACCAGTCAGTACCAGTATATACATACACAAGGTGTGTCACCACCCTCATACAGCCTGTAAGTAAACTACATCCAGTCAGTACCAGTATATACATAGACAAGGTGTGTCACCACTCTCATACAGCCTGTAAGTAAACTACAACCAGTCAGTACCAGAATATACATACACAAGGAGTGTCACCACCCTCATACAGCCTGTAAGTAAACTACAACCAGTCAGTACCAGAATATACATACACAAGGTGTGTCACCACCCTCATACAGCCTGTAAGTAAACTACAACCAGTCAGTACCAGAATATACATACACAAGGTGTGTCACCACCCTCATACAGCCTGTGAGTAAACTACAACCAGTCAGTACCAGTATATACATACGCAAGGTGTGTCACCACCCTCACACAGCCTGTAAGTAAAATACAACCAGTCAGTACCAATATATACATACACAAGGTGTGTCACCAACCTCATACAGCCTGTAAGTAAAGTACAACTAGTCAGTACCAGTATATACATACACAAGGTGTGTCTCCAAAACAGGGTCAGCTTGATATATATGTATGCAGCATTGGTGGTAGACCTAGAATGTATTTTTGCATCATGACGACCAACAGAATATCACATGCATATATCATGTAGCCCTTGAAGAGTAACTGGTCGGGCAGTGATGGGACACAAGGTGTGTCACCACCCTCATACAGCCTGTGGGTAAACTACAACCACTCAGTACCAGGCTATACATACACAAGGTGTGTCACCACCCTCATACAGCCTGTAAGTAAACTACAACCAGTCAGTACCAGTATATACATACACAAGATGTGTCAACATCCTCATACAGCCTGTAAGTAAACTACAACCAGTCAGTACCAGTATATACATACACAAGGTGTGTCACCACCCTCATACAGCCTGTAAATAAACTACAACCAGTCAGTACCAGTATATACATACACAAGGTGTGTCACCACCCTCACACAGCCTGTAAGTAAACTGCAACCAGTCAGTACCAGTATATACATACACAAGGTGTGTCACCACCCTCATACAGCCTGTAAGTAAACTACAACCAGTCAGTACCAGTATATACATACACAAGGTGTGTCACCACCCTCATACAGCCTGTAAGTAAACTACAACCAGTCAGTACCAGTATATACATACACAAGGTGTGTCACCACCCTCATACAGCCTGTAAGTAAACTACAACCAGTCAGTACCAGTATACATACACAAGGTGTGTCATCACCCTCATACAGCCTGTAAGTAAACTACAACCAGTCAGTACCAGTATATACATACACAAGGTGTGTCACCACCCTCATACAGCCTGTAAGTAAACTACAACCAGTCAGTACCAGTATATACATACACTAGGTGTGTCACCACCCTCATACAGCCTGTAAGTAAACTACAACCAGTCAGTACCAGTATACATACACAAGGTGTGTCATCACCCTCATACAGCCTGTAAGTAAACTACAACCAGTCAGTACCAGTATACATACACAAGGTTTGTCACCACCCTCATACAGCCTGTAAGTAAACTAGAACCAGTCAGTACCAGTATATACATACACAAGGTGTGTCACCATCCTCATACAGCCTGTAAGTAAACTACAACCAGTCAGTACCAGAATATACATACACAAGGTTTGTCACCACCCTCATACAGCCTGTAAGTAAACTACAACCAGTCAGTACCAGTATATACATACACAAGGTGTGTCTCCAAAACAGGGTCAGATTGATATATATGTATGCAGCATTGGTGGTAGGCCTAGAATGTATTTTTGCATCATGACGACCAACAGAATATCACATGCATACATCATGTAGCCCTTGAAGAGTAACTGGTCGGGCAGTGATGGGACACAAGGTGTGTCACCACCCTCATACAGCCTGTAAGTAAACTACAACCAGTCAGTACCAGTATATACATACACAAGGTGTGTCACCACCCTCATACAGCCTGTAAGTAAACTACAACCAGTCAGTACCAGTATATACATACACAAGGTGTGTCACCATCCTCATACAGCCTGTAAATAAACTACAACCAGTCAGTATGATATATACATACACAACCTGTGTCACCACCCTCATACAGCCTTTAAGTAAACTGCAACCAGTCAGTACCAGTATATACATACACAAGGTGTGTCACCACCCTCATACAGCCTGTAAGTAAACTACAACCAGTCAGTACCAGTATATACATACACAAGGTGTGTCACCACCCTCATACAGCCTGTAAGTAAACTACAACCAGTCAGTACCAGGCTATACATACACAAGGTGTGTCACCACCCTCATACAGCCTGTAAGTAAACTACAACCAGGCAGTACCAGTATATACATACACAAGGTGTGTCTCCAAAACAGAGTCAGCTTGATATATATGTATGCAGCATTGGTGTTAGGCCTAGAATGTATTTTTGCTTCATGACGACCTACAGAATAACACATGCATACATCATGTAGCCCTTGAAGAGTAACTGGTGGGGCAGTGGTGGGACACAAGGCGTGTCTTCACCCTCATACAGCCTGTAAGTAAACTGCAACCAGTCAGTACCAGTATATACATACACAAGGTGTGTCACCACCCTCATACAGCCTGTAAGTAAACTACAACCAGTCAGTACCAGTACACATACACACTGTGTGTCACCACCCTCATACAGCCTGTAAGTAAACTACAACCAGTCAGTACCAGTATATACATACACAAGGTGTGCCACCCACACCACCCTAATACAGCATGTAAGTAAACTACAACCAGTCAGTACCAGTATATACATACACAAAGTGTGTCACCACCCTCATACAGCCTGTAAGTAAACTGCAACCAGTCAGTACCAGCATATACATACACAAGGTGTGTCACCACCCTCATACAGCCTGTAAGTAAACTACAACCAGTCAGTACCAGTATATACATACACAAGGTGTGTCACTACCCTCATACAGCCTGTAAGTAAACTACAACCAGTCAGTACCAGTATATATACATAGCAAGGTGTGTCACCAACACCACCCTCATACAGCCTGTAAGTAAACTACAACCAGTCAGTACCAGTATATACATACACAAGGTGTGTCACCACCCTCATACAGCCTGTAAGTAAACTACAACCAGTCAGTACCAGTATATAAATACACAAGGTTTGTCACCACCCTCATACAGCCTGTAAGTAAACTACAACCAGTCAGTACCGGTATATACATACACAAGGTGTGTCAATATCCTCATACAGCCTGTAAGTAAACTACAACCAATCAGTACCAGTATATATACATACACAAGGTGTGTCACCACCCTCATACAGCCTGTAAGTAAACTACAACCAGTCAGTACCAGTATATACATACACAAGGTGTGTCACCACCCTCATACAGCCTGTAAGTAAACTACAACCAGTCAGTACCAGTATATACATACACAAGGTGTGTCACCACCCTCATACAGCCTGTAAGTAAACTACAGCCAGTCAGTACCAGTATATACATACACAAGGTGTGTCACCACCCTCATACAGCCTGGAAGTAAACTACAACCAGTCAGTACCAGTATATACATACACAAGGTGTGTCACCACCCTCATACAGCCTGTAAGTAAACTACAGCCAGTCAGTACCAGTATATACATACACAAGGTGTGTCACCACCCTCATACAGCCTGTTAGTAAACTACAACTAGTCAGTACCAGTATATACATACACAACGTTTGTCACCACCCTCATACAGCCTGTAAGTAAACTACAACCAGTCATTACCAGTATATACATACACAAGGTTTGTCACCACCCTCATACAGCCTGTAAGTAAACTACAACCAGTCAGTACCAGTCTATACATACACAAGGTGTGTCACCACCCTCATACAGCCTGTAAGTAAACTACAACCAGTCAGTACCAGTATATACATACACAAGGTGTGTCACCACCCTCACACAGCCTGTAAGTAAACTGCAACCAGTCAGTACCAGTATATACATACACAAGGTGTGTCACCACCCTCATACAGCCTGTAAGTAAACTACAACCAGTCAGTACCAGTATATACATACACAAGGTGTGTCACCACCCTCATACAGCCTGTAAGTAAACTACAACCAGTCAGTACCAGTATATACATACACAAGGTGTGTCACCACCCTCATACAGCCTGTAAGTAAACTACAACCAGTCAGTACCAGTATACATACACAAGGTGTGTCATCACCCTCATACAGCCTGTAAGTAAACTACAACCAGTCAGTACCAGTATATACATACACAAGGTCGGTCACCACCCTCATACAGCCTGTAAGTAAACTACAACCAGTCAGTACCAGTATATACATACACTAGGTGTGTCACCACCCTCATACAGCCTGTAAGTAAACTACAACCAGTCAGTACCAGTATACATACACAAGGTGTGTCATCACCCTCATACAGCCTGTAAGTAAACTACAACCAGTCAGTACCAGTATACATACACAAGGTTTGTCACCACCCTCATACAGCCTGTAAGTAAACTAGAACCAGTCAGTACCAGTATATACATACACAAGGTGTGTCACCATCCTCATACAGCCTGTAAGTAAACTACAACCAGTCAGTACCAGTATATACATACACAAGGTTTGTCACCACCCTCATACAGCCTGTAAGTAAACTACAACCAGTCAGTACCAGTATATACATACACAAGGTGTGTCTCCAAAACAGGGTCAGATTGATATATATGTATGCAGCATTGGTGGTAGGCCTAGAATGTATTTTTGCATCATGACGACCAACAGAATATCACATGCATACATCATGTAGCCCTTGAAGAGTAACTGGTCGGGCAGTGATGGGACACAAGGTGTGTCACCACCCTCATACAGCCTGTAAGTAAACTACAACCAGTCAGTACCAGTATATACATACACAAGGTGTGTCACCACCCTCATACAGCCTGTAAGTAAACTACAACCAATCAGTACCAGTATATATACATACACAAGGTGTGTCACCACCCTCATACAGCCTGTAAGTAAACTACAACCAGTCAGTACCAGTATATACATACACAAGGTGTGTCACCACCCTCATACAGCCTGTAAGTAAACTACAGCCAGTCAGTACCAGTATATACATACACAAGGTGTGTCACCACCCTCATACAGCCTGGAAGTAAACTACAACCAGTCAGTACCAGTATATACATACACAAGGTGTGTCACCACCCTCATACAGCCTGTAAGTAAACTACAACCAGTCATTACCAGTATATACATACACAAGGTGTGTCATCACCCTCATACAGCCTGTAAGTAAACTACAACCAGTCAGTACCAGTATATACATACACAAGGTGTGTCACCACCCTCATACAGCCTGTAAGTAAACTACAACCAGTCAGTACCAGTATATACATACACAAGGTGTGTCACCACCCTCATACAGCCTGTAAGTAAACTACAACCAGTCAGTACCAGTATACATACACAAGGTGTGTCATCACCCTCATACAGCCTGTAAGTAAACTACAACCAGTCAGTACCAGTATACATACACAAGGTTTGTCACCACCCTCATACAGCCTGTAAGTAAACTAGAACCAGTCAGTACCAGTATATACATACACAAGGTGTGTCACCACCCTCATACAGCCTGTAAGTAAACTACAACCAGTCAGTACCAGTATATACATACACTAGGTGTGTCACCACCCTCATACAGCCTGTAAGTAAACTACAACCAGTCAGTACCAGTATATACATACACAAGGTGTGTCACCACCCTCATACAGCCTGTAAGTAAACTACAACCAGTCAGTACCAGGCTATACATACACAAGGTGTGTCACCACCCTCATACAGCCTGTAAGTAAACTACAACCAGGCAGTACCAGTATATACATACACAAGGTGTGTCTCCAAAACAGAGTCAGCTTGATATATATGTATGCAGCATTGGTGTTAGGCCTAGAATGTATTTTTGCTTCATGACGACCTACAGAATAACACATGCATACATCATGTAGCCCTTGAAGAGTAACTGGTGGGGCAGTGGTGGGACACAAGGCGTGTCTTCACCCTCATACAGCCTGTAAGTAAACTGCAACCAGTCAGTACCAGTATATACATACACAAGGTGTGTCACCACCCTCATACAGCCTGTAAGTAAACTACAACCAGTCAGTACCAGTACACATACACACTGTGTGTCACCACCCTCATACAGCCTGTAAGTAAACTACAACCAGTCAGTACCAGTATATACATACACAAGGTGTGCCACCCACACCACCCTAATACAGCATGTAAGTAAACTACAACCAGTCAGTACCAGTATATACATACACAAAGTGTGTCACCACCCTCATACAGCCTGTAAGTAAACTGCAACCAGTCAGTACCAGCATATACATACACAAGGTGTGTCACCACCCTCATACAGCCTGTAAGTAAACTACAACCAGTCAGTACCAGTATATACATACACAAGGTGTGTCACTACCCTCATACAGCCTGTAAGTAAACTACAACCAGTCAGTACCAGTATATATACATAGCAAGGTGTGTCACCAACACCACCCTCATACAGCCTGTAAGTAAACTACAACCAGTCAGTACCAGTATATACATACACAAGGTGTGTCACCACCCTCATACAGCCTGTAAGTAAACTACAACCAGTCAGTACCAGTATATAAATACACAAGGTTTGTCACCACCCTCATACAGCCTGTAAGTAAACTACAACCAGTCAGTACCGGTATATACATACACAAGGTGTGTCAATATCCTCATACAGCCTGTAAGTAAACTACAACCAATCAGTACCAGTATATATACATACACAAGGTGTGTCACCACCCTCATACAGCCTGTAAGTAAACTACAACCAGTCAGTACCAGTATATACATACACAAGGTGTGTCACCACCCTCATACAGCCTGTAAGTAAACTACAACCAGTCAGTACCAGTATATACATACACAAGGTGTGTCACCACCCTCATACAGCCTGTAAGTAAACTACAGCCAGTCAGTACCAGTATATACATACACAAGGTGTGTCACCACCCTCATACAG
The DNA here is from genome assembly GCA_947462335.1 of Harmothoe impar. Taxonomy (NCBI): domain Eukaryota; kingdom Metazoa; phylum Annelida; class Polychaeta; order Phyllodocida; family Polynoidae; genus Harmothoe; species Harmothoe impar. The sequence goes on along the minus strand of OX381716.1, from coordinate 67,794,373 downwards.
CCTGGAAGTAAACTACAACCAGTCAGTACCAGTATATACATACACAAGGTGTGTCACCACCCTCATACAGCCTGTAAGTAAACTACAGCCAGTCAGTACCAGTATATACATACACAAGGTGTGTCACCACCCTCATACAGCCTGTTAGTAAACTACAACTAGTCAGTACCAGTATATACATACACAAGGTTTGTCACCACCCTCATACAGCCTGTAAGTAAACTACAACCAGTCATTACGAGTATATACATACACAAGGTTTGTCACCACCCTCATACAGCCTGTAAGTAAACTACAACCAGTCAGTACCAGTATATACATACACAAGGTGTGTCACCACCCTCATACAGCCTGTAAGTAAACTACAACCAGTCAGTACCAGTATATACATACACAAGGTGTGTCACCACCCTCACACAGCCTGTAAGTAAACTACAACCAGTCAGTACCAGTATATACATACACAAGGTGTGTCACCAACCTCATACAGCTTGTAAGTAAAGTACAACTAGTCAGTACCAGTATATACATACACAAGGTGTGTCTCCAAAACAGGGTCAGCTTGATATATATTTATGCAGCATTGGTGGTAGGCCTAGAATGTTTTTTTGCATCATGACGACCAACAGAATATCACCTGCATACATCATGTAGCCCTTGAAGAGTAACTGGTCGGGCAGTGATGGGACACAAGGTGTGTCACCACCCTCATACAGCCTGTAAGTAAACTACAACCACATAGTACCAGGCTATACATACACAAGGTGTGTCACCACCCTCATACAGCCTGTAAGTGAACTACAACCAGTCAGTACCAGTATATACATACACAAGGTGTGTCACCACCCTCATACAGCCTGTAAGTAAACTACAACCAGTCAGTACCAGTATATACATACACAAGGTGTGTCACCACCCTCATACAGCCGTTAAGTAAACTACAACCAGTCAGTACCAGTATATACATACACAAGGTGTGTCACCACCCTCATACAGCCTGTAAGTAAACTACAACCAGTCAGTACCAGTATATACATACACAAGGTGTGTCGCTACCCTCATACAGCCTGTAAGTAAACTACAAGCAGTCAGTACCAGTATATACATACACAAGGTGTGTCACCACCCTCATACAGCCTGTAAGTAAACTACAACCAGTCAGTACCAGTATATACATACACAAGGTGTGTCACCACCCTCATACAGCCTGTAAGTAAACTACAACCAGTCAGTACCAGTATATACGTACACAAGGTGTGTCACCACCCTCATACAGCCTGTAAGTAAACTACAACCAGTCAGTACCAGTATATACATACACAAGGTGTGTCACCACCCTCATACAGCCTGTAAGTAAACTACAACCAGTCAGTACCAGTATATACATACACAAGGTGTGTCACCACCCTCATACAGCCTGTAAGTAAACTACAACCAGTCAGTACCAGTATATACATACACAAGGTGTGTCACCACCCTCATACAGCCTGTAAGTAAACTACAACCAGTCAGTACCAGTATATACATACACAAGGTGTGTCACCACCCTCATACAGCCTGTAAGTAAACTACAACCAGTCAGTACCAGTATGTACATACACAAGGTGTGTCACCACCCTCATACAGACTGTAAGTAAACTACAACCAGTCAGTACCAGTATATACATACACAAGGTGTGTCACCACCCTCATACAGCCTGTAAGTAAACTACAACCAGTCAGTGCCAGTATATACATACACAAGGTGTGTCACCACCCTCATACAGCCTGTAAGTAAACTACAACCAGTCAGTACCAGTCTATACATACACAAGGTGTGTCACCACCCTCATACAGCCTGTAAGTAAACTACAACCAGTCAGTACCAGTATATACATACACAAGGTGTGTCACCACCCTCATACAGCCTGTAAGTAAACTACAACCAGTCAGTACCAGTATATACATACACAAGATGGGGTGTGGGTAAGAAAGGGATAGGGCGTGCAGGGAGGTTGGGGTGAGTAGAGGATGGGGTGTGCAGGGAGGTTGGGGTGAGTAGAGGATGGGGTGTGCAGGGGCCGGATGTGGGCTGAGTAATAGATGGAGATGGAGAATGGGAATTGAGGAGAAACTAAACTCTTCTCACGCTTGTCATATTCTGCCATCATAGGCATCAGCCAAGAATTGTACCAAGTGCATTCATGTAAAGAATAACAAAAAGCTGTAGGTAAGGTGTGTAGTTGGGTTCATTACCTCATACAGTGTAGATGCTAATAGTACTGCAGTACCAACCAGAATAGTGGGGGCTCTTATATAAACAATAGTGGTAGCGGAGCACCACACAGTGACCACTATTGGTAGTAGCCAATAAATCTATAGTTGTATTATAGTCAATGATAATTGTATACATGAAGTTCCCGATATGTGTTGTACCCAATATGTATATGAATATATATATACATATGTACAGGCATCCACTGTCACTGCCAGTTAGCTTTTTAACCCTTTTTGCATCATGCTCTTGGTCGTCATGATGCATGAATGCAGCCCTGGTGAGTAACTTGCCAGGGCTGCATTCATGCATCATGCCGACCTTTGAGGTTGAGACACTCCCAAAGAGTTGGCATGATGTACCAATACAGCACCGCAAATTATTTACCGGAGCTGCATTGGTGCATCATGACGACAAAGGTAATCTTTTACCAACATCCATCCTTAAAGGACTAAGGGCCAGGGGGCCCCTCCCTATATGTCCTATAGTAACTATGTGCAAACATGAAGAAGCGGAAAAGGAGCAACAATTGGGATGCTTCTGGACCATTTTATGGGAGAAAAGTGCTATGTATTTAGGCCAAAATGACCAACAATATAAGACAATACAATACAGACTTTTTTACCTAAAATTCCCAAAAACTTTAGGATAAGGGGTCTATCCTATGTAACATTGGCAACATTGGGTGCGAGGGCATTACTCCAGTGACAAGGCCTCTCCGCATCTTGCATCACGACAACCAAAAGTATAACACATGCATGCATCATGTAGCCCTTATACAGTAACAGGTGGAGCCATGATGGGAAGGGTGGGCTTCAGCATAACACTGGTATGATCAGTATGGGAAAAAGATCCAGACAAAGGGCATATTACATGAATACACTACATGGACCCTAAAGCTAAGCCGGTCATGGCAGGGAAGGGTAATCTGCAGCATTCTCTCTGTCCCTCTCATTGTTTCCCTCTGCCTGCCCCTCTCTCTATTTGTCTGTCTCCCGAGCTGTCTCTGTTATTTTCTCTGTATTCCTTCATGCACCAAGGACCCCAGCAAGTCTACCTAAATACATTTCCTGCCACCAATACTAGAAGCCCTGCACACACCACCCCTACACAGACCATCCCTACACACACCACCCCTACACACACCGCCCTACACACACCACCCCTGCACACCACACCTACACACACCACCCCTACACACACCACCCCTACACACACCACCCCTACACACACCACCCCTACACACACCACCCCTACACACATCACCACTATACACACCACCCCTACACACATCACCCCTATACACACCACCCCTGCACACACCACCCCTACACACACCACCCCTACACACACCACCCCTACACACACCACCCCTACACACACCACCCCTACACACATCACCCCTACACACACCACCCCTACACACACCACCACTATACACACCACCCCTACACACACCACCCCTACACATACCACCCCTACACACACCACCCCTACACACACCACCCCTACACACACCACCCCTACACACACCACCCCTATACCCACCACCCCTACACACACCACCCCTACACACACCACCCCTACACACACCACCCCTAAACACACCACCACTATACACACCACCCCTACACACATCACCCCTATACACACCACCCCTGCACACACCACACCTACACACACCACCCCTACACACACCACCCCTACACACACCACCCCTACACACACCACCCCTACACACATCACCCCTACACACACCACCCCTACACACACCACCCCTACACACACCACCCCTACACACACCACCCCAACACACATCACCCCTACACACACCACCCCTACACACATCACCCCTATACACACCACCCCTGCACACACCACACCTACACACACTACCCCTACACACACCACCCCTATACACACCACCCCTACACACACCACCCCTATACACACCACCCCTGCACACACCACACCTACACACACCACCCCTACACACACCACCCCTACACACACCACCCCTACACACACCACCCCTACACACACCACCCCTACACACACCACCCCTACACACACCACCCCTACACACCACACCTACACACACCACCCCTACACACACCACCCCTACACACACCACCACTATACACACCACCCCTGCACACACCACACCTACACACACCACCCCTACACACACCACCCCTACACACACCACCCCTACACACACCACCACTATACACACCACCCCTGCACACACCACACCTACACACACCACCCCTACACACACCACCCCTACACACACCACCACTATACACACCACCCCTGCACACACCACACCTACACACACCACCCCTACACACACCACCCCTACACACACCACCACTATACACACCACCCCTGCACACACCACACCTACACACACCACCCCTACACACACCACCCCTATACACACCACCCCTACACACACCACCCCTACACACACCACCCCTACACACACCATCCCTACACACACCACCCCTACACACACCACCCTACACACACCACCCTACACACACCACCCCTAGACACACCACCCCTACACACACCACCCCTATACACACCGCCCCTACACACACCACCCCTACACACACCATCCCTACACACACCACCCTACACACACCACCCCTACACACACCACCCCTACACACACCACCCCTACACACACCACCCCTGCACACACCACACCTACACACACCACCCCTACACACACCACCCCTACACACACCACCACTATACACACCACCCCTGCACACACCACACCTACACACACCACCCCTACACACACCACCCCTACACACACCACCCTTACACACACCACCCCTACACACACCACCCCTACACACACCACCCCTACACACACTACCCCTACACACACCACCCCTACACACACCACCCCTACACACACCACCCCTGCACACACCACCCCTACACACACCACCCCTACACACACCACCCCTACACACACCACCCCTACACACACCACCCCTACACATACCACCCCTACACACACCACCCCTACACACACCGCCCCTACACACACCATCCCTACACACACCACCTCTACACACACCACCTCTACACACACCACCCCTACACACACCACCACTATACACACCACCCCTACACACATCACCCCTATACACACCACCCCTACACACACCACCCCTACACACATCACCCCTATACACACCACCCCTACACACACCACCCCACACACCACACCTACACACACCACCCCTACACACACCACCCCTGCACACACCACCCCTACACACACCACCCCTACACACACCACCCCTGCACACACCACCCCTGCAACCTACCCTACCCTGATCTGCCATGCCCTATCTTGCTTCGTCCTGTCCTGCCCTGGCACAATCTACTTGCCTTCACTACCCTGTCAAGCCCTGCCACACCCTGCCCTGCCCTGCATGTCAATGTCCTCTACCCTAATCTGAGACTCTCATTCCCCATGTTTCCCTCCATATAGGGCTTCATGCCAATACTAAAGGATACCTGTCATAAGGTGTTCTCACTGCATTGACAGTTGACAGGTGACAGGCTGCGAATGTATGTGATTTATGGACATTATGACTACAAATACAGGGGTAGTCAATGGCCCGTAAGTTTTATTTTGGGTCCATATTTTTTTTCAGGATTACCTTCCCATGGGTCAGGCTGGCCCTCAGGAAATAAGATATTTAGTGGAATATACCTGATAAGTATAGGCATGTATTGCACCATTGAAAAGGGCAATATGTGAGCAAATGAGCCAATTCTGTTGCATTTTAACAAAGATGAAATATATAAATTTCTCTTTGTTCTGGGCCCATAGACTTTTGGAGTTACTGGCCCTGGTGGCCCACAACTGGGATATTTAGTGTTCTGATATATGAATTACCCTTTAAGGATGACATGATGCCTTAATGCATCATGGCCTTGGTTGTCATGATGCATGAATGCAGTCATGGAGAGTAATCCATTGCCAGTGCTGCATTCAAGCATCATGCTGACCCTTCGGGAGTGTCACAACCCCGCAGGGTTGGCATGATGCAGCAATGCAGCACAACCAAGTAATTCACTGGGGCTGCATTGGTGCATCATGACAACAAAGGTAATCTTTTACCAACATCCATCCTTAAAGGACTAAGGGCCAGGGGGCCCCTCCCTATATGTCCTATAGTAACTATGTGCAAACATGAAGAAGCGGAAAAGGAGCAACAATTGGGATGCTTCTGGACCATTTTATGGGAGAAAAGTGCTATGTATTTAGGCCAAAATGACCAACAATATAAGACAATACAATACAGACTTTTTTACCTAAAATTCCCAAAAACTTTAGGATAAGGGGTCTATCCTATGTAACATTGGCAACATTGGGTGCGAGGGCATTACTCCAGTGACAAGGCCTCTCCGCATCTTGCATCACGACAACCAAAAGTATAACACATGCATGCATCATGTAGCCCTTATACAGTAACAGGTGGAGCCATGATGGGAAGGGTGGGCTTCAGCATAACACTGGTATGATCAGTATGGGAAAAAGATCCAGACAAAGGGCATATTACATGAATACACTACATGGACCCTAAAGCTAAGCCGGTCATGGCAGGGAAGGGTAATCTGCAGCATTCTCTCTGTCCCTCTCATTGTTTCCCTCTGCCTGCCCCTCTCTCTATTTGTCTGTCTCCCGAGCTGTCTCTGTTATTTTCTCTGTATTCCTTCATGCACCAAGGACCCCAGCAAGTCTACCTAGATACATTTCCTGCCACCAATACTAGAAGCCCTGCACACACCACCCCTACACAGACCACCCCTACACACACCACCCCTACACACACCGCCCTACACACACCACCCCTGCACACCACACCTACACACACCACCCCTACACACACCACCCCTACACACACCACCCCTACACACACCACCCCTACACACACCACCCCTACACACATCACCACTATACACACCACCCCTACACACATCACCCCTATACACACCACCCCTGCACACACCACCCCTACACACACCACCCCTACACACACCACCCCTACACACACCACCCCTACACACACCACCCCTACACACATCACCCCTACACACACCACCCCTACACACACCACCACTATACACACCACCCCTACACACACCACCCCTACACATACCACCCCTACACACACCACCCCTACACACACCACCCCTACACACACCACCCCTACACACACCACCCCTATACCCACCACCCCTACACACACCACCCCTACACACACCACCCCTACACACACCACCCCTAAACACACCACCACTATACACACCACCCCTACACACATCACCCCTATACACACCACCCCTGCACACACCACACCTACACACACCACCCCTACACACACCACCCCTACACACACCACCCCTACACACACCACCCCTACACACATCACCCCTACACACACCACCCCTACACACACCACCCCTACACACACCACCCCTACACACACCACCCCTACACACATCACCCCTACACACACCACCCCTACACACATCACCCCTATACACACCACCCCTGCACACACCACACCTACACACACTACCCCTACACACACCACCCCTATACACACCACCCCTACACACACCACCCCTATACACACCACCCCTGCACACACCACACCTACACACACCACCCCTACACACACCACCCCTACACACACCACCCCTACACACACCACCCCTACACACACCACCACTATACACACCACCCCTGCACACACCACACCTACACACACCACCCCTACACACACCACCCCTATACACACCACCCCTACACACACCACCCCTACACACACCACCCCTACACACACCATCCCTACACACACCACCCCTACACACACCACCCTACACACACCACCCCTACACACACCACCCCTAGACACACCACCCCTACACACACCACCCCTATACACACCGCCCCTACACACACCACCCCTACACACACCATCCCTACACACACCACCCTACACACACCACCCCTACACACACCACCCCTACACACACCACCCCTACACACACCACCCCTGCACACACCACACCTACACACACCACCCCTACACACACCACCCCTACACACACCACCACTATACACACCACCCCTGCACACACCACACCTACACACACCACCCCTACACACACCACCCCTACACACACCACCCCTACACACACCACCCCTGCACACACCACCCCTACACACACCACCCCTACACACACCACCCCTACACACACCACCCCTACACACACCACCCCTACACATACCACCCCTACACACACCACCCCTACACACACCACCCCTACACACACCACCCCTGCACACACCACCCCTACACACACCACCCCTACACACACCACCCCTGCACACACCACCCCTACACACACCACCCCTACACATACCACCCCTACACACACCACCCCTACACACACCACCCCTACACACACCACCCCTACACACACCACCCCTATACCCACCACCCCTACACACACCACCCCTACACACACCACCCCTACACACACCACCCCTAAACACACCACCACTATACACACCACCCCTACACACATCACCCCTATACACACCACCCCTGCACACACCACACCTACACACACCACCCCTACACACACCACCCCTACACACACCACCCCTACACACACCACCCCTACACACATCACCCCTACACACACCACCCCTACACACACCACCCCTACACACACCACCCCTACACACACCACCCCAACACACATCACCCCTACACACACCACCCCTACACACATCACCCCTATACACACCACCCCTGCACACACCACACCTACACACACTACCCCTACACACACCACCCCTATACACACCACCCCTACACACACCACCCCTATACACACCACCCCTGCACACACCACACCTACACACACCACCCCTACACACACCACCCCTACACACACCACCCCTACACACACCACCCCTACACACACCACCCCTACACACACCACCCCTACACACACCACCCCTACACACCACACCTACACACACCACCCCTACACACACCACCCCTACACACACCACCACTATACACACCACCCCTGCACACACCACACCTACACACACCACCCCTACACACACCACCCCTACACACACCACCCCTACACACACCACCACTATACACACCACCCCTGCACACACCACACCTACACACACCACCCCTACACACACCACCCCTACACACACCACCACTATACACACCACCCCTGCACACACCACACCTACACACACCACCCCTACACACACCACCCCTACACACACCACCACTATACACACCACCCCTGCACACACCACACCTACACACACCACCCCTACACACACCACCCCTATACACACCACCCCTACACACACCACCCCTACACACACCACCCCTACACACACCATCCCTACACACACCACCCCTACACACACCACCCTACACACACCACCCTACACACACCACCCCTAGACACACCACCCCTACACACACCACCCCTATACACACCGCCCCTACACACACCACCCCTACACACACCATCCCTACACACACCACCCTACACACACCACCCCTACACACACCACCCCTACACACACCACCCCTACACACACCACCCCTGCACACACCACACCTACACACACCACCCCTACACACACCACCCCTACACACACCACCACTATACACACCACCCCTGCACACACCACACCTACACACACCACCCCTACACACACCACCCCTACACACACCACCCTTACACACACCACCCCTACACACACCACCCCTACACACACCACCCCTACACACACTACCCCTACACACACCACCCCTACACACACCACCCCTACACACACCACCCCTGCACACACCACCCCTACACACACCACCCCTACACACACCACCCCTACACACACCACCCCTACACACACCACCCCTACACATACCACCCCTACACACACCACCCCTACACACACCGCCCCTACACACACCATCCCTACACACACCACCTCTACACACACCACCTCTACACACACCACCCCTACACACACCACCACTATACACACCACCCCTACACACATCACCCCTATACACACCACCCCTACACACACCACCCCTACACACATCACCCCTATACACACCACCCCTACACACACCACCCCACACACCACACCTACACACACCACCCCTACACACACCACCCCTGCACACACCACCCCTACACACACCACCCCTACACACACCACCCCTGCACACACCACCCCTGCAACCTACCCTACCCTGATCTGCCATGCCCTATCTTGCTTCGTCCTGTCCTGCCCTGGCACAATCTACTTGCCTTCACTACCCTGTCAAGCCCTGCCACACCCTGCCCTGCCCTGCATGTCAATGTCCTCTACCCTAATCTGAGACTCTCATTCCCCATGTTTCCCTCCATATAGGGCTTCATGCCAATACTAAAGGATACCTGTCATAAGGTGTTCTCACTGCATTGACAGTTGACAGGTGACAGGCTGCGAATGTATGTGATTTATGGACATTATGACTACAAATACAGGGGTAGTCAATGGCCCGTAAGTTTTATTTTGGGTCCATATTTTTTTTCAGGATTACCTTCCCATGGGTCAGGCTGGCCCTCAGGAAATAAGATATTTAGTGGAATATACCTGATAAGTATAGGCATGTATTGCACCATTGAAAAGGGCAATATGTGAGCAAATGAGCCAATTCTGTTGCATTTTAACAAAGATGAAATATATAAATTTCTCTTTGTTCTGGGCCCATAGACTTTTGGAGTTACTGGCCCTGGTGGCCCACAACTGGGATATTTAGTGTTCTGATATATGAATTACCCTTTAAGGATGACATGATGCCTTAATGCATCATGGCCTTGGTTGTCATGATGCATGAATGCAGTCATGGAGAGTAATCCATTGCCAGTGCTGCATTCAAGCATCATGCTGACCCTTCGGGAGTGTCACAACCCCGCAGGGTTGGCATGATGCAGCAATGCAGCACAACCAAGTAATTCACTGGGGCTGCATTGGTGCATCATTATGACAAAAGTCATATTTTAGTGACATCTGTCCTTTAAGGGCTAATCAGCAAAACACCACTTAATCTTCCCATGATACACTGACACAGGGTAATAAAGTAACCTACTGACATAACCTGATGCATGTCTGATGGTCAATACTACATCAATCTCTCAATGGCAGGTTAATGCTATACAGGTTTTCATACATGTTTTCCACAGATTTGGACACATAGGGAACATAGGATCATGTTTACCCAGACTTCTTGAAGCCATTTTAGTGTAGAACAGATCTTGGGTCCTGTTCTAGCACCCACAGGATTGTAGGCTGACATACTCTCGAGTAGCCCCCACTACCTCCATAGGAGGTGAATATCATCTTGGAAATTTGGTGACATGAATGGTGCACAAGTTGGTAGTAGATAATTGAAGTGTTGGACAAGTTAGTAGTGGATGACTTTTATGCTGAAATTTGTTACACATGATGCACACATGCTAGTGTTATAATCTACCCATCTAACATATATTACATTTGATGCCATAAAGAATCAGCAGCAGATTGTCAGTACAATTACAGACCAGGTACATATGATGAGCACCATGATAGCCACCTACTAATGTTTCTCATCATTATGTAATACATTTAATGTCATAAGGAACATTACCAGCAGCAGAGTGTGAGCCCTGTACAGATATACTTACTCCAGGGTTGTCAATGTCCGGTTTACTTTCACTGCAGCTGCCAGGTGCTGCACCCCGGTGTCATCAATGTTATTATTCACCAGTCTGTAAGTAAGCTGTGTACAGTTAGTGTATACAGGCTGACATCACAACATATGCACTAATAGAAAAAGATCATCAGGATGTCCAATTTTAACAATGGTAGATTATTATAATAATATCATAATGCAACAACAATATATCCTTAACTATGTGTTGTTCCTTAATAGGTGTTGTTGTAAAACTTTTTGGAAGCCACAAATGTAGGATGGATAGAGACTATGAAGAGCATGTGGGGCCATATTTCACCTCAATCTAAAGATTTGCTGGTATTAAGTTATGATGTAAATAGCAGATTTCTGAGGATACAATGAATTTAATTTTTAAATATAATGATACATATATACACACTCAACATAAGGCTTTATATCAATGTGTATATACACATAGAACAGCCATGCCTCTTTGTATTACTCATCAGTTTGCACATATCAGCACAAATGAAATAAGCCTGATACCAATGTAAAGAGAAAATGTGTGGCTATTTGTAAATATCAAACGCTCCTGTAAGCTTGAGATAATAAATATTTAAATATGGGATATAAATCATATTGCGAAAAGATTTTGATAAAATTTATGATAGGGATCATCGATGATGATAATCAAAACGATCAAATTAGGCCATTTTTGCTCATTTTTTGCATTAATCCTTTAAATAAAGTAAAGTGAACATAATAATTTAGGCAAACACCTAAAAAACTTGATTTCACTAAAATCATCAATTTTGACCTTTGGACCTGATTATCTCTGGTGTATGATGTGCGAAATGTGACTGGTTAGGTGAAAACACATCACATATTGGCTTTTGTGAGCTGGATAGATATCAAGGGATGTGGGAGGAAATTGCAGGTAGTGGGTTGTAATGGTTTAGTATTTGGACTGATCATCCTAATGTCAGAAGTCACAACTATTTTAACGTTAAATTTCATCACTTACGTCAGGTCGGTGACACTGTGGTTGGTGGTGAGGAAGTCACTGAGTTCTTTCACACTCATCAAGTCCAGACCTGCATTTTCTATCCTGTGGGAGGAAATACGGAAACCTGACTCTTGTATTAGACACTTGGACTATAGTCCCTGATTAGTGCTTTAACCAACACCTTTATTGTTGTAGATTGTGTCAGGAAACTGTGAATCATTATTATTTGAAGCCAATGTAACCCCAGATCGCGCCTCCCAACCTTAGGTTAATGCCAGGGCCACCTATGCCGCCCTAACCTCCTTCTACCCCCTTTCTACCCCTGTACTGGTATAGGCAATACAGCATCCAATAGGCAAGTGTGTCATATAGTCTGTACTACTGGAGTACAATTATCTAAACACTGTAACATGCTGTGTTAAATTCTTAAGGCCATATTGCAAATGATGTGAGATATCGTTTTGAGTGTTTGGCATTTTGAGAGATACCATTTACAACACGAAAGAATAGGACCAGAGTTTAATATCATTATGGCTGTTATTGTGTACCTCTTTAGCTTGAATTTCTACTGTGTAACATTTGTCAGATTTATTTATGTAACATTTGTCAGATGTATATGGAACTCAAATGAGCAACAAAGTACATGCTTATGTGGTCAATATCCTACATACATCCCTATTTTATCAATTTGGTGTGCAAAGCATATTGGGCCACTGTTCATTTGGAAACTGATTACAGAATCCTTGGTAATATATCTGATGTTAGACTAATGTAACTGACGTAGGCATATAAAAGCAGTGTCCATGTGTGTCCTCTGGGACCTATTACTGCTCGGTCCTCCATTTTCTTGGATATAGTCTCCCCTTAGTCACGTCGTTGCATGGCATATAGAGGGCATACCTCCTACAAATTGCACCATCAAATGTCTCAGAAAAGTCTATAGAGTCCATAAAAAGTGCCTGCATTTCCAAGGTTTGGAACACTGTCAAATAGGCAGTACAAATCCAAAATCTCTATCAAAAATTAGAAATTCATCTAATTAGCTCTACCTGTTTCTATAGACCTTTATGAGACATTTGGCGAAGAGATTCGTTCTTCTGCAATTTGTTATTTCGAAAATGACTGGACTACCTGGCTTGCACCACTTGCCCTTGGTAAGTCTGTATCACTGAGCGAGATTTGGAAATTTCCATGATAGAAATGAGAAAACAAGTTCAACATTTTCTTTGTATGTGTCTAATATATATGACTTAACAGGCAGGAAAACTCCCAAAACTCCCTAAAAACAATGATAGCCGTTCGCATATCAATGCATAGATTTACATTTTTGGTAGCTGCATAGGACTAATATATATGTGCCTTAACGGAAATGTTACGAGTGTCAGAATCATACTAAATATCTTTAATATATACTTTTAATAGTATACTTTCAATTGTCACAACTTCACATTATTGTGCCATATATTTTATCATATCTGACGAATGTTACACACTTCCAGCATCACAATATTTTGATTTTTCATTACCAGTAACTGCTCCAATGGAAGAGAGACATTTTCTTAACATTTGATTTTAGTACACTCCAGCGAAAGGTAGTGAAGCTTTCCTTATACCCTTACACCAGAAAATGTTGCCAGAATGCATGTGTAAAGACACATATATATATATACATGGGGGCTTAGAGTGTGGCGGAGGGGAGCTTTAGTGCACAGAGTTTTACGCTATCCAGCTATACCTCATCTTGTCATGCTAAGCATGTTGTTGTAGGACTGTGGCTGCAGGTACTATTACAACAGTAGATTGTTAGTTGTATACATACCATATGGATGTTGTTGTAGGACTGTGCTGCAGCAGGAAGGTCAGAGCTAACACATCAACCACTGTCATCTTGGTGCCCTCAAACTTAACCTCCTCCTCAAACTTCTGCTGCCCTACATGTCGTGCCATCTCTTGGGACTGACTTTCATGGACCATCTGTAGTAGCTGCATGTTATCAGACACATCCTAAAAAAGAAGAACAAAGATTGTTGTAATGGGCATTTAAATTCACATTATTTTACTTTAAAGTGTATTGGTATCATAAATTGTTGAAGCTATTATGAGAACCCACCATGATACATAGGGTAGTTAGGGCCAATAATGACAAAGGGGTCCCAAATACCTAGTCATATGTAGCCCCAGGATACATTGCCCCATGTTACATGGCCGCAATGATACATGGACCCATACCACATAGCCCTAGGTCCAATCTCCCCCGTCTTTATACCACCATGGTATTCTCTGTAAAACTGTCCATCATAATCACTGTATCTTGTTTGTGTCCTTCATGTTTGTCATATGTTAGCCATGTTCGCCATCTGTCTGCCAAGTACCCCCCATCAAGTGCAACTGGCAAGTACCCTGCTATAATAGACTTACGCATGCCCCCACATGCCACCGAAGAAATTTGGATCCCTCTGGCAGGGGTAACCAAATAAATGTCTCATGCTAAGAAACTACCTACACCCACCTGTTGCTAGAAAAAGTGACCACACCCATAGTTGTCAATGTATACATTGATGAGAAAACAAGCGCTGAAGATTAGGGGAAATAGATGTGGCATGTAGATAGAAATGGTAAGGAGTAGGTTCTGGAGGCATCTAGTAGGAAAGGTTGAAGACGCATGGTTGATTCGAGATTGATATCCCAACAGTACATTATTATTGAAACAAGTCTTCATTGACAACCTTGACATGATAACATTGTCTCAATGTTGAAAACAGGTTGATGGATCCTTTGCCCAATATCAAGCAGTTGTCAACCTTGAATCAAGGTTTTGTGCACGCTAGGCTGGTCCATTGGCCTTAACTCCAGGTTTGATGGCTAGCAATAGCAAATTTAGATTTTCAATAGCGGCTACAGGGACCAAAGGAAACCCAAAGAGCAGGGACTCCGCTTTAATAGCCGATACCTTTACTTAGGATCTCAACTTTTTTCAGTAAAAACTGGAATGTTTTAATAGTAACTGGAATAAGATTTAGGGTTATGCAGCATGAAACAAGGATCATATTACTCTGAATAAAATAAAACTTAAAGATGCAAACATCAGAATATAGAGTGATAGGGAATTTAGGGACCAGCAATGGTGGCGGGTAACACAATTTCATCTTGAAAACTAAGCAGACCTAGTCTAACTAGTGTCTGCTGCTGAGACTGTCGTTGGGGGAGTTGTCACATCTCAACTTGTTGGATGAGCCTCTAGGTTGTCAGACAGTCAGTGTAGAGGCGGCTACATCACCTGGGGGGATGGCACCACAACCTACCTGACCTCTCCCAGTATTTTCAGTGGCATCAACAAGAACAGTTTACAGTAGAGCAGTCCAACCAGCTGTAGCTTATAATCGGCTTAACATACTCACACAAATAATACGCAGAAGATGATCTTGTACTTCCTTTTCAACATCCAGCCTTCCACCAATACAGATTGAGAGTTTCTGAAGAGATTCATTTTTGTTGTCAAAGGCAAAGCCATACAGAAACAGTAAGGCCATGTTGAACTGTCCTGATGTCTTCAGCATGCTCAATGCCTCCTTGATATTGTCTGGAGTCTGCAGCAGCAGTCCTGCCATTGCTAGAAACTCCTGGATTGACAGGTGTACAAACTCTCCAAGAACCTTTTTTCTTTGTGTGTTTATCAGCCCTGGGACATTGGTTTGCAGGAATAAGCCAGATTGTCGTGCCCATTTCACTGAAGAGAAAGTGGATTCAATATATAATCTAATGCACAATCACACATTGTTAGTTAATTTGGAATTGAGGTTTTGTTATTCAAACATGGAACATTATGGGCATTGGAAATCTAATGCCTGATGCCTCTGCACAGGAGACCCCCTCACCAAGAATCCCCTCATTTGAAGACCCATGGCCCCAGTGACACTGAGCCTCAAAACCAACATCTATGCATACACACTAGATACTTTCAATGTTACTTTAAGGTTTGAGTAGGTACACCCCAACCAAAGGTCTGGGCTTCATTTATGGTCTCACGGCAAAGCTGTGCAACATTTCTATGTTGAGTGGTCAGAATCACTGGGGCGGATTGTGGGAGGTGCCACCCCGATGACCCCTAGGTGGGAGACCAGGAACCAACTGCAGCGTCTGAGTAGCAGACCACTGCAGGAGTAATAGTAGTAGTAGTCCACTGGTAGTTATACCGTTATAATAAAAAACACAATCATAACCCCCATAAACCTGTTACTGTCGCCATAGAGATGTTATTGTCACCAGCTCTAAAACCTGCTCCCAAGCACACCTCAGTCATATTGAAACAATAAAGTGTATCCCTGATGAAGGACCTCTGGGCCCGAAACTAGTAGGATCTTCACACCAAACAAATCCTATGTCTGTCATTCCTATATCATTAATTGGAGACTAATTAATTAAGTGGGACTTTTAAGGAATATTTACCACCCTTTTTCTATAATCATATACATGTGAAAAAGGATAATACCATCCTCATCCGTCATGTGTTCCAAGTCATGTTCATCAAAGATGAGTTGGGCGAGTCCTCTCCCAGTCCGCTTCATGAGTCCATTGTACGCCAAGAGACACAGAGACCTAAGGCTGGTCGATACATCACTGCCTCCTGGTGATTTCATGGACCTCTGCAAAAACATCTGAAAAACATAGAGATTTACTATTATAGTCTTACTGATTGTGTTTATTATTCATTTGTATTTGCTTGATACACATACATGCCTTTTACTTCATATTCAGTTAATGTCTCAACATTTCTAGTGTTTCTGTCATTGTTTTACTAATGTTAGTTGAACGCATTCCTCATGCCGAGGTGATAGGCCCTCAGGGATGATGTTAGTCACTTCGTCTTCCTATCAACATGCTGGACTGGACCAGCAATGTAAGAGAAAGTTGAGTTCTTAGTTGAAGAGGTAGTTTAGTGGTAGAGCATCTTAATTGAATGTGAGAGGTAGTGGGTTCAAGTATTTCTTTCTCAGATCCTTTTCCACATCCTAAAGTTTACAATGACATATTATTATTTGCACAACTTGAAGTAAATCAAAATATAAGTATATTCACATTCTCAGTTCTGTTTAGTTCCTAGATAAACTTAGAGAGTAAAAGCTTTTTACCATTGTAATAAATGCAGTGATCTGGGTGTAGGTAGTGAGCTTTTCAGTGTTACCGATGTCATTCTGTAGGACCTGGCATAGAGCTGCACAGTAGAATGTTATCGCTGACACCGACAGCAGGATGGGACGGTCAATCATTGTCTTCTTCACTGGGTTTATCTTGTTGTTGTTGACATTCTTCTCAATGAACTCCATGACCCGCTCCCGTGTCAGTCCCATCACTTCTATCATAGCTGATGGTGTGAGGGAATTCAAGCCTGTGAATGGTCTAAGTACAAACACAGTGATAGGCATGAGTAATATACTGAAGCTATCATTACATAGCAATGAACACCAAGGATGTGAAGGCACCTTGGGTTCTATAGTAAAAGGTAATAAAGTGGATATCAGTGTACATGAATTTGATTCCATAAGCTGGCTAAATGAAGATGAACATCATTTCAGATTCTATCAAACAATGTTTGTGAATGTACTATTGAGCAGTAAACTCCTACCTAGAAGTGATGATCAGGGTAGACTTAGGTAGACACATCCGCTTCATCAACAAACAAACCCAATGTAGTGGTCCAGCTTCATGCTGTAGCTCACACTGGACAGTCCTGCTATCCCAGAGAGCTTGGAAGTTATGGAGCTCGTCTAGTCCATCTGTATAAGGGTAACATTATCATTGTTCTATATGTGTCATTGGAAATTTCACTTTGTAAGACTAAACTATAACAACTGCTGAACCTGATATACAGGTAGTTAAACACATAACATTTAAAGGTTATGCAAGCTAAACTGAAAATGAACAGCTACCTCTTGTCATCTGCTGTACATTTTAGATTCTTTTGTATTTAGTATTTAGTTGGTTGAAAATAACAGCTCACCTAGAACTAAACCAATGTATTCCTCATTCTCCAGTAGCCACTTTACCTGCAAACCATTCCCATAATCACCAGTTCTGTATACACTGCAGTGACTCAGAATGTAAGACAAGTCCATATCTCCCTGAATAGAAGCCAGGACGCGTAGGTTCAGCAGAAAGATGGCCTTGAGATGTGTCGCCCATTCCCCACACGCCCATTTCCACATCAGACGCTGCATCAGGGTCGTCTTACCAATACCAGCACGACCACGGACTATTACATACTTCTGAGTTTCATTTGATGTTACAATCTCTTCATCTGTTATATCTTTAGTGGTCTGGTGATCTAAATGTCTTTGGTATTTATCAGGTAGCTCAATTGCATCCCGCGAAATTTCGTTCATCTCATGTTTAGATAGGATCTTGAGTCGCACATACTGAGTCTCAAGGTCAACAGACCGATCAAGCTCTGCATCTTTGACATGTTTTTTTCTGATGATTTCAGTGGACAGGGCTGCCGATGTATGGTCTAGAGGTACAGTAATAGGAATAAAGTAATGTCTACTTTTCTCAGTTGTCTCTGAAGTATTACACCCAGAGATTATTTATTTGATTTTATGACCCAATGCCATCCTACTATTATTACCTTGAAGTACTAGCTCATGTCAGACAATACATAGATTCTATGTATTATAAGTAGTAAAAGGTAATGTATGGCAAACATAAGTATAGCCTTGGTCAAACTAACATAAATGAGAAAAAGAATAACTGAATTACAGCAATTACAAACACTTCTTTCAGATGCTGAGTTATTTATGAAGAAAGTGTTAGTCTAACCTTTGAAGCGAATGCTGCCTGGACAGATCTTGAATGGCCCTGTCAGGGAGTACAGTGCTTTTTTTATCTTAGATTTTACAGCGGATTTTGCACACTTGATGGTGAGATGTATGATCTTCTTCTGCTCACTACAAGTAGACATGTGTGTTTCAGGAAGGTATAAAGATGTAGCATACCTGAATAGTTCTGTTCAATATACTATCATGCCATACTTTACAGTTCATTCAATATTTAACTTTGTTCTTGTACCAAACATGGTTTGCTTTCTATTCCTTTCATGGTGAACTTTAAAGAGGCAAGAGTACTCTACCTGATGCATTCCACAATGACTTTTGTACTGTCACCAGCTATTCTCTTTATCACCTCCTTCACCTGGAATATCCCAAACCATGTGCATCAACATGATATTTCATTGCAGCCACTATAATGTTCTTATATTGCATAAAGACGGCACACTTTGTGTCATGGTTGGCAAGGCATATTCAAAATATATATGCCTTTTTTCTAAGCCCTCAACTTAACACTGAATGGCAGTATTGCATATACTCAATGCCTCCACAGGACTGAACATGGACTCCTCCTGTAGGATAAACGCTCACTTTTTTAGAAGTTAGAAGTAGTGTGGCTGCACAGATTCATAGTTTTGAGTCCCACTTTGCATGAAGGTTATACAAATGTATATCCAGATATTCACTAACTAAAATGTCTATGTAAAAATTAGTGGAAATGTATGTCAAACGGTTTTAAGAAATATGAAAAGAAAACATTCGTACTGTGCCAAGGTGTGCAGATACACTAACTTCTGACAGTGTTTGAGTTGGTAAAGTGTTTGTTTCATTAGATGTTTTTCTAAACACAGTACATGATAATGAGATGGTATATGAATGGTGCATTACAGAATAACATTTCAAATACTACACAGTGATATTGTGTCGTCTCAGCAGAGGGATATTTCTCATATACAGTAATAGATTCCAACATTTATAATGTAACTTGCAGTACAGTAGCCTTTGACAAGTGTGGCCATGGTACAGGGCACTTCAATCATTATTTCTAACATAATATTTCATATTCTCAATTTATAATTATACTGATATGTGTTCTAATCATTTTTCTTCACGCTAAAACACACCTGTTGTTGAAGCTGTGAAGCAAACCTCATGTACGCAGGTGTTTGAGGATTGGAGTTCCCCGCATCAAATACGTTACTCAGGATAAAGGAGATGTGCAGATGGTAGACCACGCTTGCTGTCAACAGGTAAAACAGCCTGTATTATGATCAGAAGCTAGTGGCAAGTTAAACTTTTTTTTTAAAGATATTAGCAATTTTAGCAAGTACCTACTGGTATCAATTGATAATGCTTTATAAATAAAAAATATAAAATCTGTTGTGGTGATATTTTGAGTCACTTTACTTCAGCGCACTTTGTATTTCAAGGTTGCCCTAAATGTTATTTTGTCACACAAATTCAAAACTATATGGCCTCTTGATCAGTTATTTTAGCGGCTAGGAGAAGATACGCCTATGGTTAGGTAACGATAGCCATTAAGCATATCAAAACTCATACACTTTAATGCAATAGGGATTAGGAATAACTGTGACTGTAAACTTACTCATTGACTGTAGGTATGACGTTGCTCGTGTGGGGTAGCGATCAGGTTGAACTGGACTCTCATCTTTATAGAATAGAAAGAATATGAAACATGCACTTTTAATGTAAATAAAGCAAATCAGTTGTTACATAATAAATATACAACCCTTGCAAGACAAGTTGAAAAATGAATCTCTCTTTACTAGTATAAAATTAGAATCAATGAGCTAAAATATTTACTGAAACAAATTAAAAGTTTACCTATGGCTGACAATCCCAAACTGCCACGCGGTGTGTCTTGTGGGTCAGGGCTGGCTTCTGCCGAGGTGAACGGCCAGCAGCGGAGCAGGCAGCATCTCCCACGTGGTCTCTGGTCACCTTTGGCTTCTTGCTTTCCTTTCATGGAGGATGCTTCACACTTATCTGCTGTCACTGGTGGATCCAGTGTTGGGGAGGTGGCTAAGGGAGAAAGAAAGTCATGGGCTGCAATTCTAACCATAATGACATAGAAATTGTGTGCAGGGATTTCTGATCAACCAACCACACAGGAAGTAAGGTATTTGCATCGATTGCTGTGGTATACTCATTCTACAGAATCACAATAAAAGAAAGTGTGTTAGAAATTGAATCAGTGTATACTGGTGTATGTAAATAGACCATCAAGGACTTTTGTCCTGGGCTGCTTGCAAGGCTAAGGTAGGGACTCAAGGTATTATTCTTGCTATTTTTACTTTAAATGTTGATTGCCTGTTTTGCAGTGTTCTTTCGGAGATTATGACCCTGCATGATTTTGAAAACACCAAAGCAATGATAGTGGACAAGACAACAGTTTATTTTGAGCCTATTAAAATTGATATCTATGTAATGAATGGGAAATAAGGGTCATAGTAGGGGCATCAACAGATGATATTAGATTCTTAACACACTACAGAGAACAGAATACAAAGTCGCTGAATATAACACAGACCGAGACAATAAAGATAACATTTAATTATGGCATATCATAGTGAAGACCTTCCCCAATATAAAGATGAAAATATTCATAATTCCAGTTTTTATACTGGTAAGCATTAACGAGATTAGGAGCAAATATACAAAGCCAGAATGGTGTATTCACTTCATGCAAAAGGTGGAATAAGTTTTACATCTCTATTTTATCTTTCTTGGAAAACATAAGATTAGCTCTACCTGTTTCATCCAGGAGGTCTGTGATGTAATCATCCCTTGCACCATCACCAAGAACAAGATCAATGACAGCAGTCTGCCCTGTCTCAGCTAGTGACCTGAAGAAGGCGTGGGTCCTCCACACAACGTCCTTCTTCAGGTAGGCGACAATGTTTGTGACCTGTTCACTGGAAGTGCCAATCTGAAAGATGTAAGGAATATAAAGGTCACAAAATTTGATCTAAATTTGATGTTTGGTCAAGACTTTGTCTCAGGCCAGGTCCTCGAGGAATTCTCTTAGTAATTCTGGATCTATCATCAGATGGGCTGGATACAATTGAAGCTGTTTATAGTAATCCACCTAATGTGTGAACATGATAATCATAATAAACCTTTACTGACCTTACACCTTTGCAGGTTTTCATCGTCCATGACACTGTATCTGAGAAAGTGTGCCCAGAGCTGCTCTGTTCTTACTACATTTCTCAGATCCGGGAGTGCACAGTTTAACTTCCGTATGAGGTATGGGTGTTTGATCAGCAACTGCTGACCAGCAGGGTGATGCGGGTCCCACAGTGGTAGGGGGCGCTCTGCAGTAAAACATGAGAGTTCAGTTAAAGCTTCACTCTCAACACTCACGCTTCACTCATTAGTAGACTACAACATAACTAAAAAATATACCCTTTTACTCTCTTTGAGAATGGCACTTTGATTTAAGGTTTCTTATTTCACCGTGTTGTAATATGTATATTAGTTGTAAAATACTTCAAAATATACAACAGAGTAAAGTACAGTGTGTATAGTGTTTATATAGGGTAGTTTAATGAATACGGGGATGCACAACCAATCCTTTGTGATTGACAGTGCATCAGTACACAATGGGGCGTCACTTTCGTAGTTCCGCCGCACGCCACCAGATGGCGCCACTGTATTAGGAGTGTGCGCGGCGTGTGCGCTGGCAAACCGTAGGTGGCGCCAAGTGACAAGATGGCGTCGCCGATCATGATGGCGGGAGTGTTCAACATTTATGTGGAATGGCCTTCAACAGAGTTTCCAAGACCAGGGGATGTAAAAAGGATCGCTTGAAAAGGTAAGTTTTACTATCAAAGTTTGGATAGTTTCGGGTGAAAGAAAACCTACTATCATATCATGATTCGTAATTGATTGTCACGTCCTGACTCACTCAGTCTCAGCCAAACCCCCGGGACATAGATCTAATAAAACTTGAGAAAGTGACAAGCAAACAGAAGCACACACAGTCTAATCTGGGTAGCTGCTGTTACTGTTAGTCACTGGTAGTACACGCTGTACGCTTACACGTGCGTTTTCTTGCCGGTAGTGTCACTGCAGTGACACTGACGACTGACAGACATAGCCTAGCCCATATAGGTGGCTCCAGACCTGCCGAGCTGGCGAGCTGGGCCGTTTTCCAGGCGACCTGGTACAATAATAAAAGTGACCTGGCGACTTTTGCTCAAAATTCAGTATAGGATAAAGGATATAAGAAAACGACCTTATGACCTGGGGGCCTTAATTTCGGTGACTTTCCGACCTCGGGGGGGGGGGGGGGGAGGGGGGGGGATTGACCCCACCTCAGGGGGGGGGGACCCCTCTGCACCCCCATAATAGGCTACTACTTTACGTAGTAGCCTGGGGGTCTGGATGGGGGGTCCCCATGTCGACTGTCGATTTTAAGAAATTGTCATATCACAATGATTCGGTGCATGTCAATGTCGCTTAATAATGTCCATGTCCTATCATATGTTGATTTTAAGAATTGCTCATGTCACCTGTAACTAAATCATAGTAAATGTTTTTCAAGCCTCATGTCCCATGCCACTAGGCATCATGTCCATTGTCGATTCTAAGTAATAGCCATGTCGATTTTGGCCATCCACACCCACTTAATAGCCTAGCCTACCGCGGGGTATA
The DNA here is from genome assembly GCA_947462335.1 of Harmothoe impar. Taxonomy (NCBI): domain Eukaryota; kingdom Metazoa; phylum Annelida; class Polychaeta; order Phyllodocida; family Polynoidae; genus Harmothoe; species Harmothoe impar. Next base: position 67,769,803 of record OX381716.1, on the reverse strand, counting down.
GGCCTACTGGGGGTGCAAAGGGGTGCCCTCAGGTCGGAAAGTTGTGACCCAAGGTATATACCCACGGTGACAAAGGGGGGGGGGCTAAGCCTATACATACATGTTCGAACATTGCCCCAAATTTGGTACCCCTGGAAAAATGACCAATAATTATAGTACATTATAGGCCTACTCTTTTCATGTGAAAAAAAAAAATCCCGAATCATAGGTAGGCCTACCGGTAATCATGAAATATGTACTGGTACCCTTAGTGCGGGAGACCATTACAATACCCGTACCCTAAGGGAGTGTTCATTTATTAATGGGGGGGGGGTAGGGTGGTGAGGTTTTGAACGGAGACGCAAAAATTGTTTACGCCCCCCCTCGAGCTTGGATGGAATAATTCACGGCCCACTCCCTGAAGGCGGCAACATTTTTTTTCAGCCCCCCCCCCCCTTTGAACTATAGGTACGCACTGACTTTTTTACCAAAAAGGTGCCTATTTTTTTATGCCCCCCCCCCTCAAGAGGGGTCAGAATTTTTTACGCCCCGAAGATTTTTAATAGGACCTACTCTTTTCCCTCTAATATTGCTTGAAAGGTACCAAAAAATGGGCCCTTTCCCATGGAATCATGTTCACACATGATTTTTAGAGGCAACATGGGACATGGGAACCCCCCATCCACTCAAGTAGGCCTACTCAAGGGGATGTTTGGGAGTGATTATTTGTTGACAATAGGGGGGATGGTGGAGTGTCATGGGTGGCGGCGGGCAAACTTTTTTACCCCACCCCCCAAATTGACAGTTGAGAAATTGGTGCGCAAGGGCTCTTTAAGGGGCCATCCATTAATTACGTACACACATTTTTGGCCAAAATAGACCCCACCACCCCCCCTGTTGCACCTTGTACGCATTGGGACTACCCCCCCCCCCACCCCCACCCCCCATGAAAGTAATCATTTTCATTCCTTAATTATACCAATTTAAGTCATTCTTGCTCATGATAATAGACAGTGACTACATAATGCCAGTCTTGTTTCAACAATACCTCCCTGACACCCTGAACCATGTACACTGACTGCCCACCTACCTGCGGTTCGCGGCATGGTTATGGTGGCTACTGTCACTCAGTACTGCTTCATGGGGCTGCTATCTCGAGTGTACTCCTGTAAATAAAACAAGACTCAATGTTAATGTGTAGTTCTCTAATTATACATATCAAATCATATTTTTAGACAGAAAGATAAATGAGATTGTGTGTAAATATACGTAAGTGAAAAGTTGTTGTGTATAGCAACCATTTATTATCATGGGCAAAATTTACTTAAATTGTACCTCACTTTGGGTCAAGGAGTAAGCCCCATAGACCCTCTACCAAGAGTCAATGATCTTCAGCCGACTCCTGCTTGGCATAACGCCAACCCAAAGTGTCCTCCACAATGTTTTCAATATGTTGGCATTTACCTCTCACCAATACCAACTCTATTGGTCTCATTGTTATAGAAAGATGTGCAAAGCAACAAAGAGGCTGCTCGCTTCAGTTTTTAGTTCAATAGGACTATGGCATAAGGAGCAAATTAAGGACTCTCAGCACCCAAATTGCACTCAAACAGTTTGGAGGGTATAATTCCAAGGAAATGTGTTAAACCTGTACATATTATACACCAATTAAACCATCTATAAGAGCTTTATCAAATTTCCTTCAATTATTTCTCATTTTACATTTTTAGTACCCATGGAATGTGGATGGAACAAAAACGTTCCATTTTCAGCCTCTTTTTTTCCAACAGCATTATGGGTTGGAAATTGGACAAAATTCTTGAATTTCTCAATTGAGAACTAAAATTCATGTCTATACCTGGGGTCCTTTTTTTCTCTTTTCCTGATATTCCAATTATTAAGGCCTACATAGCTCTAGTTAGCTAAAAAGTTGGTGATAATAGGGGTCTATAGCCATTTTAACCATTTTTTAGTAACTATGCAACTTTGAAGAGCTCTGTAGGCCTTAATAATTGGAAAATCAAGAAAAGAAAAAAAAGGACCAGTGAGGCATGGCAAATAAAACTTTGAACAACTAAAAGGCCCAGTGCCCCTATATATAGCGCTGAGTACCTGTCCCGACTCCACTCAGACTGCCGCTGGAGGGGTACTGAGACCTGCCGGTTTAAAGCCCAAGCGCCCCTATATATAGGGCTGAGTACCTGTCCCGACTGCACTCTGACTATTACTGGACGTGCAGTAAGAGCTGGGGGTTTAACCTGGGGGGAGGGGGTTACCAAAGTTTTCGCTGACTTCCAGCTATTTGGCACATGTCCAGAGCTATGCCTCACACTGCTCTCCACGGATCATTCAATATAGACCAATTCGCTGTGCTCTATTCAATAGACTTTTTCACTCTCAATGCTCTAATACGCCCTTGGTGCTGATGCATTTCCATTGACTAGCTCAATGATCGCTTCTATACGCAACCAACATAGTGTATAGCATAAAGAGTTGTAATTCACACCCTCCCAAGTGTCTGGATTAGTGTTCTTATTTTCACCTTAAAAGCCTAAAGAGACTAAAACGCAGTAAAAATATTTTTACATTGAAAACGGTATATACAATTCTGATCTCCTGAAATTAATTGCCACATTTTATTGGGCTGCACTGGGAGGGTCAATATTTGATGTTGATTTTGAATGCATTGTCCTTTAACAAAGGATACGCCTTGGGTGGAAAAAAGAACTATAGTGAGTAACGCATCAGTGCTGCATTCATGCTTCATGCCTGCCCGATATGGTGCATAGAAGCAGTACAAAAGAGTATATATGTCCTGACCAGGGCTGCATTCATGCATCATCCCATCCATGGACTTTGTATGACATGTTAACACACTATTCAGCCCTTAAAGGTTTAACCGCAGTATGGTTGGTCATATCTGATAAGTAACCTACCTGGGTGAATAGTGGCCTCAATAGATAATCCTTTTAAACTTAGGCCTGTCTAGTATACATATGTACATGTACTAGTAATCTAGTCCCTGCTATATAAGATTTGGCGTATGTAGAGCTATAAGAGCTGTTATATCCCATTGATGAATGACAGATCTAGTCAATAGACATCAGGCTTCAATTCTCCTGTTATTTGAAGAATAGTACGAAATAATCATCTTGGTCCTCAAGAGTAACATTAACAGGAAAGATCAGCAAATTACCATAATGGAAATGTTTCAATATGGTACCATGTGCAGTAGACTCGTATGGATACTCAACTGTTTATTCAAAGCTACCCACATTGTGTCATGTATGGTTACATTACGAATGCAGCATGCTGCTGCTGCCAATGCTGCGCCTACAAATTATAGCAACAAGAATTACAGAACTGCCCTGCCCCTAGGCCAAGATCTGATTAGATAGGCCTACAAACTACATCTATAACGGCCTAGGATGGGGCCTGGCCCTAGACTCAGGATAGAGCTAAGTCATATATTGCTAGCTGGGGCAGGGGGGGGGGGGGGTCTTGGTGTATTTTCTCAACCCCCAACCCCCAACCTCACCAATAAGCAAGAAGTAATTGCGACCCCTCCCTCCCCCCCTTAGTTCTGTTCATGCAAAATGTCGGCCTCCCCCCTGCTAATAAAAAAGTCACATACACAGAGAATCACGTCCTACCCCCACTCCCCAATTTCCCAATTGTAATCCTGCAGAACCAAATATCATGTGGGGTGAATAAAGGTTTTGCAATGACTGATAGAATATCTCCTATTTAAGAAATGCCCATATCGCCCTTCCATAGGCCCATGCAAGCTATTAAACGTACTCATACTTTATAATAGGGCATGGCTGGGTCTATAGCCTAATATAATTTAATACCCATTGTGATGATATGTACATTATGCCAAGACACAGACATTTTATAATAATGACATTTATTTGTGGAGGTAAAATTGATTATACATTTTCAACAACAATAAAACACCCTTTGTTTTGGTGTGATAGATATGAAGGTTTAAGACAGATATAGTCCAAGGTGGTTGTGGTTGAGTTCATATCTTCATGAATGTTTTATGGAAAGAGGTGGTCTGTGCGTGTGTGGGCTTTATATATGCCTCAACTGCATCTGAGGCCCAGGTCCCCTGGGTCTTAATGTCTTGTAGTTTGGCCCCTTGCCTGTATGCATAGGAGGCGCCACCTCTCCTGAGGCTGTGAAGGCTGAGCTTTTTGGGGTCAGCCCCAACAGACTTGAGGAGTGTGATCCATTGTGATCTGATATACCGTACTGTCATTGGGTTTCCATCCCTGAACGTGAGCAGGGGCTGGTGGTCTGACAAGGTCGGCGAGTGTTTGATGAGCTTTTTGAGGGCCGTATGTGGGCACAAGGGGCTCCCAGGCACTCAAACTACCACTATGTTAGTAGGTGCTTTTAATGATTGCATCGTCTTTGTCCACTTAAGTGCTATATCAACATGTGAGTGGAAGATGGACATGTCTCCCCGGGTGAACTGCCTTGTCTTATCAAATGTGGAGATAGTCCTGGGGTCCATATTGCTCTGCCGGAAGAAGCTGGCGAACATGAGCAGAATGGCGGCTCTGATGTGGTAGGGGTATTCCAATAACCCCAGGTTTAGGATGCATGCCTTGAGCAGCTCCGGGGTAGCAGGGAGCTTAGACTCAGGGACGTGTCTGAGGGTGATGGTCATGGCCCTCATGGCGTTTACAACTGGGTGGGCGTACAGCAGGGCAGTGCTGAGGCCCGCCATCTTGAAGTACGTCCTGAGGCTGGCTAGGTGGTTACCTATGGTTCCAGTCACATCAGTTTGTGTAGCCAGATACTCCAGGAACCAGCATATGTGATGCCCTGTAGGGGCATCATACCTGATGCCTGCGTGTTGGCAGAATGCGACGTACAGTGTGACAGTACATGTCCTGTTGGCAGTTCTGCCCGGCTGGTGTGCTAGTCTCTGCCTCCTGGCGGCGGCAGTCGCCAGTTTCCTGGCAAAGGGACCTACATGAATGGAGACACATTATACAGGGCAGCCTTAATATTGACGGAGAACAGATTATTTTCCGCTACAAGCCTCTTGGCCCTCGCTGCATCTGCAGTGGTGAGAGGGGCTCGTGACAATGCGTCTGCTATTTCCATGAGCTTCCCCGGGATATGCTTGTAGGCAAACGTGATCTGGCGCTTAGCACTTAAGTACCATAAGGCCCTGGAGCAGGCCGCTAGGATGTAGTCTTTGGCGGCGCCGCCTTTGAAGGCTTCTATGCTGGCTGAATTGTCACAACAGATGAGGATGACGCCCCCTTTATCTGCATCACATGAGAACCTGCGGGCTGCGGCAATGCAGTTCATGGCCTCAAGGTGGTGTTTGTCCTTCCCGGCGTTTACTTCCGGTGGGAACTTAAATGAGAAGCAGCGCTTCCCATCTGTAGCACCTCCCCCCTCCATGCATGCGTCTGCCCATAGTGTCCTGACGCGCCGGCTGGTATGATGCTGACCCAGTTGTAGTGGTGGAGGAAGCGGGAGAACCAGTTAAGGTCTGCCTTAATGGCGGGGCTGACCGGTATGGTGTCTCCCACTGCCTCTCTGAGTGCTGCCAGTAGTCGGCCCATGAATAAGCGCGCCGGCCCCACTGCCTTCGCCAGGTGCGCTATCCTTCCTATAGCCTGCTGTAACTGTTTTATGGTGAGTGTGGTTTTCTTTGACGTAGCTGCCAAACTGCTATAAATCTCATCTAGTTTCTACAGGGGTATAGAGATTTGATTTTTGTCTATGTCGATTTTAATGCCCAGCCACGTGACTGACGGGGAGGGTGGCTGGCATTTTTTGTTTGCAATCACTAGGCCTAGGCCTGTGAGTAACTCACGCGCTGTTGCATAGTGACTGTCTGCTAGTGACTGATTTTGGCTTATTATAATCAAGTCGTCTAGGTACATCCGGGATGTGATTTCCTTAGCGTGTAGAGCCATTGTTATGATGAGGTCTAGGGCCTTTGGGACCGTGGGGAGGGAGTGTTGGACCGGAAGTCCATTGTACCACCTTTTGTAGATGCATGAGTTGACGCCTCCATCTGGGTATGAGAGGTCTACTATGATGCGTCGCTCACCGGGGTCTGATTTTTCTCTGGTCATTAATGGGCTACATGCGAGCCATGGCGAGAAAGGGGGGCGTGTGAAGGGGCCCTCCAGGGCATGGAGGCGCGTCTCCTCCCGCATGTATGCCTCCACCTGTGCTGGATAATGGGTGGCGGAGGGATAATTCTTTATGTCCATGGCACCGTAGCGGGGCCCTCCTGTGTACTGTATGGGGTACCCGTACATAATGCCCTCTATTATCATCTCATCCTCCGGGTGCCCGGTAGCCTCCAGGCGCCACCCTTCTACATTCAGCGTGGTGGGTAGGGGGATCCTAGCGGCCTTCCAATTTGGTTGTCCCGTCTGCCTGACTTTGTCATAAAGCATCGCCATTTCCGGTGGGAGCGTGTAATCCGGAAACGGCCAATTATGATAATCGTCAAAGTTATGGTTCTGGTTGAGGGGAGCCACATTTGTTGTTTCACCCTCCTCCAGGGTCGGGGCTACTTGGTTGAATGTGGCCAGGGCTTGATCACAGTCTTCTTGTGTTTCATAATCCTGGTGTGGGTACTCGATGTGTGTGAGGAAGGGTGGCATGTCTGGCTGCCCGTCCTCCAGGTGGGAAGGCTGGTGGTCCTCCAGTGGGAGGGGCTGGCGGCATTCCTCCTGTTTGCCCGTCTGCTCCGGGCTATGTGTGTAGTGTGTGCTGGTTGGCGGGCGTGTGGGTGTCGGCACCGCGGCAGCACACTCGTACGTGTCCTCCAGGTATGGGTGTATGTCCACTGTAGGGGTTGTGCACTTCTCCAGTAGGCCGGAGTGGGCCGTGTGGAGACCGTCCCGGTCTCCATAGTGTTGGCGGGCGCCCGGGCGAGGGAGAGCCGCCGCGTGCTGCGGGCCGGGGCCGTGCAGCGCGTGTGGTTTTTCAGTAGAGTCATCGTGTGCGTCCCCGGCTTGGTGCGGGCTGCATAAATTAGCGGGGGCGCAAACATGAATGCTACTGTGAGAATTGATTTGTTATATTTGTCCTGTGGGGCCGCCTCCGTGAGCTCGGGGGGCGGGGCATGGGCAATGGGGCGCCGTGATTGGTCGGTGTCGCCCGGGGCCTCACTACACGTGTCATGTGGGGCCTTATATGGCCGACGGCCAAGCCTGTTTTTAGCGGGGGGCGCCATTAGTCACCTTTTCAACAACATAGGGGGCCAGTACACGTGCGGTTTGTTTATCAACAATGGTGGGCACCACGTGGGTGGCTGTATGAGTAATGCATACCTTTGTTGTTGTAATAGCCGTTGGTGCCTGGGCCGTCTTGTGGCCTAGTTTTTTGACTGGGAGGCGGGGTTGGCCTTCTGCTGGCCAGCATTTCCTCCCATACGGTTATGGTGTTTCTTGCCGCCACTGCTCTCCTGTTTCCCGATGCGCTTGGCTGACGTGGTAGTGTTCCTTTCTGAAGAGGGCGAAGCAGACATTACAGCAGTGTACCAGTGTAACCTGTCCCAGGCTGTGGTGGTCGGCGTGCTTACACCTGTCCTCATTATAATCGGGACAAGCCAGCCTGAGTGTGTTGCTGGCGTCGGATGGGTGGAGCCAGCTGATGCGGGTCCTCTCTGAGGCAAACATGGCGGCATCCTTCCAGGTGGCCTGAGACTCATTGATGTGGTCCAGACATGTCTGTGACCACAGCAATGGACCAGTGAATCCGCACACTGTTGTGTCCTCGGCCACCTGTGAAAGGTGCTTTATTATAGCCTGGAGGGTGCTTCCCTCCTCGGTGCGTGGGAGGGTCATGCGCGTGAAGGCACACACATATTCGGCAAGCGCCAGATCACGTTTCTCCTTTTTAACCCTTTTTCGCATATCCGGGGGAAGGTAGGCTTTAAATGATTTATGGGTAGCGTTACCTGCGGGGCGGCCCATGGAGGGGTATTGACGGCTGAGTGCGTCCTCCACGTGCCTGGATCCTTTGTATGCGGCGGCGAGGGTCCGGGGGGTAGGAAACCCCTCGGTGTCGGAGCTTGAGGTGTCGGTGTCCGTGCCCGACGAGACGTTGGCCCGGGGTTGGTGCCGGCTGTGTCGCGTGCGGCGGGCTGGGTTGTCGTCACTGTATCCAATCCTGTACGGTGGCCTGACGCTAAGTGGGGGCGTCGAGGCTGACCGTTTGCGGTGGGGCACGCGCTCGGGCGTGACGGCTGGCTCGGGGTGTCGTGACCGGGTTCGGCGTCGGCCAGCGGGCCGAGGTAAGGGGGAGCGGGACGGCCGTCTTGAATGGGTCGGGCTCTCCTGGTCGTCCATGCGTCTCTGGAGGGTGGTGACCATGTCCCGTAACGAGGTCATGGCTTCGGTCATGGCGGCCTGCTTCGACTGCCGGGGTTTCCGTTTACCAGCGGGGAGTTTTTTCTTCCCGGTGGGCGGCCGTTTCTCTTTGCTGGCCGGGACCTCCTCACCCTGCCTCTCCTCCTGCTTGTCCTTCTCCTGCTCCTCCGGGATCTCGGGGGGGGGACACCGGACCGGCCTTGATTGCCGGCCCCAGTGTTCAGATCCAGTGAAGCTCTGTGTTCCGACATACCTTCAATAGGGCTTTCGTCTGGAATAAGGGGTGTCTTAGTAGAATTGTTTGTATTCCTGGGCATATCCCCGATATTCTAGGAATGTGGCGTGAGCTGGTAAATCCACGTCTTTGTCAGTTCATGTTTGGAGAAGGAATGGCGTCCTTGCGTCCTTGTGACCCGTATGTGGCCCCGTGCGCATGCGCGGGGCGGGAACAGTCTATAGTTTGTCTGTGGCATAATGGCGGGTCATTGCAGAGCGCCACAATGACTGCGTAATGTACCCGACAGAAATAGGGACTGAAATAAGTCTCAAATAACTGTATTAGTATCAATTGTTCTACCAGCAAAAGGGTTGGAATATACCCACTTGTCAATAACAATGTATGAGCCTATTATTGGTGTCGTTTCTTTAATGTAACATGGAAGTAATAATGATTGTGATGTGAAATGATAATGGTCTGTGTATTATTGAGGCCCGCTCCTATAAATGAATGTGTAGATTCTGGTATACATGCCAACATACACTGTAAATGATGAACCGGCATATAACATGAGGATGTAATTGGCAACTATTACCCATTTAACGGGATTATGTAATATTGAGTCCTAGCAATCGTGCAGGAATCTATTGTATACTTCTGTCATCCTTGGAGACGTCAAATAACACTGTGACACTATATGATAACTCCATCATTCATATTTGTCTCTTTGAATTGTACTGTGTTTAGAAAATCATCTTATGAAATAGACACTTTATAAACTCAAATATTGTTTGTGTACATTCACACATGTGATATTCTGAAATGAAACAAGTTTATATAGGCCCTAACTGGCATGGCTCTCCTTCCAAACATGCTGAATGACGTGACTTGGACTGCAGGAGGGAGGACCCAGTTAACACACTTACATGATCTAACATTTATACAACGTTCTCTTCTAGGTTGCAATAGGGTGCGTTAGTAACCCAATGCGACGTAAAAAATGGGTGATTTAATAATCTCGAATCAGGACAGGAAGCGATGTCACGCTATGTTTTTTTTGAAAAAATATTAATTCTCGGCAAAGAAAGATCTCTGGTGGAAATGCCTTTAGATTATTGTGTGTCAGACATGTACCCTCCCCCACCATATGCTATTTTAGATAAGAGATTCACCTGGAATGAGAAATGTTCAAGTTTTAAAAAGTCAATTCATGTTATTACCTACACCTAACCTAACATTAGAAATATGAATTCTCAATTTGTATAAAACTGTATAAAATAAGAATCACTTATGAATACACTGATAGGATGATTATGCACTAGTAAACTATAATAGTTTATGAATAAACATCGGGCATTAAATGCATGCAAGCAGTTCCATAGTCAACTCCATATATATATCTTTGTGTGTGAGGTTAACTACTTGTAGTCCTATCTCCTCCTCATCTGAGTAAATAGTGGCCTCAATAGATAAACTTAGTGAAGTGAGTCACAGCGTGAATGTACAATGTACGCACTCATATAACCATATTCTTAAAATTGATTGAGGTGGATGAACAACACCACAGTTGTGCCTCTACATGGGTACCCGAACTTTTGACCATGTCGCCGTGTCGATTTTTAGCAAAAGGGGCGTGTCGCTGGGTCGAATTTTAGCTATATAAGAACTTGGAGAAAAATCACTGTGGGTCGATTTTTATCCCCTTTTTGCTTGTGTCCGTCGATTTTTAAAAGGGCCGTGTCGCACGTGTCAATTTTTAAAAGGGCCGTGTCGCCGTGTCGCCCGTGTCGTTTTTTACCCATGCAGGGGCACACAGTTCCCTTCCTACCTATTCTATTTTTGCTCATTACTGCAATCCAATTTGGAATACACTGTCAGAAGTAACTTTAGCTGCACAGGGAGTTATACTGTATATGTACAGTATAAAAGGAGGTATTTCTGGTTTCAAAACCAAAGATGCCTCCTTTTATACTGTAAATCTACAGTATAACTCGCTGTGCAGCTACAGTTTCTTCTAACAGTGTATACTGTAAAGGAATATGGCTGGGCCCATGATAACATTCAACTATCCCTTGTATATCCTAATTACTTCTCTTAAGAACATAGGTTTGAGAATTCGATTAAAATAGGAAATAGCCACTTGAAATATAGTTTGCTGACCTTACTGTTTGAAATGGCCTCACTAGCGGGCGGCTCGGGACAGGTCTTCGGGAAAGACAAGTGGGACTCAGACAAGGTGTATTTACTGGAAGGGTCTAGGCATGTTTTTTTTGTTTAAATTTCATACAGTATATTATATTTCCAGATGAGTCGAATTGTCAAGCATTGCATCAAGGCGACTAGAACTACACTCCCATATTGGTTTGTGACTTTATATGGAAGATAGGAATATCTCTCGACCAGTGGTCATCACTGCATGAAAATTCCTATTTAAGTACATTTAAGTTTATCAAAATATCGGGAAATGTCCTGGAAATGTCGTTTGGAGCTTGCCATGAAATATAAGATATCTTAAATTTACCGGAAATGTCATTTGACATTTCCGGTAAATTTAAGGTAAACTTAAAATTTTCCGAAATGTCAAATGACATTTCCGGTAAATTTAAGGATAACTTAAATCTTGTTGAAATGTCAAATGACATTTCCGGTAAATTTAAGGTAATCTTAAATCTTCCTGAAATGTCAAATGACATTTCCGGTGAATTACGTTAAACCTAAGTTTTTCCGAAAATGTGAAATGACATTTCTGGCAAATTTAAGGTAAACTTAAATTTTCTGTAAATGTCAAATGATATTTCCGGTACATTTGTGGTAAACATTAATTCTGTAAATTTGCAAATTGCATGCAAGTATTTTTAAGCATTAAAATGTGGTGGTGGTATTACATGCCATTATCACACATTCTTTTGAGGGTTTCTGGAGGGGTACAACCCGTGATACTAACCAGGAGAGTAAGGGCACCCTGACCCCGGTATTATACATTATTTTGAGGGTTTCTGGAGGGGTACAACCCGTGATACTAACCAGGGGAGTAAGGGGACCCCGGTATTATACATTCTTTTGAGGGTTTCTGGAGGGGTACAACCCGTGATACTAACCAGGAGAGTAAGGGGACCCTGACCCCGGTATTATACATTATTTTGAGGGTTTCTGGAGGGGTACAACCCGTGATACTAACCAGGGGAGTAGGGGGACCCTAACCCCGGTATTGTACATTATTTTGAGGGTTTTTGGAGAGGCACAAGCCATGATACTAACCAGGGGAGTAAGGGGACCCTGACCCCGGTATTATACATTATTTTGAGGGTTTCTGGAGGACTACGACCAGTGATACTAACCAGGGCAGTAAGGGGACCCTGACCCCGGTATCATACATTATTTTGAGGGTTTCTGGAGGGGTACAACCCATGATACTGACCAGGGGAGTAAGGGGGACCTGACCCCGGTATTATATCCATTATTTTGAGGCCTTCTGCAGGGGTAACCCCCCCCCCTCCCCAAGCAACTCTTCAATATCATATCATTAGGGGTTATATCTAAGCCTATATTTATAACAGAGGGTATTGTCCCCCCCCCCACCCCAAGCACCCCTAGCAGACCGCCACACTGCTACAGGTAAACAATGGGAGGTGTTATAACGGTTTCCATATATAGACATAAGCCTCCATGTCTACACCAAGCTGAGGCCACGTACATGTAGCACACATGTGACCTACATACATTATAAACAGCCAATAGGAACTCAGCAGCAGGAGTAAGTGAGCAGTTTGAACCATTATACAGTTGGACATGGCCAAGGACACATGGTACATGATATACATGTATTACATGTAGTATCATCCTGAGTAGTATAGTATGTATCGGAACGGGACTATAGTTAACTACTGTTTATTACTCAATCGACATGCAGCCAATCAGAGGCCTCCATTTGGTCACGTGACCGGAAGTGACCTACTTAGGGGATTAGTGGTGCATTCTGGGTAACCCTGCAGCCAATCAGAGGCCACCATTTGGTCACGTGACAGGAAGTGACCTACCTAGGGGATTAGTGGTGCATTCTGGGTAACCTACTGTTCTATCATGGTTGGCTGTGCATGTCCCATTGAAAACAGTGGACCAACGTTCATGGTGTTGGTCAGAGGACCAACACCATGCTCTGATGTCCTTAAGGTCATTAAGGCCGTTTTAAGGTCATTTTAACATATTACCATGTGATTCTCCTGTGCAGGTAGGTATATATGTTATTAATTATTTGATTAAACAATGATAGAACCGTGTTTACACATGTCTTTGTCGTGTTGGATCCCCTCACCAACCCATGAGGCCTTGATGGCTTCGCCATCTTGGCCTCATGGGTTGGTCAGGGGACCAACACTCCAAACCCATGTGTAAACACGTAGACCTACTTAGGGGACCGGAAGTGACGTCATATGACCTAATTTAGGATCACGTGACCGGAAGTGACCTGATGAGTCACGTGAGCGGAAGTGACGTCACATGACCTAATGGCCGACCGGAAGTGAGTGACCTCATTGAGGATCACGTGACCGGAAGTGACCTGATTGATCACGTGAGCGGAAGAAGAAGTTTTTTGTTTAGGAAGTGAGGGTCTTTAGGATCACGTGACTGGAAGCGACGTCGTCACATGAGTGACGCTTTAAGAGACTGCGCGACTTACTAGTAAAAGAAGACGTATGAAAATAAAAACACAACAATATTTTATTTTATTTTTTTTGTTTCTTTTTTTTTCAATCTTGATAAACACTCTATTTTTGAAAAGATGCACACGCTTATTTATTTTTTTTCATATCTCTAAAGGACTCGTTGTCACACCGTCAGAATGCACGCGACGCTTATAATACAAGTAGCGCACGCCGTCTTTCTCTATGGTGTAGGTGACCATTTTGTTTCGCACCACTTTGAAGTTTCTCGTTCTCGTTCACGTCGCCACGTCTTCGCGCCGCCGTTACTTCGTCCGCGAAACCGGCAAAGGAGCGTTTAGGTAGGTATTCTACCACCAGCTGCACTTTGGTGACTATCAAACCGTGCTCTAAATACCACTTGAGAAGCGGCGTTCCCAAGAGAATATTTTTTCCGTGGTAACTCCCTATCAGACATCTCTGAGGCGTGTTCAACAGCTTTTCTTCCTGCGCAAAGTCTGACATGTGAGGTCCTATGTCCGATTTTGAAACGGTCGCGTTCTTGAAAACGGGGGTCATTTCTTCGAAGTAGTCTCGTAGGTGAGGCGGCGTAGTGATGTCCACTTGAACTAAACCGAACATTTTCTCCTCTTTCACAGCGGAAAGGATGTCGCTCTCGCTCATCGCGTTACGAGACACTTTCAAAGCGTCAACCTTCCAGCGTTGTTGGGAGGCCTTGACCCGCTCATCTCGACGCTTCATCTCTCGCCATTCGCACTCCCACACGACGACCAGCTTGTGACCTAGCGCTTTCAAGTAAGCGCTTACTCTGGTCGTTCTGTCGCGTCTCTCCTCTCTCAGTGAAGCGCACTGATATCGGTGCGACGGTATGCACTCGTGAGCGTGGAACCAACACCCGTGAAACTGGAGAACCGTATTAGAGGCCGCGTGAAACCCGTCCACGCGAATTCTCCGACAGCCTACAACCATCTCGCCGCCGTTCAAAGCGTGGCGCAGTTTCACGTCGCGGTCGTGCTCTACGAAGCGTAACCACTCCAAAGCGCTGTGAGAGTTTCTTTGCCTAATTTCGGGCTTGAACTCGGTCTCAGGCCGTCTCACCGCGTAATAGCCCGTGCAGTGTGCTTCGCTCATGCAGCGCAAGTACAGAGAGTTAGTCTAGTCCTAGGATGTGTTGGCACGGTCTCGCTTCTTCGCCGTACTTGTGCTCCCTTATCCGCGTGGTGCCCTTCTCGTGAAATCTATGGAAGATGATGGAAGGACCGCCGACTAGATTTTCTTTGATCAGAGCGTGGAGGACGGCGTCGAACTGGGGGAACGTTGTGAACGCGTCTTCTAGGTTTTGGAAGAGGAACCGTAAAGTCAAACCGGCGAGAGAAACTCCGTCTTTCAACATGTCAATGCCGCGATCTTGGAAAAATTTAGCGTGATTTTTCAGAGCTTCTATGAAAGGTTTGACGTCTTTGTTGTTGTAGTAGATCAAGTAGTCTTCCATAGTTTGCATCTTCTCGTCGGACCAAACTTTCTGACATGCGGCGTAGTCGGATTCGGACATTTTGACGCCCGTCAGCTCGCTGTCGAAAGCCGATCTCGGTGGCAGCGTTCTGTTTGCCAGTTTCCTGGTAGACGTCATCCATTCGTAAGGAAAGTGACCTTTCTCTTCGTTCCTGGTGAAAGCTCGCAAATAGGTCGCGTAGTTGTAACCGGGTGCCAAATAGTTGACTACGTCCAAGAAAACCGTGTGCTGTGTGTAAACCGCCAAGTATTGATTGCTTCTCTTTATGACGCTGAATTCTTGGTTTCTTCGGTCTCCGGAGGCGAAGAACGAGTGAAGGCGTATTTTGATCAGGTTCAAGTCGTAACGCCCCGAGTTGAAGCCCACGACTGGAGCTTGACGGATGTATCTCAGAAGACGCTTCTTCAGTTGAACTAACGGGTGTCTGGTCTGAGCCGCAGCGAAGCCGCCTGGAGAAGGGGTGAACGTCGCCTCCTCCAGCAGGAGAGCTTCACCTATCGCCGCATCTAACTTCGCTAAGGTGGGTCGGTAAAGTTCTAGCACAGCTTCCCCGATGACTTTGGCGTTCTCGTTTATGTGATTTAAAACTCGGTCCAACAAGGGGTCGGAATCTGCGTCGGATTCTCTGACGAAGCAGACGGGCCCCTCCCACCCCGGAAAGTCGGATGCGACGCTAGCCGACAAAGGGACGTGATCCCACAGCAGGGACACGTGTTCCGTCGACGGTTCTTTGCACGGTCTGAAGAAAGCCTCGAAATCGAAGGCGATCTTGTAAGGGTAGATTCCGGAATGTCCGTCGGGGGGAAAAATGGAGAAGTCTGCTAGCGCTTCGAAAATCGTTCTCGAATTTTGGTAGATGCCACCTACGTAGCGCAACTTGACTTGTCGGCAAGAGGAAAGCTGGTTCCTGTGTCTCTTCAGCAAGAACTCGGTGGTGAACGCCGCCTTACACTTGCAACATTCGTATATGCCCGCGTACGCGTTGAAGTCCGTGACGAGAGAGACGTGCAAACCGCCTTTCGCCGTCAGGTGTAGGTTGACTTTACCTCGGGCGGCCAGAGTTCTGGAAGGCGGTCTGATCAGAGTAACGCGTCTTCTCAACTTCCGCCCCGGCACTTGACGCGACGCGGTGTAAACCGCTATTTGTATGTCAAACAAGTTCTCTAACGCGGGTAAGTCGCGGATGTTCAGACCCGGAAAGGATTCAGGTGTGGCAGCGGGACAGAACTGACCTAACAAATCTGAAGCGCGCTTGCTGGTGTTGTATAAGTGAAAGGAAATGCAGCGGAAGATGCAGAGGTTGTCCTTGTTGGGAAAATCTAACACGCCGCTTCTCTTTCCAACTCGACCGGCCTGAGTGATCCTACCGCCTATGGGGAATTCCCCCGGTCCCATGTAAACGCAAATGTTCAAATTGGTAGGAAAAAGAACGTGCCACTTGGTGTCAGCGTCGCAAAGTTTCCGTACTTCCTCGCAAGCGACGGTGTTTTCCATCTTTGAGAGGAGCTCTTCCAAAGTTTCTGAATTAGTTATAGTAGGGAGCGGTTGTATGAGAGTTGCGTTGTTCTGGGAGGCGTGAAAGTAGCCCAGTTTGCTCTTGTCTTCTCTGTGTTGTAAGAGTAAGCCTACCGAGAAACCCACTTTGTATCTGAATCTTTGTGTCAAGTGAATGCGACGCATAGTATCTACAGCGTCACTCAACTCGCCGGTTGGTAGCCTGAAGTTTGTTACACTCACGCGAGTCCCGTGCATCCTGACGCCCGTTTGTATCGCAGGCCAATTCGCCGTGAACATTTCCTCCCCGTTCGGTACAGCACATATGCGCGGAGGGACGGTCACCCCGTCCAGAGATTCGCGTCGACAGGCGATCTTTCGGCAATCGCCTTCGCCGCATAGAGGGCAAAACTTAGGTACTACTCTACAATTTTCTACGTGTCTCTCGTGGTTGTACGGTCTTTTAAACATTTTGAAACACTTTTCACATACGTACTGTGTCATGTTTTTTTTCACTCAGTTACCAACTACTTAGCCGTCTAACTATCTATCTATCTATCAATCTATCTGTCTATCTATCTATCTATTTATCTTTCTGTCTGCTGTCTTTGTATCCGTCTGTCTGTCTCATACAGCGTACGTCAAACGCTGTGTGTGTGTGTGTTCGCGCGTGAGCGTTGAGCGTCTCTCATTCCGAATCTATGCCGAGATATTTCAGAATGATCTCTGTTTTGTCATCCAACTCTTTGAGCGCTCTGGTGGACAGCGTCACTCCCTGCTGTGTGGGTTTTTTGTCAGGACCTTCGTACTTGCGCACGTGGATGAGGTTCTTACCGCTGTAGTAGTTCACAGCTGCGTACACTTCGCCCTCCTCATCCAGCACTGCAAACCAGGGGGTGTGATTAGGTCTTCCTTGCGCGGCCGCTGTGTCGCGTATGCGCACCACTGCGCGGATATCGGCGATGCGTGCTATTAGCTCGCGCAGCGCGTCGGCCGTGAAGTGCACTCGCTTGCTTCTGGTCAGAGACGCCTCTTTCACCTGGCCGTCTTTTGTGTAGCGCGGCCTCCTAGACAGTCTAGCCACGTCCTCCCAGATCTCCAGCGTCAAAGCTCCGTCTAAGCAGAACTCTAACCCGAGAAGACGGGAGAAGGTTTTCTCTGCTTCTTCTCGTCCATCTCGTTCTTTTTCTTGTATTTTTCTCTTCTTACTAGGCCTTGTTGTTCTGGAACTCACCTTAGAACGTTTCACACCTGCAGGATGAGTAACACCATCAGCGTGAGCTGAATCAGCAGCAGAACCGATAGCAGGAGCAGCGTCAGCGCTGGTGGTATCCAAGGCCTCGTTGTTGGAACAGAGCAGCCACACGCCGTCGGTGCTGAGTGTAGCGGTAGAAGATGAAGCGCCGCCGCCCTCGTAAGGTGGCGGTGAGGGCAGTCGCCACGGACCGGACGGGGCGCTACTAGTGGAAGTGAGGTCGAAAGGTCGAAGAGGGGAGCCGAAAAACGTACCGCCCACCCCTTTCCCTTCGGGTTCTTCGTACGCCTCGTCGTCAGCGTCGTTCTCTGTCTCACCCTGTTGCTGCTGCTCCTCCTCCTCCTCCTCCTCTTCTTCTCGGTTTAGGGGCTGAGTGTCCGAATAGCTGTCACTCTCAGCGCGAGCGGCGTTGAGGGCGTCGGTCGATGTAGTGGTGGAGGAGAGGGGCTGTGCAACGTGCGGCAGGTCATCAAAGTCATCAACAGTAGTGGGGAGGTAAAAACCCGGTTGCCAGTACTGCGCTGTGCCAGGAGCGTTGTCGTCAGTAGTAGTAGTGGTAGCAGCAGGTGCAGCAGAAGCAGCAGCAGCAGCAGCAGCAGCAGACGCAACAGTAGCAAGCGCAGCAGCCTCAGCAGGCGCAGCCGTAGCAGGCGCAGCGGTAGCAAGTGCAGCAGCAGCAGCAGCCGCAGCAGCCGCAGCCCGAGGATCACCAGCAGGCGGGGCGGCAGTAGCAGCGGCAGCGCGCTTAGCAGCAACGTGTACCGTCGCGAGTGTAACAACGTCGCTAGCACGACGACTACTACCAGTAGTACTACTACCACTACTACTACTACTACTACTACTACTAGTACTACTACTGCTACTACTAATGCTACTACTACTACTACTGCCGCGAGCGCTCGCTACAGCGGGAGGGTGATAAGACCAAGCGGCTGCGGCGGTAGTCTCATTTTCAGTAGCAAGAGGAGGCACTGACGCTAAACGAGCGCTGTTCCGCGTAGTCTTCTTGTTCTTGGACGGCGCTAGGTGTTGTCTTTTGCTCATGGTGGTGACTGTAGAGAGCAGCAAAAGAATGAGTGAGTGAATGGAGGTTTCCAGGCCCCTTATATACGCCTTCTCGCTTCTAGAGCTAAGCTACTTACTGACCCTGTTCAGCTGCCGCCGGCTGGCCGGCGGCCATTCACAAAGAGAAACAAAAGACATAAGGCATGACGTTTTCAGCTGGATCCCTTTCCCCCCTTTTGAGAGATCGACTGTCATGAGCTAAGCCGCTTACCACCCTGTTCAGCAATTCAACGCGCATTAGCTGTATAAAGGATTAAGCGGTTGCTGCCGTCGACTGACCAGCGGCCATTCACAAAGACATAAGGTATGACGTTTTCAGCTGGATCCCTTTCCCCTCTTTTTTTTGAGGGATCCACTGTCATGAGTGCTGTTGGAAATGTGATTAAACTCCCTCTGTATAAAAGCTCTGATTTCTGTTGGAAAAAAACCATATCGCCTCTGACCACAGTAACGTCTACTACCACCACCACCGCCACCACCGCCGCCGCCGCCGCCACCACCGCCGCCGCCGCCGCCGCCGCCGCCGCCGCCGCCGCCGCCGCCGCCGCCAAGACGAGACGAGATGGCTCAAGCTATTCCACTTTCAAGCTCGCCTTCACCGCCTTGTCCACCTGAAAAAAAGTTAATGCGGCTTGACGACGTGAGACGCGCGAGGCAGACCGATGGGGAGAACAGAGAGGTAGGACAGCGGCGGTTAGCCTATAGCGACGCCTTGCTTCGTCAACTAGGTAAAGAGTTGAGCGGCTGTTGGAGAGAGTTGGGCAGTAGCTTAAAAGTTACCGCCGCCCGTATGGATGCTCTAGTAGAGCGCAGTGTCAAGACATGATCAAGGCGGTGAAGCTGACGGTGCCGGCGGTACACCTTTTGAACTCCTTCGAGTGTTGACTGAGGACATGGGAAAGTTTGACCTCGGCATCGCGATATTACTTGACTTTATCAAGCAAGAAACAACGAGAACGACGGACATGTGAATTGTTGTGTTTTATTTTCATACGTCTTCTTTATTAGTAAGTAAAAAAAAATATCATAACAATTAAGACGCGCGCCCTCTTAAAGTGTCACTTCCTCCAGTCGCAGCTGATCGCCTCATCGAGGCACGTGATAAACAAAAAAAAATGAAGAGACACGCTTCTTCCTCTCGAGAGGAAGAAGCGTGTCTCTCGATTGAAATCTTTTTCTTTTCTTTTTTTCTTAAAAGAGACAAACGCCCCTTAGAGTGCCCCCCCACCCCCGGCCTCCCTGGGGGCTGCCCCGGCCTCCCTGGGGGCTCCCCCGGCCTCCCTGGGGCTGCCCCGGCCTCCCTGGGGGCTCCCCCGGCCTCCCTGGGGGCTGCCCCGGCCTCCCTGGGGGCTCCCCCGGCCTCCCTGGGGGCTGCCCCGGCCTCCCTGGGGGCTCCCCCGGCCTCCCTGGGGGCTGCCCCGGCCTCCCTGGGGGCTGCCCCGGCCTCCCTGGGGGCTGCCCCGGCCTCCCTGGGGGCTGCCCCGCCTCCCTGGGGGCTGCCCCGGCCTCCTTGGGGGCTGCCCAGGCCTCCCTAGAGGCTGCCCCGGCCTCCCTGGAGGCTCCCCCTGCCTCCCTGGGGGCTGCCCCGGCCTCCCTGGAGGCTCCCCCGGCCTCCCTGGAGGCTCCCCCGGCCTCCCTGGAGGCTCCCCCGGCCTCCCTGGAGGCTCCCCCGGCCTCCCTGAAGGCTCCCCCAGTGCCTCAGGAGGCGCCCTCAGCCGCCAGGGGGCGGGTGCTGGTCCCCCAGACCCCCTAGAGGCACCCCAGCTCTGAATAAAAAGATGAAACTGATGAAATAACCCCCTCAATAAAAAATATTCCAATATAAAATGACGAAATTTAATGACATTTAAGTAAAAAGTAGAGAAAATGGCAATGTCATGTTCTGCTAAGCTAAGTTACACATTTTGGCTGACTATGTTGTTTTCAGGGTTTATTCTACTAGGTTATCTCTACCAGTATTACAAAATAAACTATTAACTATACAAAAGGTCTCTTTGTGTTGTTTATACTGGCACATGTCAAGGGGAATATACAAATAAATAGATACTATCTCAAAGTTCTGGTTCACCCTCATCCTTCATTAGATCAATGTCTCTCATCACCTCATACCACACCCCTCGCACTGTGATCATGTCTAGGTGTGGCTATATAGGGTCTTGGATGCCTGTCACCTGAGTGGTGGCTTTAAAAGTTATCTCTCTCTCTCTCTCTCTCTCTCTCTCCCTCTCACTGCCATTGACCCGTGAGACCTGTGTCTATGTCAGGCGCAGAATAGGAACGGGCCCAATTCCGGAATTGCCCAGGTACAATTCCGGAACTGCGCAGGGCAATTCCGGAATTGCTCCCTACTTACAATGAGCAGTTGCAGAATTCCTTGCTATTCTACACATACAACACTAGATATTATTTGTCAATGTTGTTTGAGTATGCTGTGCCACACCTTGGAGGTGTGAGAACATTCAGTAGAAGGTCCCCATAAATCCCACACCTCACTGTAGGTGTGAATAAGGTGTGGCAACAATCCCTCTGGTGTGATAAAGCAATGGGAGTTCAGTTGCCTGTTAACCAACAAATAACTAATTGATACTGTAATGTGTCTTTGTAAATACTCTTTCTACCCTACCTTTCTGTTTGTGCAATGCAATACAAAAGATAAAAAGGAAAGACCTTCATCCCCACTATGATTAGTGTGGTGGGTTGATCTTCAGGCTTTCCTAACTTCAATAGTTTATAAAAAGCGTACGACACGTATATCATAAAGGACTAGGGAAGGAAGAGAAGGTCATGTACTAAAAATGTCTGAGAGTGAAAAGATTTGACCTTAAAGTTGATTAGGGGAGCTGTTCTAAATGTTTCTTTGTCTCTGTTTAGAAGGAGTCAATTGATTCTGCATTTCGTCTTGAGGGTAGTAAGCCATTCCAACCCACAGCACTATCATACTCCACTATACTGCCATAGCAAGACCGTTTTTGTTTATAACCTTACACATAAGGGCTTGTGACATTCTAGTCTGCCTTTGCCTAATATCAATATAGTTTATACATCTAGATTTCGTATACATGTATTTCATCAAAGGCGCAAATCTTCTATCTGACAAATAATAGCATTTTGCATGAAAATGAACCATTGGGAGTTAAATGTGGATATTTCAAACAAATTTTCAGGCACTTATTTTGAGCGTATTGTAGTGGCTGTAAATATTTATCCGCAGCTGACTTGAATAAGATGTCTGCATAATCCATATACGGTAGGATTGATATTAAGTAAAACCTTAATGACATTTTTTAAAACGTAGGTAGTCTCTTAACTGACAAAGTTTGTAGGTTGCACTGGTTTTAAGATTATCGATGCGTTGCAGACATCAGCCCTTATTTTATCGCAAATTATTTGTCAGCTGAGGTCACGTCTAGAGACAGTATTAATGATATTATTTTAGAGGAGCCCTCTGACGGGAAACTGTCCATTGTTGACTCACCTCCTACCTGCATACATGCCCTTGGGGCAGTCCCTAAGCTTATGTCAAATTCAGGCCTATCACAGATGCTAGTAGACCCAGAAATATTTCAGTCAAAAACTTTATGCAACAAACCTTCAGTCATATCAAATTCAAACAGATTGACGATGTGTGCGCTGACCTCCACCGAATCCATTCCTTGAGGTCACTGATTTGGCAGCAGCATATATAGGTCTACCATGATTAGAGCTCACAACCGTCAATTTCAAGGTGTAAAGTGGTGCATTGAAGGGAAAGACAAGTCTGTTCTTTACAAGCTCCTGTAGTTTGGGGCAAAAGCTTCTGCTTTTATTTAACATGGACGGTGAATCAAAAGGTGTCTTTTGTCTGTTTGGGGGTAAGCTCATTATGATGAAACTATAACTGAACTACATGTACTGAATGGGATTAAAGTGTACATTACCTAACTGATCTATGTGTATGCTTAGCACAATTTTATCATGATAGTCGCTCCGAATAGATCAGAATTCTACTTAAATCTAATTCACTTGTCCTCTTTGCAGACTAAACATTAAACCTCATTAGGGTTGCAAAGGATGAATACCATCATTTTGAAAAGATGATGAATAAAGATGTAAAATGGACTGTGGCCCAGCCCAAACCCCTACATGATGACCCCTACCGTAATGGCCTATTGCTAACCACTCTTGCTGTTTACTCCCTTAAGTCTACCTATACTCTTTTACCTACCGATTACCCATGTGTTCATCCTTTCATCTTTCTCCCATACCATGTACCAGTCTCTTACCACATCACCCATGCTGTAATCTCTCATTACACGGTTTACATCGTTTTGTTCACCTATCAATACAATAAATGCATATTCAACAACCTACCAATGATGCCATACATGCTACATTGTTTATAGTATTCGTCAGTTTACTAATCCCTCATATCAAATACACATCGCCTTATTATTGATAGTGCATACTGTAAAGCCTCGAGTAGAAGCCAGAGCTAGTACGCAAGTCAGATCACCAGTGTAGCTTATAGTATCAGGACAAAGTCAGGATGTGGCTTATACATGAGTTACTAAATGTATACATGTACTACAGCACTAAAGTACACGGTAATAGCGACTAGGGATAGGGACCCGATATAAAAGCATGGAGGGATAATGTCAGGGTGAACAATTTGGTCAATCTAGTACAATAGTAAAAGAAGTGTTTAAAATCCAAACACCATGTATAGAAGTTAAACACTTTGTCAAACAATTTTTGTCCCACATTCTTAAGTACACCAACCAAATAACCCCACCCCCCCATGACCCCCCCCCCTCTTTTGATATGAAAATCTGTTCTTTCATCTCATGATATAGATGTATATAATGGAAATTGTCGTCATTACACATAATTATTGTTATATTAGTCAGTCAGGCATTTAGAGAAGGCCCGGATGGAGGATCGGCGTGTTGTCGTAATCCGGACTTCGGCTGTATACTCTATAGTATACTATGCTGAACATTACCTTAATAAAAATCTATAAAAAAAAACAAAAAAACTTTATTTTGAATACTAGTGTTGAAGTGTTTAACATGTGTTTAACACCTAAACACTTAAATGCTTAGTATGGACAAATATATAGGACTATACCATCATATTTTGACCCCCGCAGTCAGATGATTACATATGTTAGGCACATGTTAGGCATAAATATAGTCAGGAGTGACTATTATGTGGATCACACAAATTGATGATGTCACAGGAATGTGTGCACAGGAAACAGTTAGGATTCAAAATTCCAACAAAATATACCCTTTTTTAGGGACTTTTAGAATGGATATTCTAGGCCTAAAAAAATCCCTTTTAACCAAAATGGCCCAAAATGCACCCCCATTGGCAGCCAAAGTAAATTTTGGGTTTGTGCCTCCTATCATTGGATTTGAACCATGTGGTAAAGAGCTGTTCTAGTCCCCCTTCAATAGTTTGAATCTTTAGGGTCTAAATATAAATATTGAACACAAAGATCAACTTGTGTAAGTTGACCATGGGGTTACATTTCACTCGGTTTGCGGCCCAGTGAAATAAGGCCCTATTGTCAACATGTGAAATAACACACCAGGGTCCCTGACATGTTTAAACTTTGTCTATGTATTTACGGTAAAGGCCTGTGTGTGTGCAACATCAATACCAATTTTTGATTCTATACAAACAGAAAGAATATATGTATAATATTTTATAGAGCATTCTACAAGTCTGACCATATTACTCCCTCTGAGGGTAGGCCCACAGATCAGTGCACGGACGCCTCAAAGGTACTTGACTATTGACAATCATTCAGATATCATCTTATCATACTACAGAGGGCAGCGAGTACATTTGTACCGGTACAGGATAGCATCTGAATATCCAGCGACAATTCTCTCTGATTATCTGTGTAAAGGACTATGATAATTGAATAGATTTGCACCTGAATATTCTGAGAATATTGTGCTATACTTGACTGGCATATTTTTAAGGTTTGAAAGTTTTTATTGCCATATCACAACATAAGCAGTAGAAGTGGTAGCATGACAACAGGTGATCCTTAGTCAATTATGATTATCGCAACACGTTGCTAACACATAGAGTAAATGAGTATATGATAGAATATACAATGATGGGATGAAAAATAACACAGTACATGTTAATAAGAAAAAATAAATAATACATAGAATTATATACAAAAATAGCTTGTTGTCCACCAAGTTCAAAATATAGTATTTCAAGAAGAAATGAAGAGTGAGGGGCACAATTTGGTCAAATACGGCTAGAAGGATGATCATTGCAAGTGAGTACACAGGTTCTTTCAAAGAGACAGTGGTACAGGATAGCTTTCATATCAACGGGGGTACATGGGGTAGAAGGGGCGGTCATTACAACAGCTCCCTCAATATTGCTCAATATTGCTTGGGACCGGGGGTCCCACATACCAGCCGGCCAACCAAAGGTTCGGTCATTACGACAGATTCCCGGTGTCCAGACTCGCACTAGGACCCCCCCCCCCAAGCAAACCAATATTATTGTGGTTGACCAACCTCTTCCCTTGAGTCTGGGTTTCTAGTCACCTTTGACAGATCAGGGATCCTAGTCAATCTTTTCTTAAAAGTTAACTTATCTTTGCTATGTTGGTACCATGAACCTAAATTGTCCCACAGATCAGATCTTAGCAAGTCCCCTGACTGTGAGGACATTAGTACCTCTAGTACCTACAGGAGGAGGCCAGCTTTGTCCCTTTGGTGTTATTATTATGGGCAATAAAACTTGCGGAAAGGATAGGGGGATTTCATTAGCACGGCAATTAACTATGTTAGAGAAAGGGGCTCATGAGGTGAGAAGTTTGGTTTATTTGAAGCCTCAATTTATTTATGTCATGTATCTAAACATATTGGAATTCAAACATGTTGGAATTCTAAATATGTTTAGAAATTAAACACGTTTAGAAGAAAAAGACACGTGTTTAGAAATATGAGACAAGAAAGTGCTTAGAAATATGTTTACTCCTAAACATGCGGGTAAACTATCTAAACACTGTTTCCAATTTAGCTTAAATTATGTGATGATTAATATGGTTATTTATCCCTCATATCACATAGCCCTCTATCTGCTTATGAATAGTGATAGTGTATACTGTAAAGAAGCTGCAGCTAATACACATGTCAGGTCCCCAGTGCAGCTCATAGCATCAGCACAAAGTCAGGAGGCCGCTTATATACGAGTTTACATACGTATACTGCAACACTAAAGTCGCTATACTGAAAGCCCCTGTGTGGCTTATCAGAGATTCCCAAAGTCAAGGTATGGGTAGAACACAAGTTTGTGAAGTTTTATAGCATGTCATCCAGAGGACCTATACATTTGTCCACCTATCTTCCACCAGCACAGGCAGGGTGAAGATAGGAATATGCAAAATGAGACAGGCAGGTAGGGCCAAAAAAAAAAGGTTTGTTTCAGGTAACATGGGAGGGAAATGTAGGGTCGGTAGATTGGATTATTTTATATTTTTATATATATTTTTTTAACATGAATGTACTACCCAACTTTTTTGAACCCCCCAAAATTGACCAAAAAGGGGTAAAAACATGAAAATTTCTTCAAAATTGCATAAAAAAAAACGTATGGTCGGCCTTCTTTTGATAGGGTCGGTCGGTTGACCTGAAACAAACTTCTTTTTTTTTTGGTCTAAGGGGAGGAATCAGTAGGGTTAGATATATATATGGTGTGGGGTAGACATGAGAGGGGTAGGTTGGAGGAGATATATACAGGGTGATAGGAACCAGGTAGATAAACATGGGAGGGATAGTCAATGAGGGACAGATACAGGATATACACACACCACCTCCTGTCTGCAGCCTCGCTGCTCCTCACATCAGCACCTTACCTCTCTACCCACCCTCTCCACAACCTGACTCCAGTATCCTCATCAAGTTTATGAGTGAATATTTATTATGTTAATATAATTCATTACTTTGGTTATTTTGTTACACAGAGTAAACTAAAGTATCAGTATTCTGGACGTGGGACCCTTGATGGGGGAGGGGGGTCCCCATCTTCCATGTCACTAAGGAAAAGCCCATCCCAGTGGGCACAGAACATTGAATCAACATTGATAAATGGTTGTCAATGTTGATTCAATGCTGATTCAACATTGATTCAACATTGTACTGAATTTTGTGCCCACTGGGATGTGACTAGTGTCACTAAGGGAGAATCTTTTGAAATCTTTAGAACTGAAATGGTGCATTCTGGTGAATTGGTTTTAAAGTTCGGGAGGACAGAACCATGATTTTCTTAAGGGAATTGCGGGCTGTATGGGGGGCGGAATGGGGGGTGGAAGGGGGGGGGCGGAATTGAATAATTTTTCTACATTCATCCTGAACACCGCAGGCTAGGGGGTTCAGGGGCATGCCCCCAAGAAAATCTAGACTTATTATCGCCACTGCCGGCACTGCAAGCTGAGAGCACATTGGGGTTTGGGGGAAGAATCCAAGAAGGTTTTGAATGTTTAGACTTGGGAATGTGCAATCTGATGCACTCTGCATCTGCAACATTTTTCCTCCTGTTACTAAGGCCCATGTGGCATGTCAGATTTACGAAATGCCCCATGTCCCATGACAATTAGATGGCCATGTCTCATATCGATTTCAAGATAATGGCCATGTTTCCATTTCAAATTTAAAATATGGCCATGTCGACATATCAAATTTAGGGGTCTAGGGCCATGGATGTGCATGTGTTGGTGTGTGGGTGTGTGGGTGTGTGGGTGTGTGGGTGTGTGGGTGTGCAGTATATTTACTGCTAGGACACCAATAGGATCCTATAGTGTACACTGTTGTGTGAGGCCCCTCCTGGGTCTGTCAGGCAAACACCACACTGCCTGTTGTTGTGGGATGCCCCATGCATGTTCTTGCTGTATGTACACGCATGGGGCATCCCACAACGGTAGGTAGTATTTACACATTGTACACTGGACTATATGGGTGCAGGGTGATTTTCCAGTGATAGTGTATATCTGTCTCTATGCTTGGTAGGGAATGGTAGACAAGTTATCATTTGCGTGACATTGAAGGGAATTGCTGGTTCCTACACAGAAGCTCATGAAAAGTATTTTTTAAGCTGTATTCATATTCCTACATAGACCACTTTCCCTAAATCAACTATTTGTATTTGCTATTTGGACAGTATACCTCCATTGTTCACATATATTTACTGCTAGGATCCTATAGTTGAGGCAAAAGAAATATTTTTCAAGAATTCATATATTTCACATTTCACAGTTTCATCCGTGACCCCTTGTTTTATTGGTCCTAAAGTGTTTGTATAGATGTCCATTATACATTCCCAAGGTTCGGTTGCAATATAAATAGAAGAATAGGATTATCCATGACAAATAAAGTGAAATGCTGTTTTCCTATTTATTTCTAAATTTAAAGTACTCCTTTGCTCAAATGGCCTTATCATGAAAGTTAGTACCGTGACATGGTAATTTCTTTTGATTTTCCATTAGATAATAATTCAAACTAATATAATCCTGATTATGCAAAAGTCAATAAAACATCAGTAATCCTGCGACAAGTAGCAAGTCCTTTTAAGAAGGTGTATTGTGTCACATACTATTGCAGGGGCCGATTTTAAGATGAGCCAGAAATTAAGAATTTAATATTTAATATTGATGGAATTACATAATGGAATTAAGATTATTTATTTACATCACCCATACTTCCCATGTCACCCCCACTCCCTTCATGCCACCCTTATGTTGCCCCCACTCTCCTCATGTCAACGCCACTCCCCTAGTGTAAATTAGTATAGCCTGTCCCCCACTCTGGTAGAATGAAAAAATGTTGACCTATCCTTCAACAAATTTAGGGCTAGCATGTGTATATAAAGCTGAACTATCTATATGTGAGTGGGCTTATATACAGCAACACTGAATTTATGATATAATGATTTAATTTATCACATATAATCATATGTACCTATGCTTATATAAAGTTACTCCTTAGTTTAGCATAATGTTATATAACTTTTGAAGCGTTACTTTGACGAAGCAATAATGTATGTTTGTCAGCTGGGATATGTATATATATATCTAATGGATATCTTATTGGTGAAATATGATTCGCTCACATATATATACATGTCTAACATTATATAGAGTTCTACAAGTCATGGCAATATCTCCCCTTCCCACCTATCACTGCACAAACATCCCAAAGGTACTTGACTCTTGACAATCGTTCAGCTATCATCTTATCATACTATAGAGGGCAGCGAGTACATTTGTACCAGTACAGGATAGCATCTGAATATCCAGCGACAATTTTCTCTAATTATCTGTGTAAAGGATTTAAATAAGTGAATGGGTGTGAACAGGAACATTCTGAGCATGTTGTGCTATAGAATATGTCAAGTCTATTTGGAGAAGGGAAAATTGTGCATATAACATATAATCTATCTTTTTCTCAGTGGTCATAATCATACTCATATCCACTGCTAAATTATCTCAATCCAAATTACAAGATATATACAATTCATTTCTTAACATTGTGTGGCTTAACACAATGACCTTGAACTTGCACTGTTGGTGTGATGCAACAAATATCTAGGCAGGTAGCTCTAACAAAATGCTGGCAGCGCTGAATAATATGAGTGAAAAAACTACTCAAGGTGTATACATCCCTAGGCTTAAAAGAGGTATTTAATCTGGCTGCTATTATGCATATTTTAAGGCCACAGCACACTGGACTACAGACTAAAGACCAAGA
This sequence comes from Harmothoe impar, assembly GCA_947462335.1. Lineage (NCBI taxonomy): Eukaryota > Metazoa > Annelida > Polychaeta > Phyllodocida > Polynoidae > Harmothoe > Harmothoe impar. Next base: position 67,740,493 of record OX381716.1, on the reverse strand, counting down.
GGATTTCCGTCTGGGGCAGTTGACTGGATCGCAAAATACCAAGGACGCTTGATATAGCGCTAATTTAATCAGGATGTTGACACTGTGCATGTAGCCCGTCCCCCTAGTTATGGATTGTGTCGAACCCGTTTTTCTGGTTCACATCATGATTTAATCTACTTTGCCCTTTTGTTGACATGATACATGAATGCAGCCCTGGTGGGTAATTAGGGCTGTATGTGTGCACCATTACTACCCTACGGTATTAAATCATATGATCAGCACCTGCATGAGTGTAGCAAAGTCTGATCACTCAGGACTGGACCAAGACTGCATTCATTCATCTCAATACATTAAGACACTGTTCCGCCTTTAAAGGGTTACGGTTGATGAAATCCCAGGCACAGAGGAGTACAGTTATCAGCTGACAAAGTTCAAGAATACTTAAAATTTCAAGTTATCTCTTGGGGCCATGAGTCAGTCACTGGTGTGGATCACGCCACAATATTAACTGCAACTATACTGGAAGAGATTGCTGAGTCACTTTAAAACAAGAGAGGGGGAACAGGTCCCGGCAACTCCGGCTTCCTGGGATATGGCTACCTGTAGGGGCGCCCTCATTACAGAGGACGCCCATGGTGTCAGCCATAGCAGCGTCCTCATGAGTAGTATAGTATGTATCGGAACGGGACTATAGTTAAGTACTGTTTATTACTCAATCGACCTGCAGCCAATCAGAGGCCTCCCTTTTGGCGGGAAATTCAAAAGCAGCCAATGAGAGGCCTCCCTTTTGGCGGGAAATTCAAATAGGTCACGTGACCGGAAGTGACCTACTTCCGGTCACGTGACCTTTGGGCGGGAAATTCAAATAGGTCACGTGACCGGAAGTGACCTACTTAAGAGGGTCACGTGACCACCATGTTGGCGGGAAATTCAAATAGGTCACGTGACGGGAAGTGACCTACTTAAGGGGGTCACGTGACTACTAGGTTGGCTTTCAAAATAAGTCACTTGAGATTTTGATGGATAAATAAATTTAAAAAAAGAAAAAAAAAGCAAGCTGAAAAAGCTTGCTAAAAAATAATTTAAAAATACGGCTCTTTTTTTCTAGGAGGGGGGGAGAGGGGCACTCTGGGGGGCACTCTTTAAGATGCATGGGGGGGGAGGGGGGGAGGGGGGGAGGGGCAGGGTTTTTTAAGAGTGAGACTCGCTTCTCTGCCCTCTCTAAAAGAGAGGGTAGAGAGGCGAGTCTACTTACAATGAAAGGTATCATGATCGCGTTTATGATGATGTGCATCATGATGTGACTATCTTACAACCCTATGAGAAATAAGCAAGACATGGGCGTACTTACACGGGCTATTTGTAAACTAATTTCTCTTGAATCTATTAACAGCTCACATTTTTTTTCTTAGATGACATCTGACGGCTGCTTGCTAGGCTAAGATATTGTTAAATAAACAACTTGGAAAGCTAATTACAGTTTTCTGGCTTGAAATATAGTCTTTCAACAGACTTTTTTTCTCATCTTACACAGAGGCAAATATCAGAGACACCCAATGGCGCTTAAACTGCTCTCAGCCAAGGGTCGGGCACTGCTGGACTATAATAGACGGGTCAAGGACCGTTCTACTGTGGGTCAGGCTAGGTCGGACATTCAATAACGCGACTTTAGCAAAACTTGCTTGAAAGTCTGACCATGCGAGATCCTTATGCCCCAGTCTGTCAATGCTGTCCAGACTTTCAAGCAAGGTTGTCAAAGACCTACCTGTCATTGAATGTCCGACTTAGCCTGCCTGACCCTCAGTAGAACGGTCCTTGACTCATCTATTATAGTCCAGCAGCGCCCGACCCTTGTATGAGAGGGGTATTGACACCATTGGCTGACTCTGATAATTCGCCTGTGTGCACGAGGGGAGGAGAGGGTTTACAGCTTGCGCTTATAGAGCACTACTAGTGGAGGTTTGGATGAGGAGGCTATGACATATGATGTTTGTCTTAAAAAATAGCCATGGCGCATGTCGATGTCGCTTAATTATGCTCATATCTCATGTCGATTTTAAGAATTGCTCATGTCACCTGTCACTGTGTTTTTCAAGCTTCATGTCAAATGTCACTAGGCTTCATCTCGACTTTAGTGGTCCACACTGCTGCTGCTGCTGCTGCTGCTGTCGGTGCTGCTGCTTGTGCTGCTTGTGCTGCTCATGCAGCAGCTGCTGGCTGCTTGTGCTGCTGCTGCTGCTGCTGACAGATGCTACTGCTTGTGCTACTGCTCGTGCAGCAGCTGCCAGCAGCTGCTGAAGCAGCTGTCAGCAGCTGCTGGCTGCTTGTGCTGCTGACAAGGTCATGGGGGCTGCTGCTGACGATGTCACGGATGCTGCTGACAAATGCTACGGCTTGTGCTGCTCGTGCTGCTTGTGCTGCTGAAGTCGCTGTCAGCTGCTTGTGCTGCACGTGCAGCTGCTGCTGAAGCCGCTGCTAGATGCTGCTGCTTGTGCTGCACGAGACTGAGTAGCCGCTATTCGGCGTTTCACTCCTTATGTACCCTGTCCTAGTTAATCCTCTTAAACGGCTGAAAAGGCTCTCTCAGCACAGAGACTCTACTCAATGTAAGAGATCAGTTAAGTAAGTTTTCACATGCCACCTGACTACTGCGGGAGGGTTTAGACTTAAGCAGCTTAGTGCACACACGTGTCTGTTAGAAAAGCTACCTGCACACATGCCTTCCTTTTTCACTAGTATTTACCCCCTGCCGACTTATAAGGCACCTATACACGCCTTCTTGCTTCTAGAGCTAAGCTGACTGGCAGCTATTTTAAAAGAGAATACTCGTTACCTGTATAACGGATAAGGGGGTTATGAGATTAGCGTGTGTATACAAAAAAAAACAAAAAAAAAAGCTACAGGGGGCGCGTGTCTGTCTGTGAGGTAGAGACCATGTGGTAAGCGACTCAAGTGTAAAACAACAGCACCTCCTCTTGTCGCAGTGAGTGGTGTGGACGGCGGCTGGCTAGTTGAATTTAAGCGTCAGCTTGAAAGATAAGGCCAAATAAAAAAAAAGGTTTGTTTCAGGTCACCCGACCAACCCTAGCAAAACAGGGTCGACCCTACGTTTTTTTTTTAAGCAAGTTTGAAGAAAATTTCATATTTTTATACTTTTTGGGTCATTTTTAGAATTTCCACGGAGGATGGCTAGTACTTTCATGTTAAAAAAATAAAATAAAATAAAATAAAAATCCGACCTACCGACTCCAGTCTTTCTGCCCATGTTACCTGAAACATACCTTTTTATTTTTTTTTGGCTTAATCCGTTCACGGGCTGGCGCGTCACACCTGTCGTTAATCACCCCCTGTAGTCTTTGTATACACAGGTGACTCGGCTTTATCTCTTCACCAGCTATAATCCCATATACATGTAGCGCACGTTACACTCGTTAATTCTCTTTTCATGCTGATGGATTAGGGGTGGAAGGGTTCAGGTGAAAAGCGATTTGATTCTCTCTGGAAGAGGGTTGGAGCTCTAGGTGAAAACAAGCTTAGAACATCCAGATTAGCTGCTCTCTCGGCTATATAAAGAGCTTCATTTTTTCTAATCTCTGCCCACTTCGTCTTGTTGTACACTATCAGTCACGAGGCAGACGCTGGAAGTAGCAGATGTTTGCAGTATGGTTTACACAGAGGTTACCTGCTAATAGGATTTTGTCAGAATAGGGTGAGTTGCTATTAAAATGAACATTTAAATGGGTTGTTAATATGGTATCTGATGTTAATGAGCTAACACCTAACATTGAGGATTATGACCTCCCAGAGGGGCGTCTCGCCAAATTCTCCAGTCTTGACTATAGTCTTAACTGTCTAAAGACTGTGGAGCACGTTAATGGGTGGTCTCCTTACTAATTTCACTTGACCAGGCCGGCAGGGTCAACTAGGCTAGGTAATTACAACCACAAGGGCGGCTACTCAACATGCAAGTAGACCTACTACTACGAGATTGTCTTTTGACCACTCTGCCGCCGCCTGCTAGTCTGGCGATTACATGCTCTAGTATAGTTCTCCGCTCTTTTCGTCAGATGACGCCACAATAGGGTTTTTGTACATTTCCACGATACTCGCGAACATTTTAAACGCATAATGACCTATAATAAGCAACAAAGCACACTTCTAATATATTGAATATAAGAAACATGTCAACGTTGTGTATTTCTGATAGAATGAGGCAGATTCTTTGAAATATCAACTAAACTATAGTGAGATTGAAAATACTACACCATATCTAAAGCGATATAAAAGCTATATAAAGTCAGAACCTCTGACGGATCGGTAGCATCACTCAACCATTCGTCCTCGAAAGCAACACAGGGTTCCCGTCCAACAGGACTTTGAGCCTTGACGCTTTTGAGGAGGATTGATCTCATGCTGCTTAACATGTGGTGTAATTAATCAACACCGCGGCCCCTCTTTAGGGGCCACACAATAAACAAAGAATAAAAAAGGGTAGGACTTAGGTTTAAAGTGAATCTCCCAGGATTTTGGCGAGGTCGACAAAGGAGGAGATAACAGATTAAACTGCAGGAGACTATACGCAAACCTTGATACTCTCAGAGGGGGAGCTCCATATTGCGGACCTGTGGTCAAGGTAATTACAACCACAAGGGTGGCTACTCAACATGCAAGTAGACCTACTACTACGAGATTGTCTTTTGACCACTCTGCTGCCGCCTGCTGGTCTGGCCATTACATGCTCTAGTGTAGTTCTCCGCTCTTTTCGTCAGATGACGCCACAATAGGGTTTTTGTACATTTCCACGATACTCGCGAACATTTTAAACGCATAATGACCTATAATAAGCAACAAAGCACACTTCTAATATATTGAATATAAGAAACATGTCAACGCTGTGTATTTCTGATAGAATGAGGCAGATTCTTTGAAATATCAACTAAACTATAGTGAGATTGAAAATACTACACCATATCTAAAGCGATATAAAAGCTATATAAAGTCAGAACTTCTCACGGAACGGCATCTGCAACAGATCACTCAACCAGGTGTCTTGAAATGCCACACAGGGTTCCCGTCCAACAGGACTCTGAGCCTTGTCGCTTTTGAGGAAGGTTTGATCTCATGTTGCTTAACATGTGGTGTAATTAATCAACACCGCGGCCCCTCTTTAGGGGCCACACAATAAACAAAGAATAAAAAGGGTAGACCTTAGGTTTAAAGTGAATCTCCCAGGATTTTGGCGAAGTCGACAAAGGGGTAGATAACAGATTAACCTGCAAGAGACTATACGCAAACCTTGATACTCTCAGAGGGGGAGTCCCATTTTGCGGACTTGTGGTCAGATCTATCCCTTCTAGGGGGCAGGTTGCATGTCGTAAATGTCTACTACAGACATTGGGATATATTGTTAATCTTACTCTAGGGTCTCCATAATTAGACCCTGAATCCGTTGTTAAACGGGTGTGAGGGGGTGGTAACTAATACTTATGAGATGTTAGCTTAGTTCATAGTCTCCTTACCAATTTTCACTTGACCAGGCTGGCAGAGCCAACTAGTCTAGGTAATTATAGCCACAAGGGCGGCTACTCAAGATCTAAGTAGACCTACTACTACGAGATTGTCTTTTTGGTCCTTCTGCTGCTTAGTTATTACATCCTCCAGTCTAGCTCGCCACACCCTTTGAGCAGCACCACCATTGCCTCGGTAAAAGTGTAGGGTGTGTGCTTTCCACCTTCAGGTATCCATAGATTCGATCACTATCACCCCCCTTGAAATGACTTCAGCTGTTAATTAGGGCGTAAAGCCACCAACCAAGTCCCTGTCAAAAGATGTGAATAACGAAACGCGCTAGTATAGTTCTCCGCTCTTTCGTCAGATGGTGCCACAATAGGGGTTTTGTACATTCCTACGATGCTCGCGAACATTTCAACGCATAATGAGCTACATAGGCAACAAAGCGCGCTTCTAATATATTAAAATATAAAAAACAATTCAATATTGTGTATTTCTGATAGAAATGAGGCGGTTTCCTTAAATACCAACTAAACTATAGCGAGATGAAAAATACCACACCATATCTAAGGCTTTATGAAAAACTATAGAAAGTCAGAACCTCACACGGATCAGCATTCTGTTTGCAACGGATCACCCCTGACCCACTGGTCCTCGCATGCCACACACGGCTCTGCCGTGTTTGAGCTTTGAGGTATCACCCATCAAGTGATCCATGCCGCCCAACATGAAGCGTAATTAATAGCTGCTGTTGCATAGCACAGTGGCAGCATCTAACTAACTCTAAAGAGTTAGTCGGCCCCTCTTTAGGGGCCACACAATAAACAAAGAATACCCTGAATCTGGGACCTGCGGGCGAGGGCCCCAACTGTGAAGTCATTATTGGCCACATTGGTAATATCAATTAAAACTTTAGACAACACCCACCTTAAGTATCATTAACGGACAATATCAATGAACTCAGCATCCGCCTGGTTACCACATTTAGCACCAATTTTACAACTCACAGGGGCCACACTAGCCTCACCGCGCTTTTTATTGCTCTGCTGATTTCTCCAATCCAAAACATGAGGTATCTAGTCTAGCTGTGAGCTCATTGGGCTAAACAAAAAAATAATCCGTGTTCAGGTAACATGGTCCAAAAAAAAATAGGGTAGGTCTACGTCGCCTAAGGCGACGAAAGCGCGTCAAAGCGTTTACAGGGTTCGAGCCCGTGAGCTGCTCCTTGGGGCTGCAAAAAACGCTTAGACACTGAAATCCCATAGGGAAAAAATTTTGGGTTTTTGGACTTTAGGCCTTAATTTGAGGGTGATCCCGGGCTGATAGAAAAATAATTCTTGGACGAGCGGATAGCTCTGGATCTCTTTTATCTAAAACAGCAAAAAATTGATTATGGTTTCGCCGCAATTCATCCGACGGGGGGTAATCAGCCCCCCCCTCTGCCAATCAAGGCAGTGAATCTTGGCGACCGTGCGATCACTCACGGCCACCGCGACGAACCGACAGAAGAGATCGGCATCTTAGTATGATTCGTGTGACCTACTTAGAGGCTCACACGGTGGAGGTGTGTCCGGCGTTCGGCGCGCTGATTGGCTACTGGTGGGAGGCGCTGTGCCGCGTCAAGAACTTCACCTATTTGGGGCGGCTGTTAAAGGCGCACTGAGTTGAGGTGCACCTTTAAGCAAGAGCGCGATCCGGCCTAGTCTTGCGGACCTCTGTTTAGAGAGTGTAGCAAGCGGCTATGTCGCGCTCTCCAACCACAGGCTTAACAGTGGTCCGCAAGACGCGTGCACACACAGACCGAACAGACACACACAGACCCACACACCCACACACTCCTATCAGTGAGACGTCTAGCAGATTCGGGAGAGGCGACCAGGGAGGTACTCTCGGCTAGCGGCCACTAATTGCCTGTTTAGATAAGGCACAGAAACAAGGGTGATGACAGACTACGTGTTCAAGCAGCCAACATGCCCTGACACTTGATAATGGATGTGGACCGCTAAATTCGATATGGTGACATGACCATTTCTTATAATCGACAAACGACATGAGGTCTAATGACAAGTGACATGAGGCCCAAAAAATCATAGTGACAGGTGACATGAACATTTCTTAAAATCGACATGGGATATGAACATTATTAAGTGACATTGTCATGTGACATGGTCATTTTCTAAGATCGACATTCGACATGGGGACCCCCTATCCAGAGCCCCTTGATAGATGACAGCTGTTGTGTGTAAGAAAAGTGTATGCCTCACAATCAAAAGATGATAAAAGGCTTTATCCCACTCGATGTGGGTTTTGAATCAAATATCAAGGGATCAAATATCAGATCGATATTTGACGTCGTCAAGTGATATCTGACGTTGTCAATCACTTTTACTATGTAGTCAAGGTCGTAAAAACAGAGCCCCCTGATTGGTCAACAGCATGAATGAAAGTTGCATCTCAAACTTTTAATACTCGGTATGGGGCCCCGTGGGGCTGGGACCAATATTTGCAATTTTCGGAAATACTGTCGAGAATTTCTAGATGGAAACACCTTGTCTGGGGTAATTTGACCTCTACTCTTCGATATTCAAGTAATACTCAAGCTATTCTGACTCTAAACATGAGTAAAACGGTCATTTACCAGCGTTATCGGCAGCGCCGACATCAACAACTGCTGATCTCCCTTGGTTACATGACCCAGCTCCGTTTCTAAGGCCTCATGGATCGGGGCCCTGAAGGGGGATCTGCAGAGGCCCTATATCGGGCCCTAGATATGTACATTATATTAATATCTCATAACTTAATTTACTCTAAAATCTTTTGATAGTTCATAACCTTGACCCTTATCTCCTTTTCTCGCGGGATAAAGATAGAATTTGGTTGTTGGCGTGGCCTCTCGTGGATATCTGCTCTTCTCCACGGCACCTCTCGAGCCCCCTGCGGGGCCTCTAGGGGCTGCTAGACGTCTCTCTGCTATGTAGTGTGGGATGTAAAAGAACCCTTGTCTCGGTAAAAGGGTCAATAGATTCGATCACCATCACCGCTCTTGAAATGACCATAGCTGTTAACTAAGGCGTAAAGCAACCCACACACCCACACACCCACACACCCACACATTTTTCTGTATGAGCCTTCAGACCTCAAGCTGCTCAGTGTACGGGACTAGGTTTTGTCATAGGCCCTACGGACGCTACTCAAGGTAAAAATAAGAGAGCTGTCTCACCATGACATTGGGCTGGCTGTAGTTTTTTATGTTTCGGTACCTACAACCAAAACAGCCAGTACCCGCCCCAGGGCTTCATGTCGCACGCGGGAAAAGTATAACGGTGGCGCCAACTGTCGGAATAGCGGGTACACTACGTCAGTAGTTCTTTTGTTCTCCGCTGAGTGACTGGGCGAAATGTAGTCGGTAGCTCTATTTTCTGTGCACTGTTCTGTTCATTTTCTACACTTAACACTTAAATAGACCGCGTGTTTGTACAAGCTAACCGTTTTTATCAGTGCAAAAATTAAATAAGCATCGGATAGAACACTAAAAAATGAGAAAGTAATCCAGCGCTTAGTATAAGGCACCAGTTTTATCATGAGACACCGAAAGTCTGGTTTTTTTAAGGTGGATAAGACAGTCGACTGAGAGCTCCAAACTAACCAAAAACGTACCAGAGGGAGAACGTACCCGACAGGGCAGGGGCCTTCTACACCCCGGCTCTGATTGATGAGCAAGCGACAAGTGCTACAGAGGGCCTATTCCTCTTTTGAGGTGGGCCCGAAATTGAACAAAAGAATAAACTCAAGAAAAAGCCTTAGGCTGAAAAGAGTTGTAGATACTGATTTTAACGAAGAAGTCACATTCATTAGTTTACAAATAGCCCGTGTAAGTACGCCCATGTCTTGCTTATTTCTCATAGGGTTGTAAGATAGTCACATCATGATGCACATCATCATAAACGCGATCATGATACCTTTCATTGTAAGTAGACTCGCCTCTCTGCCCTCTCTTTTAGAGAGGGCAGAGAAGCGAGTCTCACTCTTAAAAAACCCTGCCCCTCCCCCCCTCCCCCCCTCCCCCCCCATGCATCTTAAAGAGTGCCCCCCAGAGTGCCCCTCTCCCCCCCTCCTAGAAAAAAAGAGCCGTATTTTTAAATTATTTTTTAGCAAGCTTTTTCAGCTTGCTTTTTTTTTCTTTTTTTAAATTTATTTATCCATCAAAATCTCAAGTGACTTATTTTGAAAGCCAACCTAGTAGTCACGTGACCCCCTTAAGTAGGTCACTTCCCGTCACGTGACCTATTTGAATTTCCCGCCAACATGGTGGTCACGTGACCCTCTTAAGTAGGTCACTTCCGGTCACGTGACCTATTTGAATTTCCCGCCCAAAGGTCACGTGACCGGAAGTAGGTCACTTCCGGTCACGTGACCTATTTGAATTTCCCGCCAAAAGGGAGGCCTCTCATTGGCTGCTTTTGAATTTCCCGCCAAAAGGGAGGCCTCTGATTGGCTGCAGGTCGATTGAGTAATAAACAGTACTTAACTATAGTCCCGTTCCGATACATACAATACTACATTCTAGAATTTTCTTAGAAAACGTGGAATTTAATCATGTTATCATCCTATCTAATTCTTAAAGATATATTTGATGGAAAGCCAAATATCTACTTTATATACTGCTGTGTTTTTTATGCGTTTAAATAATATCAAAAAGGAGAAAAATTGCTTTTATTTGACCAGATTCATCAGGAATTCATGAGTTTTGGAACTATAACTCGATTGTGATTTTTTTGCCAACTTTTGGAAAAAAATTACTCATATGAAAAGATAGATATATATTTCCTCTATGTAAATCCAAAAGATCTAAGGTCTCCTTACTGGAGTAACTGAGAAATTGTGGGTGTAATAGTGCTACATCTTAATGATGTTATGCCATCTGTGTAATGAGACTACTGTACATTGTAATCGCTCATTTATTCTAAAACTGTTGTACAATTCTTGAGATTGGCTCTTTATGAGAGACTTGATTAAATGTCGTGGTATTGTGGTCAATAAAAAAACTACCAAACTCAAAACTCATACATGTACAATGTGGTTTCTCCTAGTCACAGTGCTCTGCCGGACCACCCCCCCCCCCCACCCCCCACCGCTCCTTCACCCAAGCTGCCCACCACCGCTTTCTCACAGCTTTCTCTTTCTCATGAGCGGCGGAGGGGGCAGCGTGCAAGCACTACGGGTGTGTGTGTGTGGGGGGGGGGGGGGTAGGGGGGTGGTGGGGGGGGGGGTAGGGGGTAACAGACCCCGGGAATGAGGACGGACTTTTCAATCCAGGATGTACTATCTTGTCGGCTGTTGCTTAGACCTGGGGAATGGAACAGTCATTTTATAACACAGGTATCATAGGTTCATCACCTCATATGAAAATAAGTACAAAACAGCAATGCTGGGAATATGTCACAGAGATGTGGACAAATTAAGGGGGTTCTTACTGATTCAAAAGTATATTGTAAACAGGTGTTATCGGCCATATCCAACATAGTGTCAAAAGTATAGTTTATGATAATTTAAGACATCCCAATCCTTCAGAACCTAGATCATGGACTAGATACCATTCTCATCATGTGACCGGAACTAACACCTTCCCGTGACCATACTTTCCCATGGAGCAGCTCAGAACACTCATTTAACCCCTATCTGTAGTCTATACAAATAGTTGTCCCACGCATAGAACCAGACTGTTGGAATGCATGGGAACACAGCTAGTTAACATATCTCCATGGACATGTATCCATGCCCTCCATGCGCATGTCCTATGATCCATGTAGATATAAACATCATGCATGCAGGACCGACTGTCAGAGTGTGGCCCTCCAGCTTAGAGGTAACACATCCAAATAGTTCCCATCTATTCTGTCACCACTCTCACATATAGACATGTCATTACTATGTGCCAAAGTATATAAAAGATGAAGAACTATGTCTCAGTGTTTTGTTGATTCCTTTACCCATGTCAAAGACTTGACAAAAGCACTGGTAATGCCATGATATAGTAGTCAATTAGATGTCAACAAACTCGGTTCAGCTTCAGTTTAAGACAACAAAGCTTTATATCTGAATCCTGCATAGAGCCAGCTAATACGTGTGATGATGCGCATAAGGGTGGATCAATACAGGTTTGGGATGTGTTCAGGACTGCTTGGGGACAGGTTCACAACTTGTTTTGGGACTAGTGCTGGTGTCAAACCTCTCGAATAAAAGGGGAACTGGACTGGTCTCATGGGGAGGGTGTTTGATTACAGGCCTCCTCATAGGGAAGTGGTGGGGCATAGCCCAGGAAGGAACGAGAACAATGCAAAGCATCAGTGGTCAAGCTGAGCTTGGACTAAAGACTGCCCTGACCAGGTGTAACGAGCTACCTTATATAGTATGGTAGGCAACTGGGGGTGAAATCCTGTACCATGGGTGAGTAGGACCTCTGGATCACCAGGTGGCAATCAGAACAAGACTCCCCGGGGCCGGCTGACTCAACACCTGACCGCCTGTCAAGATATACCCAATGGATCTACCATTTAAAGCAGCGGAATCACATGAATATTTTCAGTACTCTTCTAGTCTACTATATAGTCAAGTATCAGTGGTGATGTGATATTATGAAGACTAAACTACTATTGATATACATGTACATGTCAGGGATAACACATAGCATTATATGATTGCCGACTAGCATCGAGCTTAATGCATGTCCAGACTTTCTTAATTAGTGTATTCAATCACCACCAGTAGCGCTCCACTACCGCTTGGGTACAAAGGAGCATGCACTACAGACTACCATACAGTGAGCTGGTTTAAGAGCTATACTGGGTACTACTGTAGCAGTGTAACATCTACTCTACAAATGTAGCAATAAACCCAACCTACACACATAATTGCAGATTTCATTTGTCACTTGATGTCATGCATATCAAATCGCAGTTCACAGTAGTGAATACTAGATAACCCGATATGACAATGACATTGCCCCTTTAATTTCATTGGTTGTGATCATTGATGAGACATACTGGTACTCTTCCCTGAGAAACCATAATTTCCAGGGACGACCTTTTACACATTCTATCTTTTAGACTATTCTGATAAAACAGGCCAGTTTCACAATGAGATGGGCATCAATTTGAAAAAATATGTCTTTTAAAACAAAAAAAATGTATTGAGCACACTGATGGTATGTAGGGCGTTCAGGCCATTTTAATTGAGTGCAGAAAAGTTGGGTTTTTTGTACAGGATAGATAGACATAGAGAAGGATCCAGGTCTGTGCCACAAGAAGGTCTCGGCAAACATCACATTATCAGATAACAGAGACTCACGGAGCCTGGTTCAAGGAGCTGTACCACAGCCTACCGTGAATACAGGTTAGAAATAACTGCACACCAAGTCAATTTTGCAGCCCACCTATATTATACATGTATGTTAACACGTAGGCTATCTTTTAACACATCCAATGATGGAATGTGATAGAAATGACGGAATATAATGAAGAGGGCGTTCTTCGGGGTAGGGCTGGGGGGCCCTGGGTGGGAAAACTGTGAAAACTCTCCCCGGCAGTGCTGCACTGACACCTTTGGAGGGGGGAGGGGCTCCATGATGTGGCTGCACCACTATGGGAATATCCTTTTGTAGATTCCCCTTTTTTTAATTTATGAACTTGATTTCTGTCGGTTCTAGACATGATAGACACACAATTATAACAGCTTTATCATCCTAACTGCATGGCACTTCAATATAAATAAGAAATAATTATATAATATTTTAGGAATTTCTCTGTGGTAATGCTAGTTTAAATGCTGTACACTTGATTAAGTGTTCAGGTGTTTAAACGTCAAGTGTTCATATCCTTCATGTGTTTAGAGTTTAAACAGCATTTATAAAATATGGTGTTTAAAGTTAAACACATTTTTTACAGTAGGGCATGATGCAATTGGGACAGCTCTGCAGAGTTACTGCCAAGTGATACATTAAAGCATAATACTTGTATGATACACTGATGTTCAACAATTCAACATTGTTCAATCGAAACAAAATGACTGGATTAAAGTGGCATAATCACCAAGCTGTTCTAGTCTACTATGTGGCTAAGTGTGACTGGTGGCATTGCCCTTTAAATGCAGGTATTTGTCTATGTAAAAGGGGCCATCAGCATTCGAGGCTTTGTCCAATGGTGGTCACTCAAATTTGTGTTGTGCCCCCTCTCATTGACTCATAACCCAGAAAACTAAAAATGAAAAAGGATGTTCCCTAGGTATTGACCAATTACTATTTTTCATTGAAGTTTGTTTACAATTTTTATAATGTGGAAAATGCTGTTTTAGGCCTTGGATAGTTTGAATCATTAGGGCCTAAATATTAAAAAGTAAACAGAAAGGTTGACTTCTGTAATTTGACAATGGGGTCATATTCTCCTCGTCTTACCTCCCTGACTTTTAAGTGTTGACCTTTCTCTATGTGTTTACTGTATAAGCCTTCAATACCAATTTTTGATTCTAAACAAACAGAAAGGATGCTCTGTGCAGGGTATGTGTATCTAAATGTAATGTTTATCTATATGGTGGAATGTGCTGCAGCCACATTTAGATACATAAATGTATGTATATACATGTATAACATTATATAGAGTTCTACAAGTCTGGCCATATCTGTCCGCCGGAGGTTAACCCAAGTATCAGTGCACAAACACCGCAGGGGTTCTTGACTATTGATAATCATTCTGTTATCATCTTATCATATTGCAGAGGGCAGCGAGTACATTTATACCAGCTCAGTACAGCGTTTAAGTACGCAGCGCCAATTCTCACTAATTCTCTGTGTAAATGACTATAATGACTGAATAGATGTGAACCTAAATGTTCTGAGAACATTGTGCTCTGAAATATGTCAAGCCTATTAGGAGGAAGGGGATAACATTGTGTTATAATTTTGTTTATTTATCCTAGCAGGAATGCACTGTCCTGGTAGACCATGTTATTACATACACAAGCTCCAATGGGCGAAAATTGTTAAAGGCTTTTTAGCCTCATAAATCAAGCTTATAACAGAAAAATACACATTGAGGTGGATGTTCCTGTTTCTCATAAAGTTCATATATTATAATTTTTTATTAATTTCATAGACATGTGGCTAATGCTATGTTAGTATTAAGTATCTTAGTGGGTTTAAAGATATTATTTCTGCACTTGTGGAAACTAGATAGATTGATAGACCATGTTAAAGGAAGAAAAACTGTTTTTATATCAAACAGATTGGTCAAGCGGTTTGGATCTGACAGCCATTTGAACGTCTTATAATGACATGTGGACATTTGGAGCCAAATTTAGCCCTTCTCCTCAAGTGCATTATGTATGCATATGATAAGCATTCAGTAATATATGGGAAAAGGAATAGATTATGTAACTTGATCGGATCCTGATCCCTACATATATCTCCTTATCTCGAGTAAGAGCCAATGAGCTCAGACTTAAATTGTTATTTTTACTGGCTCTCAAAAGCGTGATACATTACATGTAAGTCATGGGTTTTGCACAGAGATAAAATATTACAAGGTTAGTAGTGGCTGATTTCACCAAAATGCCAGATATATCCTTGGTTTCCTGGAAACTCTTTCCATAGGTAATAGAGACTGTGCTTATTTTTTTCCTGTTCTGGATAACCAAGGTTGACTTCACAGTTTTCATTTAAAAATGAGGAAAACACTCATTTTTCCAATGTCCTCAAAGTGTGAAAATGACCCAAATCAACAACACACAACTGTTGTTATATATATATAAATAGATATATATATAAATAGATATATATATCAATCTGAATTATCTCAAAGTCATATAGGTCATTACGGTATCCATCAGTTCTGGGCAATCTTTATCGATTATAGGTATTACCAGGTCCAGGACTGCACCAAAAGAGAGGACGGAGAGCCTCTTGGCCCCGACCCTAGATTTTTGCATGGTCACATGATGGTGTGGTAGTCATATTACTAAACTGTGATTTAAACTAATTTCCGATTTTTCTTCTCAAAGTCCTGAATTCAAAACCCTTCCTGTTTTATAGTTTATCAAATTCTCTACAAGATGCAATCATTTATATTGCAAGGGGATTTCTGGTTATTGAAAAATCTACCGTATAGAGCCTAGATACTATGTGTAGCTATGGCCTGTGACTTGGCCGTGGTCGGCTAGGCACACACAGAAAGCTGTTGAGCCACTACTGCCAGCATGAGTGGTCACTCCTGGACACCACCCCATCCAATAGAGCAAAGGAATACCTTTCAAATTATCCCAAATATGTTCAACTAACATGTCAGAAAAGTGTTGAAAAGTGCCAAAAAGTGCGCAACGAGTTTTTCTTATTCAGTTTTTACCAGAGAATCAGAATCTGCTTGGGGCCATTCTGACATTTGCATACCTAGGCCTCTAATTAGTGTATCAATTAGATCAGTTAAATTACCCTATTTAGCATGGCAATGATGGCAAAAACATCCATATGTATATTCAAAAAGGATCAGTTCTTAAAGATATAGCCCCTTGTGAATAGAGCTACACCAGAATTCAAATTTTGTATTTTACCTAATTAGCATTATCTATGCAAAACAATGATCAACTAGTAAATTACCCTTGTATTTTTGTACAAACATAAGTACAAATAAAACTAGATCAATGAGACTCAGTAGACTTATGCTTAACATGAAAAATGATTTGAAACTTGGGGGCAGTCAATTCCTATCAAATATGGCCGTTATATTCCTAAATGGCTTCCAATGAAAACTTGAAAGAGCTCTTTGTTTCTAATTAACTTGGAAAACAAATAACAATTTGAAAAGTGCACGTCAGAGGTCAGGGAATTCAATCAAACCATTTTGTAGACCCTATGTGGCAGCCATCTTGGATTTTGATATACTTTTCCATACAAAACCTTAAGAAAATTAATATTCCTGCCATGTATACTATTTTATCTATATGTTTTACAGCTCACACTTTTTTTTTTGTTTCAATTAGCCCCTGCAGGACTCGTTTATTTAACAAATTACACGTTCGAGACGCGGCGTAACATTTGTTAATATGAGACAAAAAAATCATTATTCTGGTACAATTTGTAAAGCATGTACTTGAGTAGTTTCCACATATTCGCATATAATCACAACATGTCCAGAACAATCATCCGATGAGATTGAGAAAATAATGAGGTGATAAAGATGTAGTCAGGCATTCATAGCCTTCAGAACTGATACTTAAATACTAATGTGTTTGAGGTCAGTATTACATTAAAGAGCGCACACGCCTATTGGTATAGCTATCATTTATTTATGCTGTTGCTCCAGAATTGTCCTGAAAAGGCCTCAACCTCTCTGGCTGGCAACCTAGCATAAAGTCCAACTCTCCCCTCCTCTGAGACTGAGAGAATGATAATATGCTGCCCTCCACAACAGCAAGCCTACACTGAACAATTATTGACTAGAAAAAAGTGCTGGTAATAAATGCACCCAAGGTTGAATCATACTCTTCCTATCCAGTTATGGACAAGCATGAAGTATGATCATCATTTTGAGCCATGCAGATGAGACAAGTCACACTCATGTGATCTAGGGACATATTGGCCTTGAAGCCCATAGTTCCTACAAGCATGAAGCATGTGCCCCTACTTAAGGTAATTTGAAAGTGACAGGTATGGGGCCTATGGTTTATTGCTACTTGGGGAACCTTATTTTGCATATTCAAACAGAAATCTTCATGTTTTTCAAAACCTTTAGAAAATCTGTTCATTATTACCTATAATTTGCCTAAATTACCTGCAACTTAATAACAGTCTATACGAAAAACATTTTAACCATGCAGGACATTCGGTCCTGCAGATTTTTTTCTTTGCAGGCCCGGCTCAATTTTTGCAGGCCTGGATATTCAAGTGCACTCTTGCTATTTTGAATGAAATATGAAGCAAGTGTCTGTACTGGCAATGATAATAAATAGGGTTCCCCCTACACGTTACAATTATATTTACCATTTTAATATGTGAATTATTGAAGAACATTACAGAAAATATTCACACTTTCTGTTCTATGCTGTAGAAACCTTAATAATGGTCCTATTTACAAGCCGTAAAAAATGGCATATAGGCAAAAATCTCTGGAATATAGCCAGCCATGCTTGCCTCCAGTAGTCCTTTTTCTGCTGGACCGGCAGACATTTTGCCGGCTATAGCCGGTGGCCAGCAGGTCTTCGTATAGACTGTAATAACCTATTTTTGTTTCATTGTATTACTGAAAATAGATCCTGATTTGGATAAAATGTCTACATATTGTATAGTAAGAGCCATCTAGTGTCATATTCCAGAACTATCACATAAGCTTGACATGTCCACACTCCACCTCAGCCCACACCAGGTAGCCGACTTTGAAACTGATCTGCGCCCACATCAGGCAGCCCTTATGGGGCCAAACGAAAAACCAATGACCAAAACATATGGGCTCAAAATGGGCATTAATCAGTTTTCCTAATTTGGGCAACCTGTTTGGGCTGTGCCTGATCCAAGCCACTAGCCCAGGTAAAACCCAGGTACTGAGATCTGGCCCTATGTTGGCTTGCTACTAGGGATGTTCCAATAGCCTACTGCCTCCAACAGCAGCATTTCTAGGGATTCAATTCATATGTATCTGTGAACAAAGAGATCATTCTCTCCCAGTCAGTTGTACCATGTTACACAGCCTTCTATAATTACTGTTTTAGTTATTGCAAGGCATCACAATAATAGGCAACATTGAAACAATGCTAGTGTTTATCATGTGCAGTGATGTCCATAGCACTACCTATTGCCCTGATTAAGGAGGATCTATTTATGTTTCTATACCAGAGGGAGATGATTTGCAAGCAGGAATTGTCAAAGATTACTGGACTTACAAATTAGAAACAGGCTCTGAACCTATATGGAGACCTTTAAACATTTTGAACATCTTTCTGATCACCAATAGTAAAAATATATAAATAACTCATAATCTGCTCTGAATCTATGTGTGGGCTAGGGCTAAGTACCAAAGCACATATCTGAGTACCTTCATTTTACTTTAAGCAAAATACCCCACCATGTATGTACCTTATCATAACTTAAAAGCAATCAATTATTCACATCTTAAGTCTCCAAATGGTGAAGATAGCTTTTTTGTTATACAATCTATTGAAAGTAGGTCAAGGTCAAATGGCCAGAAAAATCAAAAAAAAAATCATGCAATGTAAGATATTTGTCGCTACTATGTGTCCTAAGGTGGCAATCATCAAGCATATTTGTATATAACTAATTTTCAAAGATTTCATATTTCTTCACATATACCAATAATTTTCTATGTTTATGTCGAAATAAGTGTTACCAATTCATTAGTACATTGAATAAGAAGTTCATCTTGTGATGCAAAGCACCTAAAAGCATTCACTCACTTTTGACTTATAAGAAATAGTGTATATGAGAAATGGTTGAACTATTCCCTGAGATCATAAAGTATCATGGATCAAGTGACCTTGATCTTGACCTTGGGACCTTAATAGCACTCAAACATTTTGAAGTATATCCCATTGGGTGCAATCTTTTGATTTTTACTCATAAACATTGCTCAAGTTGTTATATTAGCATCAATTATGAGAAATTGAACTAATTCTATGGACCAGGACCCCAAAAAGGGGTCATATGCCCCTCAAAGCCACCCCTCACTTTGGTACCCCTTATGATATCAAAATATATGTTGTTTATGACAACTGGACAAAATGTTGGCCCTTCGTATCGATGTCTTGAAATTTACCATAACAGCCCTGACTAATTGTAATACCTTAGGGTGAAGTGGATAGGTTAGATCTTTCAGTAGCATATTTTAGATATGCGATACTGCAAGTATTATAGGGGAAGAACTCACATCTAAAAGTATGAGATTTGTTAAGTTTTTACGCGAGGACACGGCTAGCAGCCCCCTACTGGGATACCTATTGGTATGTATTCACTGTTATAGATGGTATTCTTCAGAGAAGAAGGAGAAAGAGGAGATAGAACCCATGCTATGTAATAGCCAAAAGTAGGAGTAGAGTTCATGTATTCCTTTTTATTTCCGGGATCAACCATAAACCCATTTAAATATAACTGGGAGTCTAATGGTCTACAAATGGTATATAAGATATTACATGTTACTTTGTCAGTGGTCATGATTATACTTTTATCCACTGCTAAATTATTTAAATTAAGATTACAAGATATGATACATTTTTTCATTTCATAATGTGTCATGCAAACATCTATTAGGATAGACATCAGAACAGTGTGCAGACTAATGTCAATGACCTTGAACTTGCACTGTGTGTGTGACCTTGAACTGCTAAGACCTTGGTCTTGCACCTTGAGTGTAATGCTACAAATATGCAGTCAGGTATCTCTAACAAAATACCGGTGGAGAGCGCACATTTTTCTGGTTCCTTAGTAATGAATTAACCCTTCATCATGAGAATACTGCTTGAATTGAATACAGGCAGATTACTCAGGGCTGCACCAGGACTTCATTCTGGCATCTTCATACATTAATAGACTGTTCAGACTTTTAATGAGATCCCAGGGTCTTGTTATTCCGCAAATTTGCGGACGTCCATAAATACACTCTCCATATATTCATCGAGTTCCGCAAATATATATGGAAATCGTTTCTTAGTACTTAAGCATACAAATACGGAGCTCCATATATATTTGCAGACCTCCGCAAATTTCTGGAAGCAAATTTCTGGACCCCCGCAAGTTTGCAGACCTCAGCATCCAGGTGCAGGGCTAGACAGTAAAAGTCTGCCAATTATACTTAAGACTTGAAACACTACAAGTTATCTCCTGGGCCCATGAGTCAGTCACTATAGAGGATTTCGCCACATTGTTTATTGGAAGAAACAGCTGAGTGAGCGGATATTTTATTTAAAAAAACAGAAGTGGGTGCTGGGGGAGCAGTCATTTTATAACAACAGGGGGTAGGGCAGGCTCCTGAGGGGGCAGTCATTCTATAACAACAGGGGGGGGGGGCAGGCTGCTGTGCTGCATTCAAGCTTCATGCTGAGTCTGTGGATGCATATGTACTCACGAGGGGTGCATTGTCCTTCTAAAATGCCACCGGTCCAAGTTACAAGTGTAGCAGGACCGAATGTCCAGTTGCATGTTGGGCTTTTCTGAAGTAGAAGAATTCAGTTTGGCTTCTAAGGCTGAAATATGTATGTCAATTTACTGTGTAAATCTATATATATCTATACTGATTTGGCCAGAAATGTTACAAATAAATTAGATTTTTGATACACTTTTATACCTTAAATGCAGAAATCATCACAAATGTGATTATCTGGTCCTTCAAAAATGTAGCCTGTCCTTTAACATTAAAAATTTGCAGGACCAAATGTCCTGTGGGATGAAAAAGTTTTGCAAAGACTGCGTCATACCGCCCAAGGACAGATATAGCATGTTAAGACACTATGCATATGGATGTTATCTGATAAGACACTATGTAAGTGCCAGCCCTGTCCCCTCCTTACCTGGGTAAATAGTGGTCTCAATAGATAATCCTTAAACTTAGGCCTGTACACTTTACATACTAGTAATCTAGTCTCTAATATATATAATCTGATGCTATATGTAAACCTATAAGTGGTGTTATGTCCCATTGATGAATGACAGATCTAGTCAATAGGCATGGGACTCCCATCTTAACACTACTATTATCTGATGAATGGTACGAAAAAAGTACCTTGGTATCAAAGGCTAACAGGTATGGTCCAATGATACAAAGTCATAAGGACTACACCGTCTCCAAATATAAAGTAGCTGTATAGCGCGACACTTACACACGTAACCCGTGACCCCCCCCTTCCCATCTGCCCCCTGCCTGCTCCCACTCATCTGGTCTAGCCCTCCCGGGTGCGTGGACAAACGTTCTAATCGACAATATACACAATATTAAAACACCCTAACCATACACCTAATCCTGACCCTTATGTCTATCAGGCTATAACAGTAGTTTTATTCCCTAATTTGTGAGAAAGATAACTAATTCGTTTTAATTTAGATACAAATACATTGGTTCATGCATCACATTATAACACAACGCTGCTACAAGCTGTCTCTGAGTGTATACTAAATACCAATACTACACTGGTGCTGCCCTATGGCAGTTTTTCAAGGGTATTTTAGATGCTGCCCAGAGACAGAAGCGACCCTTAAAGGGTTAAGAATAGGGGATATCACAACATAAAATCTTTAAAATGGTTGTGTTGCCAAGGCCATCCGCTTGTAACACATGCCTTTCCATTTCATAAAGTGCTAGGCCCCTTTTTCTTTCATTATTTTAAGTATGCTCATTAAAACTAGAATTGAGCAACTCATTTTAGCACAATCAATCTGCAATATCATCCGGGGCTTAGGCACATCTTAAGAAACTACAATTTAGCTCTTAAAAAGTTATTCCATGTTGTATTTTCAGTAGTTATGAACGGGAATTAGATGATGTAAGGACATATCCCTATGCTAAATAATGTACTCCCTGGATGTCGGAGGTATATTTTCAATTTTTTTTTTATATATAGAATATTTACAAAGTCCATAAATACTAATATATCATGGCTTTGATATCCTTTCGGAATTTCTATTCTATACAGATTACTATGGACATGATTGACCATTGAAGTGCACCAAGTAGAATAGAGAAATAGAATACAGCCTAGTGCTTACAGGTGATTACTCCAGCTATGGTCTACAGTGACCACTTTTCTCTGCTGAAGCCTATGGGCAGTGTTTCACGAAATAACCAAGACTTAGGTTGGCATTCTGATCAATTGCACTGACTCTATAGATGATATCAATATGCAGTCTTTTGCATTGTGTCACAGACATATTCCCCTTTCAGGGCAATGGTCTCACACTTTTGTAGACCTATCATTTCTATATAGGGGTAAACACCCTACATAAAGAAAGTTATTTAGAAGACCACCAGAACCAATCAAAGAGCAATTATAGTGGTGTCTAGACCAATCAATAGAGGTGGGCTGAGTGGGTCTGGGAGTTTTTCTGTCTCATGTGACATCCTTATTGACCTGGTCTGGTATTCTACGTTTCAGGTTTTGTGCTACATGGTACATAAATTTGATAGTGTGTACATTAAAATACTGCTAAATTATGCCAATACACTACTTTCACAAACTCGCCATCTTGTATATTTTGATAGGAAAATCGTGCACCTTTACCATTTTAAGCCATAATGAATAGCAGGCTTCTGTTCTAGAAAACGCCAAAGCCTATCCTTAGAATTGGGAGCAAAATTTCTGGGCCATAAATAAATTATCTATGGCTCCTTGACCCTAATTAGACCACAAACAAATAGTTATAGGTGAGTTCTTAATCACACCGGGTTATTTTGGGAGTTTTATGTCTAGTTAAACAAGATATCAGCCTCCGAAATCGCTTTGAGTGATAACAGGGGGGGGGGCGCTATCGCTCCCGTAGAAGTCGATTTGAGCCAAAATATAATGTTTTTAAAGCCATTAATGGTTAATATCGAGCTAGGCCATTAATAAACCTCCCTATTTAGCAGAACTTATCTTGTAAATGGTGGCCATTGTTAGATTCAATGAGTTGATGTGCTCGTCGATTCAAAGGTCGCAGCAGTAGCATTACAAATCCTATTCCTGAGGGCACTGAATATGATGAGGTTTAATCCCCTACTGAATAAAGGCTTCCTTCTCACGCACTACCAAAACTAATGGCTTACTAAATTTTCAGGACATTAATATACAGGATAGATACAAATATTCTCCCTCTATCTGCGCACACATCTATCAGCTAAAATCTTTTGAAGTGATACCTGTCAGAGGCTTAGCATGAAGCCCATACAGTGCCCTACATGCCACTATGCCATTGTTATTATTGCAAAACTGGTTATCTGACTCAACCTTCGGTTTTATGCAAATAAGCAAGGTGTGAAGTCCTTTGTCTTAGACAACCACCGTGATTTAGTACACCCCCACCCTTCCCCTACACCATCCCCTCCCGCCACTCCACCACCAACATGTCCTGGTGTGCTTCCCTGGGTGATAGACCCTGGGAACGAGTGAAGACCTATCAATCCGGCGCGTACCAACTTCCCCGCCATGGCTTAGACCTGACTAATCAGATAGGCCTATGGTCATCTTTAAACAACAGGGCAGGGGCTGGTAGGTGGATTTCCAATGCAAGCAGGTTGGAAATCATTTGGTCTCCCTTGCAAGAGGGGTCAAAATCTTTTTGGTTCCCCTATCTTAGAGGTATTATGTACTCATAGGATCATAGGCCTAGAATTGTGTTGCTGCCTGTGTGCCCATTTTTTCTCATCATGGTACAGATCTAAAATCACAATAATCAGATCAGCATTATGGCTTATACGATCATCCAAATTCAGGGTGCCGCTCCAGTGACAACCTTCTCATTTGACTGTTCTGTTCCCTGTCACCAATTTATGGCTAACAATAAAAAGAGCCATAATATTCAATTAACACTGGGGGGGGGGGGGGATAGATAAGAGGTGACTATGCAGGGAGTAAAAGTGGCAAGTTGTATTTGAATGTTAGTTCCAAATGCTCATATTAGCCACAATAACATAATTGAATCCAATACATGCCCTTGCCCCTGCAGGACATCCCAACAAAGAATGGTTATTAGTTAATTTTCATAGATGTTATGACAGGTGTGCATACGTTTATGACAGTCATGCATGTATAATGTTTAATTACAAGTACATACTTTAAGTGCCTTATCATACCTAAGACAGTGCCAGGTAAAAGCACCTGGGGTCATCTGTTGTCTGGTGCGTGGGGTTTGGCTACATCATGATCGGTGAAAGCACCTTGCTGATGTTTCAGTGCACAGAGAAAAAAGGTAGAATCACAGGGACTCTCAAATCAATGTTCTGACTCGATCACTGAGGTAACTCCACCCTGTGATCCTACTACTTTCCTCTCTCTGTGTGGAGCCAAGCCCTGTAGTGGTATATAGCGAGGCACTTTTTGCTTCTGCCCCGGTTGGTCCCATGACCAGCTCCATTGGAGTGTCCTAAACACCTTAAAACCAGCATATATGCTGTTACCTCCTACACTGATAGTCTGAAAGCTCCCGGCCTGAGTCTGTAGTGGCTATTACAGGCTAGTCATAGGGATATTGGTTAGGGTGACAAACATTTATATTCAAAAATAACAAAGGCAAAAGTAAAGCCCTTACTTAAAAGACTTGGTAATAACTGACTATACCTGAAAGTATTAACTCACTGATCAGTTGTACATTTGTAGCACGCAATAGATACACCTTATGTGACATTAGATCTGCATCATTGTACTGTATTGTTAAAAGCAACTCATCACAATCACATTAGTAAGTTAATCCATATATTATTCATTGGTTGACAGTCACATGACCTAGCCTGTATGTAGATACATCATCTGTCTTACCAACGATGACTTCACCGCAATGGGTTGGGCTTTAGCCCTTGATGTGTTCCTGTGATTTGCTAGCTGACAACAGACCAAGGGACTTAATAATTAATTAAAATGGATATGCCCTGACACCAGATGAGTACAACATGTGTCAAAGGATGGGCATCCTAATTTCAATTCAACTGTTAACGTCATACACATACAGGTATATAGCGAACAATTTCATATATCTAGACAGGGTATAATAATTTGAGTCAAATTGTAACATAATAACATGGTGCAATAAATTTGCAGAAACACATGGGTTTCTATTCCTTGACATGACTATACAGTTTGGTGAGAACATCATAGCGGCCCAGGCATGTCGGGCCTCTGAGCAGTGTCAGATAATTAGAGAAACTGGGTTTTATTACACGACCTAACGTTATTGGTACGATCCTTTGTAAGAACACAGAAGGAGAATCGTACCAGCCGCGGGTGTGGTACGTTTTTCCGTACCACCCCTACGTGTGGTAAGCTTTTTGGTGCTCTAGACCAATCAGAATGCAGCATGGTGGTCACGTGATCACAGAGCAATGACGGCAATGTAAACAAAACACTCGGCGATTCAACAACAAATAAAGCTTGTATTGCATGATAGGGTCATCTGCCTTATAAAGGCAGATGCACCTCGGGCTGGTACGCCCCATACGTGACCCAACCATGCAATACTGGCTATGTATCTTATCCCAGATAGGTTTTGTATGGGCCAATGCTTGAGATATCATGGGCAGACAGCTGAGTTGCAATGGGCATCTCAATATAAAGTTGACAGGATAGTTGACTGTGTTAGGTGTACATTTTGGAACCTTTATAAATTCAAGTTCACTTATATGTGTATGGCTTTACAGTGGCCATAGAAGAAAGTAGTGCACAAGTGCCATGCTGCTTGAATAAGGACCTACACTGAAAAATATAGTTTCCATAAATCTCCCTCAACCTGGCAGCCCCTTCCCAGCTAACAGAAAAAGAAAGGTTTCTAACGTTCTTAAAATGGTAACCAAAAAACGTAATGCAGTGGGCATAACTATGTGCAGATTCCACAAGAAGCATTTGCCCGATTGCACCTGTGCACTTTATGATTAGTAAATTCCTAGTTAGATTTACTAACTTTGATAAGTAAGTTGATTTCAATAACAAAATTTAGCATTGACTATAATCCATTCTTTTTTTCAGTGCAGGGTCCTCTGAAAGTGTAGGTTGAGGTTATGTGTAAAATGTGGGTTACATGTGGAAATTTATGGTACATTTTGTAAACTTCAAAAGGTCACCCTTGGTGAGCAGGATTTTGCCCCAAAGTGAGCCTCACAGAGAGAGATTTATGGTAACCATGGTAAGGGTGATTTTGGTCAACTCACCTGTACAAAATACATAAGGCCACTCAAGAAAAAATAGGTGCATCATGAAAATCAGTTTTTGAGGAAAACAAATTCAAATTCAAATTCAAACTAGTAATACAAGCAATGCAGTGATTTATGAATAACTTACATTTTTTCCAATTTTAAGAATCAACTAAAATGAGAAAGTTGGTTGTGAAAAAATGCATTATTCTATACATTTTAGCCTGCACTGAAAAAAAGAAAGCCTCCCTTGCCATATCTCTCAGCCCTTGATAATGAGAGACCTCTTTTTTTTGAGTGGCCTAAGTAGTCCACCCCCCGCCTGGCGGGCCTATGCCCTGGGCACTAGGGTTGGTGTGTGGTGGTGTGGGCTCCAGCGGGAGCAGGCAGAGGCCGGGGATACACACACCACCCCTTTTCTTCAGCTGTCTGCAGAAATCTGTGTTAAGTGTACTTATTCAGAGTTCAAGAGCCTCAACATCAAAATATCATCTGTACTTCAGATAACAACACTGAGACTTGGTGTTGATTAGAAAGCCGCATTGTCATCATTTGACAACAATATAGCACAGACATAGTATACAGGTTACTAAAGTGCGAGTCTTAAATACTGTAACAATGTACTTTAAGCTATATATAATGTGTTTAGTTCTGGCACTTTGAGTGACTTGGTGTCACAGATGAAGAGCTGCCGGGGGGGGGGGAGGATAAAGGATGTGGCGTAGTACCTGGACCTAGGTGGGGGGAATCACAGATAGAAGCCCCTGCCCCCCCTGCCTCGACAAACCAATGTAAGAAAGTGTTCATATATTAGTAACAGGGGGGATATAAAATGTCTGCCCCTCCTGAGGGGGAATGTAAAACATTTGGCCCCTTTTTGAGGAAAAAAGCCAGTGCACTACTAAGGCCAAAAAAAAAGTTGCCACCTTCAGCGAAGACGGCGCAAAATGATCCATATACTTTCAAGGTGGGGTGTAAAAGATTTTCACTGCTCCGCGCGAGATCGCACGACCCCCCCCCCCCCTGTAATTAATAGATGAACACTCCCTAAGTGAGGAGGAATTAAAGACCCCCTGCCTCTGCACATATGTGGTCGCTCCTGTTATCAGATTACACTGACTCAAGGAGCTGAACCCCAGGGGACAGCGGGGAGAAAGATCAGAAATAACTTATCTGAGGAATTCCTGCCTGTCCACCTGGGAGTAATGAAATGTATCAGGGGCTTATTTCTCAAGTTTGGACAATTTACCCTGCTTAATTCTAATAAGCATTTCCTACTAAAGAGGAGTGATCTCTCATAACCAAGAAAAGACAAATATTAAAAAAGAGGCCATCATTTGTACTTGCAGACTAAAGTGCATATATATAGGATTATATATATTTTCATCACCAAAATTCACATCACAGTTAAATGCTACATGCTGCACATGTTGATGTTTATCTGAATATTGCTAAGCAATACTACTACCAGTCATAAGAGGCCACTGATTCAGCCCCACATGCCCTTTTTACTAATGCACCCCATCACTATATTAACGCACTACCACCGTATATACAGACCTATACAGCCCATCCCTATATCAATAATGTATCGGTCCTAACACGCTACCTCCATCCCTATTATCAATTAATGCATCAGTCCTATATAAGTATGTCACACACAATATTGGGAGTTGCGCAATGTAAGATGTTCTTGATTGGAATATTTATTCCTATATTGCGCAACTGTTCTGGAATTGCCCCACCCTGCTCATGCGCAGGAACAGAAATTTGCGCATTTTAGGAATAGACCTGAGGTACTGGGCTGGGGGCTGCGGACAAACTGGTGTCATAGCTGACTCACCTGCAAACTGATGGGCACTAGATCTGCACCTATGTTGGTATGAATACATGTCACGTAATTGTTAACTCTTATGTATAATGGTAAGGTGATTCCTGGGTCAGAATCGTTTAATTAATATTATGGAGGCTTTATTTCCTCACAATACAAAAAATATTAACGTGTCTGACTTGAGGTAAAAATCAATCTTTTCACTTTTCAGAATTTAATCAAGAATATTTTACATTGAATATATGTTAGAACCTGTTCATTATACACGGGTCTTCAGTGTAGGTGATGTAGTCTAATACCTATGCCCAATACGAAAGAGGTGTATCAATTTGACCAGTTTCCACATGTTCAACTGCAATATCTTCTAAGTAGCTGGGATACCTAGTAGCAGATGGCTAAGGCATTCTTACCCAAAGTCCCCTCAGGACACTATTCCTACTCTGCGTAACCATAAGCATGTGCAGTTCCGGAATTGTTCCAGTTCCGACATAGCGCCTGACAAATAAACTACCTCCATATACAGACCTATGCACCCCATCCCTATACTAATGCTCTTTATCTGTATACTAACGCACCCATGCTAAATTACAGCACCTCATCTCGATACAAAACCAGTGTTGTGATTTGGGATTGCAGTGTCACATACCAACAAACAACGAGGCAGATACACCTTATTAAGGCCTATCTGTGGAGTTGTGATTTTGGTATTTGTGAGACTGCCATTTCAAATGACATTACTGGTTCTGGACCTACCTTTTCCTTTGTTAAAGCAACAAGTTCTATTGTTAAATCTGCAAGTTCTGTAGTTTTATTGGTGAGTTCGGTTGTTAAATAGGTGCCATCGCCAAGCTGATCACTTGACAGCAAGCTCATTGGTCAATAAAGAAAATGGACAGCGCCTAACTGAGATACTTGCTCCTGATACCAAAATAATACCAATCTCTTGGGAGTAGCCATGGTATTCTTTTTTCAATACCATCCCAGGGGTATGGTACAGCCCTACATTGACATTACTACGTTAATATGTCAACAATTGTACTTGAAAGTTGAAAACATAATGATAACACATACAACCCCTATACTAATGCAGCTTTCCCAGTATTAATGCACCCAATCCCTCTACTAACGGACCCCATACTAGTGCACATCATGTCAGTATTGCGATGGTTCTAAGGTAAAGGTAAATGGCCACCCTGATATGTACCCTGACATATGGTCCCCTGTCAAGTGGCCACTGGACATTTAACTGTCCCCGTAGCCTCAGATCTCATGACAGAATGACATACACCACCCAGTGGTTAGGATTGTAGCTTGACCATGTAGTAGAATTCATTACCAGTATCCCCTCTACAACGAACCGTCCGTAATAAAACATTCATAACATGAATACACCTCACCTTTTGTTGTAGAAGATGCAACACGTCGGGTGTAATCTAGTTGTCGGTGGTATCCGTTTATCCGTGGTAGTTTAACGTCTGTGGTGGTTCAGGTGGAATATCCTCTCTCCGATGTCTCCTAAGTCACGACTGTGTAGTGAAGACAAACCAATGATGGCACAAGATGTCTGCAATCTACATACACTGACCTACACCTGCCTTATCTACATGGTAATCTAAACACGCTGATATCAGAGCAGGTGAAGATACATCATATTGATCCACTCTCGGATGTCTTAGAATGGTTAAATTATGTTAAACATGTTACTTTAACTTAATTAGGGCTAATTGCCAATGGCCTCTTTGAATTAAATGTGTACCATAAAACCTCCCCTATAAGCTGCAGATAGTAAGCAAGCCAGGTTGATGATACAGCTTATTGTTCTTTTGCCACTATGGTACAGTCACCATAATCAGATTGGCACTGCAGCTTATGGGATTGTCCAACAGTCAGGATCCGGCTTATATGTCTCGTACGTGAAGTTTTACTGTAAGCCTACAAGTGCATCCCCAGTCATGTTGTAACAAACATAATTTATGAATTTTGAATTATTCACTGCTTGGGCTTTAAGTGTACCTCGAGAGGTCGACCCTTAGGAGGAGAAGGATGAAGGGAAAAAGACCCCATGGAGAAGAGGGATCTATGGAAAGGCAGCCCCCGTGTCATTTGATTTTGA
Source organism: Harmothoe impar (assembly GCA_947462335.1). NCBI lineage: Eukaryota > Metazoa > Annelida > Polychaeta > Phyllodocida > Polynoidae > Harmothoe > Harmothoe impar. The sequence goes on along the minus strand of OX381716.1, from coordinate 67,710,198 downwards.
TCCCTATCTTTTATTTTAGGTGGAGGTGGAAGGACTAGTTAGAAAAGTAGTAGAAAAAGGCATTACATATTATGGTCGCTACTTGTTGGTTATGATGCCCCCTATGTATGACAGTTTGTTATCAGGATGAGATAATATTGCATATGAAAGAGACATATGTGGATTATCTATACCCATATCGAAATTTGCACAGATTCTAGCAAAATTGAGTTTTTGTAGCACTTAAAATATGTAATAGTCATGTCGCACAACGGTGACACTAAAGTACACTTGCCTTTTCATCCAGTACAACTAGGAGGCCTATTTTATTAACAATTATCAATAAACAATTCTAACCAACACAAAGGAAAAAAAGTTACTGTAGATACTAGTGTTAATCCATGGAGGGGTGTGGGAGCACTGCTTGAATAGCAGGGCCCTGGTGGAGGCCCCACCTAACAGTGGTCAGCCTTGGTACTATAGATTGTCTCCTCCCTAAATGTATCTGGATACTGACTAGTAAGTATCCACCCCATATTCATGTTTCACAACGACAAAGCTGACACAGAAATACACTTGCTTTTTTTACCCAGTACAACCAGGAAAATTTACACTCATCACATGCCATAGCCTGCTGGTAACAGAGGCCTCACCTCCTGAGGATGCCACCGCCCTGATGCAGTGATGCCTGGAACCCCGTCCGCAGCAAGCTTACGCCAACTGGTAGAGGGCAGGTTATCCTGTGGAGTAGGATGAGGGGACCCTTCCTGTAAGTACTGCCATGGCCACCTTGTGTGGTATCTGCAAGGGCTACAGTACCCATGATTCCTAGCAACTCATTTGTCAAATCAGTGTCCACTCCAGAGAACACTTTTGCCGCAGGGATATCCTTGGCCTCAATAACTCGCTGAGGAATCTCCCTGTCATAACTAACCAAGGCCTCTACGGTGTACACCTTTAAGCTAGCCATGTGCTGGAGGTAGCAGACATGAGCCCTGAACCCCCGCGTACAGTCCCAACGGTGCTCCAATTTCTCTTCCAATCTACCCAACAAGAGCTTTCCGGGACTGTCACTGGGCTCGGATTTCTTCTTCTCATCAGGAGATAATTGTCAAACTTCACATGCTGGAGGAACTTAATAATGACTCTTCCTCCTGCTGGAGGTCAACTGGCACCCTATGGCTGTCGCTATAGACGCAATTGTAGCCATTTTGATAAGGCTGTTCCTGCGGGTTATACCTTTTGAGAAAACAGTTGGTGTAGATACAGGTGTTAATCCATGGAGGGGTGAGGGAGGACTGTTTGAATAGCAGGCTGCAGCCACCCAGGGGCCCTGTTTGCACCCCGACCTGACAGTGGTGATTCTTGGTATTAAGTTTCCCACCTCCCCGGATATATCCGGATACTGAATATTAAGTATCCACCCCATACATTGATAAGTTCTATATATAAGTATTTTCCAAAAGCTGTTAGTTCCTTGTACACATTGAAAAAGAACACATCAGAAATACAATAAAACTGAGTACCTACACAATTTAATGAAATTATTTTATACCCTGCTTTTGGCCATTTCACCATTAGGACAACATTTTGAACCTGAATTTTAGGTTGTTTTTACAAAAGTTTTACATTTCAATGGCTCAAATCACTACAATTATGCTCGGGATGTCAGAAATTGATCTTAACAAGTTATGAGAAATTGAAAATTAATTCTGTGGACTTTGGCTTCGTTTTTAAACAATATTTCTGAAAAATTAGCCATTAAATTTGATCAATTTCCTCATACCAACATGCCTTCTTAATGAAAAATATACCTTTGGACCATAAACTTCAATCTGTACAAATATTTTTTTCTTCAAAAATCTGTGCTACAAAAAAAGGAGCTCAGGATCCCCCCCTTTTTTTTCCATTTCTAGTTTCTGAGCGGCACTCCTCACAGGGCTAAGTGACGGGATGGTGGCTATAATTTACAACATGATACGGTAATATTTCTAGTTTAAGCAATTTGTTAATCAAACATAATTGGTTGCTGCTAGTTTACCCGGTGCGACTCCCCCTCCTGAGGATGCTACTGCCATGCTGCAGAGATGCATGGGCCCGCACCCAGTGCTGCAGGTCTCAGGGCACCTACTGGGTATCACCCTGATGGGGGTTAATGCCTACGTATACCCGGCTATCACGTATGGGTGCTGGTACAACTGGGATGGGCGTCCGTTAGACCAGCCCCCACCGTTCTATAACGGGCTGGATCAGTTCAGTGCAGACCTCCTCACAGGGCTAAGTGACGAGGTGGTGGCTATAGCTAAGAGCGTCATGCACCAGCTTCCTCTGGTGGACCTTACCAATGTAAGCCATATCTTCCAGTGGTACTTACGGTGCTACAGCGAAGATATCACCGACCATACCAGCCTGTACACCTGCATCCATAGCAACCAGAGCTACCAGGGCCTCACTCACCCAACAGAGAAGACCGCAGATGGGAAGTACATGCCCAACTTCAAGCACCGCTACATGGTGGAGGATATCCCCTGTGGGTTGGTGGTGATGCGTGGCATCGCTGAGATTGTCGGAGTCTCCACGCCAAACATGGACAAAGTGATTACCTGGGCACAGGGCATTATGGGTAAGGAGTACCTTGTTAATGGGAAAGTGGCTGGGAAGAATCTTGGTGAGACGCGAGCTTCACAGAAGTACGGGCTGAATACCCTTAACTCCATGCTGGGTCTGCACTAATTGCAGAACTCAACCATTTCAATAACAACAGGGATGAAGCAGGGGACACTGTCACAAATAATGATACAAACCAAGAACTTGGATTGCAAAATTAACAGCTCTGGTGTAAATACAATCCAACCTCAGACACCTCCTCATCCTCGGCCTCGGCTGTTCAGCCAATCAGGGACTGAAGTACTACAAATCATCCCACCATTTTCCCAAAGGACCTGGGTACAATTCTTCAAAATAGGCGCCCTTAGGGTATTATCCATCTTGGAGTGTTTGGAGTGTTTGGAGTGTTTGGAGGAGAATGAGCGGAGAGCAGAGCATCAGCCCTCTAGTGTGGGTGGCCGTAACCAAAAGGGTACATTTGGGGTTCCAGAATATACACCCAGATGTACTATAAAAAGACATGGTACACATATGCAGCACTGCATTAACATCTTAAGTAAATTAAATATACTTAAAGGAACACTTTAAGCACAATTTAATTTCATATGCCATTTAAAACAATGTAAATGCCGCTATGACCTTTCCGGGACATTTACATGGTATCAAAGCTGTTTCTTTAAGGCATCTTAAATTGATGTTGATACAAACCAAGAACAATGAATTCAATGAAATTGTTTCACCAGAAGTGGGTGGCTGACTATACATGATATGCAGCTTACAAGGAGCGTGCTTTGTGTTAGGTACGGCAGACATCTAGGAATAAAATAGTGGAGTAAAGTAGGGATGGGTACCAAAAACAGTATGTGCTCATCTTGTCCACTGTCCAATTAGTTAATAACAAACTCAAACACTGAAGACTGATGACACCAGAACCTAGTTCGGTGAAACACAGGCAATTTATCAGGCCAGTAGCACTGTCAGCAGAGATGTTAATGTATCTATTCATATTGTTAATGTGACATGCACTGATATAACAGTATGCAGTAAAGAAATCCAGAAAGATCCTGGTAAAATAATCATGTAGTGTATGTTTATATACTTTAGTGTATAGACAGACACCACAACAGTCAATATACATTTCTTTATTTTACACTTTTATTCAACAGTTATAAAAAAGGAAAGTGACTGGGTCTAACTAAATGGATAGTTGACTTGCTTCCCGGTAGAGTAACGGGTAGTTGATCCTGTATCCTCCAGTCGGCACTGGGATGCTAGTTGTTGGAGCACTGCATGGTGGTGACCTCTCACTCATCTAATATACAATGCTGTTGCTCTTCTATCAGTCATTACTCATGTTTGGTTTTGGCTAAACACATCTCGAGTCTCCCTAGCTAACTTATAGATGTACGCTGCCTTCTCTAGTTTCTAGTTGCAACCACTCTCTATCTCAGCTAGCTGTGGCTGTAGTGTGTTTTGTTAATTTGGCTTTCTTGACTTGTTTCTTTGAAAGTGGTGCTTACACAGCGTGCTTATGTGAAGAGAAAAACTTTAATTAATATCATCAACCTTTTCACATTCTGAATAGGCCAAGAGTTGAGAATAAAAAAAAAAGTTGAATGTCAAAAGATGAACAAACTTTTTATTTCAAAATTGCATGAATATGCAATGTATGGGGGTGTTTACTATGATACATTATGATAAATTGAGTACGTGGTTCCTGCATAAAATAGCTTTTGCTCTTTTGTTGAATGTATAGAGGGCCTAAGTTATCTCTTTGTGATGTTTCTAATTCCAGTACAATGCCTTGGGTTGGAAAAAAGTATTGTGCATAGTATTGGTGATTTAGATTGTTGTAAAGTATTAGAATATAACATGTCGTCTGTTGAATACTGTTGCTAAACTAGAAAATAGTTTGATGCATTGGTGGCTACACTTAATTGGAAAGAGAGATAACCCTATATTAATAGTTTCAGATGTGTTCCCAATATATTGACTGGTATGCAATTGTTTGATGCTGATGTTGTGCAAACAATTGTTATTGCCTGAAAATGATGACAACTTTCTTTGTACAACTTTATGATTTGTGTATTTCTTTATCTGTTTAAAGAGGGCATGACACTGTCTGTTAATGTTACCTTCCTCTACAGACAACTATCCCTTTTTTTTTCTTTTTGAAGTAATTTTCAATCAGGCTAGGCTCCTCTATATGTATGGAGGTGCCTATATACTCCTGGCTCTTGAGGGACTGATAACAAACAGCAAATTGCTGGCTATTAGCATGTACCAGATAGTCACAAAGCTAGTATAACAATGAGATAATCAGGAAGATGAAAATGTGGAAAAAGGAGCAGTGTTGGTAAAGTACATATATGATTATAAGGAAGTGCTTATGATACAACCTTTGAGAGGCTAGAAATCTCTAACTATGAATATACAAGTTTCTTGGATTTTACTTGCAAAGATGTATATTCAAACTTACCTCTGTAAATAAAAAAAAACAAAATGTGCAGAGTTCCATATTTAATATATATCATCCTGGAGGCCAGGATTTACTTGGTACTTGATTAGTCCAAGTGACCAACATTGGAATAAACCATCTCTAGACCTTTTGTTAAATGTAAATGCAAACCACTGTAAAACGTGGTACAAGTGTAATGGTTCATATTTAGGTTGATGTAAATAAGAACGCAAATAGGCAGTTTCCAAGTGTGAAAATAAAATCTTTTATTCAAAGGGATAAAACCGTCTTCAAAATAAGATAATCTGAGGTAACTCTGCATAAACCATATACTCAGATTGTTGAAGTTACAATCACCTCAGGGTCATCACTGACTGGGGAACTAAGGTAACTATGGGTCTTGTATACCCGGTACAACATTAAACTAACATCATCAAGTAAAATGTCAAGCAGTTTCCTAAAGGAGCTGGACACATTGCCCCTCTGGAGTACAGCAGGCACTAAATCCAGGCAGCACCCAGAGCCACCTTAGAAACATTTATTGCCTGATAGATATATAGATGGCATTCCATCAAATGAGGGTATGGTCATCCAAATTGCTTCATAGGAAGAGCATGACATCTTACACAATCAACTCACAGTAAGATAATTTTGATCGGCACCATACTAACAATTGAAATAATTATAACTATACACATCAGATATGATAACAACACATTATGCAAGAATATTTACGCATGGCCCTTCACATGTAGAGATATACTCAGTACAAGCAAATATTTCTTAATCAATTTATTTTTTAGAAAAACAAGATTCACATATTCTAAAACTCTCTAACACTTCAGTGGCAGACAGAATTATCTGACCTCAGGGCCTGGATCACATTGTGACCAGCATCTAGGGGTAAATGTCCACAACCTATTTCTGCTACTAGTTTTTCTATGTATATACGGCCTTGGCCTTCACCTCCACTCTATGTGGAATTCATGTTAAATGTTGTTAGTTCTATAATGTATTTTTTGTCCTTGTTTGGTGTCACACAAACCATTGTCCCACCTAAATATGGGACCTTCGTATCACACTTGTTAAGACAATGCTGCACAAATTCAATATTTTATAATATCAATAGCCATAGATATTCATCTTTTCCATTCACTAGCCCCATACATCACTCCAATTCCATTTGGAGTTCCCCAGTTTGCATAAATTCTATTCTAATCTAAACTAACTTTGGTTTTGTCTCATGATAGATTAAGTAAACAGAGACATCCTAGCAGATGTTTCCAGAATACTGACCAAATTGCTTTGATTCAGCATTGGATCAGACACAGTGATGTGACTTACTGGAAAAGTATCAAAATACATTTCCAAATTCCTGTTTTTTATTGTCTACAGTCGGATAATATGTTCCATTCAATTTTGATCATTGTAAGTCACACATATATATACACCTATTCAATCATACCTAAACTCTTCCAGGACTTGGATATAAGAGTGAATTAGTTCAGACTTACAACTTTCCTCTATCAAATTATACTTTTGATGTCTTGCCAAAATATGTAAATGGGTCTACATACAAATGAAGTAAGCTCTGCACTAGAATCGTTAACCTCACACCAAAGCGATACCATATCCAACTCATCGCATGTAAAGTAAGAATCTCAATTGGCTCAATGTGTGCAGTAAAGATCAACGTTATATCCTAAAATCTCCAAGGTTACATTACTTAGGGGGCTTCCATATTAAAAGTATGTACGCACCCAGGGAAGATGTGGGGGGGGGATGTGGAGGGGGATGTGAGGGGATGTGGGGCGATGTTGGGGGGATGACGGGGGGATGGGGGGATGTGGGGGGGATGTGGAAAGGGGGTAATTGTAAATGCATACAAAAGCATGTATATATGAAAACAGAGGTGGGGGGGGTCCAGAGCCATTTTCACATACTCTTCATGTATACATTTTATTTTAATTTTTTGTAAGAGAAATTCGGGCAATCAAAAATGTTTTTTGTGGATAAAACGGACATAACCATGGTTGTAGGGGAGGGGTCTATTTTCTGGAAAAACAAAATATGTACATTCTTTATGGAAGCCCCCTTATGAATGGCATATCCTGAGCAGTCATGGGCACATACTATTTACATGACATTAACATTTTTTGTACAAACCTAGTTTTGACATTAAGATGAAATTTAGTACATGCGGGGTTCACCAAGTTGATGTGCAACATCACATTGAGCAGGACACAATAATCCAAACTATGTATAAACCAATCTGTCTTTTCATCTTCATAAGCACATATTGGTCCCACAGAACTACATAAGATGACATGGAACTTATTCTACATGTATCTACACACATACCAATATGGAATTCTCTCCCCCTGTGCACCACATAGCTGGTAAAACAGCCCATGACACATAAACTTATTCTATGTACATGTTTCTAAAAGCTAATGAGGCATGCTCCTCTGAGGTAAACTATGTATACACAAATCTGTCTTTTCATCTTCATGAGCACATATTGGTCCCACAGATTAACTTCATAGGATGACATGACACTTGTTCTACATAAAATTCTCTCTCCTTGTGCATGGCTAGTAAAATAGGTCATGACACATGTGTAAGCAGCCCTACAGGTCACAACACTCAGTACCTACATGTGCTGCCACCTGCTGGTTGGTGGTGGATCCTACACAAAGTTATTAATGCCGAACCTGCCATGTTCCTGGAGCCTCCTTTGTAGCTGCTCAGAGCAGTCTGTACGGTACACTCTGTAAAATATGAGGCAGACCAGGAAATAAACAAATATTACATCAGCAAACATGATGTGTACAGTGGCAAGACTTTTATTTGTTTTTGTCCCAGATCAGGAATAACTGTGTATGCCCTGTACCTGACTGGGCATAACATAACTGCCAAACCTACTGGTCGCTGATGGATCCTATTTAAGAGTGGTGATCCTGTCATGTTGCTGGAGCCTCCTCTGTAGCAGCTTAGAGCAGTCTGCCCCCATCACTCTGTAAAACATGAAGCAGACCAGGAAATAAACATGGTGTTTACAGTCACAAGCCTTTTATTTGTTTTTGTCCCAAATCAGGACTTTGGTGAAGTCTAGCTGTGTATGACCTGTAGCTGTGCTGTTGTAAAACACAGTCAGAACTCACTCTGGCATGTTGATATTATGGTAGTAGTATATTTCACAGAAGGTTACCACACTGCAATGTCATGTTGTTATTTATAGATCGTAATTGTTTTATGTATCACTGCTATAACAGGGCTGTGGAAGCGGTGTCCGGAACTGGAGCCCTGTGGAGGATAGGCCCTCAGAAAATAAGCCCCCTGATGATTTGCCACCAGAGGATCTGCCCCCCAGATTTTCAGCCCCCAGATGATAAGCCCTGCTGAATAAAAGCACCCAGGATAACAGGCCATGTTCCTAACCTCCAATCACCTAACATCCGATCATCTAACCTCCAATCACCTAACATCCGATCATCTAACCTCCAATCACCTAACATCCAATCATCTAACCTCCAATCACCTAACATCCGATCATCTAACCTCCAATCACCTAACATCCAATCATCCAACCTCCAATCATCTAACCTCCGATCATCTAACATCTGATCATCTAACCTCGTATCACCTAACATTCAATAGCCTAACCTCCAATGACTTCACACAGATATCATAACTGAACATAAAGCTTCCCCATCAGCCAAAAAAATGTCCCCATGTTTTTAATGTTTTAATCCTCAAAAGTTATAAAACGTTTGATTTTATAAAAAATTGAGGATGTGAATAAAAGGAATTTTATGCTTTATACATTTTTGTAATTATAGTACTAGATACTACACTTTCCTGAGGAATATTTTGGTTTTATCCATTTCAAAATGTTATATTGATATTATATAAAGCCCAGTCTAGCCCTTCATTGAAACTGTTTTCCAGTTATAATAATTATAGTTGGAGAAAAACTTTAGAAAAAAACATTAAATTGATGTGATATTGTGTATTTGAAATAAAAAGACAAAGATGTGTATTTCACGTGTTGACTGGAGGTTAGATTGACTGGAGGTTAGGTTGACTGGAGGTTAGGTTGATTGGAGGTTAGATTGATTGGAGGTTAGGTTGACTGGAGGTTAGGTTGACTGGAGGTTAGGTTGACTGGAGGTAAGGTTGACTAGTGGTTAGATTGATTGGAGGTTAGGTTGAATGGAAGTTAGGTTGACTGGAGGTTAGGTTGACTGGAGGTTATGGCCTTTATTCAGGGGGCCTATATTCAGGGGGCCCATCATCACAGGGCCAACTGTCTGAAGGGCCTACATTCTGGGGGCCAATTTTCCGAGGGGCCAATCATCAGGGGGCCCTTTTTCCAGAGGGCTCCAGCTCCTAGTACCTGTGGAAGCACACAGATTTGTGTGAATTACTATGCAGATGATACGGCTGGTGGCGAGGTGTGACAATATGTATACCTTCCTCAAAACCTGATGAAACCATGCAATGTGGTAATTTTAACTGAAATATGTATATGTATAATATGTACATACATTGATTGTATATTGATTTACAGTCTATATATGAAATAATTAAAATTCACTGACACTGTCAGTAGCAGCTTTGTTATTGTACTCGCCAGGAGAACTTTTTCTTATGGTTTGGAGTACGCCTATACAGTGGCTATTATACTGTAATTGTTATCTGTTCAATCTGAACTAAATGCTTTAATTTGGGATCCTCTTTGTATATTGATCATCTCAAATATGCAGGCAAAGTTTTAATTAGTTCTGACCATAACTGACACGTCAGTCAGCATTTTGACTTGGACTGCTTGCACCTGATTGGGCGGTCATTGGCTGACAGGAAGGACCAGGGGCCCTGTATGTAAGTGTTGGGTTTGTCCCCGGAGGGCAGTACTACACCTAGCACTTTACAAGTAAGAGGAAATAATGCACAACAACTTCACCACATGGTGGGCATTAACACACACTGATGTAGATTCTAGGGCCTTTTGCCCCTGTCACATCTAGCGCCATGTCTTATAGCTCAATCTTACATGACCCAGGCATCTGGCCCCATTGTCATATGACCCTCCTATCACACATGCCCCCCTGCCCCACCTCTTCTCTATTGAAATATATCTTCCTCCATCGATGCATCATTTCCCTTTCTTGGGGTGCATTATATGTGCACCATATGTTTGTCATCACATGTACCATTTTTGTCTCCATTATCATTGTACATCACATGTTAACAAGCAGAAATGATGCACATGTGATGCACACATGATGTATAAGTGGAGGAAATGTGTTTGGGTGCAGAACAGATGCGTCATGCATGCACACATAATGCACATATGGTGCATGCATGACGCATACATGACACTCATGATGCATACTTGATGCACACATGATGCACAGGTTTAGAAAATGTGTTAATGAGGGATAATGGTACATGGGCCGCATCCAGAGAATTTAAGTTGTATCCCCATTATTTTCAAAAAGCTATTATATTTGCCCTCTGTCCATCCCTTAGTAAAAAACATATTTATAAGGAAGGAAAATCTGTTCCGGAAAAGTTAATGCCAACTAAAACTCCATCAGCCAGCCTAAATTTTTGTATTTAATAAGATTACTCATAATTGGTGACCCTTTTATGTCAAAAATATAGCATGCTAAGTAATCAAAATTGACATCACAGGTCTTCTAATCATCCCCCCTGTGTGTTTTAGTGATAGTATAAGAATATGTGCTTATACAGTGATAAATACAATGACTTTTACTCCCCCTGGTGGGTCGAGCTGGAACCTGGTCAGTAGTGGCCACACAACTCCCCCTGTGAGGAATTAATAGGACTGGACATTGGAAGGTGGTTGCTACGTCATAGCTTTGTCAGGCACCGGACAAACTTTTATTTTTATTTAATGTTTTATGTTATTGGGCTGGTGTTCATCAGTGTGTGATTGATTAAATTCTGCTCAAACCTTAGTCTGTGTATGTGTCTTTCTCTCTCTCTACTGTGTACAACAGGATTTATATGGCAGCAGGCTATTAGCACAAGATCTCCTTTTATAAGAAGAACTTTTGAGATGAAAATCCTTGTTTTAGAAGGCCAGAGACATGTCTCTGGTTTCCAGAGACACTAGCCCCCTCCTTTAAGAAGGCATCATCAACAAAACAATCAGGATTGTTTCTCAGAATTTGGAGAGAGAGAAACTCTAACCCTAACCCCAACCCTAATTGTAGTCTTAAAAAAAAGGTATGGCTCAGTCTTTATTGTAATTTGTGGTCAATGATAGTGGTCATGTGACAGGATTTGTTTGTCTCCAGGTTCTGACTACAATCTCACTATAAATCCTTATTATAAGAGAAATGTGTATTGGTGGGTGTGTTGCTTTACCAATGCCAAGGCTTGTGCATGGCACTGGGAGGTATCTTGTAGGTGTAGGTGCAGTCCTTCATTAGCAGGATAAGGGAATTATCATTGTAAACTGTGATTACCATGTGACAAATGAGACAATCAAATGATTGATAAACTCAAAAAAACATGTTTCTATGCCATATGAAAAACTAATGAATAGCTGTGTAGATCTTTTCCATGTCATAAGATATTCCTTTCTGTGTGCCTGCTCATATAGATATAGATACTACACACTCAACACTATATCAATAAAGATGTAGATGAGGACTCTAGATGAGGGCCTTAACCCTTTAAGGATGGCATAATGCCTTAATGCATTGTGTCGTTGGTAGACATGATGCATAAATGCAGCCCTGGCGACTAACTTGCCAGTGCTGCATTCAAACATCATGCCCACCTTATGGGGTTGAGACACTCCCAAAGGGTTGGCATGATGCACCATTGCAGCCCCAGTGAGTTACTCACCAGGACTGCATTGGTGCATCATGATGACAAATGTCATCTTTCGGTAACATGTGTCTTAAAGGGTTAAGGAACCATGGCCAGCTAAAACAAGGCATTGGACGTTTTGTAGGGATGGTCTGTACTGCAAAGCTGTACACTAGACCATGAGGCTTGTGATAGGCTACTCTGACCATTTCTTTACAATGGCCAAATTACATAGTCAAATTGCAGCATATCACTCTTAATTACTTGTTACTCCAAAAAAAGGATACAGAGGGTGTTTCGGGGGTCATTGCATAAAGGATTTAAGAAGACCTGTGGTGGTGGTTTCATTTTGTAGATACATTTAATGTTTCATTTGGTTGTGTAAAGATCTGGTCTATTCAACCAAGGTCAGTCAAACAATGTTTTATATGAAGGGGGCAGATATGTACAAGCATCCTACATGTGGTATTAAAAAAAACATCAAAAATGTGTTCTGTGTTGTCTCTTGACAAAATGTCACCACACTCCCAAAGACGTAAGGGTGCCAGCCTCCCGCAGACAATGGTGCCCCCTGATTGACATATAGAACTGAGGGGACTGGCAGGACATGAGTGTTCTGTTGTACCTCACCTACACCTTGGATTCCAAGATCAAGTTGTAGAATTGTCAGACACATTTTTAAAAACCCAGATGTCTACAACTGGGTTTCATAATTGTGCTAAGGAGATTATAATGTACATAACTGTGATTAAGCAATTCCAAAAGTATATTACACTTAGAGCAAATACTGCACAAATCGTCTACTTATCATATGTTACTTACTCCAGACTTGTCAGCGAAGTGTTAGAGTGGAGAACGGCTGCGAGTGAGGGAACTCCCTTGTCAGTAACCGCTCTGCTGCCAATTCTACAAAATAAAAAGACATAATTCAATGAATTGAGATGTGGGCTGGAGATGAGGGCTGGAGATGAGGGCTGGAGATGAGGGCTGGAGATGAGGGATGGAGATGAGGGATGGAGATGAGGGATGGAGATGAGGGATGGAGGTGAGGGATGGAGATGAGAGATGAGGGATGGAGATGAGGGATGGAGATGAGGGATTAAGATGAAAGATGAGGGATGGAGATGAGGGATGGAGATGAGGGATGGAGATGAGAGATGAGGGATGGAGATGAGGGATGGAGATGAGGGATTAAGATGAAAGATGAGGGATGGAGATGAGGGATGGAGATGAGGGATGGAGTTTCGGGATGGAGATGAGGGATGGAGTTTCGGGATAGAGTTTCGGGATGGAGTTTCGGGATGGAGTTTCGGGATGGAGTTTCGGGATGGAGTTTCGGGATGGAGTTTCAGGATGGAGATTCGGAATGGAGATTCGGGATGTAGGTGAGGGATGATGTTGAGGGATGGAGATGAGGGATGGAGATGAGGGATGGAGAGTTTGGATGGAGATGAGGGATGGAGATGAGGAATGGAGGTGAGGGATGGAGATGAGGGATGGAGATGAGGGAATGAGATGAGGGAATGAGATGATATGAGGGATGGAGATGAGGGATGGAGATCTGGGATGGAGATGAGGGATGGAGAGGTGGGATGGAGATGAGGGATGGAGATGAGGGATGGAGATGAGGGATGGAGATGAGGGATGGAGATGAGGGATGGAGATGAGGGATGGAGATGAGGGATGGAGGTGAGGGATGGAGATGAGGGATGGAGATGAGGGATGGAGATGAGGGATGGAGATGAGGGATGGAGATGAGGGATGGAAATGAGGGATGGAGATGAGGGATGGAGATGAGGGATGGAGATGAGGGATGGAGATGAGGGATGGAGATGAGGGATGGAAATGAGGGATGGAGATGAGGGATGGAGATGAGGGATGGAGATGAGGGATGGAGATGAGGGATGGAGATGAGGGATGGAGATGAGGGATGGAAATGAGGGATGGAGATGAGGGATGGAAATGAGGGATGGAGATGAGGGATGGAGATGAGCGATGGAAATGAGGGATGGAGATGAGGGATGGAGGTCAGAAATTGAGATCATGAGGAAAAACGTTCGTAAGGAATTGTTATTTTACCCTTAAAAAGATCATATAAAATCATTGCGTGTTATTAATCGAAAATATCACCCTTTGCGACCAAACGCCAGGAGATCCAATCCCAGAAGAAATTACTGCAGATTATATATTAACTGCTACTTTATGCTTATCGGTCCAGACCTCGCTAAATACTCATGGATACAATACTATGACACATCTGTGACACATCTGAAAATACACCTGAGCCTTTTACCACTTATCTTTAGGAGGTCAATACCCAGGGTCTTGAAGTCACTGCAGCCTAAACAGGTTGTCTATCATAGTACCCTCATTTGCAAAATGGGTGTAATTAAATAGTGATAAAGTTATGTTTTTCTGCCACAAAATCACTACATCATGCATTGGCGTATCCAGGGGGGCCTGACGGGCCTTGCCCCCCCCTCCGAAAAAAAAGACAAGAAGAAGAGAGGAGAAAAGAGGGAGAAAAGAGAGAAGGGAATAATACCATATAGGCACAGTCTAGACCATTAGCCTTTTCTCCAGGGGGGGGGGATGGCCCATGCCCCCGAACCCCCCATGGCTGCTGCGCTTCGTTTCGGGTGGCCAGGTTTAGGCCCCGCCCTCTGGGAAATCCTGGATCCACAGTAAATCCAACCACTGTGTAGAAAGGGTCACCTAAGTCACCATTTTCAGTAATGGCTGCCAGTATCAGGCCCTATTTCAAGAAAATTCCATTCCTCATATAGTGAGATTTAAAAAAAATTCAGCTTCTAGTCTAATTTGATCACCTCCAAGCTGGAGGTTATGGGATCAGATAACATTTTCAGACTAGTCTGGAAACATAGGGCTACCCCTCCAGGTACGGAACCTAACAGTCACACAAAATTAGACATGCTATGACCTACTCCTACCACCCAGCTAACAAAAAACGCTTTTATAACGTTTAAAAACGTTTGTATTTGGTTTGGAAACAAACGTTTTTATTAAAATGTTTCAAAACGTTTGTATATATGGTTTGGAAACAAACGGTTGTATTAGAATAAGGAGAGGTAAGGGGAATATATGCTCCATTTAAGCAAGAAGTATGAGTTTAGATCAAATATAGATAAGTAAATGTACTTGAAAGATAGGCTTCAGGGCTGGTAAATACACCAGCAGTAATATCTAACAGTGGAAATAGGAATCATATAAATACTTGAGGGCCTAAAGATAGTGATACTACTGCCAAATGCACAAAAATGCCTTGGTTCCAATCGTCACTCTCTATAAAACAGCCTACATCCTCTCTATTGTACAGCAGCTATAAACTTGATTCTTCATGATGAGCCTTAGTTTCACCTACCATTGCAAAGAGTGGATATAGACGAAACTATTTCAGTAGAAAATACAGCTATTGATAAAAATATGAGGATGTAAGGGTATGTGATAGAGAGTGCATTAAAGGAATCATTCATCCCAGAATATTACACTATATCACCTACTTCTTTCAACACAGTGAAAAGCTACAAGAAATATGCCGATATATAGGAAATGTCCATAGATATGATCACTAGCCTGTACTATATACATAAGAACTGCTCACATAAGGAATGTATACCTTAACAAAAGAAAAATAAGAGTTAAACCATTATATTGATAGAGAGTGACGATTAGAACCATGCCCTAGACTATTTGTTGACACATGAACTTTGCCAAGCTACCATAGGAAAGGTTTTCTGATATAAGCTTCCATAACTTTGAAATAAGTTGGCCAAATACCTTTATTATTTACAAGCAAAAGGATTTTCATCTTCTCATGAATTCTAAAATTAGGTCCTCCCAGCTCAAATGACGACCAGTCATGAGAAACAGCCATCTATCATTGAAAACATGATAATATCAAGACATTTGGTTAATCTTCACGATTCTGAACATGAAATGAAATTATACACAATGTGAAGAAATTATAGCTACAAAAAAAATCTAACCTATCTGTTCAATACACACACTAGTAGTTCAGGGATTAGGCAATAAGGGAGGTGACAGGGTGCATGGGTGACTGCTCACTGAACTGCCCTCAAGTAATTGTCTATAACAGCCGGTCACACACTCTTCAATCATAAAAGTCCTCACTGTTGCCAATACACCCAACTAAGGAATCTGCTGAAGAGTAATTGAGGCCAGAAGGGGAGTTTGGGGATAAGACACATGAGACTGGGTCTTAATTTACTCCAAACAGCACATCAGATTATGTATTCTTCATCATATTTATATGAAATACACAGGGAAATAGGTAATCTATTGACCATCAAACAGGAGATACTCTGAAAGGTAAAGAAGTAAGCATACAATCAGTTTTACTGATTTCACTCCACATTTTACCGTTCAGTGATCTCAGTCCCAGTACTGGCGTAATGGGACTGATATTCAGTCAACACAGCAGAGCACCCTGCCATCAGCCTCAGTAGCTCATGAAGGAGCGCCTGGGACTCCCAATCTACAGATCCTGGGTTTGGTTCTCAGCCTGATATTTAGATGGTCATCCAAAGTCTTCTGCAAAAGTTTTTACCCAAACCTTTTGCAAACCTTTTGCAAACCATTTCCCAAACCTTTACCAAACGTTTATGAAATGTTTTAAAACATTCTAACACAAACGTTTGTTTCTGTCAACGTTTTAACGTTTTAAAACCTTTGATAAACGTTTTTTTGCAAAAACGTTTGTAAACTTCAAGCAAACTTTTTCCAAGCGTTAGGAAAACTTGGGTTTTTTAGCTGGGCAGATGCTAAAATTTAGGTTAATTAAATTTATGAATTTCACAAAAAAGATTGTAGCTGATACTTACGTAAGCTCTGTTAGTGTCTTGTTTACTTCAAGTGCGTCTACCACATGCTTCAAACCTATGTCACCAACATTCCCCTCCGACAGCCTGTAAGTAAACTACAACCAGTCAGTACCAGTATATACATACACAAGGTGTGTCACCACCCTCATACAGCCTGTAAATAAGCTACAACCAGTCAGTACCAGTATGTACATACACAAGGTGTGTCACCACCCTCATACAGCCTGTAAGTAAACTACAACCAGTCAGTACCAGTATATACATACACAAGGTGTGTCACCACCCTCATACAGCCTGTAAGTAAACTACAACCAGTCAGTACCAGTATATACATACACAAGGTGTGTCACCACCCTCATACAGCCTGTAAATAAACTACAACCAGTCAGTACCAGTATATACATACACAAGGTGTGTCACCACCCTCATACAGCCTGTAAGTAAACTACAACCAGTCAGTACCAGTATATACATACACAAGGTGTGTCACCACCCTCATACAGCCTGTAAGTAAACTACAACCAGTCAGTACCAGTATATACATACACAAGGTGTGCCACCACCCTCATACAGCCTGGAAGTAAACTACAACCAGTCAGTACAAGTATATACATACACAAGGTGTGTCACCATCCTCATACAGCCTGTAAGTAAACTACAACCAGTCAGTACCAGTATATACATACACAAGGTGTGTCACCACCCTCATACAGCCTGTAAGTAAACTACAACCAGTCAGTACCAGTATATACATACACAAGGTGTGTCACCACCCTCATACAGCCTGTGAGTAAACTACAACCAGTCAGTACCAGTATATACATACACAAGGTGTGTCACCACCCTCATACAGCCTGTGAGTAAACTACAACCAGTCAGTACCAGTATATACATACACAAGGTGTGTCACCACCCTCATACAGCCTGTAAGTAAACTACAACCAGTCAGTACCAGTATATACATACACAAGGTGTGTCACCACCCTCATACAGCCTGTAAGTAAACTACAACCAGTCAGTACCAGTATATACATACACAAGATGGGGTGTGGGTTATAAAGGGATGGGGTGTGCAGGGAGGTTGGGGTGAGTAGAGGATGGGGTGTGCAGGGGCCGGATGTGGGCTGAGTAGTAGATGGAGAATGGGAATTGAGGAGAAACTGACCTCTTCTCACGCTTGTCATATTCTGCCATCATAGGCATTAGCCAAGAATTGTACCAAGTGCATTCATGTAAAGAACAACAAAAAGCTGTAGATAAGGTGTGTAGTTGGGTTCATTACCTCATACAGTGTAGTGGGGGGCTGCAGTGTGGGCTCTTATATAAACAATAGTGGTAGCGGAGTGCCACACAGTGACCACTATTGGTAGTAGCCAAGAAATCTATAGTTGTATAATAGTCAATGATAATTGTATACATGTAGTTCCCGATATGTGTTATACCCAAAATGTATATGAATATATATGTACATATGTACAGGCATCCACTGTCACTGCCAGTTAGCTCTTTAACCCTCATTGCATCATGCTCTTGGTGCATGAATGCAGCCAAGGTGAGTAACTTGCCAGGGCTGCATTCATGCATCATGCCGACCTTTGAGGTTGAGACACTCCCAAAGAGTTGGCATGATGTACCAATACAGCACCGCAAATTACTTACCGGAGCTGCATTGGTGCATCATGACGACAAAGGTAATCTTTTACCAACATCCATCCTTAAAGGGCTAAGAGCCAGGGGGCCCCTCCCTATATGTCCTATAGTAACTATGTGCAAACATGAAGAAGCGGAAAAGGAGCAACAATTGGGATGCTTCTGGACCATTTTTTGGGAGAAAAGTGCTATGTATTTAGGCCAAAGTGACCAACAGTATAAGACAATACAATAAAGACTTTTTTACCTAAAATTCCCAAAAGCTTTAGGATAAGGGGTCTATCCTATGTAACATTGGCAACATTGGGTGAGAGGGCATTACTCCAGTGACAAGGCCTCTCCACATTTTTCATCACAACAACCAAAAGTATAACACATGCATGCATCATGTAGCCCTTATATCGTAACAGGTGGAGCCATGATGGGAAGGGTGGGCTTCAGCATAACACTGGTATGATCAGTATGGGAAAAAGATCCAGACAAAGGGCATATTACATGAATACACTACATGGACCCTAAAGCTAAGCTGGTCATGGCAGGGAAGGGCACTCGTCAACAATCTCTCTGTCTCTCTCATTGTTTCCCTCTGCATGCCCCTCTCTGTCTGTCTGTCTCCTGAGCTGTCTCTGTTCTTTTCTCTGTATTCCTTCATACACCAAGGACCCCAGCCAGTCTACCTGGATACATTTCCTGCCACCAATACTTGACGCCAATGTAGACCACATTAGCCTTTCTGGACAGCATACCTGTTCGATTCATGCCATCATGATGCATGACACTCATGTTGCATCATGCCAACCATCCAGGGGTGTTATCAACTTCATATAATCTACAGGATGCATGATTGCAGAACTAGCGAGTTACTCACCACAGCCCCATGTATGTATCATGCTCATCATGGCCTTGGGCATCATGATGCATGAATGCAGCCCTGGAGAGTAATTCACAGCGCTGCATTTGAGCATAATGCCAACCCTTTGGGAGTGTTTCAACCGCATAGGGGCCGCATGATGCAGCAATGTAGCACAGGCGATTTACTCACTGGGGCTGCATTGGTGCGTCATGACGACAAAAGTCATATTTTAGTTACATCTGTCCTTAAAGAGCTAATCAGCAAAACACCAGTTAATCCTCCCATGATACACTGACACAAGGTATCAAAGTAACCTGCCAATATATAACTAGATGTATGTCTGATGGTAATTATAATAGTAAATCAATCTCCCAATAGCAGGTTAATGCAATACAGGTTCTCATACATGTTTCCTACAGATGTAGACACATTTAGGAAACATGGGATCATGTTTACCTGGACTACTTGAAGCCCCTTAAGTGTAGAACAGCTCTTGTGTTCTGATTGTAGCACCCACATGAGTGTAGGCCCACATACTCCGGTGTAGCCCATCCCCCCCCCCTGCCATAGGGAGTAGATGACTTGGAGATTGGGTAAAATATATGGTGGGCAAGTTGGTAGCAGATGATTTAAGTGTTGGACAAGTTGGTAGTGGATGTCTTTGATGCTGGAATTTGTTACACATGATGCACATATGCTAGCATTATAATCTACCCATCTAACACTATAATATATTTGATGCCATAAAGAATCAGCAGCAGATTGTAAGTATGATTACAGACCAGTACACATGATGAGCAGCATGGTAGCGACCTACTAATGTTTCTCATCATTATGTTATACATTTTATGACATATGGAGCATTACCAGCAGCAGAGTATGAGCCCCAAATAGATATACTTACACCAGCTTTGTCAATGTCCGGTTTACCCTGACTGCAGCTGCCAGGTGCTGCACACCGGTGTCATCAATGCCATTACTGACCAGTCTGTAAGTAAGCAGTGTACCATTAGTGTATACAGGCTGACATCACAACATTTGCACCTATATATATAGATTACCAGGATGTTAAATTAGATATGTCTCTTCCTGATTTCAAAGATAGTGCTGAGTCTGTATAAAAGCTGCATGCAGGCTAACACTGCAAAACCAATTTAACCTTTAAATACAGATGTCGTTAAGAGATGAGGTTTTTTGTCATGATGCACCATTACAGCCCCAGTGAGTAACTCATTGGCGCTGCATCAGTGCATAATATGATGCACTAATGCAGCCCGGCGAGTGACGTGCCGGTGTTGCATTGGTGCATCATGCCAACCCTATGTGGGTATCTCAACCCTGTATGGTCCGAATGATGCTTGAATGCGGCACTGGTGAGTTGTTTGCCATGGCCACATTCATGCATTATGACAACCAAGGACGTAATGCATTAATGCATTATGCCACCCTTAAGGGGTTCTTAGGAAGATGGTTATTTGTGTTTCAGTGATGCTCTGTAACAACATATCAGAGGCAGGTAATGTCAGTAGATTAGTAATAGATGTTATTCACAAGAATGGTTAAAGATCACTCACTCACTGTGTTTCAGGATTTTTTTACACCATTTACAGTTTGCTTAGAGAGTGTTTATTGATTTATTATAGGGGAATTGGTGTAAGCGGAGAGGATCAAAATTATTAGCCAAATTTGCTATGTCAATATATTTTTGAATACATAATCAGATATTATCAATGTTGAAATATGCTTCATTTGTTATAAAAAGCACACTCCCTGTAGTTGGTCACCTTGTCCACCAGCCCCATCCCCTCCCCAACTTTTACAATTTTCGCAAGTATCTTAGTGATTGCGTGATTTTAAAGACAAATGCTAGTGGCTGGTAGGTTCTGATGTTCCCTAATAAATCAGGATTATATTACTTTGGTATATTACAAAATAGAAAATGCAAAAAAATCCATATGTCACAGTGCTATGCTTTATAGTATGGCCATTCAAACATAAATGCCTTAACTATGGGAATGAATGAGAAAACAGTACATTTTCACAATATCTACGATGGGTAATCTTCTTCTACTGATTTATGTACTAGACTTTGCAGGTGTGTAGAGGAGATTCTTGTGAACATTTTAGATGGAAAAATATAGGGGGGTCACGGTTGAAATGAAAAAGTTATGGATTTAAATAATATTTCTATTTCCTTAACTTTAGGATTATATGGGCAATTAGACACCTTATAACCATAATCCATATATAGGGATGTGAGTTAAGTGAAATTTGAGAATTGAGCAAAACCGATTTTTGCCACCAAGTGGCTTTTGTGAACCCACCCGCATTTCACTTCAAGTTCTTTCATAGAAGATAGTATCATGGTCTCCAACCAAGCTGATGATGTCAGACATAATAGAAATAGAGGTTTTTCTTGTTGTGTGTAGCTGAAAGTCGGGAATAATGGTTTGTAATGAGTATTTTGCTACCTGCTGTTAGCAGTACTGTGCTGCTATGCAGCCCCCAATGAATCAATAAGGGGGAATACACTTACATGAGTTTGGTTACAGTGTGGTTGGTGGTGAGAAAGGAACCGAGTTCTCTCATACACACAGAGTCCAGACCTGCACCGAACAGACTGTAGGTGGAAGTAAATACAGACATTTGACACTATCAGGATGTAACCAACAAAAGAGTTGAAGCCTGTCCCATCTCTCTGTGGTTGTTTCTATGCAGCATCCAACAGGTAGGGTAAGGCCACCGCAGGTTGCCCACATACCCAATGAGGGTATATGGCCAGGATGGATTAAAACCAGTATGATCTTAAACTAATAGTACCAACTTGTTTAATCAATGTCAACAATAGAATCAACTAATTTAATCGATGTCACTTAACCAAATATAGATGTTCATCCAACACCATACTGATCTTTGTCCTCCCTGGAGGGGTTAAACTACCCTAAGTGTATTACATAGTAATTACCACTAGTCACTGATTCTAGTACACAATCAGTGTACATGTACTTTGCCAGTTAAATCGAGTGTAGATACACCTACATCATTAGAATCATTACACAAATGATGACACACAGAGTAAGGATATCATTGTAGAGGCATCCTAATATGTCAAGACACAGTCATTCAGATACGTTTACCATTTAATTAATCACTTTGTTCCAGGTAACATATTAGGTAATAGTTCTACACATAATTTATATAGGATAATGCTGTAGGATGCATAAAGGTGAACAATACCAAATATTATGAGTCACATTATAGTACCACAGTCTATAATGTGACTCCTACATAGGATTATGGCAAAAGGCCTGTAGGATTGTGGCTGCTGGTACTATTACAACAGCAGATTGTTAGTTATATACATACTATATGGTTGTAGTTGTAGGACTGTGCTGCAGCAGGAAGGTCAGTGCTAACACATCAACCACTGTCATCTTGGTGTCCTTAAACTTAACCTCCTCCTTAAACTTCTGCTGCCCCACATGTTGTGCTATCTCTTGGGACTGACTCTCATGCACCATCTGTAGTAGCTGCATGTTATCAGACACATCCTAAAAAAGAAGAATGTATGTTGGTATTTAATATTCCCTTAATTATGTTTAAAACTCTATCTGGTATCATGAACTGTTGAAGCTATTATGAGAACCCTCCATGCATGGTTAGGGCTATTGGTGACAGAGGCACCATACACAACTGGTCCAGGACCCCAGTTGGGGTCTGCATACCAACAGGAGTGGCCATTGTGGTTTAATGGACAGCGACAGCAGACTTAGATTTTTGTCAGCGGCTGGAGGGATCACAGGGAACTACAGGGAAGCTCAAAGAATGGCAATTTCATCTCAAAATCTGACCTAAAGAAAACTCTCCAGCTGTGATCTACTTTAGATCTAGCTAGAGCTAAGGAAATCTTGACAACATGGATTATTGTATTCTTCACCTGTTCACCTTGCCCCAAATGATCTTTAATAATCATGTACAGTGTAGGGGCACCAATATGCAGGGCTATCCCGGTTGGTCTGCACGCTGGAAAAGTCAAGATACTCATGGGTGCTCCTAGATGGCAGCACCCGGTGGTATGTGACATCTACACTCCTCCACCGTGCTTCCGGTGGCATGGTCCGCGTCCAGGGTATAAAAGTGGTCGCCTAAGGGAGTTTATCCCAGGACAAACTCAGACCCGGTGCATATCCTTCTTTGAGACTTTGTACCTAGGGGCTCTCTCCCAGCCCCTACCACCTATTTTGAACCAGCCTATGGTGGGGCAGATCAAACGCATCAGCCTAGAAAGCTGAACTCCATTCTGGCCATCTGGTTGCCTAGTATATTTGATCTGATTTCCATGTTGTTCTCATCCAAATAAGCAGTGAGTATAAATTCCGCAGAATTGTGTACCTTTTTGAATTCTACCTGCATAAAAGACGTGTTGCATTTAAACCAAATTGGAACCTGTGTTTGTTTCCTGCTTTTGTAACCCCCACATCCAGTATTGTTTGTGCTACATCCAAGATGCCGTTTGATGTAAATATATTCCATGCTGCTGCAGAATTAAACATTTCCCTTATATTTTCTCTGTCAAAAAAATGGCTGATTTCTGACCTTTAACTTTCTGTAGCTGGTTATTTGAGGTGATCTGGGGAGTAAACTACTGGGAGAGCGGGCCTGGACTACCTGGTTTGTATATAGAGAACAACATCAAGTCATACACGGTCCTTGAGGTCACTTGGCCCTAATTAACTACAATGCACTGGCCCAGGATAACTTCCACTTCGAGGGAGTTCAGCCATTATGTAAAATGTCCGAGAATTACCTGCATTCATGTGGAAAATAACTGTATGTGGCTGATTGGGAGTATGGCAAAGGAGGAGGAATATTTATTCGACTCATACATGAAGATAGCTAGTGAGTACATACTTTTATTCAAAAATGCAATCCTTTTTCAAGGGAATTGAACATACTCCCTCACCAGCCAAGCCTGCAGCTAGTAAGTAAGTATACATGTGCACTGGTTATCTTGGGTCCACCGCTGAGTGTTGGGGGAGTTGTCACACCTCAGCTTGTGGGTTGAGCCTCTAGGTTGTCAGATAGGTAGTATAAAGGCAGATGCAGCACCTGTGGGGGGAAGGCACCACAACCTACCTGACCTCACCCACCAATGTGTATGCTATACAGCACCACCAAGAACTGTTTGCAGTACAGAAGTCCTAGCAGTTGTAGTTTATAATAATCTTACGATACTCACACAAATCAGAGACAGAAGATGATCTTGCACTTCTTTCTCAACATTCAGACGTCCACCAATACCAATGGAGAGTTTCCGAAGAGATTCATTTTTGTTGTCAAAGGCAAAGCCATACAGAAACAGTAAGGCCATGTTAAACTGTCCTGATGTCTTCAGCATGCTCAATGCCTCCTTGATATTGTCTGGGGTCTGCAGCAGTAGCCCTGCCATGGCTAGAAACTCTTGGATAGACAGGTGTACAAACTCTCCAAGAACCTGGTTTCTTTGTCTGTCTTCAATAACGGGTACTTTGGTTTGCAGAAATAATCCACATTGTCTCGCCCACTTGACTGGAAAAGAAAGAGCATCCAATATTAATGCACATTTACACATTATAAGTTGTTTTGACATTAATGTTTTAGTAATCACATATGGAAGTAACATTATGGAAAGTAGTGTGCCTCTATCAGAAAAGGCCTCTCACCCAGAGACTCAGTTATAAAATCCCTGACCTCCTAGATCCTGCCCACCCTGACAAGTCAAACTCTTCTAGCCTACATTGTTTCTGCCGATCAGTTTTCTGTTTTGAACATCTCATTTCCTGCCCTTTCCTACAATTCCTCCCTTGAGATCACCTACTCAAAACAATTATATAACCCCAAAAAAATCATTTCTCATACTCATATTCTTATCCCGACTTCATCCAATTGCCATCTTTTTGTCATCTTCTTTCTCCCCCCCCCCTAACAGTTATTGTATCAGAACCAAAAATAGTAGAATAACACTTTTCTTTCCGACCCTCTAATAGACTTTGAGTAGTATTATATGTATAAGAACGGGACTATACTAATGTAGGGGCTGGGGTTATACGAGGTGTTATATGACGGGTTCTGTTGGAGGCTGTGTTGCGAACTCAGTCCGAACCCTTCAGTCCGACGGCAGGTGGCGACACCTGCTTCGGGCTTGGGGTATGGACAGAGGTCGCTATAGGCTTCCGGTCTGCGTGTGCGGGCGCAGGCTGGCTGCCTATATATACCCAGCATCCAATGTTTGAGTATCTCCCCCACCCTCCAGAAGGCAGTGAGCAGGAAACTGTCTATGGAGAGTGGTAGCGAGTCCGACACTGCACGTCCGAGGACGCGCGGTGGAAAGAGTGCTACCCGGGATCGGTCCAAGTCGTCCGATTCGAGAGTCAGCACTAAGGCTCCCAAACACGGGAGTGCTGGGAAGAAGCCTCCGGTCAAGGTCGAGCCTAAGAAGCCCGACCCCAAGAACAGTAGTACTCCGAGTACTAAGAAGATGGACCCTAAGGCTGCCACTGCTACGGCGCCTAAGGATCCGAAGTAGAAGAATACGTCTGTGAAGGACATAACGAAGGCGGATCCGAAGCCAGCCGCTAAGGATCAACCAAGGAAGGGCCAGACGTCCACCAGCGGTAGTGCTGTCAAGACTCCAGGCCCCAAGAAGTCTACCATCCCGATCCCTAACAAGGTAAAGGATGGTGCCAAGAAAACTGAGTCCTCAGCCCCTCCGGCCCCGGTGATTGACCTGTTGTCTTTCTCGCAGGGGTTGGACAACAGTGCGGCAGTGGCGGCTACAGCCGCTGCGCTGGCTGGTGGGTCCGGACACGGGGGAGGTCGTCCTAAGACGACTGTTACCCCCCAGGAGCCTCGGATGGAAGAGGCTATGGATGTATCGTCGGGCGCACATGTCGTTCGGACTTTACAAACGGTGCTGTCCAACCTGACCTTCAAGGCCCCGGCTACCCCGGAGCCCCAGAAAGAGGTACCCACCCGAGTGGACCCACCTCCCCAGACCAATGAGCCTGACCCGGAGACATCTGAAATGGATACTTCGGATGAGGCCGGCAAGCTGGACCAAGCTGCGGGTGGTGGTCCGTCGGGGTCGGGAGTACACATCCTAGCCCCGCATGAACATGATGACTGGGATAAGGATGACACCGATGTCCCATCCATCCTACGAGGGGCCATCATTGACCAGTTGAGCCGTGAGGAGGTTAGGTCTTTCGACCTAATCCAACTGAAGACCTTCCGGTGCCTGGACAGTTTGTCTGCTAGGTTTCCGGTATGGTTCCCGGACCGCTTAACAGCGGCCATGGAGACCGTGAGCGACATGGCTAGCAGGGCTCGTCTAGTCGCTCAGTTGGAGGCTATTGAGGCCTTGGACTCTGATATGCAAACATATTCGGAGTACAAGGTTGTCCATAACCGACGGGAGAAGAGACGACACCTGACACCAGCTATGAAGCTGGCTCGGGGAGTCCAACAGAAGACCAAGGAGTCTATTCTGGACGCAACTCTGGAGGATGAAATCATCCAACAGACAACAGCAGCGGCTAGGAAGGCTGATACTAGTCGCATAGAGAAGGCCAACCGTCGGGACTTATACCTGAGGGAGACCATCAAGCTCACATCTCTGGAGGCGGGGCAATCCCCGGAAGAGGTGGAAGCAGTCTTGAAGGGGTTGGATGAAAATACCATCCCGGATGACGAGCTCGAGGTATTGGTAAGGACAGCACTCCGAGCCAATGCCAAGAACAGGTTTAGGTACTTCAAACCTATGTGCGTGGGGGATTGTGTCAAGGACAAACGTTCTTCACAACACCCGGATCCGGTAGGTCAGGACGGCCTCTCGGATGATGAAGAGTGGATCAAGAAGGATCCTCTCGACAAGTCGGTACAGTTGTACCATTTTGAGTTACTGGAGAAGGTCCGGAATGGTAGTACCAAGTACCATTCCTATCTCCAGAAAACTAAACTGTCCTGGGCAATGGCGAGATGGAATCCATATAGCCGGTGCCCCTTCGAGTCCTGTCAAAACATTGACAAGACCCTGGAGACGCCCCGAACCTGGCCTACTAAGGTAAGATACGCGCGGCATATCACCCGATACCATGTGCGTCATTTCATGCGATATGACTGCCTGAGTGTGGGTCCGAAAGGGAGCAAGAGTTGCCCCGATGGTGGCCTGTTCTATACCAGAGCGGACATCATCCGACACATGGCCAAGAAGCACAACTTGTCCCTGGAGACGGCGGCGGAGCGTATACAGCTCGCCCATGAGGAGGTCTACTCCCAGTTCGGGGTAGTAGGCAAGAATGAGAATCTCGAGGTGGACTTCGGTTCCAACGAGAAGGGGAAGGTCCGGGTCTTTTACAAAGTAAACCCGGATGGCAATTACCTCCGCATCCCGGAGGGCGAACTCTTTGAGGAGTTCGAGGAGTACCAGAAACGGACCAGCACGAAGAAGAAGGCAGATCCTGGCTATAAAGGCCCGGCATTTACTTCCACTAAGACTGACTGGAAGTCGGGCCCCCAGAGCATGCCATCTCGGGCTGCTCCGGAGGATCCGAACACCGGTATGGGGGGAGCCTTTGACGAGAACTTCCCACCTAGTGACCTGGTTCCGGGAGAGGAAACTCAAACCCTCACCCAGACAGGGAAGACAAAGGCTTCGGTGAAACCGAAACCGAAACCTGCCAAGGCACAGGATCTCCCTCCCGAGACTCCGGATGAGGATGCTTTAGTCTTGCGACTACGAGCTCCTCCTTCCTTCCCTCGCGCCGACTTCGCCTCGTACGAAACCGGACAGCAGGCACTAGATAAGTGGCAGGATAATTTTCACCGGCTGCTTACCGACCTCAGTCAGGAGGTGGCGATGATGTCCCTTAATACGGTGCATCATCTCCATGAGAGGGAAGTCGCTATCCAAAAGGCAGCGGCGGTGGATACCGTTCGGGAAGAGAGGGAAAGGGCTCGGACTGAACAAGTGGCTGCTAAATCTGAAAGGAAGAAGCAAAGGATGGCGACTAAGAACGCCGAGGAGAAACTGGACCGTGAACGCCGCCGGTTCAGGGATTGCTTCGCGCACGAATTGCACTAGTGGGATGGTACCAGGGTTCAGATCGAGTCTTGGCTTCAGGAATTGACTCTGGCGGAGGCCGAGTCAGACTCCGACGAGGAGGAGGCGCCGGCTAAACCCGACGCCACAGGTGACTCGGAGTCCGGATAGGATCACCCTATCGCAGGACCCGACTAGGAGGGGGGGGTATTCGAATGATACCTACCCCAATAGCAGAACACCCTCTAATAGGGTGAAGGAGTATCCGGACAGCAGGACCAGGCAGGCTGGCTACGTAAGGATCCAGTCTGCCAGGGAACACTTACGGATCCGGATCTTCGACAAGGAACACGTATGATGTCCTTTTTGTTAATACTATGATATGTACTTATTTCTTAACTAATAAGAAAAGTGATATTGTTTATCACTTATAGTAATATTCATTACGAGTGTAAACAGCTCGGGGTCCTGGAGGGAAGAATTTTTTTTTGTGATATTGTACTTTTCAAGTGTTTGTATATTATATATATAGGTTAACTCTATCTATTCTAGGGAATAGAGTGTAATTTTCATTACAGTCGCTATATATATAGAAACGTGTGTAAATAATACCTTATTGTGTTCATCAGAATACGTCATATTGTTTAAAGGTATAGCTTTAATAGAGCCCCTAAGGTGGTATTTATAAGATAATGCCAGTCCGAAGTGTTTTCTGACTATAACCTTAATTATTTACCTACCGGTTATTATCTGGTAGGGGGTAGTGTAGGGGCTGGGGTTATACGATGTGTTATATGACGGGTTCTGTTGGATGCTGTGTTGCGAACTCAGTCCGAACCCTTCAGTCCGACGGCAGGTGGCGACACCTGCTTCGGGCTTGGGGTATGGACAGAGGTCGCTATAGGCTTCCGGTCTGCGTGTGCGGGCGCAGGCTGGCTGCCTATATATACCCAGCATCCGATGGGACTCGTCGGTTACTCTGAGCCACGCTGGTGAAGAGACCCCGTGATCACTGCGGCTGATTAGCCTACTGACCCGTTCCGAACTCTATAGCGAGTTCGCACGATTAGATATTGCCTGTCTAGGTTCTTGAATAAACCTATTAATTCGCAACCTGTAAACACTTGATCCGAACTGTGTTGACTTTGTTCTTTACTTGATACTCTACCAATATCATAGAGACACAAAGTATCGTTTATTACACTAAGTACTGGATATTACTCACTCGACATGCAGCCAATTAGAGAGCTCCTTTTTGGCGGGAAATTCAAATCAGCCAATCAGAGGCCACCATTTTTGGGAGGAAATTCAAATGACTCACGTGGCTGGAAGTGACCTACATTAACCTGAACCAGCCAATCAGAGGCCTCCATTTGGTCACGTGACCCCACATTTGCATAATAGACCATGCCCCTTTTGGTCACGTGACCTGGACCAGCCAACCAGAGACCTCCATATGGTCACGTGACCCCCTCATTTGCATAATAGACCACAACCCCTTTTGGTCACGTGACTGGAAGCGCTCCTTAGTCACATGACCTAGATCAACCAATCAGAGACCTCCATTTTGGTCACGTGACCTGAACCGTTCTTTAGTTAGAAAATATAGGGGGAGGGGGCATAGGGGGGAGGGAGGGGAGGGGGGCACTCTGGGGGAGGGGGGCACTCTGGGGGAGGGGGGCACTCTGGGGGGTGCATAGGGAGGGAGGGGTGGGGGGGGAGGAGTGGAAAAAAAATAATTTAAGAGAATCACCGCGCCCTCAAGGGGGGAGGAGAGTCTCTTAATGTTACTCGTGTGTAAAACAGGCACCAGTACACATATTCTCCTTTAACAGTACTACTAGGTCTCTCATTTTCTGATTAGGAAATGAGACTTTTTATTGTTTTTTTTTAGAGATGGGCTGACTACTATTATTAATATTAAAAAACAATATGAGTGATAAAACAGGCACAAGTACACAAATTCTCTTTTAACAATTTACGAGTCTTACCTGTGAGAGAGATGGATCTCGGTTTACTGACTGTACTTTGACTTGTTGTTGTAAACAAAATCAATGAATCGAATGACACCCTTATTACTAACAAAGGAACAGGTTTTTAATTACGCAAATGAGATATGAAAACTTTTTTCACTTTAAAAATGTTTTTTCCCGCCAAAAGGGAGCTCTCTGATTGGCTGCATGTCGAGTGAGTAATATCCAGTACTTAGTATAATCCCGTTCAGATACATATAATACTACTACTTTGCATCATCCTACTATAATCTGACTATCAATGATTTGTTACATATGCCATCACTCATAGCTGAAGTTGGTCCAAAACTTTGGAGTGTTCTCTGAAATCTATCATCCAGAATATAAAGCCTTATCCCTAGGGTATTGTCAGGCGCCATAGATCTGGGGCTCTTCCAGGATGTTTCATTAGTGCATTATTATTTATTCTATTGTGAGAACTCTAATAATTCAAAACTGGACTACAAAAATGATGCAAAGGTCTGTGAAATATCCAAATAGTGAGAATCTGACCAAACTGATAATATATTTCTTATAGAAACCTTTGCATACCATCATCAGCCGTCAAGTGTTCCAAGTCATGTTCATCAAAGATGAGTTGTGCGAGTCCTCTCCCAGTCCGCTTCATGAGTCCATTGTACGCCAACTGACACAGAGACCTAAGGCTGCTGGATACATCACTGCCTTCTGGTGATTTTAGTGACCTCTGTAAGAACATCTAACCGAAGAGATATCATCAAATTGATTCATCTTGATTATATATGGAGGATTGTTGCTTTCTAGAAACAAAAAGTTTGGCAGAAAGAAAGGATTCCCCTTTTGGATTTCAAATTTTCTCCAAAGTTAATGTAATTACTCGGATATTCAAGGGAAAATTGATTAGATGTTTACACATTTCTTAAAGGTGAGAGACAGAATTTTCTTGAATTAAAAATTGTCCATGATGGCAGCATTCATAGCCAAATAGATGTTCAGAATATTTAGGGCCCCAGTACAAATGATCCTAATAATCAATTGACACTGACGCTCACACTAAATGACAGCCTACCAAACCATGTAGGTTCATTCCACAAATGTAACCAATGATATTTTAATTTTCATGATTCCCCAATTACAATGTTCTGAGATTTTACCGTTGTGATATAGGCTGTGATTTGGGTGTAGGTTGTCAGCTTGTCTGTCACCTCAACACCCTCCTGTAACACCTGGCACAGAGCTGCACAGTAGAACGTTATGGCCGACACCGAGAGAAGGATGGGGCGGTCAATCATTGTTTGTTTGACAAAGTTTATCCTCTCACAATTGACGTTCTTTTCTATAAATTCCATAACACGCTCACGTGTGAGTCCCATCACTTCTATCATGGACGAAGGGTTAAGATAACTCAGTGCCTTGAAAGGTCTGAAGTACAAATATCATAAGAGGTAAAAAACAAATCATAGTCAGAGAAGTGAGTTATTTCAATGCTCTTCCACAAGTATTAATGAGTTGAAAGTATTACTCAGTCAGACTGCATGGAATAGATCCAGCTTGTCATTGTTTAACCAAGTACTATACAAAAAGTACTTTTATTATTAAGTAGCCTGTCCTACTATAGTTGGAGGTATCCGTGATACATGCACGATGGAAATCATCACCTAACATAATCATCATACATGAACTATGCATAATATCCATACCTTGAGGTAACAATTAAAGTAGATCTTTGTAGGCAAATCCGCTTTAACATCAGCATGCACCAATTAATGGGAGTTGTGTCATTCTGCATCTTTTGTTTTACCATTGTTTTTTCCCAGAGACTCTCAAAGTTATGGAGCTCATCCAGGCCGTCTTTTCAAAGTGGTAAATGTCATTGGAGTAAACCCGTCTTAGCTTAAAGAAACTATTCAAATGAAAATCATGACTTTGTATCTTATTTGAATAGAAATGCAAGCAGGGCTTCACTTTAAATACTATCATGAATCATAGATAGGTCTATAATAATTGTGGCATATTACAATATCTCTGTTCTGAAAGCTCACAGCCCCCACCTCAGACTCACCTAACACAAAGCCAATTTGTTCCTCATTGTGCTCCAACCACTCAGCTGTCAGACCCTCACCAGGTCTGTACACACCACAGTGACTCAGGACATGAGGCAGATCCAGTTTTCCTGTCATAGAAACCAACACGCGTAGGTTGAGCAGGTAGATGGCCTTTAGATGTGTCGCCCATAGACCACATGCCCATCTCCACATCAGACGCTGCATCAGGGTCGTCTTACCAATACCAGCACGACCACGAATTACTACAAACTTCTGGGTTTCATTTGAGTTTACAATCTCTTCATCTGTTACATATTCAGTGTTCAGTTGATGTAATTGGCTCTGATATCTATCTGGCAGCTCCATTTCATCTCTGGCAATTTCTCTCATGTTGTCTTTAGATAAGATCTTAAGTCGCACATACTGAGTCTCGAGATCAATAGACCTATCTAGTGCAGCATCTTTTACATGCTTATTTTTGATTATTTCAGTGGAGAGTGCAGCCGATTCTTGGTCTAAAAGAGTAACAATCTTTATTCAATTGCTTCTGAAATATATTACTCATACATCATTTATTTGACATTACTTAACAACATTCTGTTATCAATTCCTTGAAATATCCATACAATAAGTCAATGCCATGTCCGAGATATTACAAATTATCAGCCAAAAGTTGCAGGCAATAGATACTTTAGTGGTAAATTTATGTATCCTGACCAGGGATTGAACTTGGGCTCTACCAACATATAGGCAGAGATCATACCACTAGACTACCAGGACTGATGTACACAATAACACAACTCCCACAGTCCTGCAGGTAGTTTTGACTGCCCTGTGCATTACCTGTTCCGCACATGCTGTGGGGTTACAATGGACCAGCATGATGTGTGGAGCTAAATTTAGTTAAATTTCCCAAAACTTTACCACAAGCAAGTGCACAGCCTGTTCAAGTTTGTAATTGAACATCTTGCACTGTCCAGTATGAATGCTCAAATTCATAATGAAAACAAACTACACTGTTCCATTATGATTTTCACCATATTGCATGTGCTCAACCTGCCCTGTTTGAAATCTGTATCAGAACACCACATGGACATTTGTAGCAGAACAATATGCACAGCCTGCACAATAGTAATGGAACAGGTCTTGTTTCTGCAAACGTTAGCGAATTTAACTTCATACTGGTTGCAATACATAGATAAGCTACAGCAATCAAAAGACTTTCAAAATGAATTATGCAAAATGATAATCACTGGGTTATTCATGAAGATACGTATAAAACTGTTGCTTCTGCTTATTTCTGCTAGACATACCTTTTACACAAATGCTACCTGGACGGATCTTGAATGCCCCTGTGAGTGAGTATAGCGCCGTTTTGATGTCAGATTGTAGACCAGATGTTGCACACTTGACGGTCAGATGTATAAGCTTCTTCTGCTCACTGCGAGTAGATATATATGTGGATTGCAGTATGGTAAATGTATACATATATATAGTTTAGTAAAGGGCATCATCTAAGTTTTTAATATATATTTATATATATATATATATATACATATATATATATATAGGTGTAGCCTAGATGCTAGTTCTGCCACATATTACTTTACCCATAAATAAAAAGTTAGATGATGCCCTTTACTAAACTCAGTTTGCCGTATAGAATACTTTTCATAAGGCCAAAAAAAAAAGAAGGTGTGTTTCAGGCAACCCGACCCTAGATTCAAAAAAGGGCCGACCCTAGCATTTTTTTCCCAATTTTGGAGAATTCTTTTTTTTTTTTTGGATTTTTATTGTTTATTTTTCTCAATTTTTACAAATTCTTTCAAGAAAAGCAAGCTCCCAGTGACCTCAGAGGCCTGAATGATTGATTAACTTCAGAAAATGGCTTTTTAAGGGGAATATGCAATAACTTCTTGATATTCCTAGTCAATAGAGGAATTATTGAATCTTTCTGGTGAGTCGCGAGTCGATTTCTCCATTCGCGACTCATTCCTGGTTCTCTCTATGTTAAAAAAAAAAAAAAAAAAAAAAAAGAATCCGACCTACCTACTCTAGAAATTCTGACCATGTTGCCTGAAACACACCTTTTTTTTTTTTGGCCTAATGATAAACCTTAAAGATTTGAAAGTGCCATACCTAATGCATTGTATGATCACCTTTGAGCCTGCTCCAGCTATCGCCAGTATCACTGCCTCCACCTGAATAAAAGCGTACATCCACTTCATCTCAAAAGGATATTTCATTATAGTTACTATAGTGTTCCCATTCTATGTAAATACGACACACTAGATGTCATGACGAACATGATTCAATGCAAACTGTTCATCGTGAGCCACCACCAATTAATCATATGAAAAAGCACCATTAGCTGCGGGCACAATATTGTGCTCCTGGACTGCAGTGGAAGAGTAGCTTAGTAGAGATATTTTTTCCGCAACTAACTCAAAAGATGCTATCTATCATGAGGAACAAGAATTTGACTTTTTGTTTTAAAAAGTTTTGATGGCTAGCCTTCCTATACCTACCCCTGAATATAAAATCATGATTTCTCGTTTCCTTCAGCAGCCAATTTAGACTTTTCAAAATTGTCCAAAAAGAGTTAGAATTATGAACATCTCACAGGAAACCAGAAAAATATATATTAAATGACAATAGTACATAGACAGTGGATGGACAGGGATTAAGTTTGCAACATTCTGTCAATTGCCAGGTGGTCAATTTCAAAATAACACAGGTTAGTGTACAATATTATTACCTGCCTGGAAGTGATTATGAATTCCCAGCTTCTCAAATTTTCGAATGAAAATCCAATTTTTGTTCCTCTTGATGGAAAGCATTGTTTAAGTTATATGCAGGTGTAGTCCGTCAAATTTACATGAAAAAACAGTCTCCACCCTCTACCATTTAAGTAACATACTTTGTCTACTTGATAAAAAGAGGAAATACCAAAACGCACCTGTTGTTGAAGCTGTGAGGCAAAGCTCATGTACTCAGGTGTTTGGGGATCGGACCTCCCAGCGTCAAACCCAACACTCATGATGAGGGAAATGTAGAGGAGGTACACCACAGGTTCTGTGAACATACCAGAAGGCAATGACTAATCAAATACATTGAAACCAAAGTCAACAAGCATTCATAGTCAGTACTAACATATATCAGTTGATTATGTCTCAGATGCAAGGTAATTTTGATGGTTATATTGCAGAATTCATTATTTGTGTGACTTTCCCACAATGCACTTGATTTGTATTGCATGGTGTATTTCACGTTTGACTGGAATTTTACACTGTAAGCCATTATGAAACCATTAGCCTCTCTATGATTCAACTTAAGAAGCTAGGAGATAATCTATAGTCATCAAACATAAATAGAGCTCGTTTTGATCGTATCATCTCCATGTCATTATTTAAAAATGTGGATTACAACTTAAAAGCAATAGAGGAAAGGAATAACTATTAACTTACGCATTGCCCTCGTATATCTATCTATATATATGGTAATGAAACTAAACAGTTCGATACAGTTATGAATACAACAATTTTGACATAACTCTAAAGAATGAAATCTCTCTACACCTATATATAACATGAATCAATATTCTCTTTTGTGTGTATTAACAATACATGGACGTGAACCGATTCTCTCAAAAAAGTCACCTATGGCTGATAATGTTGTTAATGCCAAACTGCCACGCCGTGTGTGTTGTGTGTCCGAGCTGTCTGCTGTAGAGGTGCACGGCCACCAGCCGGGCGGGCAGCACATCCAACCCAGTCTCTGGTCACCTCTCACTGCTCCCCCTCCTGTCTCTGTTCCATTCGAAGTTGCTGCTGAGGCTAATAAGGCGGGTAGAAAGTCATGATACTTCCAGTGATGGTTAAACCGGAATCAAAGATTGTTTTTAACTGAGAGTGATTTTATTACCTATGTGTGCCTGGGATTAACTAATAAAGAGCTATTTTAAACAGAGGTGCATAAGAGTTGTTGAATCTCTACCTGCTTCTTCAGGGAAGTCTCCGACATATGCATCCTTAGCACCTTTACCCAGAACAAGGTCAATAACGGCAGCCTGACCGGTCTCAGCCAGAGACTTGAAGAATCCATGTGTCCTCCAGACAACGTCCTTTTTCAGGAAACTGATGATTTTTGTAACCTCGTCACCAGGTGTGGTACTCTGAAATATTTAGGGAATATTTCAACGTTAAAGACAAAGGTTCACAAAAATGTATTTAGACAGACCTGTAGATGGGTCACCTACAGTCACCCTAAATCAGAAAAAAATTGATGTATGTGTAAGGGTATCATGACACTCTGGGTTACCGGGTGCCACTCCTAGGTGGGAAAGCTGATCGCTACCTGTACCATGTGACATATTGGTGCGTGCCAGTTGAGCGTATATGAACCCCCATGTTACCTGGGCTCCCAAGTCAGTGCAGGCCCGGCTGACTCTACTTCACCTGTCCAGTTGTGCTGACTAAGTATTTTACATATCTTGTATGTGGAAGCACCTCAGTGCAGACGATTCCTCATTCAGGAAGAGATACCGGTTTGTCTTTTGAATAAACAGATAAGTGACTCTCGCACTTGGAAACTGCCGTTTGTCTTGTTCTTTAATCTAGAAACATACTTACCTCTACATATGCATTATTTGTGCATTATACAAACTATGTGTAGATTAAAACAAGTTGACATAAGAGTGTAATAATATATAGATGCCTCTTTTACATTATATCCTATTGATAGGGTTTTGAAGGGTGTGGAATATGAATGAAACAAAAACATCCTTTTTCAGTTTCTCTGCACCTGTCTAAAAGGGCCGCATCAAAGTTTTTTCTTAGCTTTTCCAATTAAAAGAAATTGTCAAAATGGCGGCCCCAATCAACTCAAATTAAAAAATGTCAAAATTCTCAAATAAACAATTTGCAGCAATCCAAGAGGAATTTACACTTTCAAGAATACGAAATGCACAATTTTAAGTGATCCCATCGTATTCCATGGCTTTTATACGTAAATACATTTATTTCAAGGTTTTATGACAAATATTAAGCCAACAGGTCAGAGCATTGTTGGAAGCCAGCCCCCATATGAAAAATAGAAATAAAAGTAACCGCCTTCACGCTAAACTGTACTCTGACAGCAAGCTATACTCTAAAATGATGGCAAATTATCTAAACTCACATCAAACTATGCACTCAACTCACAGCACAACAAACATCACAACAATGTCTTGTTGCCTGGTGACGTAGCAAAGTTACTATTATAGTAAAGTCACTGGTTGGGACACTCTCTGAGCAGATATTTAGGATACATCATTAGAGCTGGCCTGGGAGTTTTAAATATATTTGCAAAATATGAAAATAGGTGGCTTGTCGGCCATTTTGTGCATTTTGTCACGAGGTCAACATTTTACATTATCATGAAGAAAATAGGCATCAATAACCTCCCCTAATACTTTTTCTCTTGTACTTATTTAAAGGTGATTTATAGATGTTCACATTTTGAGTTGATTTAGACAGTTGTAAATAATTAATGTGAAATCACTTGTAAGTGCATTTGAATAGGTAAATGTTATGCTGCAAAAACCTCCGGACCAATGCATAGAGTGCCTGGCTAACTCAACCTATGAGGCACAACAATAGCAACTACTGAGAATTATTTATTGAAATTACATTCTGTAAAAGATGAATTGATTCACCAAAATATTTATTGCTTCATAATATCTACTCGATGAGTCCTCCTGCCTAACTCTTTTTAATGTTTAAGATAACAAATTTTACTTTACTGTTTGTGGTTTTGTGTGTTATACAAACTCTCAGTATATATACTTTTTTCACTTGGATTGCATTATGGCATAGAAATTGAATATAATCCACATTTCCAATGATTGAATACTGATCCAGTAGTTGCCAAGCAGGGGTCAGAAGCACCCAAACACAATCTTTCCTATTTCGTTTGCACATCACCATGACTGTACACTATGACTATGCCCATACAGGTCTTTCACCACCCTGTATGGATTGCTCCATACCAGCCCGCAGGTAAGTTCTTTATGTTGGCAGGGTAAATAAACGGGAATGATGTATTTACATCTTCTTATACCAAAAGAAAACTGATATTGATCGGGAATGTCTTTTTTACACTTACTGAGTGGCTAGTCAGGCATAGACTAAAAGATACAATCTGCAGTCCCAGCTTTGTGAACTAAGCTAAAGGTTCTTCTCATGTGGGGTCGTCTTCATAAAACCCTTTACTAACCTTGCACCTTAGTTGGTAATCATCGTCCATGATGCCGTATCTGGAGAAATATGCCCAGAGCTGCTCTGTCTTAACAGTCTTAACCAGATCAGGAAGTGCATGGTCTAGCTTCCGGCTGAGGCTTGGCTGCTTGACGTGCAGTAGCTCCTCACCGTCAGGGTGACGCGGGTCCCACAGGGGTACTGGGGGCTCTGCAGTCAGACATGGAGTTCAATTAAAGTTACAATCTGTCCACTCATGCTTCACCAATTATTAGATTACTACAGAACAGAAATATCTACCTTTTCATTCTCTGTTGGAATGGCACTGTTATTTAGGGTTTCTTAATTTGCCATTTTTAATATACCACAGAATAAAGTTCAGTGTGTAGAGTGTTTATATAGAGAAGCATAGTGAATATGAGAATGCAAACCAATCCTTTGTAATTGACATTACATCACTACACAATTCAAACTCTCCTGACTAAGTTATCATTTTCATTCCTTAATTATTCCAATTTGAATCATGTCTGATCATGATATTAAATGGTGACTACATAATCCCAGTCTCGTTTAAACAATACCTCCCTGACATTATGAAGGAGACTGACTGTGGCATGGTTGTTACAACCCCTGACACCCTGAACCATGTACATTGACTGCCCACCTACCTGCGGTTCGCGGCATGGTTATGGTGGCTTTCGTCACTCAGTACTGCTTCATGTGGCTGCTATCTCGAGTGTACTCCTGTAAATAAAACAAGACTCAATGTTAATGTGAAGTTCTCTACTTATACATATCAAATCATTTTTTTAGACAGAAAGTTAAATAAGATTGTGTGTAAATATACATGAATGAAATGTTATTGTGTATAACAACCATTTATTATCATGAGCAAAATTTACATAAATTTAACCTCACTTTGGGTCAAGGAGTGAGCCCCATAGACCCTCTACCAAGAGTCAATGACCTTCAGCCGACTACTGCCTGGCATAACGCCAACCCAAAGTGTCCTCCACAACGTTTTCAATATGTTAGCATTTACCTCTCACCAATGTCATCTGTATTGGTGTCATTGTTAGCAGACATTAAAGCACTATGCTGTCCCTAAAGTTATAGAAAGAGGAACAAAGGAACAAAGAGGCTGCTCGCTTCAGTTTTTAGTTCTATAGGACTATGGCATAAGGAGAAAATTATAGGACTTAATAGGCACTAAAGCAAAGTGCACTTTTCCTGCGCTCCTATTGAGCTAAAAGCTGAAGCCCCTCGCCAAATGCCCACTGCTACTAAACCTACTACCTGGACTGGCGCTACATGCCATGTGTAAACAGGGGGGGGGGTCTGGGTGAAAAGCTATGACACCAATGGGATTAGGCTACCTGGGCTGTGCGGGGGAAGGGTTAGTGTCATGGCAACAAATCTATATAGGGAGGGGAGTGGCAATTTTATATCATCCGCTTATAGGGCTGAGTGCGGGAGGCCCAGCACGGCAGCTGGCAGGCAGAACAGACTCTGTGTCCAAGAGCGATTCTGCATGCTGACTGGTGATACCATGTCCAGAACCCTCAGAGACACATCACCCCAAGCAAGTGGGTGAGTGGCGGTCTGGTGTAGGCTGACTGGAGTTACGTGCTGCACACCAGTGAGGCATGGCAAATAAAACTTCAAACAACTTAACCTGGGGGGAGGGGGTTACCAAAGTCTTTGCTGACCACCAGCTATTTGGCACATGTCCAGCGCTATGCCTCGCACTGCTCACCATGGATTCATTAAATACAGACCGATTCGCTGTGCTCTATTCAATAGACTATTTCACTCTCAATGCTCTAATAAGCCCTTGGTGCTGATGCATTTCCATTGACTAGCTCAATACTCGCTTCTATACGCAGCCAACATAGTGTATAGCATAAAGAGTTGTAATTCACACCCTCCCAAGTGTCTGGATTAGTGTTCTTATTTTCACCTTAAGTCTAAAAAGCCTAAAGAGAAGAAAACGCAGTAAAAATATTTTTACATTGAAAACGGTATATACAATTCTGATCTCCTGAAATTAATTGCCACATTTTATTGGGCTGCACTGGGAGGGTCAATATTTGATGTTGATTTTGAATGCATTGTCCTTTAACAAAGGATACGCCTTGGGTGGAAAAAAGAACTATAGTGAGTAACGCATCATGGTCCGATGGTTAGGGCTCAAAAATCAATTTTGTTAAAAATGAACAAAATTGTTCATTATGGCCATACTACATGTCCTATCTATTTTTTTTAACATTATTACCCATAATTTGGCTAAAAATTCAGTCAATTGTTAGTTTTATGCTCAATTTAAGACTTATGGAGTGCACGCTATAATTCCCCCCATTGGAAATACACTGTAAAATACTGTACCTGGGCCATGTTGGACACTCTAAATGGGCTCCTATTAGCCATAGATAGTGTTATATTGTTCCCTATCCTCCAAATATGCTATCTTACTAACATTTGGAAAACATCTAAGTAGGATTTAGAATATGAAAAAAATCGGACCATGTCACTTTAAGAACCTAGGTTTGTTAATTCGATTAAAATAGGAAATAACCACTTGAAATACAGTTTGCTGACCTTACTGTTTGAAATGGCCTCACTTTGCTAGCGGGCGGCTCTTCGGGAAAGACAAGTGGGACTCAGACAAGGTGTATTTACTGGAAGGGTCTAGGCATGTTTTTTTTGTTTCAATTTCATACAGTATACTATATTTCCAGATGAGTCGAGTTGTCCAGCATTGCATCAAGGCGACTAGTACTACACCCCTATATTTGTTTGTGACGTTATATGGAAGATAGGAATATCTTTCGACCTGTGGTCATGTTCTGCTAAGCTAAGTTACACATTTTGGCTGACTATGTTGTTTTCAGGGTTTATTCTACTAGGTAATTACAGTATTACAAAATAAACTATTAACTATACAAAAGGTTTCTTTGTGTTGTTTATACTGGCACATGTCAAGGGGAATATACAAATAAACAGATACTATCTCAAAGTTCTGGTTCACCCTCATCCTTCATTAGATCAATCTCTCTCATCAGCCCATACCACATCCCTCGCACTGTGATCATGCCTAGGCGTGGCTATATAGGGTCTTGAATGCCTGTCACCTGAGTGGTATAGCTTTAAAAGTTATCTCTCTCTCTCACTGCCATTGACCCGTGAGACCTGTGTATATGTCAGAGTAGTATAGTATGTATCGGAACGGGACTATAGTTAAGTACTGTTTATTACTCAATCGACATGCAGCCAATCAGAGGCCTCCATTTGGTCACGTGACCGGAAGTGACCTACTTAGGGGATTAGTGGTGACGTCACGTGACCTAGTTAGCCAATCAGAGGCCTCCATTTGGTCACGTGACCGGAAGTGACCTACTTAGGGGATTAGCGGTGCATTCTGGGTAACCCTGCAGCCAATCAGAGGCCTCCATTGGGTGACCGGAAGTGACCTACTTAGGGGATGGTGCATTCTGGGTAACCTACTGACCTACTTAGGGGACCGGAAGTGACGTCATATGACCTAATTTAGGATCACGTGATCGGAAGTGACCTGATGAGTCACGTGACCGGAAGTGACGTCACACGACTTAATGGCCAATCGGAAGCGACCTGATTGATCACGTGACCGGAAGAAGAAGAAGTTTTTTTTTGTTTAGGATCCCGTGACTGGAAGCGACGTCGTCACATGAGTGACGCTTTAAGAGACTGCGCGACTTACTAGTAAAAGAAGCCGTATGATAATAAAAACACAACAATATTTTCTTTTAATTTTTTTTTATTTTTTTTTTTCAATCTTGATAAACACTCTATTTTTGAAAAGATGCACACGCTTATTTTTTTATTTTTTTTTCATATCTCTAAAGGACTCGTTGTCACACCGTCAGAATGCACGCGACGCTTATAATACAAGTAGCGCACGCCGTCTTTCTCTATGGTGTAGGTGACCATTTTGTTTCGCACCACTTTGAAATTTCTATTTACAGCAATGAGAGTTTTTCGTTGGCGAAGAACATCCAAGAAGGCGTCTGGTTCCTGGGGGTTTTGTTTCTTCTGTACGCCTTTTGCACTCCATTTTTTGGATTTTCTTTCACCGGTGTCGCTGACTCGATCGTAGCAAATGTAAGTCTTAGGGTTGAGACTTAGGATCCCGTCACCTTCCCACTCCGCTTTCATGAGCCCCGAAGTTCTCAGATCGTGAAGGTACCGTCTCTCACAACATCCGCCGGGCGGCGCACACCATTCTCGCACTCTTTCCGTTTTTGTCTTCACGAAAAGCTCTAAGTGCTCGTCGCACACCGCTGTCGGAAGCCACTTTCGTTTCTCTCTGAAGTACGTCTCTCTCAGGCGAGGTTTCACTAGGTCATCCAACGTGGCACCGCTGAGAGCCATGTAAAGACTGTCGGTGTCCATTTGACAAAGGGCATAATCGCGCCGATCGACGAATCTATCCAAGAAGTCGTATGTGAACTCTAACATTTTCAACTTCGCGTACTGGTATACCATGAACCCTATCTGAATAGGGAGGTTGTTCTTGACCGTTTTCGGTTGTAGTTCGACTTCAAACAGATCGGAAGTCAACTCGGACGCCTTTTTGAAGCGCCACGAATTGGCCAATAGTTCGAACTTCCGACTGTCAGTGTATCTCACCGCCGTGTGTTTTTCTTTGTTGCAGATTGTTTTACCGTACGTAGCGTTTCCCATTAACTTGTAACAGTCTGACAGAATTTTCTCGTTCTCGTTCACGTCGCCACGTCTTCGCGCCGCCGTCACTTCGTCCGCGAAA
The DNA here is from genome assembly GCA_947462335.1 of Harmothoe impar. Taxonomy (NCBI): domain Eukaryota; kingdom Metazoa; phylum Annelida; class Polychaeta; order Phyllodocida; family Polynoidae; genus Harmothoe; species Harmothoe impar. Next base: position 67,666,785 of record OX381716.1, on the reverse strand, counting down.
CCGGCAAAGGAGCGTTTAGGTAGGTATTCTACCACCAGCTGCACTTTGGTGACTATCAAACCGTGCTCTAAATACCACTTGAGAAGCGGCGTTCCCAAGAGAATATTTTTTCCGTGGTAACTCCCTATCAGACATCTCTGAGGCGTGCTCAACAGCTTTTCTTCCTGCGCAAAGTCTGACATGTGAGGGCCTATGTCCGATTTTGAAACGGTCGCGTTCTTGAAAACGGGGGTCATTTCTTCGAAGTACTCTCGTAGGTGAGGCGGCGTAGTGATGTCCACTTGAACTAAACCGAACATTTTCTCCTCTTTCACAGCGGAAAGGATGTCGCTCTCGCTCATCGCGTTTCGAGACACTTTCAAAGCGTCAACCTTCCAGCGTTGTTGGGAGGCCTTGACCCGCTCATCTCGACGCTTCATCTCTCGCCATTCGCACTCCCACACGACGACCAGCTTGTAACCTAACGCTTTCAAGTAAGCGCTTACTCTGGTCGTTCTGTCGCGTCTCTCCTCTCTCAGTGAAGCGCACTGATATCGGTGCGACGGTATGCACTCGTGAGCGTGGAACCAACACCCGTGAAACTGGAAAACCGTATTAGAGGCCGCGTGAAATCCGTCCACGCGAATTCTCCGACAGCCTACCGCCATCTCGCCGCCGTTCAGAGCGTGGCGCAGTTTCACGTCGCGGTCGTGCTCTACGAAGCGTAACCACTCCAAAGCGCTGTGAGAGTTTCTTTGCCTGATTTCGGGCTTGAACTCGGTCTCGGGCCGTCTCACCGCGTAATAGCCCGTGCAGTGCGCTTCGCTCATGCAGCGCAAGTACAGAGAGTTAGCGTCTAGTCCTAGGATGTGTTGGCACGGTCTCGCTTCTTCGCCGTACTTGTGCTCCCTTATCCGCGTGGTGCCCTTCTCGTGAAATCTATGGAAGATGATGGAAGGACCGCCGACTAGATTCTCTTTGATCAGAGCGTGGAGGACGGCGTCGAACTGGGGAAACGTTGTGAACGCGTCTTCTAGGTTTTGGAAGAGGAAGCGTAAAGTCAAACCGGCGAGAGAAACTCCGTCTTTCAACATGTCGATGCCGCGATCTTGGAAAAATTTAGCGTGATTTTTCAGAGCTTCTATGAAAGGTTTCACGTCTTTGTTGTTGTAGTGGATCAAGTAGTCTTCCATAGTTTGCATCTTCTCGTCGGACCAAACTTTCTGACATGCGGCGTAGTCGGATTCGGACATTTTGACGCCCGTCAGCTCGCTGTCGAAAGCCGATCTCGGCGGCAGCGTTCTGTTTGCCAGTTTCCTGGTAGACGTCATCCATTCGTAAGGAAAGTGACCTTTCTCTTCGTTCCTGGTGAAAGCTCGCAAATAGGTCGCGTAGTTGTAACCGGGTGCCAAATAGTTGACTACGTCCAAGAAAACCGTGTGCTGTGTGTAAACCGCCAAGTATTGATTGCTTCTCTTTATGACGCTGAATTCTTGGTTTCTTCGGTCTCCGGAGGCGAAGAACGAGTGAAGGCGTATTTTGATCAGGTTCAAGTCGTAACGCCCCGAGTTGAAGCCCACCACTGGAGCTTGACGGATGTATCTCAGAAGACGCTTCTTCAGTTGAACTAACGGGTGTCTGGTCTGAGCCGCAGCGAAGCCGCCTGGAGAAGGGGTGGTGAACGTCGCCTCCTCCAGCAGGAGAGCTTCACCTATCGCCGCATCTAACTTCGCTAACGTCGGTCGGTAAAGTTCTAGCACAGCTTCCCCGATCGCTTTGGCGTTCTCGTTTATGTGATTTAAAACTCGGTCCAACAAGGGGTCGGAATCTGCGTCGGACGCTCTGACGAAGCAGACGGGCCCCTCCCACCCCGGAAAGTCGGATGCGACGCTAGCCGACAAAGGGACGTGATCCCACAGCAGGGACACGTGCTCCGTCGACGGTTCTTTGCACGGTCTGAAGAAAGCCTCGAAATCGAAGGCGATCTTGTAAGGGTAGATTCCGGAATGTCCGTCGGGGGGAAAAATGGAGAAGTCTGCTAGCGCTTCGAAAATCGTTCTCGAATTTTGGTAGATGCCACCTACGTAGCGCAACTTGACTTGTCGGCAAGAGGAAAGCTGGTTCCTGTGTCTCTTCAGCAAGAACTCGGTGGTGAACGCCGCCTTACACTTGCAACATTCGTATATGCCCGCGTACGCGTTGAAGTCCGTGACGAGAGAGACGTGCAAACCGCCTTTCGCCGTCAGGTGTAGGTTGACTTTACCTCGGGCGGCCACAGTTCTGGAAGGCGGTCTGATCAGAGTAACGCGTCTTCTCAACTTCCGCCCCGGCACTTGACGCGACGCGGTGTAAACCGCTATTTGTACGTCAAACAAGTTCTCTAACGCGGGTAAGTCGCGGATGTTCAGACCCGGAAAGGATTCAGGTGTGGCAGCGGGACAGAACTGACGTAACAAATCTGAAGCGCGCTTGCTGGTGTTGTATAAGTGAAAGGAAATGCAGCGGAAGATGCAGAGGTTGTCCTTGTTGGGAAAATCTAACACGCCGCTTCTCTTTCCAACTCGACCGGCCTGAGTGATCCTACCGCCTATGGGGAATTCCCCCGGTCCCATGTAAACGCAGATGTTCAAATTGGTAGGAAAAAGAACGTGCCACTTGGTGTCAGCGTCGCAAAGTTTCCGTACCTCCTCGCAAGCGACGGTGTTTTGCATCTTTGAGAGGAGCTCTTCCAAAGTTTCTGAATTAGTTACAGTAGGGAGCGGTTGTATGAGAGTTGCGTTGTTCTGGGAGGCGTGGAAGTAGCGCAGTTTGCTCTTGTCTTCTCTGTGTTGTAACAGTAAGCCTACCGAGAAACCCACTTTGTATCTGAATCTTTGTGTCAAGTGAATGCGACGCATAGTATCTACAGCGTCACTCAACTCGCCGGTTGGTAGCCTGAAGTTTGTTACACTCACGCGAGTCCCGTGCATCCTGACGCCCGTTTGTATCGCAGGCCAATTCGCCGTGAACGTTTCCTCCCCGTTCGGTACAGCACATATGCGCGGAGGGACGGTCACCCCGTCCAGAGATTCGCGTCGACAAGCGCTCTTTCGGCAATCCCCTTCGCCGCATAGAGGGCAAAACTTAGCTACTACTCTACAATTTTCTACGTGTCTCTCGTGGTTGTACGCTCTTTTAAACATTTTGAAACACTTTTCGCATACGTACTGTGTCATGTTTTTTTTCACTCGGTTACCAACTACTTAGCCGTCTAACTATCTATCTATCTATCTAGCCATCTATCAATCTGTCGTCTATGTAACTATCTTTTCTGTCTGCTGTCTGTGTATCCGTCTGTCTGTCTGTCTGTCTGTCTGTCTCATACAGCGTACGTCAAACGCTGTGTGTGTGTGTGTGCGCGCGTGAGCGTTGAGCGTCTCTCATTCCGAATCTATGCCGAGATATTTCAGAATGATCTCTGTTTTGTCATCCAACTCTTTGAGCGCTCTGGCGGACAGCGTCACCCCCTGCTGTGTGGGTTTTTTGTCAGGACCTTCGTACTTGCGCACGTGGACGAGGTTCTTACCGCTGTAGTAGCTCACAGCTGCGTACACTTCGCCCGCCTCATCCAGCACTGCGAACCAGGGGGTGTGATTAGGTTTTCCTTGCGCGGCCGCTGTGTCGCGTATGCGCACTACTGCGCGGATATCGGCGATGCGTGCTATGAGCTCGCGCAGCGCGTCGGCCGTGAAGTGCACTCGCTTGCTTCTGGTCAGAGACGCCTCTTTCACCTGGCCGTCTTTTGTGTAGCGCGGCCTCCTAGACAGTCTAGCCACGTCCTCCCAGATCTCCAGCGTCAAAGCTCCGTCTAAGCAGAACTCTAACCCGAGTGTTTTCTCTGCTTCTTCTCGTCCATCTCCTTCTTTTTCTTGTATTTTTCTCTTCTTAGTGGGCCTTGTTGTTCTGGAACTCACCTTAGAACGTTTCACACCCGCAGGATGAGTAACACCATCAGCGTGAGCTGAATCAGCAGCAGAACCGATAGCAGGAGCAGCGTCAGCGCTGGTGGTATCGGAGGTCTCGTTGTTGGAACAGCGCAGCCACACGCCGTCCGTGCTGTGTGTAGCGGTAGAAGATGAAGCGCCGCCGCCGCCCTCGTAAGGTGGCGGTGAGGGCAGTCGCCACGGACCGGACGGGGGGGCGCTAGCAGTGGAGGAAGTGAGGTCGAAAGGTCGAAGAGGGAAGCCGAAAAACGTACCGCTCACCCCTTGCCCTTCGGGTTCTTCGTACGCCTCGTCGTCAGCGTCGTTCTCTGTCTCACCCTGTTGCTGCTCCTCCTCCTCCTCTTCTTCTCGGTTCAGGGGCTGAGTGTCCGAATAGCTGTAACTCTCAGCGCGAGCGGCGTCGAGGGCGTCCGTCGATGTAGTGGTGGAGGAGAGGGGCTGTGCAACGTGCGGCAGGTCATCAAAGTCATCAACAGTAGTGGGGAGGTAAAAACCCGGTTGCCAGTACTGCGCTGTGCCAGGAGCGTTGTCGTCAGTAGTAGTAGCAGTAGCAGCAAGTGCAGCAGAAGCAGCCGCAGCAGGCGCAGCCGCAGCAGACGCAACAGTAGCAGGCGCAGCAGCAGCCTCAGCAGGCGCAGCCGTAGCAAGCGCAGCAGTAGCAGGCGCAGCAGCAGCAGCAGCAGCAGCAGCAGCGGCAGGCGGGACGGCGGTAGCAGCGGCAGCGCGCTTAGCAGCAACGTGTACCGTCGCGAGTGTAACAACGTCGCTAGCACGACGACTGCTACCAGTAGTACTACTAGTACTACTACCACTACTACTACTACTGCTACTACTAGTGCTACTGCTACTACTACTACTACTACTACTACTGCCGCGAGCGCTCGCTACAGCAGGAGGGTGATAAGACCAACCGGCTGCGGCGGTAGTCTCATGTTCAGTAGCAAGAGCAGGCACTGACGCTAAACGAACGCTGTTCCGCGTAGTCTTCTTGTTCTTGAACGCCGCTAGCTGTTGTCTTTTGCTCATGGTGGTGACTGTAGAGAGCAGCAAAAAAGAATGAGTGAGTGAATGGAGGTTTCCAAGCCCCTTATATACGCCTTCTCGCTTCTAGAGCTAAGCTACTTACCGACCCTGTTCAGCTGCCGCCGGCTGGCCGGCGGCCATTCACAAAGAGAAACAAAAAGACATAAAGCATGACGTTTTCAGCTGGATCCCTTTCCCCCCCCCCTCTTTTGAGAGATCGACTGTGATGATGAGCTAAGCCGCTTACCACCCTGTTCAGCAATTCAACGCGCATTAGCTGTATAAAGGGTTAAGCGGTTGCTGCCTGCCGTCGACTGACCGGCGGCGGCCATTCACAAAGACATAAGGTATGACGTTTTCAGCTGGATCCCTTTTTGAGGGATCCACTGTGGTGAGCTAAGCCGCTTACCACCCTGTTCAGCCATTCAGCGCGCGTTAGCTGTATAAAGGATTAACGGTAACGGTGATGAGCTTACAGTGTGTATACAAAAAAAAACTGCCGTCGACTGACCGGCGGCGGCCATTCACAAAGACATAAGGTATGACGTTTTCAGCTGGATCCCTTTTTGAGGGATCCACTGTGGTGAGCTAAGCCGCTTACCACCCTGTTCAGCCATTCAGCGCGCGTTAGCTGTATAAAGGATTAACGGTAACGGTGATGAGCTTACAGTGTGTATACAAAAAAAAACTACAGGAGGCGTGTGGCGTGAAGCAGGACCCCCCTAAGACGAACGTGTCTGTCTGTGAGTAGAGGCGTGTGCATGTGGTGAGCGACTTAAGTGTAAGACAAAAATCGCCACCTCCTGCCGTGGTGAGTAGACCGGGCCGGCCAGGCAGGCGGGCGGCCGGCTAGTTCAATAGGGAGGGGTGACAGCTGCCTAAGGCTGTGCATGAAAAAAAATCCGATTTTCACCTGACCTCTGACGTTTGTTACAATGAATGTCAGAGGGAGGGAGACGTCCTCGGGTAGGGGGTAGGAGGTATTAAGGCTATGAGTGAGGAAAAAACACCGTTTTCAGCTGGTCTCCACGGATAGCGATGCCACACCCCCTCGTCATCTAAGCTCTTAAGGAGCGGAGCGGCTGAAAAAGCGTCATGCGGACAGGGTGCTAGACAGCTGGAGCGCTGTTGGAAATGGGATTAAACTCCCTCTGTATAAAAAGCTCTCATTTCTGTTGGAAAAAAAACATATCACCTCTGACCCCAGTAACGGCTACTACCACCACCACCGCCACCACCACCACCGCCGCCACCGCCGCCGCCGCCGCCGCCGCCGCTGCCGCCGCCGCCAAGACGAGACGAGACGAGATGGCTCAAGCTATTCCACTTTCAAGCTCGCCTTCACCGCCTGGTGCGCCTGAAAAAAAGTTAATGCGGCTTGACGACGTGAGACGCGGCGCGAGGCAGCAGACCGATGATGGGGAGACCCGACAGGTAGGACAGCGGCGGTTAGCCTATAGCGACGCCTTGCTTCGTCAACTAGGTAAAGAGTTGAGCGGCTGTTGGAGAGAGTTGGGCAGTAGCTTAAAAGTCAGCGCCGCCCGTATGGATGCTCTAGTAGAGCGCAGTGTCAAGACACCGGAGGAGCTGTGTACGGCGATGTTCCGAGTGTGGTGGGGTGAAACCCCGCATCGTCATAGATGGGGCGAGCTCGGTCGCGTCTTCACCCGCATAAGACGCATGGAACTGTTGGCTCAGTGGATGGCCCTTCTCCACAGACAGGGGTTGGATTTCGAAAACCCCGACTCGCGCGCGATGCACAAGCACTTGGGCACTCTCGGCAGACGTCTGGGTAGCAGGTGGAAAGAGGTGGGGGACCATTTAAAATTGTCGCCTGAGAGGTTAGATAAGATCGCTGAAGAATGCGAATACGGAGGAAGTCCCGCTGAGTGGGCCTTCCGAGTGTTGAAAATGTGGCAAGATGAAGCTGACGGCGCCGGCGGTACGCCTTTTGAACTCCTTCGAGTGTTGACTGAGGACATGGGAAAGTTTGGCCTCGGCATCGCGATATTACTTGACTTTATCAAGCAAGAAACAACGAGAACGACGGACATGTGAATTGTTGTGTTTTATTTTCATACGTCTTCTTTATTAGTAAGTAAAAAAAAAAATATCATAACAATTAAGACGCGCGATCTCTTAAAGTGTCACTTCCTCCAGTCGCAGCTGATCGCCTCATCGCAGCACGTGATAAACAAAAAAAAAACGAAGAGACACGCTTCTTCCTCTCGAGAGGAAGAAGCGTGTCTCTCGATTGAAATCTTTTTCTTTTCTTTTTTTCTTAAAAGAGACAAACGCCCCTTAGAGTGCTCCCCCACCCCCCTAGAGTGCCCCCCTCCCCCCTCCCCCCCTCCCCCCCACCACTCGCCCCATGCATCCTAAAAGCGCCCCCCTCCCCATGCATCTTAAAAGAGCCCCCCTCCCCCCCTCCCCTCCCCTCCCCCCCTTATACACTCTAAAGAACGCTTCTACCTAGTTCAATAAGTCACTTCCAGTCGCTCGTAAAACAATAAAAAATGAAAAAAAATGAAAAAAAAACTTATATCGTAGTGTTTTTTATTAGTTTACCGAAAAAAAATAAGAGACTCGCCTCCTCCTCCAAAAAAAAAAAGATATCACATTTTAAAGCCCGTGACCCCTTAAAGACGCTCATCTCTTCATTAAGTCGCGTGACGTCACTTCTTCTTCTTCTTCTTCTTCTTCTTCTTCTTCTTCTTCCGGTCACGTGATCAATCAGGTCACTTCCGGTCACGTGATCCTCAATGAGGTCACTTCCGGTTGGCCATTAGGTCATGTGACGTCACTTCCGGTCCCCTAAGTAGGTCAGTAGGTTACCCAGAATGCACCATCCCCTAAGTAGGTCACTTCCGGTCACCCAATGGAGGCCTCTGATTGGCTTCAGGGTTACCCAGAATGCACCGCTAATCCCCTAAGTAGGTCACTTCCGGTCACGTGACCAAATGGAGGCCTCTGATTGGCTAACTAGGTCACGTGACGTCACCACTAATCCCCTAAGTAGGTCACTTCCGGTCACGTGACCAAATGGAGGCCTCTGATTGGCTGCATGTCGATTGAGTAATAAACAGTACTTAACTATAGTCCCGTTCCGATACATACTATACTACTTGTCAGGCGCAGAATAGGAACGGGCCCAATTCCGGAATTGCCTAGGTACAATTCCGGAACTGCGCAGGGCAATTCCGGAATTGCTCCCTACTTACAATGAGCAGTTTCAGAATTCCTTGCTATTCTACACATACAACACTAGATATTATTTGTCAATGTTGTTTGAGTATGCTGTGCCACACCTTGGAGGTGTGAGAACATTCAGTAGAAGGTCCCCATAAATCCCACACCTCACTGTAGGTGTAAATAAGGTGTGGCAAAAATCCCTCTGGTGTGATAAAGCAATGTGAGTTCAGTTGCCTGTAAACCAACAAATAGCTAATTGATACTGTAAAGTGTCTTTGAAAATACTTTTTCTACCCTACCTTTCTGTTTGTGCAATGCAATACAAAAGAAAAGAAGGAAAGACCTTCATCTCCACTATGATTAGTGTGCTGGGTTGATCTTCAAGCTATCCTAACTTCAATAATTTTTAAAAAAGCGTATGACACGTATATCATAAAGGACTAGGGAAGGAAGAGAAAGGCCATGTACTTAAAGCGTCTGAGAGTGAAAAGATTTGACCTTCAAGTTGATTAGGGGAGGTTTCGAAATACACATTTCAAATTATTATCTGTCAGCTAGGTTGTGGGAAATTTTTGTTTAGGAGGTTAAACATTCTTAGTCTTTTCTTATTTGTTTTTTTTTTGGGGGGGAGGCCAAAAATAAGCTGCTAGGCTAATACTCCACTATACTGCCATAGCAAGACCGTTTTTGTTTATAACCTTACACATAAGGGCTTGTGACATTCTAGTCTACCTTTGCCCAATATCAATATAGTTTATACTTCTAGATTTTGTATACATGTATTTCATCAACGGCGCAAATCTGACAAATAATAGCATTTTGCATCAAAATGAACCATTGGGAGTTAAATGTGGATATTTCAAACAGATTTTCAGGCACTTATTTTGAGCGTATTGCAGTGGCTGTAAATATTTATCCGCAGCCGACTTGAATAAGATGTCTGCATAATCCATATACGGTAGGATTGATATTAAGTAAAACCATAATGACATTAAAAAAAATTTAGGTAGTCGCTTTACTGACAAAGTTTGTAGGTTGCACTGTTTTTAAGATTATCGATGCATTGCAGACATCAGCCCTTATTTTATCGCAAATTATTTGTCAGCTGAGGTCACGTCTAGAGACAGTATTAGTGATATCATTCTAGAGGAGCCCTCTGACGGGAAACTGTCCATTGTTGACTCCCCTCCTACCTGCATACATGCCCTCGGGGCAGTCCCTAAGCCTAATGTCAAATTCAGATTGATGATGTGTGCGTGTACCTCCACCAGAATCCATTCCTTGAGGTCACTGATTTGGCAGCAGCATATAGGTCTACCATGATTAGAGCTCACAACTGTCAATTTCAAGGTTTAAAGTGGTGCATAGACGGGAAAGACAAGTCTATTCTTTACAAGCTCCTGTAGTTTGGGGCAAAAGCTTCTGCTTTTATTTAACATGGACGGTGAATCAAACGGTGTCTTTTGTCTGTTTGGGTGTAAGCTCATTGTGATGAAACTATACTGGAGGACTAACAGTTAGTGCGGGTGTTTTCCGCCTGGTGCTAATGGTACATCCGCAGCCCTGGCTCGGGCAGATTTTCACGGCCACTGTCCCACACTCCTTCACTGTGGGGAGGCTCAAGGACCTGTCTTCTACACCAGTTTTACACAATTCATATCTACTGAATATTCTAATGTCTTATATCGCCAGGACCCCTAAATGTGCATTATACAAGATTAATATGATTTTATGATAATGTGAATAGTCTTGTCTACCTCAGTGGTCATTGATTTCAGAGCATGGCATGTGTCCTTTATCATCAACGTTATTCCTATGCCTATACTAGGCACTGACCTATCTGCTGTGCGCGGGTCTGCCGGCCGTAGGTGTGAAAACTGTGATAAAACTAAAACTGGGGTGTTTTCAGCTCTCATATGTTTGCTGGCCCATTCTGAAGCTGTTTACAGGAGGATTTGGACACTTAAGGTGTCATATTAACGGGCTTGGAGAGTTCTTTCCAATGCATACTTTTCTTTAATGATTGGTTAAGGAAAATGAAACTTTGTCCTGCAGTGACATTAAACCTTGTTTTGTGAAGCATTTTATGGTATGAAAACTACATAGCACATGAGTTTTAATGATTTGCACATATTCTATGGATAAATATGGTCTAGAAAATGTTCAGGTTTGCTATATTAGACAGGCAGCAGTATGTTAATTAGACCTCACAAAAATCATGAGAAATGAGCCCTGGGAGGGGATTAGCTCTCACAGCCTTCACACCTCCCACCTACTGCTTTGGCCCACCAGCCCACCACTCAAGGGGCCAGGGTTATATTGGTACCTAATAGATTCCATTTAATACATGTAGTACCTATAGGATTCTATTGGTACCTATATGATTTTATTGGTACCTATATGATTCTATTGGTACTTCTATGATTCTATTGGTACCTAATAGACTTTCTAGGATTACCTGTAGGATTCTATAAGTACCCAATGGATTCTATTGGTACCTAATGAAGGGCTGCCAACTAGTAGGCTTTCGGCATATTAATACACTAATCATAATAAAACAAATATCTAATAATTGTTTCCACCTTCGAATTCTTTTTGCCCCCCCCCCAGGCAGGTTGAAGTTGAGGACGGTCAACCCCTTTGATCTATAGTAACGTGCGGGCTTTTTCACTAAAAGGGGTCCGAATTTTTTTGGTCCCCCCCTTCAAGGGTTCCAAATTCTTTTGGTCCCCCCCCCCAATCCACCAACCCCCCTGTTGTTAAAAAGTGACCACTCCCTTACCCTCAAATTTAAAAAAAATATTAATATTTTGTTAATATCATGATCATAGTAATTTTCAAAGTCATTGCAGCTACTGTAAACGATTTTCTTGAATTTTCTTGAATTTTCTAAAATGGACAATTTTTCGTGTATTTAAATTCGCAATTTTTGAAATATTTTATTAGTATGACTATACTGGATAAATATTCACGCTGTACATATTTTCGCGGATTTCTCATTTCCGCGAAAATCAAAAAAAAAAAAGTCCAGCGCAAACATTTCTACGTTTACAATATGCCTAGATATCCCATAACAAAACAAAATGCAATTTCTCCGTATATCAAAATAATAACCCTTTTTTTAATAATTTTTTTTACAAAAATGACCTTTGACCTTTTCTTGACCTTGACCATGACCAATGTCATCACAAGCTTCATCTTATTTTGATGGCCTTCAAAAATCAGTTTTTTTTCAAGTTACTAACTTCAAAAACCACTAAAGTACCTGGTGGTCATCTAATTGAGTCAAGCACTATGTAGATATTACCTGGTGACCTTGACCTTCATACATCCCTCTTGTCCAAGGTCATGTATGAATGTCAAAGGAACATTCCCATGTCCCCAGTAAGTATATCTCATAATATGGAAAAAAAAAGATTTCTACATATTTCAAGATAATTACCTTGTTTTTACAACTTTGACCTTTGACCTTGATATGACCTTGACCTTGATCAAGGTCACCATATACTGCATCGTATTCAAATTTCAATGACCTTCAAACTACTTTTTATTTTAAGTTGCTAACTTCAATATCTATGAAGAGGGAGTCATTTAAGTAATTCAGGCATATGTTGACCCCAGCTTAGTCGATCACAAAACTGAGATCCCAATCAAACTCTTAAGTACTGTTAATTGTGGCAGAAAAATGGGGTCAATTCCGGATCTTTAACTGGTCATAAGTCCACTTCAGATTGACATAAAGACTTCATTTTAAAAGCAAAATCGCTTATTTTCTTAAGCTCTATCCAGATCTAAATAGATAGAAAGCATAGGACCAAGTCTTAAGATATATGTAAGTGCCTACCTATACACGTAACTATATATCCAATACACATTTGCTAACTTTCTGAAGCCATTCCTGTACATTTGTTTCTGATAAAATTGTATACAGTGCAGTCATGTAGGCCTACAACAGTGCATTCTCTGTGGGGGTCGACACTACAGACTGAGTGGCCGAAGGGTCACTGATAGATTAGTTACACATTTGAAGTGTATTCAAAAGCAGAAGCTAGCCCCTAGAGTTCACGCCTATAATGTGGGTGTGTACATGTATAATGATAGGCGTTCACCTCTATTAACATATATGCAAACATGTATCATGTATGTGTCACATGCAGGGGACACATGCTGTTCACTACTTCAAAGGCTATAGACTGCACCTCGCCACACCTCCCTCCCACCCGAGTCTAAGAGAAAGCTGTGATAACTACAATATCACCCGTATATAATCCACCCCACCTATAAGTTTGTTTGTGGCACTTGCTGCTCAATACTAATTCACTTGTCCTCTTTGCAGACTTAACATTAAACCTCATTAGGGTTGCAAAGGATGAATACCATCATTTTGAAAAGATGATAAATGAAGATGAAAAATGGTCTCTGGCCCAGCCCAAACCCCTACCTGATGACTCCTACCGTAATGGCTCATTACTAACCACTCTTGCTGTTTACCCCCTTCAGTCTACCTATACTCTATTACCTACCGATTACCCATGTGTCCATCCTTTAATCTTTCTCCCATACCATGTACCATCTACCGTAATACACTACTTTCACAAACTCGCCATTTTGTTTTTTTTAATAGGAAAATCGTGCACCTTTACCACTTAGAGACACAACCAAAACGAGGCCACTGCTCTAGAAAGCGAAAATGGCTACACTTTAGTACTGCCAGCGCAGTGTCTGGACCCTAAACAAATAATCTATGGCTCCCCGACCCTAATCTGACCATGGGGAAGGTAGATTTATGTTAGTTCTTGACATTATCAGGTGATTTTAGCTGCTTTGTCCTGGCTAATACAAGATTTTGAGCTCCGAAATTGACATGGGCGATAATCGGGGGCGCTATGCATCGGCAGAAGTTGTTTTCTCTCAAAATATAAAGTTCCTCTAGCAACTGACAGTAAATATTGAGCTAAACCATCAATATGCCTTAATATTCAGCAAATATCTCACTGATATTGTAGCCCAATCGTAGATACAGTCAGTTGGTTTCCTGTTTGTTTCAAAGGTCGCAGCAGTAGTCTCGGGTAGGGCAGTAGTATAGTATGTATCGGAACGGGACTATAGTTAACTACTGTTTATTACTCAATCGATATGCAGCCAATCAGAGGCCGCCATTTGGTCACGTGACCCGTTGCCATGGTAACGTGACCTACTTAGGGCTCTCAGCCAATCAGAAGCCAGCATTCTGGGTGACCTACTGACCTACTTAGAAGCTCTCAGCCAATCAGAGGCCGGCATTCTGGTAACCATGGTAACGTGACCTACTTACGTCACGTGACCTACTTAGGCTCAGCCAATCAGAAGCCGGCATTCTGGTAACTAGGGTAACGTGACCTACTTAGGGTTTGTTTGTAAACAACACCACGTGGCTCTCTTGTTTGTAAACAACACCACGTGACACGTGACTGTTTGTAAACAAACAAACAAAAAAAAGTTATGTAACTTATATATAGAAATAAAAACACAACAAGATAATTTCTTTTCTTTTCATTTTATTCTTTATTTTCATTTCAATCAAAAAAAACACACAAGTTTATGCTTTTTTAGCTTGCTTCTTCGATTTGCAGCAACCCAACAGGCCGCAAAGTCTCACGCCGCCGTCACTCGCACCACCACACCCCGGACGACTTCTCTCCAATAGACATTGCACGACTTTGGATAAATCCAACACCATTTCGGCAAGGCAGAGAATCTTTGCCTCCATGAAACGGCCGCCATCGCAACAACCCGTCACAACAGCATCATCGATAGCTTCTGACTCACGGCCCGGTCGCTCAGCTTTGGGATTTTGCTCATGCGCATGACGCACTTCTTGGGGTTTCTTGTTCGACATGCTTCAATTAGGAAATGAACGCAATGAGGTCCACAGGTGTCAGCAGAAGTGTCTTGTAGTTGAATGCGGTTTCTTTGCCACTTGAACGGAGCAGAGCGTTCCACGAAAGACAAGAACTCCGCACTCACCGGCGGTAAGCCGAAGGAATCAAAGTAGTACACTTCACCCGTGCTCGACACATAAAACGCCACCCAATGCTGACCTGGTAAATGTTGCGGATCTGTGTTGCTCACGAAACAAGTGTCTTTGATAGGGTGCTTCGGAATAGTGTCACAAGAGAAAACGCCCAGGAAACGATGTTTTGTGTGAACGTTTTCCTTCAACACTCTGCTTATTTCAAGCGTGTTCATACGATACGCCAAGTACCGCTGTCTTGTCTTCAGTTCATGTGGTAGTCGGTGATGGGGTGTCGATCTCGGGTCAGCTCGACGACGTTGTCGTACACCAAGTAGAGTAGCACCGTTGTTGTCGCTTGTAGCGCCGAGCGGAAACTGACTTCCACCCTCAGCTGACCCGCTCTTATAAGGTTCACGCGACACCTGTCGTGCGATCTGTCTGGGGTTAAGTCGAGGGGGAACACCGTGTAACCGTTCAGGAATTGATCGTATGAAATACCGCAGGAGCGCGCGCCCTCGTACATCCCCGTTTCCGTGTGTAGCGCCAAGTACTCTCTCACGGCCGCTTTGGTCTTAAAGTCGGGCACGTAGGCGTCGTTCGGCACTTTCTGATCGTTCACTATCACTTGAAGCGGGCTGATGTCGTAATGCTTCATCTCGAACGGGTTCTTGGTGTAGCTACCGTTGAAGGCGTCGTGGTCCAGGAAGCAAATCATCATCGACTTGGGAAGCTGGCCTGTGTTGGAGTGCGTGTAGCTGTGATCTCTGTTACCTTGAGGGATGGCGTACGTCGTCACCTCCACTCTGTTCACCGGGTAGTCGAAGGGCCCGTGTTCTATTACCGCTCTCTCGTGCGTTTTCGCTACAGCGTCCGCCACCAACACGCGTCGCACGTAGAGCTTTGCTTTGTAGATCTTCAAGCTGTAGCGTCCGTCAGCGGCGCACATCAGATAGAAAGAGGGCGCCGCCTGTTTCAGAGTGAGATTGATTTCTGTCTCTCCAACGATGAGCTTCGGTTGATGAGCCAGGTCAAAGTGCAGTCGCGCCATCAGCGAAAAGCGCTTGTTGGAGATTAGCTTCTTGCGCGCTTTGTACCCCGCATTCGCGTAAGTCAACGCGTCAAACTGACCGGGCATATCTTCATGCCACCCCTGGGCGCTCATGACGCCGTCCTTCACGTCTTTGTTGTAGTTGAGTAACCCTTCCAAGTAAGCTCGGTAAGGGTAGGTCTCGGTGTTGCCAGACACTTTGAAACCGCCGATGGAGACTTGGACGTCTTTGAAGAGCGAGTGAGCCAAGTTGTTCACCGGAGCTACCGCGTCGGTGTCCTTGATCGCCGCTCCGTTCGCTTTCAGCACTTGACATTCCAGATGAAGGTAATTCTCGTTCAGGTCTGTGTACTCTTGCGACTTGTTGATGGTGAAATTTATGTTACCTCCATCCTCTAAAGAGTTTTTTGTTTCTATCCCCAGGAAAGACGACTTTAAGATAGTAGTCTGAGTTGGCGCTACGGTGTGCAGGTCGAGCTCAGAGAGCGCGCACTCGTTACTGCTCTCGTGTACGTAAGCCATTGTGTTCTCTCTTCACGCGGCCGACAGACTGACGCCGGCCGCCTCCAGTCTTTTTATTTATACCTGAACGCCTAGGCGCTTACCGGTCGAATACATCCCCTCTACGTCTCTTGCAAGAGCCACCGCCCGTCTGAGGAGAATGCCGGCGACGTTTCGACCCTTTCTTAGACGCGACAGTCGTCTTTCCTCCCGAGAACGCCGTACTCGCCAGTCTCTTCAGAGCGCCTGCGCCTCGGTCTTCTACGCTGCTCTTTAAAGTCCGACCCGCCAGCACATCTTTAGCTACGCCCACACCGGCGCGGAGCAGCGGTTTTCCCACCGACTTCAATAGCGGGGTAGCCGAGCGCATCAGACCTAACAGAGCGCCGCCCAAACCGTGCCCGCTCTGGAAAGAGCGCCCGCTGTACACGTTGATGCCGTTGCCCAGCTGCGCGTTGTAGTAATCGCTGTACCCTCTGCCGACGGTGCGCCTGGGTGGAAAGTATGGAACGCGTTGACGCATCATTTTTCTCTCTTTCAGCGCTCAATAGGTCTCAGATGAAGTGTCACGGTCACCTCGCCTCTACCGAATGGGATGGAATGACCGGATCGGTCTCTTAAATAGATGCCGACCTCGGTAAACCTCTTGGATTTCAAGGGGAAATAATCCAAATGGGGAAAACTGATAGCTTGCACGCCACCTCGACGCTTTCCGCCTCTGTCCACCGCGACGCAGCGCAACAGCGGCACTTGCATGTCGCCCACACATCTCTCCTGGATCATGTCGGTGTATATGTACACAGAGTGCACGTCCCCGTAAACATCCATCGAGTAGGCGCCGGTAGTCGGCGACGCGAAACACGTCTTCTCTCCGAAGCCTAGAACGCATGCGAGATGCTGAGTCAGCAGGACAGCACAGTGTCTCGGCGGTTTGATGGTGACGCGTTTCGTGTTGGCGTCGTACGATAAGATCCGCATCGGTTTGAGCAAGAAGCTGGCGCCCTCTAGTCTGTCATCTCGCAACGTCTCACTCAAGCGCTCGATTAGGGTGTGGTTGCTTCCGGTGAAAATAGGAGGTATCTGGAATATGTTTGGCATGAAACAGCGCACTCCCATGTCTTTCTCCATCTCTTCGATCATCTGTCTTGCTTGATCGCTGATCGCCTTCTTCTTCACCGCCGGGGACAAGAACTGCTTGTATACGGCATTCGCCTGTCTCAAGTCGACCTCTCTCTTGAACCTTTTTGTTTCCGGTTTCAATCGCTGCTCTTCCGACGTGTCTGATATCTCTTCCACCGTTACATAGCTCGCTTCCTTCCAGCTCAGCGGGTATTTTGAGCTGAACGTTAGCTTGCTCAGACCGTTCGCGTTTTTCATTCCCCTCCAGTCTACCTGCGGTTTTCTTCCTTCGGCGAATTTAGTGTCTTTTAAAACCTTGATCGCCTCCTCTAGCGAACCATTGGTGCGCAGAGGAACAATGATGATCAAGTCGTCGTCGTGCACATTAGTCCATTCTGTAGGGAGGATGATCTCAGTCAGAGCCGCTTCGTACGCTTCGGGCAGAAGGAGCGGCGAGTCGAAGTGAGTTCGGAAAGACGTCAAGCTGTTGTCAGGATAATACTCCATAGAGCTGTTGCTAGGTAGAGTGATGTTCATTTTTTTTTTTTTTTTTTTTCTACGTTATTTTTTTGACGGGGATCCACTCGTTGAACTTGTCGTCGTAACCTAACCAACGTACGAAAGCTAACTCTTTACCGTCGACGGTCTTGCGGCGCAACACCTCGTCTATCAGGTAGTTGTTGTCGTAACGACTCTTGTACACCTTCTGAACCTCTTCCGGGTAGAAGACGCCTTTTATCTCCTCGCCCTTGTCCTCTTTCAGCTCGAACCCTCTGCTTCCCAACGTCTTAGCAACGTCGACCACTTCCTCGCGCCAGTTTCCCCCGTACCCTTTGTCGAAGGCGCCTTTAGTTCTCAACATCCTCACTCTGTCACCCGGAGCGATGACGTCGACGGCGGACGTCTTTGTTTTTTTCTTCTTTTTCCATATTTCGTCGATTTGTTTGTTAGTTGGGAGATCTTGTCGGTAGAAAACTGTTTCGCTGTTTTCCGAGCTGACTTGAGCCGGCGCCATTTTCAACGTCTTGTGGTGAGTGCGATTGTAAGAAGACACTACATGGTGCAGTACGTCTACGTAGCGATACGTGCGCTTGTGTGTGAAATAACGCCACAGCTTCTCCTTCAGACTGCGGTTCAAGCGCTCCACTAGACTAGCTTTGATGTCGTCGTTCTCGCCAGTGAAGAACTCTATGCCCTCGCTCTTCAAGTGATCTTGAAAGATCTTGTTCAAAAACTCTTTCCCCTTGTCTGTCTGAACAGTGCGCGGTCGTCTCTCGCCAGTGCCTGTCATCTCTCGGAAGGCCTCGGTGACATCAGCGCCGCTCTTGGATTTAATGGGAACGGCCCACGCGTACCTAGAGAAAACGTCGATCGCCGTCACCACGTACCGGAAGCGGTCGTTGTGAGACGCCAAAGCCTGCATGTCCATCAGATCTATCTGCCACTGCTGATCGATTGCGCCGGTTATAGTCTTGTTCCTTGCGAATTTTCTCCGAATGGGTTTATGTTTAGTGTAGGCGTCCAGCGACACTAAAGCATCTCGGATGACGGCCGGGTTTAGGTGGCGAAAATGATGTTTCTGGAGTTTAGTCACGCTAGTGAAACTGGAGGGCGCTTTGACGTCGGTATATATAGCTACTACGCGCTTCTTTTCTTTTTCCTTCTTGGTCAGTCTCTTCACTGGTTTGCCCATGGTGGGCCTGTTGAGGGCGTGAACGACGACCTCGCCGCTAGGCGGTTGCGCCCTTTCCTTTTCTTACTCGCCACGCTCCTATAGGAAGTCGGAGTTTGGAAAAGTTCACTGTCCTCGTCGTCGTCAGAGGATCGATCGTCCACCTGGAGAGAAGAGTCTGCTGCTGCTACTGCTGCTGCTGCTGCTTCTCCTTCTTCCGAGTGGAAGCTCGGTCGTTTCCGACCTCTGTCAGCGAGCCGTGTGTCTAAGCTTTGCCAGGTCCGCTCGCTTTATACAGATGGTTTCCGATCAAGGAGTCTGCGGGAACTGCTTCGCGCAGCGCTTTCGTGAACGGAGAGTAGCCCGCCGGTCTGGGCGCCGTCTTCCTGAACCTGGCGGCGTCGTTCAGTAAGTCCACTATGTTGATGCGATGCTCAGGTGGTATTCTCCGACCCGACATCTCGCGCACCGCACCGTCCTCGTTCCACTTGATCACACCGGATTTCTCCAATTGTTTGTACAGCGCCACGGTCCGGGTGCGATTCCTCTTGGGAACTTGGTTCACCAACCGCTCAAGTAGGGACGCGCTGGCTTCTTCAGCAGACTGACGGAGGTGAGCCGGGGGCAAAGAAGAGTAGGACGAAGAGATGTTGCTGTTGTGGGGATTCGCGAGAAAAAATTGCAATCTATTCAACAACCTTCGGTATTTCAACATTTTCTCGCGCGATTCCAAAGTGGGATCGTTCAACACTAAGTCCAAGTCCCTGTAGATAAACTGTAGCACCTGGTGCGAGGCCGCGTCGGGATGAAGGGACTGTTCTGCCTGCTTGTGGTAATAGGCCATGTCGGCAGGTAGGCGGGCGGCGGTGGCAGGAGCGGAACTCTCGTTCTTTTCAGTGCGCTCATCAGGAAGAGGAGGAAGGTTTGGAGCAGTATGAGTACTAGCAGCAGCGACTGCAGTAGTAGCAGCGCTAGTAGTAGCAGCAGCGGGCACATGATGAAGTAGACCTGCTCGTGATGATTTGTAGAGCGTCTCAGGATCCACGAGCGCTAAGCGTTTGTAGTGTTGTTGCTGCTCTGAGTCCGTCATGGGGACGACGGTGGCAATGACGCTGGCGGTGGCGGTAGTGGTGGTGGTACTGTCGGCGAGTAGGTGTCGAATGAGGTGTCTCATATACGGAGAATGCTCTTTATAAGCGGTAAGGCCATCCCTATGAGAGCCGGAATGAGGAAACCTCCCTATTGTACCAACACGCGTCTCTTTTTTTTGATGGGCGTAGATTTTTTGCCGACCTCCCTCAACACGTCAGCCGATTCTCGAAGCTTGTCCAGTTGTTTGTCGCTGAGCGGGATGTTCCCTACCAGTAAATTGTGACAGATCTCACTCAACGCTGCGATCAGATCGTCGCTTCCAGAGTCTATTAGATGCGAGCAGTCCTTTGGCGAGCACTTAGCTAAGTGCTTGAGAGTACCAAAGTGTCTTTCGAGTAGATGAGAAGACATTTTTGCTACTGCTTTCTCTTGTTCTTTTTTTTGTCTAGCGGTACGAACACTAGCTGAGAGTGTATGGACGTCACAGAGGAGCGTATTCTCAGATCGTCAGGTGTTGACTGCTTGAAGTCCAGAAGGAGGTATGAGTGAGGTCGCTTGAGTTCATGGGTAAATATACTAGAGAGGGCCGCCGCGTTGGAGGGAAACACCTGGCGAGACAGACTAGCTATTTGCCCCATGTCGCGCGGGTTCTTGAAAACGATCATGTAGTGAGCGTTCAGACTCATAGTTCGAAAGTCGGGTGATTTCTGGAATAGGTTCTGAGTGATGTATATGACGCTCACGTTCCAGTGATGCGAGTATTTAGTAAAGATGTCGGCTACCACTTGCTGATTGGAACTGCTCAACAGATCGTCCAATATCAGTAGAGTGTGTGGTCGTAAGGCGTCTTCTGCTACTTCCACTTCTCCCGCTATAGTCTCTTTGCTAGGAAGACCTTCTCTGAATTCCACACCGTACTGATTTTGCATTTTTTCAAAAAGAGGTTGCCACTCGCCGTAATGGTAAAAAGTCTTTTCCACCGGCGGCATGACCAAATTGTTCACATCGCTCAGAAATTGATCCACCAAGCGCGATTTTCCACAACCCGACGGACCACTAATGATACAACTAAAGGGTCCTTGTAGTCGAGCGTCGAAATGAATTTCTGTGAAAAGTTTGCTTCTACTGCTCGACATTTTTTTTTTTTTTTTTTTTTTTTTTTCAGCACGCGTGAGAGAGCGGTTGTGTGTCTGACTGTCTGCTGTGTTTCTCACTCGAACGGTCGGTAGTGAATGGTTGTGGAGAAAAGTCCGCCGACCTTTTTATTGATTCCGGCCGGTGTCACAGTAGCGGCGGCAGAAGTGTCTTTTTATTTCTTTTTATTTTTTGCGATAAAATTCTATTTTCACTCAATAGTCATAAATGTTTTGTATCAGACTCCAGAGGAGTCTGATACAAATATTTTTTTTTTTTTTAAAAAAGAAGAGGGAGAGGAGGAGGAGGAGGAGGAGGAGGAGGAGGAGGAGGAGGAGGAGGAGGAGGAGGAGGAGGAGGAGGAGGAGAGAAGCGCAGATTAATTTTTATTTTTATTTTTTTTCTTAGGCAAAGCTCGTCGCTTTGCCGCTTTCTTTTCTATTTCTGTGTTGTGACACGATCGTCTCGAAAAAGCAATAAGGCGTGTGAGCGCGGCGGTGACAAATACATATCGGAGCGTATGGTTTAAAATAGTGCGTCCCTATCTTCTTCCATTCGGCTGCGTTGCAATATGCGGGATAACAAGTGACGACGTCGAAACGTTTAGTTACCGTGTTCACGTCGGCCACAACGCGCGCCCACCGAGTGGGAGCTGCAGTCACTCCCAAGAATCCGATCGGCTTGTGGAATCGTTTCATAGCGCTTATTCTCACTTTATAAGAGGAGGCGGGGTGAGGAGAGTGGCGGCGCTCTTTCTTTTCATGAAACGCCCAACGAGTGGGGGCGCTGAGAGCGGCTATTATGCAACGGTAGAGTAAATACAGTTCTGAGAAGACGGCTCTCGGCCATGCCGCTACGTTTTCCTTTTCCGCTCTTGTATAACGACGCTTTCTTTGGCACGCGGCTTTGCTTTTCTCGAGAATTTTGTACGCTTCAAAAGAAGCGTGAACCTCAACTACGTGACGCTCTCTCTTTTGAGATAAAAAAATAGCCGGGCAGTTGAGGAGGAGGGCACTTTGTTCGCGCGACCGTCTTTTAGAAACTCGCGCCCTCTGCAGTGCCATATTTCTTTCCTCCGAAACAAAAAAGACTGAGTGAAAATAAAAAAAATTTAAAACAAAAAGCTCAAAGAAAAAAAATAAGCAATAAGCAGACTCAGCTCGAAATTCCCTGCCGGCGTGATGACGGTGACTGCAGGCGGTGGCGGCGGTCGGCTGGCCGGCGGTGGCGGTGTCGGCGGTGATGGTAGAAGGGCGTGTGGAAAGAGAGACGCATCTCAGTCTTTTATAGGAGCGGCGAGTCTGACATTTTCAGCTGTCGCATGCTGACCTGCTGCTATCATAAGAGAAACAAAAGCCCTAATCACACTTTTCAGCTGGATCCTTCCACCCCGCCAGACATGGATCCCGATGGGAAGGTGGTTTAAAATTAAATCCGTGTACCGACTGTCATACAATAGGGTAATTAGTTGAACGCGTGTTACCTGTATAAAGGATTAGCGGGTCATGGGCTCAGCGTGTGTATAGAAAAACAACTACAGGTAGCGTGAACAAAGCGACCCCCTCCCTTTCTGTCACTCTGTCTGTGACTAGAGTGTGCGCGTGTGGTAAGCGGCTTAAATCTAAAGAAAAACAAATCACCCTCTCCTGTCGTCAGCAGTCAGCCGGCCGGCGGCTGGAAAATGCGATTAAAGGGATGATGAGCCACGTAGTAAGCGACTTAAGGCTGATCTAAAGACCTGCCGTGAGGGGGCAGCTGGCCGGTGGCTTGAAAAAAGGGGGGAGTAAGGGTATATAAGGGGGAGTGAACTACCCTAGTAGCAAACACACTGTGGCCCCGGACGGGGCCAGACTGTGTTTGCAAGTCTGGCCCGGAGTGGGCTAACCGACGGGCTCCCGTCGGTTTAGGGCATTGGGCTTTGGTCTGGCCCCGTGCGGGCTGCCCATGTTGGGCGCAGATCGGGTTTTGGACGGGAAGCCCACTTTGGGCTCAGATCAGTTTTTGGACGGGCTTCCCACTTTGGGCCCAGATTGGTTTTTGGACGGGCTGAAACTGGGTTCAGATCGGTTTTTGGACGGGTTGAAAGCGGGCTTAGATCGTTTTTGGACGGGTTGAAAGCGGGCTAAGATCAGATAATTATGGGTTTTTAGAATCTATTCAATCATTCTCTAATGATTTCTTGTATTTGTTGAACCAGATATCCTAGGTCCTGCTAATCAACCCAAGGCATAATCATACTCTTCCTACCCAATAATGGAAGTATCAAGCAGGCCTATTATCATCAGGTTTGAGCCACATGCAGCATAGACAAGTGTCTATGGTGCACATTGGCCTTCAAAGCCATACTTCATATCTACATGGGGCACATGAGTCTTCTATTAAGATTGTAATGCCACAGAAATAGTGTTTACACTGGATAGCTGCTTAGAGAACCTCCTTTTCATCATTCAAATATATATTCTATCTTATTTCCAAACTGTGAGAACATCTATTTATTGTTTCCTATTCTACATCACTTTAACATTTTATTGTATTATTATATAATGTCAATTTCATCTGGCTTTGTTGGAAAACTCTAGAAATTGTATAGTAGTGACATCTGGTGTCAATCATCAGAACTATTAGACCAGTTGCCCTGTCCAAACCCAACCTCAGCCCTCATCGGCCCGGAGTGGGCTAACCGACGGGGGCCCGTTGGTTTAGGGCACTGGGTTTTGGTGTGGCCCCAAGTGGGCTGCCCGAATTGGGCTCATAACGGGTTTTGGACGGGTTTCCTGTCATCTGGCCAACATGAACCCAAAGCGGGTAGCCCTCTTTGAAACTGATCTGAGCCCAAATCGGGCAGCCCGCTTTGAAACTGATCTGAGCCCAAAATGGGCAGCCCGATCGGGGCCACACTTCAGCCCAGCCATCTGCCCAACTTGAAACCCAGCTCAGTTTTGCCCGACTTCAAACAGCCAATCCGAGCTAAAACCAAATTGGCCCCGTGCGGGCTTGCTACTAGGGTACTACCACCACCAGCACCGCGCCTCAATTTGCAGATCCTCATGATGGAAAGTTGCTACCGTGACATGAAGCGGAATGACGAAGCGGCGCGCGAATGTGAGGCTGATGCTGTAGCCTCTGCTACTGCTGCTGCTAGTGCTGCTCAGCGTGCTACTGCTGCATTTACTGCGGCTGTTAGTGACGCTGGTTGTGATGACGTTGTTGTTGTTGCCGCTGCGGCTGTGACTGCTGCTGTTGCTGCCGCCGATGCAGCTACTCATGCCACCGATGCCGACGCTGCTGCTGCTGATGCTGTTGCGGCTGCCGATGTCGCCGCTGATAACGCTGCTAGTGCCCGCTCTGCCGCCCTTGCTACTGTCGCTGCTGCTGTTGTTGCTAATGCTCACGCTACTGCTGCTGCTGCCGCTGCTGCTGCTGCTACCGCTGCTGCCGAGGCTGCTGCCGCTGCTGCCGATGCTGCTGCCGATGCTGCCGATGCTGCTGATGCTGCTGATGTTAGCAGTCGCGTCGACAAAGAATCGTCATTTGTTACTCTTAAAGCAGCTCCAGTTGAACGTGCGACGGGTAGTAGGGCTACCAACGCGACGGCCGGATGGTGCAAATGGTGTCGTCGCTTCTGCTCGTGCGCTTGCTTTTCTTCCGGTCCTACCTGCTGCTGCTACGGTATGATAGTGTTATAGTGTTTGAATGAGAACACGCGTAGTTACACATAGACGCTGTTACAGATGTGCTTTTTTTTTTTTTGAAAATATAATTTTAACATAACATGGAACTTGTTGTGTTTATTTTCTATATATAAGTTGTTTGTTTACAAACAGTCACGTGTCACGTGGTGTTGTTTACAAACAAGAGAGCCACGTGGTGTTGTTTACAAACAAAACCCTAAGTAGGTCACGTTACCCTAGTTACCAGAATGCCGGCTTCTGATTGGCTGAGCCTAAGTAGGTCACGTGACGTAAGTAGGTCACGTTACCATGGTTACCAGAATGCCAGCCTCTGATTGGCTGAGAGCTTCTAAGTAGGTCAGTAGGTCACCCAGAATGCTGGCTTCTGATTGGCTGAGAGCCCTAAGTAGGTCACGTTACCATGGCAACGGGTCACGTGACCCAATGGCGGCCTCTGATTGGCTGCATATCGATTGAGTAATAAACAGTAGTTAACTATAGTCCCGTTCCGATACATACTATACTACTTAGGGCCGTCATCGATACCCCCCAAACCGAAATACCGACATTATCAGAATCACGATTATCGCATCGAGATAATCGTTATATCGATACACTCTTACACCCCTGAATAGCTGAGTGAATTACCTTTTCAGAACTGAAAGAATTTTGTTGATATTCCAACTAGAACCGAATATATCATTCAAAAGGAATTGCAATCCCCACAATGAGCCTGACATAGACTAACATTTTATTTAAGAAAGGCTAAAAATTAATCCATTAACTACATAGACAAATGCCAACGCCCATTGATACTGTCTCTGTTGTATTTCACGAGTGGGGGCTGGTGCGGTATACCACGAAGCCGCGGGCTGAGTGGGATATGCCCCAGCCCCCACGAGTGAAATACATCAGAGATGGTATCAATGTAGTTGGCATTTGTGTTTATTTTTTATTTGAAGTCATTTGATGAAGAAAAAACTATATTTTCCTAGCCCATTGAATACGGCCACATTGTATTCGATGGGGGGCATTGAATACGGCCCTTCAGTGCTAAAGCATAGGAAATCTTGTATTCCGAAAAAATAAATATCAATCCCTGATCACAAAATATATGGCTCTTTGGATAAAACAAGACATATGAAATTTAGAATACCATCCTCCAAATTCACCTGCAGTAGAATATACCTTAATTGGGCTGATTTATTGCTTTGATTTACTGTATTTTGACATCGACAAGAATCGGAAAACCGAGTCCAAAAATCGTGATAATCGGAATCGACAAAAACGGGATGTCAATGACATCCCTAGCCTCGGGAGGACGCTGTGAAAATGGTAAAAGTTGAGTCAGCTTTTGCAACTTGTTCCCGGCGGGTCTAGCCTGACTACGGGTACTGTTTTGACGATAGCAGCGCCCCCACTGTGTGAAGGTGGTGTATGGCCCATTACTAACCACTCTTGCTGTTTACCCCCTTCAGTCTACCTATACTCTTTTACCTACTGATTACCCATGTGTTCATCCTTTAATCTTTCTCCCATACCATGTACCACATTATCCATGCTGTAATCTCTCATTACACGGTTTACATTGTTTTGTTCACCCACCAATACAATAAATGCATATTCAACAACCTACCAATGATGCCATACATGCTTCATTGTATATAGTATCCGTCAGTTTACTAATCCCTCATATCAAATACACATCGCCTTATCATTGATAGTGCATACTGTAAAACCTCGAGTAGAAGCCAGAGCTAGTACACAAGTCAGATCACCAGTGTAGCTTATAGTATCAGGACAAAGTCAGGATGTGGCTTATACATGAGTTACTACATGTATACATGTACTACAGCAGTAAAGTACACAGTGATAGCGACTAGGGATAGGGACCCGATATAAAAGCATGGAGGGATAATGTCAGGGTGAACAATTTGGTCAATCTAGTACAATAGTAAAAGGAAGTGTTTAAAATACAAACACCATGTATAGAGGTTAAACACTTTGTTAAACACTTTTTGCCCCACATTCTTGAACACTTTAATTTGGTCACTAGTGTTGAAGTGTTTAACATGTGTTTAACACCTAAAGACTTAAATGCTTAGTATTTGGCTGTTTCACTGGCAAGGGTTTAAATGTTAAATTTAACCATTCAGCTTGGTGTGGAGGGGCGGAGGCCTATATGTCTTTTGTCAGTCCCACAAGCCCCTGCCAGACACACAACCATGTGCACTGATAATAAAACCTGTAGTCAGTACTGACTATACCATCATATTTTGACCCCCGTAGTCAGATGATTACATGTTATATGTTAGGCACATGTTAGTCATAAATATAGTCAGGAGTGACTATTATGTGGATCACACAAATTGGTGATGTCACAGGAATGTGTGCACAGGAAACATTAAGGGTTCAAAATTCCAACAAAATATACCCTTTTAGGTTGGATATTCTAGGCCTAAAAAAATCCCTTTCAACCAAAATGGCCCAAAATGTTCCCCTATTGGCAGCCAAAGTCAATTTTGGGTTTGTGCCTCCTCTCATTGACTCATAACCCAGAGAATTAGAAAAACAGGATGTTCCCCAAGTTATGATGAATTACTATCTTTCATTCAGGTTTGTTTACATTTGAACCATGTGGTAAAGGGCCATTCTAGTCCTCCTTTGATAGTTTAAATCTTTAGGGTCTAAATATAAATATTGAACACAAAGATCAACATGTGTAAGTTGACCATGGGGTTACATTTCACTCGGTTTGCGGCCCAGTGAAATAAGGCCCTATTGTCAACATGTGAAATAACACACCAGGGTCCATGACTTGAGCATGTTTAACTTTGTCTATGTATTTACAGTATAGGCCTGTGTGTGTGCAACATCAATACCAATTTTTGATTCTATACAAAAAGAAAGAATGCTCTGTGTAGAGTATGTGTATGTAAATATAATGTGCATCTTTATAGTTGAATATGATGCACTCGCATATGTATATATACATGTATATATACACGTATATATACATGTATATATACATGTAAATATGCATATATATATATATATATATATATATATATATATATATACATATATAATATATGTATAATATCATGTAGAGAGTTGTACAAGTCTGACCATATTACTCCCTCTGAGGGAAGGCCCACATATAGCAGTGCACGGACACCTCAAAGGTACTTGACTCTTGACAACCATTCAGCTATCATGTTATCATACTACAGAGGGCAGCGAGTACATTTGTACCGGTACTGTATTGCGTCTGAATAATTGAATAGATTTGAACCTGAAAATTCTGAGAAAATTGTGCTTTACTTGTCTGGCATATCTTAGCAAGTCCCCTGACTGTGAAGACATTAGTACCTTTAGCACCTACAGGAGGAGGCCAGCTTTGTCCATTTGGTGTTATTATTATGGGCAATAAAACTTGAGGAAAGGAGAGGGGGATTTCATTAGCACTGCAATTAACTATGTTAGAGAAAGGGGCTCATGAGGTGAGAAGTTTGGTTTATTTGAAGCCTCAATTTATTTATGTTATGTATCTAAACATATTGGAATTCAAACATGTTGGAATTCTAAATATGTTAAGAAATCAAACACGTTTAGAAGAAAAAGACACATGTTTAGAAATATGAGACAAGAAAGTGCTTAGAAATATGTTTACTCCTAAACATGCGCGTAAACTATCTAAACACTGTTTCCAATTTAGCTTAAATTATGTGATGATTAATATGGTTATTTATCCCTCATATCACATAGCCCTCTATCTGCTTATGAATAGTGATAGTGTATACTGTAAAACTTTGTGTAGAAGCCGCAGCTAATACACATGTCAGGTCCCCAGTGCAGCTCATAGCATCAGGACAAAGTCAGGAGGCGGCTTATATACGAGTTTACATACATATACTACAACACTAAAGTCGCTATACTGAAAGCCCCTGTGTGGCTTATCAGAGATTCCCAAAGTCAAGGTATGGGTAGAACACAAGTTTGTGAAGTTTTATAGCATGTCATCCAGAGGACCTATACATTTGTCCACCTATCTTCCACCAGCACAGGCAGGGTGAAGATAGGAATATGCAAAATGAGACAGGCAGGTAGGGCCAAAAAAAAAAGGTTTGTTTCAGGTAACATGGGAGGGAAATGTAGGGTCGGTAGGTCGGATTTTTATATTTTTATATATATTTTTTTAACATGAATGTACTACCCAACTTTTTTGAACACCCCAAAATTGACCAAAAAGGGGTAAAAACATGAAAATTTCTTCAAAATTGCATAAAAAAACGTAGGGTCTGCCTTTTTTTGATAGGGTCAGTCGGTTGACCTGAAACAAACCTTTTTTTTTTTGGCCTAAGGGGAGAAATCAGTAGGGTTAGAGATATATATGGTGTGGGGTTGACATGAGAGGGGTAGGTTGGAGGAGATATATACAGGGTGATAGGAACCAGGTAGATAGACATGGCAGGGATAGTCAATGAAGGGTAGATACAGGAGATTCACACACCACCTCGCTGCTCCTCACATCAGCACTTTACCTCTCTACCCACCTTCTCCACAACCTGGCCAAACTCCAGTATTATCATCAAGTTTATGAGTGAACATTTATTCTGTTAATATAATTCATTACTTTGGTTATTTTGTTACACAGAGTAAACTCAAGTATCAGTATTCTGGACGTGGGACCCTTGATGGGGGAGGGGGGTCCCCATCTTACATGTCACTAAGGAAAAGCCCATCCCAGTGGGCACAGAACATTGAATCAACATTGATAAATGGTTGTCAATGTTGATTCAATGCTGATTCAACATTGATTCAACATTGTACTGAATTTTGTGCCCACTGGGATGTGACTAGTGTCACTAAGGGAGAATCTTTTGAAATCTTTAGAACTAAAATGGTGCATTCTGGTGAATTGGCTTTAAAGTTTGGGAGGACAGAACCATGATTTTCTTAAGGGAATTGCGGGCTGTATGGGGGGCGGAATGGGGGGTGGAATTGAATAATTTTTCTACATTCATCCTGAACACCGCAGGCTAGGGGGGTTCAGGGGCATGCCCCCAAGACAATCAAGACTTATTATGGCCCATACATTATTTTCCACTGCAAATATGCAATGAAAATGTGCAATCTGATGCACTCTGCATCTGCAATATTTTTCCTCCTGTGACTAAACCCCATGTCGCATGTCCGATTTAAGAAATGCCCCATGTCCCATGCGAATTAGATGGCCATGTCCCATGTCAATTTCAAGATAATTGCCATGTCACCATATCAAATTTAAAATATGGCCATGTCGCCATATCAAATTTAGGGGTCTAGGGCCATGGATGTGCAGGGCTGGGGGGGTGAGGGTGCATGCTCCTCCCACTCCTATCAACACTACTGGGCCACACGCTGCTGAGGTCTGCTGATGAGTACTCAGAAATATCAACGTTTATTTATATTTCATTCCATAGTCAATAAAGTCAGCCCGTCGGCCCCTCCCCCGCTGGATCCGCCAATGCATAATGTTGCAGGGATTGATTTTAAGATGAGGCAGAAATTAACAATTTAATATTTAATGTTGATATCAACATTATGGAATTAGGATTATTTATTTAACATTTCTCCACACTTGTCCATCCTTGTGTCCCCCCCACTCCCCTCACATCATCCCCACTCCCCTCATGTCACCCATACTCCCATATCAGCCCAACTCCCTTCATGTCGCCCCCACTCCCCTCATGTTGCCCCCACTCCCCTCATGTCACCCCCACTCCCCTCATGTTGCCCTCACTCCCCTCATGTCACCCATACTCCCCCATGTCACTCCAACTCCCTTCATGTCACCCTCAATCCTCTGATGTCGCCCCCACTCCCCTCATGTCAGCCCCCACTCCCCTCATGTCACCCTCACTCCCCTCATGTTGCCCGACTTCCCTTATGTTGTTGCACTCCCCTCTTGTCACCCCCACTCCCCTCATGTCAGCCCCCACTCCCCTCTTGTCACCCCCACTCCCCTCATGTTGCCCCCACTCTCCTTATGTCACCCTCACTCCCCTCATGTCTCCTCCACTCCCCTCATGTCGCCCCCTCTCCCATCATGTCGCCCCACTCCCCTCATGTTTCCCCCACTCCCCTCATGTCGCCCCCACTCCCCTCATGTCGCCTCCGCTCGCCTCATGTCGACCCCCACTCCCCTCATGTCGCCCCACTCCCCTCATGTTGCCCCCACTCCCCTCATGTCGCCCAAACTCCCCTCATGCACCTCCACTTCCCTCATGTCGCCCCCACTCCCCTCATATCGCCCCCACTCCCCTCTTGTCATCACCACTCCCCTCATGTCGCCCCCATTTCCCTCTTGTCGCCCCCACTCCCCACATGTCACCCCCACTCCCCACATGTCACCCCCACTCCCCTCATGTCACCCCCACTCCCTCATGTCATTCCCACTCCCCTCATGTCGCCCCCAATTCTCCCATGTGCACCCTGACAACCAGTTCATTAGTGTGCATTGTGTTAGAGTTGTAGTAAACAAGAAGTTTTTTTTTTAGAAAGAGTAAATAGAGGGGCAGGGGGCAAGCCCCCATCACCTGACTCTCTATGAGGCCATTATTAAATTAGGTCCCTCCTCCCTAAGTCTGTCTCACAGCTGCGCCGACCGAGCGGGGGAAACTGACGGGAAAATGTGGCGTCCCTCTTACCCAGATAGCATCTAGAGATATCTCCATGGAAACATGCGTCCTATGCTACCACGCTTGCGACAGAAAAGTGGTCGTTGTCCTGTTGTCACAATGCGGCTCTCAATTGGGAATTCTATGTCTAGATATTTTAGAAAATCCTGTAGATTGTAGTGAGATGTTTAAGAGGAATTAACATATATACACATCGGGGTTAACGCATACTGGACTCAGATATTATACGCGACTATCATCAAGCACAATACATGTACAGAATTGCTAGCTTATATCACCACTCGCCACTGTGTGGTGCTGTACTGCCGCTTGTGCATGACTGTGTAGGTTCTATAAATATGTATATGTATATATATATATATATATATATATATATATATATATACATATATATATATATATATATATACTGCAGAAACAGACCACTCTGGGTCCGTACTGCAGTAGTATCAACATCTATACTGTGTAAATGTACAAATAGACCAGAACTACACACCTAATTGCCAAATGTATTTGTCACTTATTTTCATGCATATAAATTTGTAGATCATAACAGCTAATGCTAGATAACTATGGCTCGATATGATAAAACGTATTGACCTTTGTCAATGTATTCACAGAAAAGCCTATGGGTGTGTATAAAATCAATACCAATTCTTGAATCTAGACAAACGATGCTCTGTGCAGGGTATATGGACTAACACTAATGGACTTTATTCAGTTATATATTTAGCTGGCTCTTCTAAAGGCTTCCTTTGCCAACATTATACAGAGTTATACATACTGGCTATGTCTCTCCCTCTGGAGGTGGAGCCACGTATCAGTGCACAGATATCTCAGACAACAATTGACAATCACTCAGCTATCATCTTATCATACTAGAGAGGGCAGCGAGTACATTTGTACCAGTACAGGATAGTATCTGAATATTCAGCAACAATTCTCTCTTAATATCTGTGTTTAGGACTATAATAAGTGAACAGATGTGAATGAAAATATTCTGAAAAGATTGTGCCATATTGGGTCTCTCCACACTATTATAGTTTTGTACTATTTGGGTTGATTCTCCAGTAACAACCTCCCTATCGGACTGGGTTCGCAATATGCATGGCAGGCAGGGGGTGGATGATATGTGAACCCCTATAGGGGTTTATGAACCGAAAAGCTAGCTTGACCGAACGTTGCAAAAATATTGAGTCATGTTTGGGGGAGGGGATGAGGGCAGTCAGAAAGTAATATTCTTCTATAGCGATCCCATTCGATGACCCTCATGATGATGTGTGAGCATATTGATTACCAAAAAGTTT
This sequence comes from Harmothoe impar, assembly GCA_947462335.1. Lineage (NCBI taxonomy): Eukaryota > Metazoa > Annelida > Polychaeta > Phyllodocida > Polynoidae > Harmothoe > Harmothoe impar. Next base: position 67,634,386 of record OX381716.1, on the reverse strand, counting down.
TTTCGGGTTTGCCAGCCGCGCCAGCGGCCCGGGAATGCAGTGACCTGACGCCGCCTTTAGGCGGCGTCGGCAAACCCTATTAATGTTTTCGTTTTGCCTGAGTGCTGCATGGGGCACTCTGACGTCACCAGGACAGATTGTGGTCATGAAAATAACGTTTATTTGGGTTCGGCCTGGGAATGCAGTGACTGGTGCTACCACCAAGAATCGTATAATATGTGTAATTAGCTAGATATACGCTATTTAGGCTCGTCGCTGCCACACAGTGGCAGCCACCAAACCATATTAATGTTTTCGGTTTGGGTCGGCGTGCTCATGGGGCACCAGTGACGTCACAGGACAGATTATGACAATGAAAATAATATTGTATGTGCGACCAAGTAGGCTAAGTGCACAGACAAATACATTATTGCTTAAATATCAAATATGTTGAAGTCATCGTTATATTAACGTTGTTTATCCCTTAGTCTGACTGGAGCGCTCACATCGCGCTCAGCAGCTTCCGACGTACCAGAGCGGTACACCGCTCGGTTGATAGAGACTCTTCTCCATGACAACATCGCTAGGGGCTATCTGGGGCGCAGGGACGCCAGCCCTGCCAAGTTCCCGCGACCAGTCCCTGCATCAGGTTGCCGTGGGGGCGGGGACGGGATGGGAGGGAATTGGAAAGGGGATTAATAGGTGTAAGACCACAGGCCTGGTACGTCCTCTAACCCTTTACACTTTGATATGCCTATTCAATGGTGATTGAAATCCTGGTCAGTAACTCGCCAGTGCTGTAACCATGAATCATGTAGATTAGGCCTATGGGCGGAAATGATTGGCATGATGCACCAATGCATGCGACCTGGAATCTGGATGTTAGATGGTGGTGTATTTCCCAACATTGTAGGGCCTAGGCCTATGTAAGGAAGTGTTAATTTATTAGCTACAGGGGGGGGCGTAAAAAGTGCCTCTTTCTAGCAAAAAAAAAAGCCTATAATTACTATAGCTCAAAGAGGGGAGGACGAAAAATTATCGACGCCTTCGGCAAGGGGGGCACAAAACGTACCACGCACTCTTAAGGGGAGGTGGGGGGGTAAAAAACCTCACCATCCCCCCCCCCCCCCCCATCTAGGCCTACAGGGAGACCATTCCTGCGATCCTCATCTAACAGTGTCTAGGCATAGGCCTAGGCCTATATATATATATATATATGTGTATATAGCCTAAATGTGTATGATATAAAATACAATTCATGTCAGGACATTATATTTACACGTGGCGGATGCAAGAAAAATGGGGCTTTGACCACGGGAGGGGTGGCAACCCCGACCGTGGTCAAAGCCACATTTTTCTTGTTATTGAAGTCTTTTTACATTTGTACCATTTGGAAAAGAGCCATTCTACCCCCCCCCCCCCCCCAACCCTTTGATAGTTTAAACCTCCCTGACCTTAATGCATTCACCTTTGTTCATGTTTTTACAGCATAAGCCTGTGGGTTTGCGTAACATCAATTCTGATTTTTGACTCTAAACAAACACAATGGATGCTCTGTGCAGGGTACCCCAGTAAACAAAAAATGTTACATAATGTTACATAAGGTTTCTCTATGACTCCTTAATGTGGCATAACAGTATATAACGTTTATAACATTATTTTGACATAAATATATATGTTTGTTAGCTGGGATGTGTATGTATATCTAATGTATATCTTTATGGTGAAATATGATGTGCTCACATACATATACATGTATAACATTCTAAAGAGTTCTACAGGTCTGACCATATCACTCCCTCTGAGGGTGGGCCCACATACTAGTGCACAGACCTCTTAAAGGTACTTGACTATTGACAATCATTCAGCGATCATTTTATCATACTACATACTACATATGGGAACTATAGTACTAAAGTCATCATAATCAGATCTTCTGTGAGGTTCATATGATTTTCCTAAAGTCTGGGGTGCTGCTAATACCTGAGTTAAGCTTATATGTGAGGATTTAAGGTAAATGTGATTTCATTCCCTGACCTCACAAACTGTAGAGCTACAGCACTAGCAGATTGGGGATGGCAGGTGCGCATAGAGGGCGACCTTATCAGTATGATAACCATGGCAACTATCTCACACACTGTAGACATATAGGGGCCATCACCATTCGAGGCTTTGTCCAATGGTGGTCACTCAATTTCTTGTTTGTGCCACCTCTCATTGACTCATAAGCAAGAAAACTAGAAAAAACAGGACGTTACCCAGATAATGACCAATTAACATCGTACATTGAGTTATGATTACATGTGTACACTATAAGCCTGTGGGTATTCTAGCCAAACAGGAAGGATGCTCTGTGCAGGGTATGTGGACAAACACTAATTGACTTCTTCAACTTACTTCAACTATTAATATATTTAGTTTCTTCCATTAAAGGCTTGCTTCCCAACATATTATAGAGTTCTACAAGTCTGGCCATAACTCTCCCCTGGGAGGTGGACCCACGTATCAGTGCACAAACATCTCAAAGGTACTCAACAATAGACAATCATTCAGCTATCGTCTTATCATACTACAGAGGGCAGCGAGTACATTTGTACCAGCCCAGTACAGCATCTCATTACGCAGTAGCAATTTTCTCTAATCATCTGTGTAAAGGACTATAATAAGTCAATAGATGTGAACTTGAATCTTCTGAGAATATAGTGCAATGAAATATGTCAAGCCTATTTGGAGGAAGGGGATAACATTTTATTGTATTGTTATTTCGTTTATTTATCCAGGCAGGAATGCACTGGCCTGGTAAACCATGTTATTATAAATAATATACATCAGCTCCGATGGGCGGAAATGAATGAAGGCTGTTAACCTTATAAATCAAGCTTATAACAGGAAAATACACATTTAGGTGGCTGCTTCTGTTTCTTATAAAGTTCATATATTATAATCTATTAATCTATTAGCCATGTAGCTAATGCTAGGTTAATATACACTGTTACAGATGATATTCTTTAGAGAAGAAGGGGAAAGAGGGAATAGAATCCATGCTATGTAATAGAAATTGATAGAAATAGAGTTCAGGTATTCCTGTTCTTTCCAGAATCAATAATTAAATATAACTTGGAGTGTAATGGCCTATATATGGTGGTGTGCACATAACATATAACATGTTACCTTGTAATGGTCATAATTATACTTGTATCCAATGCTAAAATATCTAAATCCAAACTACAAGATGTGATACATCTTTTCATAATATTTTCATTCAAAAATCTATTAGGATAGACATCAGAATAGGGTGAAGACTTATGGCTTGACACAGTGAACTCGAATTTGCACTGTGAGTGTTTACTATACAGTAAATAAACACGATCCCAACAGTATCCCCTGTACCCCAGATTGTGAGGTAACTATTGCGTTTTTTGCCAGAAAAAGAAATTTTGAAAAAAATCTAATATGTGTATTGTGATACTTATTTTGGTCTCGGAGTCACCCTCTTATTTTAGTCCCGGAGTCACTCGCCTTGCTGATAATAGTAAAACCCACACAGAATTGTTATATATTTTAGTTATCTTTAGTGCCACTGCTTCCTATCCACCCCCTCTAATGCTCTAAACCAGAAATCTGATGATTCCACTAATTTAACCTACGTTTATACAATATTTTGTTTCGGTCCCGGAGTCACCCGGGTGACTCCGTGACCGAAATAAGGTGAAATAGCCGCTTTTTAGGCCAGTACTGTGCCAAGTAGGTTCAACGGAGGATCCTAATGGTCTATATTTCCTAAAGTATATACCATCAGGATATTGTAGAGTGATTTTGACAATGAATTGAACCATTTGGAGTGAACTAGGGTAAAATGAGAGTATGTTGTTAAAATCTTAATATTTTTGATAAATCTTCAATATTCATCGAGCTGTATCTCAAAAACTATTTTTCTGAGGGTATCCATTCTTGGTATGCCTTAAGATATATGTTGTCCCAGTTTTTCAACAAAGTTATTAGTTGCTGGTATGTACTTTAAGACATAATGTACATAATCACCTTATTTTGGTCTCGGAGTCACCCAAAAACAGACAATCGAGTTTATGAGGCAACAAAAAATGAACCGCTAGGGTTAGAGATGTATCAAAAAGTGTTCCAAGGAGCCAAGATATATACCTTTCAATAATATGAACTTGTTTAGATATATTAAGAACTTTCTGATTTGTCCTTCCTCTATCCTAAAACAACATAAGTCAGGAGTTTGAGCCGTTAACCTTTAACTGCTAGGCCCTTGGTCATGCACCTTGAGTGTGATGCAATAAATATGTATAGAGATAGCTCTAACTTTATACTGGCGTAAAACTATTGGTGCTAAATAATATTAAGGAAAAATCTACGCAAGGTGAGTAGTATAGTATGTATCGGAACGGGACTATAGTTAAGTACTGTTTATTACTCAATCGACATGCAGCCAATCAGAGGCCTCCATTTGGTCACGTGACCCCCTCATTTGCATAATTACGTAATAGGCCACACCCCCTCATTTGCATAATTACGTAATAGGCCACGCCCCCTTGATCACCAGCCAATCAGGGGCCACCATTTGGTCACGTGACCCCCTCATTTGCATAATAGGCCAGTATAGTATGTATCGGAACGGGACTATAGTTAAGTACTGTTTATTACTCAATCGACATGCAGCCAATCAGAGGCCTCCATTTGGTCACGTGACCCCCTCATTTGCATAATTACGTAATAGGCCACACCCCCTCATTTGCATAATTACGTAATAGGCCACGCCCCCTTGATCACCAGCCAATCAGGGGCCACCATTTGGTCACGTGACCCCCTCATTTGCATAATAGGCCACGCCCCCTTGATCACGGGACCTCCTCATTTGCATAGTAGACTACGCCCCTTTGATCACCAGCCAATCAGAGGCTTCCATTTGGTCACGTGACTCCCTCATTTGCATAATAATGGATCACGTGACCCCCTCATTTGCATAATAGGACCACACCCCCTTGGTCACGTGACCGGAAGCGCTCTTTATTTGGAAAATAGGCCACACCCCCTTGGTCACGTGACCTGACCCCCTCCCTCATTTGCATAATATAGACAATAGACAGGCCACGCCCCCCTTTTGGTCACATGACTTGGACTAGCCAATGGGAGGCTTCTATAAGGGCGGAGGGGAGGGGGGGGAGGGGGGGGAGGGGGGCACTTTAAGATGCATGGGGAGGGGAGGAGGGGGGGGGGGGAGGGGGGCACTATTTATGGGGTGGGCGGGCACTTGGGGGGAGGGGGGACTTTTGGGGTCTGCTCGGGAGAAAAAAAAAAATTATCTGATCTCTAGGGAATCGCTTCCTCTCTACCCCCCTTTAGGGGGGTAGGGAGGAGGCGAGTCGGAGGTGACTGTAGAGGAGTTTTTCGGTGACTTGATGACTTTCAAACGACTGTGCTGATAGTTGATGAATTTGACTTTTTGACTTGAATATTTCTTGCGACTTTGTGACTTGTAAGCGAAAGCGAAAGCGACTTTGCGGCCCGTAGCCCCTTAAATAAAGAGGTGACTTTGTAACCTCAGGGGGGAGATCCTTCTACACCCCCACGGAGTAGAAAGGATCTCGGTTGATTGACTGTACTTTGACTTGTTGTTGTAAACAAAAAAAAAAAAAAATCAATGAATAGAACGACCCCCTTATTGCTAACAAAGGAACGACTTTTGAATTACACAAATGTGACTACCCTCTTTTTGTAGGGGTTAGCGGTAACTCGACTTGAATTAGAGTATTAGGGAGAGCAAAACGCGACTACACGCCGTCTTAGACTGTCGTCTTACGGACCGGATAACAATAACCCTAGTTACCTCGGTTACTGTTGATGACGCGTAATGAGCAACGTCGTCAAAATTAAGCTGACGTCAGCGGTCGGCTAGCCAGACAGTGTTTTTTTGTCAAAATGACCGGAGCAGGTTACGTTGCGGTCGCTCAAGAGACGGCGATGGATCTGGTCACGTGGATACTGAAAGAAGGTCTACCTATAACCACCACGCTAGTTTGAACGCGGCGGGTATGAGTCATCATGGGGCCCTTGACGGGTGGGTCCTCCCCATGCAGCCGTATGTTGAATTTAAGAAATGCCCGTGTCACACGTCACTAAGGGAGAAAACGTTTTTTGAAAATATTTGGAACCCGAATTTGAGCGTTCTGGTACATTTTTAAGGACCCAGACACTGCAAAGCCGAGTACCATCCAAGAAAAAAAAAAAAATTTGGCGAAATGTTTAGGCTTGAAATGGTACTTTTCTGATGCACTCTTTGAACATTTTTTTTTCCTCATGTCACTATGGTCCATGTCACATGTCGGACTCAAGAAATGCCACATGTCCCATGTCACTTAGATGTCCGTGCCCGTGTCGTCGTATCGAATTTTAAGAAAATGACCATGTCACCATATCGAATTTAGGGGTCTAGTGACATCAGCATGTCCGGCTATCCTCCACAAATTTAGCTCTAAAATGTTTACTTTTTTTTTGGGCTGATTTTTCATCATTTTAAAAAAAACAATAGGCTGTTTGAAATGTTTGCTGTTGTAGATAGAAACAAAAACAAAACAAAGCGCATGGTAAGATTATGTCACATTGCAAGTCGCGGGTCCGCTCGTGGCTTATTCAGCCTCTTCGTGGATCCGCGACTGCCAATGTGATCATATACTAATCACCGGCGTTTACGGTATTATATACTAAGGTAGGAGACGGGTCTTACAGAAAAGGTGTCTAAAAAGCCCTGTGACCTGATTGAAATGACGTCAGCGGCGTCTGCTCGTCAGTGCCCGGCTGTAGCCCGTAGGACATGTTATTCTGCTTTTCTGGATGTTTTGAAATATTTTGATTTAACTGTTAATACCTGATAACAAGCCTCTGAAGCAGATTTTGATCGAGCACCTGTTCTCTACTCTTCCATCGATTAGCTGCTTCAGCAAAAAAAATCGCGCGCGCGCGGTCTAGTCTAGATGACGGAGTCGCTAAAGCTCTGTTTAGAGAGTGGAACTTGACCTTGAGTATAGACTCAGTACTAACTGAACGCCCCGCGAGGTCACCCCTCACGTGGGAATATGTACAAGCTCGGGTTCTTCACTTTACGGCTTGACTAAAACTGAGACGCGTCCATGATAAACTCTAGCCTTTTTTTTTCCTTTACTAGGATCGAGAGAGAGATTTTAAATGGGGCGGTTATCTAAATAGCGTGGAACTAAAATCAGGCTGCGGCAGATAGTATCTCTGCGCACCTCAAGACTCAACATAACTTTCACTCTCCAGCAGAAGTTTAGTTGTCACTAATTATGGGCGGCGACCGTCGTGCACCGGCGGATATTGGAGAGTGTTGGAGAGCTGAACCTTACAGACATATAAATCAATCGCTTTGGTGGAAATATCTCGCCATAGATTGGAACCAAATACTTATCTAATGGAATCGTTATCAGTTTTCAGTTTTCTTGCCGTACAAAATTTATTTCCCACTCTTCACGTGGTGATAGCTGAAGGTCGCTCGTCGTAGGTACGTGTGACCGGAACACCTTTTTTGTTTTTGGCGCGGGTTGACATCAGATTTGTACCGTACTGTCGCGATTAAGGGCTCTGAGGGAGTGCTTTTCAATTCGGTGAAGTTCTTACTCAGGAGCTGTATACAAGCCAGACGCTGGCGCTTATTCAAAGTCGCGATTTTAGTGCTTGAGAAAAAAACATTTGGAGGCTCTTATACTCCGGCGCTTATACAAGACCGGCGCGCTTTTCAACACTAGTTGCTTTATCGCGACCGTACGGTATGACTTCGGTGTCACAAGGTCCCAAACTCCAAATAAGGAAGTGAAACGACGTCGTCTGTCTACCTCGTGCGCGTCATAGCGTCGTCGAAAATAGTGTGACGTCAGCATCTCTCAGGCGGCTAGGAAGTCAGTTTGACAAAATGGCTCACGGAGTGAACTTCGTGGCCGTTTCTCGATCTATGATCGATGCGGCCGTGGAGAAGGAATTCGTAGCTGTGCTACAGAGAGAGGAGGCGGAGAGACAGAACTTCGTGGCCGTTTCTCGATCTATGATCGATGCGGCCGTGGAGAAGCAGTTCGTAGCCTCGCTACAGAGAGAGGAGAGACAGCGGACTGCTGCTGAAGCAGAGGGTGTGGTGGATGAGCTGATCGCGAACGTCACTGATCAACTCATCCGCCAGTGCGTGGAGCAAGTCAAGCAGCAAGTCTGCATGGAGGAAGGACTACCGCCCGCCGTGCTGGAGGAGCTGCTGAAGGACTACCACGCGTTATGACCACGCCCTCAGCTTCAGCAGCAAGGTCCCTGCGACCCTCTCTCTCTACCAAACGGTCCTTTTAAGGACCAACCACTGATCACAAAAGTTGAAAATCAATCTCAATATAATATACGCATCAGAAAAACCCCTAATACGCTCTGCACTGAAACCCTGTTGAGTAGGTAGATCGAGTTGGGCTTTTTTGTGTTTTTTTTTAGGAAGGGCAATCAGGTCATCGTGTGGAGATCATCAGGTGTCCTGTGTGTGTGTGTGTGTGTGTGTGTGTGTGTGTGTCTGTGTGTGTGCTCTTGTGTTTACTATACAACTGCAGACATTGGCATGGATGCACACCTTACAACTGCGGACACACCCACAACTGAGGACGTCCTCAGTTGACATTTCACTTAAAACATGTTCTGAGTGGTATTTTATGGCATTTGGTGAAGTTTGATGAAGTTTAGTGAAGTTACAAAAAGAGTCTTCAGTTTGAATGGGCAGTACTTGGCATCGTTGATGTCCTCTATTGTCATCATGCACACCATCCTATGCACACATGTCCTCAGTTGTAGTGTTCTGTACCTGTCAAAGCATCATGTCCTATATTGTGTAACGTTGTACCTGTCTCAACGCACACATTGGACCTAGTTAAAAAGATGGCTCTGATATTGAATATGGTTACATCAATATTGTTAGTAAAAGATTAAATAAGATAAATATGGCGTGGTGATTTTTAACAACCGGGGTGGGGATTGGTGGAACTCTGCACAAATGAAGGCGCCCTAATTATTTGTCTCCTCCCTCGCAAGAGGGTTCAAATGTACTGCTGCAAACCCCTTTCAGCTATAATAACACCTATATTCTACAATAAGCCCCTACATGTGATTATTATTTCATAATTGTGCCCTTGCTTGTTCTTATCTTAAACATGTTTAATGTAGAGAGTAAAGCAATTAAATAGTCGACATGAAGGTGACAAAGGGGTTTGGTGAGATTATCCTCCTATAGGGACGATGCGTACTCAATTAGATACTATGACTATAGGGAGGGTGTGTCCCCAGTTAGATAGTACCAGTATAGGGAGGGTCTGTCCTCAGTTAGATAGTACCAGTATAGGGAGGGTGTGTCCCCAGTTAGATAGTACTAGTATAGGGAGGGTGTGTCCTCAGTTAGATAGTACTAGTATAGGGAGGGTGTGTCCTCAGTTAGATAGTACTAGTATAGGGAGGGTGTGTCCTCAGTTAGATAGTACCAGTATAGGGAGGGTGTGTCCTCAGTTAGATAGTACCAGTATAGGGAGGGTGTGTCCTCAGTTAGATAGTACCAGTATAGGGAGGGTGTGTCCTCAGTTAGATAGTACCAGTATAGGGAGGGTGTGTCCTCAGTTAGATAGTACCAGTATAGGGAGGGTGTGTCCTCAGTTAGATAGTACCATTATAGGGAGGGTGTGTCCTCAGTTAGATAGTACCATTATAGGGAGGGTGTGTCCTCAGTTAGATAGTACCAGTATAGTATGGGTGTGTCCTCAGTTAGATAGTACCAGTATAGGGAGGGTGTGTCCTCAGTTAGATAGTACCAGTATAGGGAGGGTGTGTCCTCAGTTAGATAGTACCAGTATAGGGAGGGTGTGTCCTCAGTTAGATAGTACCATTATAGGGAGGGTGTGTCCTCAGTTAGATAGTACCATTATAGGGAGGGTGTGTCCTCAGTTAGATAGTACCAGTATAGGGAGGGTGTGTCCTCAGTAAGATAGTACCAGTATAGGGAGGGTGTGTCCTCAGTTAGATAGTACCAGTATAGGGAGGGTGTGTCCTCAGTTAGATAGTACAAGTATAGGGAGGGGGGTGTCCCCAAGTACCAAACATATAGTGTGGCCCCATGTGACCACAGCTAGCTCCCTATGAGGGAGGGAGTGAGGGAGGTGAGGAGGGAGTGAGGGAGGTGAGGAGGGAGTGAGGTACGTGAGGAGGGAGTGAGGTACATGAGGAGGGAGTGAGGTACGTGAGGAGGGAGTGAGGGAGGTGAGGAGGGAGTGAGGTGGGTGAGGAGGGAGTGAGGTGGGTGAGGGGGGAGTGAGGGGGTTTAGGAGGGAGTGAGGTGGGTGAGGAGGGAGTAAGGTGGGTGAGGAGGTAGTGAGGTGGGTGAGGAGGGAGTGGAGTGGTGAGGGGAGAGTAGGGTGGCCGAGGGGGGAGTGAGGGAGGTGAGGGGGGAGTGGGGTGGGTGAGGGGAGAGTGAGGGAGGTGAGGAGGGAGTGAGGTGGGTGAGGGAGTGAGGTGGGTGAGGGTTGAGTGGGGTTGGTGAGGGGAGAGTAGGGTGGCCGAGGGGGGAGTGAAGGAGGTGAGGGGGGAGTGAGGTGGGTGAGGGAGTGAGGTGGGTGAGGAGGGAGTGAGGGAGGAGAGGAGGGAGTGAGGGAGGTGAGGAGGGAGTGAGTCGGGTGAGGAGGGAGTGAGGGAGGTGAGGGGGGAGTGAGGGAGGTGAGGATGGAGTGAGGGAGGTGAGGAGGGAGTGAGGGAGGTGAGGAGGGAGTGAGGGAGGTGAGGAGGGAGTGAGTCGGGTGAGGAGGGAGTGAGGGAGGTGAGGAGGGAGTGAGGGAGGTAAGGAGGGAGTGAGGGAGGTGAGGAGGGAGTGAGGTGGGTGAGGGGGGAGTAAGGGGGTTTAGGAGGGAGTGAGGTGGGTGAGGGGGGAGTAAGGTGGGTGAGGAGGGAGTGAGGTGGGTGAGGGGGTAGTGGGGTGGGTGAGGGGAGAGTGAGGGAGGAGAGGAGGGAGTGAGGTGGGTGAGGGAGTGAGGTGGGTGAGGGTTGAGTGGGGTGGGTGAGGGGAGAGTAGGGTGGCCGAGGGGGGAGTGAGGGAGGTGAGGGGGGAGTGAGGTACGTGAGGAGGGAGTGAGGTGGGTGAGGAGGGAGTGAGGTATGGTGAGGAGGGAGTGAGGTGGGTGAGGAGGGAGTGAGGTGGGTGAGGAGGGAGTGAGGTGGGTGAGGAGGGGGTGAGGTGGGTGAGGAGGGAGGTGAGGAGGGAGTGAGTGAGGGAGGTGACGAGGGAGTGAGGTGGGTGAGGAGGGAGTGAGGGAGGTGAGGGGGAGTGAGGTGGGTGAGGAGGGAATGAGGGAGGTAAGGGGGGAGTGAGGGGGGAGTGAGGGAAGTGAGAGGGGAGTGAGGGAGGTGATAGGGAGTGAGGTGGGTGAGGAGGGAATGAGGGAGGTAAGGGGGGAGTGAGGGGGTTTAGGAGGGATAGAGGGAGGTGAGGAGGGAGTAAGGTGGGTGAGGGGGGAGTGGGGTGGGTGAGGGGAGAGTAGGGTGGGTGAGGGGGGAGTGTGGGAGGTTAGGAGGGAGTGAGGTGGGTAGGGGAGTGAGGTAGGTGAGGGGGGAGTTGGGTGGGTGAGGGGAAAGTAGGGTGGGTGAGGGGGGAGTGAGGGAGGTTAGGAGGGAGTGAGGTGGGTGAGGGGGGAGTGATGGAGGTAAGGAGGGAGTGAGGGAGATGAGGAGGGAGTGAGGGAGGTGAGGAGGGAGTGAGGGAGGTGAGGAGGGAGTGAGGTACATGAGGAGGGAGTGAGGTTGGTGAGGAGGGGGTGATGTACGTGAGGAGGGAGTGAGGTGGGTGAGGGTTGAGTGGGGTTGGTGAGGGGAGAGTAGGGTGGCCGAGGGGGGAGTGAAGGAGGTGAGGGGGGAGTGAGGTGGGTGAGGGAGTGAGGTGGGTGAGGAGGGAGTGAGGGAGGTGAGGAGGGAGTGAGGGAGGTGAGGAGGGAGTGAGTCGGGTGAGGAGGGAGTGAGGGAGGTGAGGGGGGAGTGAGGGAGGTGAGGATGGAGTGAGGGAGGTGAGGAGGTAGTGAGGGAGGTGAGGAGGGAGTGAGGGAGGTGAGGAGGGAGTGAGTCGGGTGAGGAGGGAGTGAGGGAGGTGAGGAGGGAGTGAGGGAGGTGCGGAGGGAGTGAGGGAGGTGAGGAGGGAGTGAGGTGGGTGAGGGGGGAGAAAGGGGGTTTAGGAGGGAGTGAGGTGGGTGAGGGGGGAGTAAGGTGGGTGAGGAGGGAGTGAGGTGGGTGAGGGGGGTAGTGGGGTGGGTGAGGGGAGAGTGAGGGAGGAGAGGAGGGAGTGAGGTGGGTGAGGGAGTGAGGTGGGTGAGGGTTGAGTGGGGTGGGTTAGGGGAGAGTAGGGTGGCCGAGGGGGGAGTGAGGGAGGTGAGGGGGGAGTGAGGTACATGAGGAGGGAGTGAGGTGGGTGAGGAGGGAGTGAGGTGGGTGAGGAGGGAGTGAGGTGGGTGAGGAGGGAGTGAGGTGGGTGAGGTGGGTGAGGAGGGAGTGAGGGAGGTGAGGAGGGAGTGAGGTGGGTGAGGAGGGAGTGAGATGGGTGAGGGGGGAGTGAGGGAGGTGAGGAGGGAGTGAGGTGGGTATGGAGGGAGTGAGGAGGGTGAGGAGGGAGTGAGGTGGGTGAGGAGGGAGTGAGGTGGGTGAGGTGGGAGTGAGGGAGGTGAGGAGTGAGTGAGGGAGGTGAGGAGGGAGTGAGGTGGGTGAGGAGGGAGTGAGGTGGGTGAGGAGGGAATGAGGGAGGTAAGGGGGGAGTGAGGAGGGTGAGGAGGGAGTGAGGTGGGTGAGGAGGGAGTGAGGTGGGTGAGGTGGGAGTGAGGGAGGTGAGGAGTGAGTGAGGGAGGTGAGGAGGGAGTGAGGTGGGGTGAGGAGGGAGTGAGGTGGGTGAGGAGGGAATGAGGGAGGTAAGGGGGGAGTGAGGGGGGATTGAGGGAAGTGAGGGGGGAGTGAGGGAGGTGAGGGGGGAGTGAGAGAGGTGAGGAGGGAGTGAGGGAGATGAGGGAGTGAGGTGGGTGAGGTGGGTGAAGAGGGAGTGAGGTGGGTGAGGGAGGAGTGAGGGGGTCTAGGAGGGAGTGAGGGAGGTGAGAGGGGAGTGAGGGAGGTGATAGGGAGTGAGGTGGGTGAGGAGGGAATGAGGGAGGTAAGGGGGGAGTGAGGGGGTTTAGGAGGGATAGAGGGAGGTGAGGAGGGAGTAAGGTGGGTGAGGGGGGAGTGGGGTGGGTGAGGGGAGAGTAGGGTGGGTGAGGGGGGAGTGTGGGAGGTTAGGAGGGAGTGAGGTGGGTAGGGGAGTGAGGTAGGTGAGGGGGGAGTTGGGTGGGTGAGGGGAAAGTAGGGTGGGTGAGGGGGGAGTGAGGGAGGTTAGGAGGGAGTGAGGTGGGTGAGGGGGGAGTGATGGAGGTGAGGAGGGAGTGAGGGAGATGAGGAGGGAGTGAGGGAGGTGAGAAGGGAGTGAGGGAGGTGAGGAGGGAGTGAGGTACATGAGGAGGGAGTGAGGTTGGTGAGGAGGGGTGATGTACGTGAGGAGGGAGTGAGGTGGGTGAGGGTTGAGTGAAGTTGGTGAGGGGAGAGTAGGGTGGCCGAGGGGGGAGTGAAGGAGGTGAGGGGGGAGTGAGGTGGTTGAGGGAGTGAGGTGGGTGAGGAGGGAGTGAGGGAGGTGAGGAGGGAGTGAGGGAGGTGAGGAGGGAGTGAGTCGGGTGAGGAGGGAGTGAGGGAGGTGAGGGGGGAGTGAGGGAGGTGAGGATGGAGTGAGGGAGGTGAGGAGGGAGTGAGGGAGGTGAGGAGGGAGTGAGGGAGGTGAGGAGGGAGTGAGTCGGGTGAGGAGGGAGTGAGGGAGGTGAGGAGGGAGTGAGGGAGATGAGGAGGGAGTGAGGGAGGTGAGGAGGGAGTGAGGTGGGTGAGGGGGGAGTAAGGGGGTTTAGGAGGGAGTGAGGTGGGTGAGGGGGGAGTAAGGTGGGTGAGGAGGGAGTGAGGTGGGTGAGGGGGTAGTGGGGTGGGTGAGGGGAGAGTGAGGGAGGAGAGGAGGGAGTGAGGTGGGTGAGGGAGTGAGGTGGGTGAGGGTTGAGTGGGGTGGGTGAGGGGAGAGTAGGGTGGCCGAGGGGGGAGTGAGGGAGGTGAGGGGGGAGTGAGGTACGTGAGGAGGGAGTGAGGTGGGTGAGGAGGGAGTGAGGTGGGTGAGGAGGGAGTGAGGTGGGTGAGGAGGGAGTGAGGTGGGTGAGGTGGGTGAGGAGGGAGTGAGGGAGGTGAGGAGGGAGTGAGGTGGGTGAGGGGGGAGTGAGGAGGGTGAGGAGGGAGTGAGGTGGGTGAGGAGGGAGTGAGGAGGGTGAGGAGGGAGTGAGGTGGGTGAGGAGGGAGTGAGGTGGGTGAGGTGGGAGTGAGGGAGGTGAGGAGTGAGTGAGGGAGGTGAGGAGGGAGTGAGGTGGGTGAGGAGGGAGTGAGGTGGGTGAGGAGGGAGTGAGGTGGGTGAGGAGGGAGTGAGGTGGGTGAGGAGGGAGTGAGGTACATCTCTCGACGTGGGTTATTGGTGTGTGCACGTTGGGGGAGGCGCACACTGTATCAGGACCATGCTGGCTGCACCCACCTCACTCCCTACTCACCCCCCCCCCCTCCCCCGCTTTCAGACTAGAGGAATCAATATGTTATATCTATGACTTTAATGGATTGTCAGAAATTGTGCCTGTTTTGACACAACATCGTCCACTAGAGTTTGATCCCTTTAAAATCGGAGTACTTTAACTCCCAACGCCCTTATGTATAGGGCCGAGTACCTATCCCGACTCTACTCTGACTGTCTTTGGAGGGGTACCAAGATCTGCACATTTAAGGTGTTGCAATCTGTGAGTCTGACCCTCCCTCTCATTGTGGGTATGAGTCAGGCAGCAGGGGCGGCAGAGGACAGGAGTAGTATAGTATGTATCGGAACGGGACTATAGTTAAGTACTGTTTATTACTCAATCGACATGCAGCCAATCAGAGGCCTCCATTTGGTCACGTGACCGGAAGTGACCTACTTAGGGGATTAGTGGTGCATTCTGGGTAACCCTGCAGCCAATCAGAGGCCACCATTTGGTCACGTGACCGGAAGTGACCTACTTAGGGGATTAGTGGTGCATTCTGGGTAACCTACTGACCTACTTAGGGGACCGGAAGTGACGTCATATGACTTAATTTAGGATCACGTGACCGGAAGTGACCTGATGAGTCACGTGAGCGGAAGTGACGTCACATGACCTAATGGCCGACCGGAAGTGAGTGACCTCATTGAGGATCACGTGACCGGAAGTGACTTGATTGATCACGTGAGCGGAAGAAGAAGTTTTTTGTTTAGGAAGTGAGGGTCTTTAGGATCACGTGACTGGAAGCGACGTCGTCACATGAGTGACGCTTTAAGAGACTGCGCGACTTACTAGTAAAAGAAGACGTATGAAAATAAAAACACAACAATATTTTATTTTATTTTTTTTATTTATTTTTTTTTTCAATCTTGATAAACACTCTATTTTTGAAAAGATGCACACGCTTATCTATTTTTTTTTTCATATCTCTAAAGGACTCGTTGTCACACCGTCAGAATGCACGCGACGCTTATAATACAAGTAGCGCACGCCGTCTTTCTCTATGGTGTAGGTGACCATTTTGTTTCGCACCACTTTGAAGTTTCTATTTACAGCAATGAGAGTTTTTCGTTGGCGAAGAACATCCAAGAAGTCGTCTGGTTCCTGAGGGTTTTGTTTCTTCTGTACGCCTTTTGCACTCCATTTTTTGGATTTTCTTTCACCGGTGTCGCTGACTCGATCGTAGCAAATGTAAGTCTTAGGGTTGAGACTTAGGATCCCGTCACCTTCCCACTCCGCTTTCATAAGCCCCGAAGTTCTCAGATCGTGAAGGTACCGTCTCTCACAACATCCGCCGGGCGGCGGACACCATTCTCGCACTCTTTCCGTTTTTGTCTTCACGAAAAGCTCTAAGTGATCGTCGCACACCGCTGTCGGAAGCCACTTTCGTTTCTCTCTGAAGTACGTCTCTCTCAGGCGAGGTTTGACTAGGTCATCCAACGTGTCACCGCTGAGAGCCATGTAAAGACTGTCGGTGTCCATTTGACAAAGGGCATAATCGCGCCGATCGACGAATCTATCCAAGAAGTCGTATGTGAACTCTAACATTTTCAACTTCGCGTACTGGTATACCATGAACCCTATTTGAATAGGGAGGTTGTTGTTGACTGTTTTCGGTTGTAGTTCGACTTCAAACAGATCGGAACTCAACTCGGACGCCTTTTTGAAGCGCCACGAATTGGCCAATAGTTCGAACTTCCGACTGTCAGTGTATCTCACCGCCGTGTGTTTTTCTTTGTTGCAGATTGTTTTACCGTACGTAGCGTTTCCCATTAACTTGTAACAGTCTGACAGAATTTTCTCGTTCTCGTTCACGTCGCCACGTCTTCGCGCCGCCGTTACTTCGTCCGCGAAACCGGCAAAGGAGCGTTTAGGTAGGTATTCTACCACCAGCTGCACTTTGGTGACTATCAAACCGTGCTCTAAATACCACTTGAGAAGCGGCGTTCCCAAGAGAATATTTTTTCCGTGGTAACTCCCTATCAGACATCTCTGAGGCGTGTTCAACAGCTTTTCTTCCTGCGCAAAGTCTGACATGTGAGGTCCTATGTCCGATTTTGAAACGGTCGCGTTCTTGAAAACGGGGGTCATTTCTTCGAAGTAGTCTCGTAGGTGAGGCGGCGTAGTGATGTCCACTTGAACTAAACCGAACATTTTCTCCTCTTTCACAGCGGAAAGGATGTCGCTCTCGCTCATCGCGTTTCGAGACACTTTCAAAGCGTCAACCTTCCAGCGTTGTTGGGAGGCCTTGACCCGCTCATCTCGACGCTTCATCTCTCGCCATTCGCACTCCCACACGACGACCAGCTTGTGACCTAGCGCTTTCAAGTAAGCGCTTACTCTGGTCGTTCTGTCGCGTCTCTCCTCTCTCAGTGAAGCGCACTGATATCGGTGCGACGGTATGCACTCGTGAGCGTGGAACCAACACCCGTGAAACTGGAAAACCGTATTAGAGGCCGCGTGAAACCCGTCCACGCGAATTCTCCGACAGCCTACAACCATCTCGCCGCCGTTCAAAGCGTGGCGCAGTTTCACGTCGCGGTCGTGCTCTACGAAGCGTAACCACTCCAAAGCGCTGTGAGAGTTTCTTTGCCTAATTTCGGGCTTGAACTCGGTCTCGGGCCGTCTCACCGCGTAATAGCCCGTGCAGTGCGCTTCGCTCATGCAGCGCAAGTACAGAGAGTTAGCGTCTAGTCCTAGGATGTGTTGGCACGGTCTCGCTTCTTCGCCGTACTTGTGCTCCCTTATCCGCGTGGTGCCCTTCTCGTGAAATCTATGGAAGATGATGGAAGGACCGCCGACTAGATTTTCTTTGATCAGAGCGTGGAGGACGGCGTCGAACTGGGGGAACGTTGTGAACGCGTCTTCTAGGTTTTGGAAGAGGAACCGTAAAGTCAAACCGGCGAGAGAAACTCCGTCTTTCAACATGTCAATGCCGCGATCTTGGAAAAATTTAGCGTGATTTTTCAGAGCTTCTATGAAAGGTTTGACGTCTTTGTTGTTGTAGTGGATCAAGTAGTCTTCCATAGTTTGCATCTTCTCGTCGGACCAAACTTTCTGACATGCGGCGTAGTCGGATTCGGACATTTTGACGCCCGTCAGCTCGCTGTCGAAAGCCGATCTCGGTGGCAGCGTTCTGTTTGCCAGTTTCCTGGTAGACGTCATCCATTCGTAAGGAAAGTGACCTTTCTCTTCGTTCCTGGTGAAAGCTCGCAAATAGGTCGCGTAGTTGTAACCGGGTGCCAAATAGTTGACTACGTCCAAGAAAACCGTGTGCTGTGTGTAAACCGCCAAGTATTGATTGCTTCTCTTTATGACGCTGAATTCTTGGTTTCTTCGGTCTCCGGAGGCGAAGAACGAGTGAAGGCGTATTTTGATCAGGTTCAAGTCGTAACGCCCCGAGTTGAAGCCCACGACTGGAGCTTGCCGGATGTATCTCAGAAGACGCTTCTTCAGTTGAACTAACGGGTGTCTGGTCTGAGCCGCAGCGAAGCCGCCTGGAGAAGGGGTGAACGTCGCCTCCTCCAGCAGGAGAGCTTCACCTATCGCCGCATCTAACTTCGCTAAGGTCGGTCGGTAAAGTTCTAGCACAGCTTCCCCGATGACTTTGGCGTTCTCGTTTATGTGATTTAAAACTCGGTCCAACAAGGGGTCGGAATCTGCGTCGGATTCTCTGACGAAGCAGACGGGCCCCTCCCACCCCGGAAAGTCGGATGCGACGCTAGCCGACAAAGGGACGTGATCCCACAGCAGGGACACGTGTTCCGTCGACGGTTCTTTGCACGGTCTGAAGAAAGCCTCGAAATCGAAGGCGATCTTGTAAGGGTAGATTCCGGAATGTCCGTCGGGGGGAAAAATGGAGAAGTCTGCTAGCGCTTCGAAAATCGTTCTCGAATTTTGGTAGATGCCACCTACGTAGAGCAACTTGACTTGTCGGCAAGAGGAAAGCTGGTTCCTGTGTCTCTTCAGCAAGAACTCGGTGGTGAACGCCGCCTTACACTTGCAACATTCGTATATGCCCGCGTACGCGTTGAAGTCCGTGACGAGAGAGACGTGCAAACCGCCTTTCGCCGTCAGGTGTAGGTTGACTTTACCTCGGGCGGCCAGAGTTCTGGAAGGCGGTCTGATCAGAGTAACGCGTCTTCTCAACTTCCGCCCCGGCACTTGACGCGACGCGGTGTAAACCGCTATCTGTACGTCAAACAAGTTCTCTAACGCGGGTAAGTCGCGGATGTTCAGACCCGGAAAGGATTCAGGTGTGGCAGCGGGACAGAACTGACGTAACAAATCTGAAGCGCGCTTGCTGGTGTTGTATAAGTGAAAGGAAATGCAGCGGAAGATGCAGAGGTTGTCCTTGTTGGGAAAATCTAACACGCCGCTTCTCTTTCCAACTCGACCGGCCTGAGTGATCCTACCGCCTATGGGGAATTCCCCCGGTCCCATGTAAACGCAAATGTTCAAATTGGTAGGAAAAAGAACGTGCCACTTGGTGTCAGCGTCGCAAAGTTTCCGTACTTCCTCGCAAGCGACGGTGTTTTCCATCTTTGAGAGGAGCTCTTCCAAAGTTTCTGAATTAGTTATAGTAGGGAGCGGTTGTATGAGAGTTGCGTTGTTCTGGGAGGCGTGAAAGTAGCGCAGTTTGCTCTTGTCTTCTCTGTGTTGTAAGAGTAAGCCTACCGAGAAACCCACTTTGTATCTAAATCTTTGTGTCAAGTGAATGCGACGCATAGTATCTACAGCGTCACTCAACTCGCCGGTTGGTAGCCTGAAGTTTGTTACACTCACGCGAGTCCCGTGCATCCTGACGCCCGTTTGTATCGCAGGCCAATTCGCCGTGAACGTTTCCTCCCCGTTCGGTACAGCACATATGCGCGGAGGGACGGTCACTCCGTCCAGAGATTCGCGTCGACAGGCGATCTTTCGGCAATCGCCTTCGCCGCATAGAGGGCAAAACTTAGGTACTACTCTACAATTTTCTACGTGTCTCTCGTGGTTGTACGGTCTTTTAAACATTTTGAAACACTTTTCGCATACGTACTGTGTCATGTTTTTTTTCACTCAGTTACCAACTACTTAGCCGTCTAACTATCTATCTATCTATCAATCTATCTGTCTATCTATCTATCTATTTATCTTTCTGTCTGCTGTCTGTGTATCCGTCTGTCTGTCTCATACAGCGTACGTCAAACGCTGTGTGTGTGTGTGTGTGTGTGTGTGTGCGCGCGTGAGCGTTGAGCGTCTCTCATTCCGAATCTATGCCGAGATATTTCAGAATGATCTCTGTTTTGTCATCCAACTCTTTGAGCGCTCTGGCGGACAGCGTCACTCCCTGCTGTGTGGGTTTTTTGTCAGGACCTTCGTACTTGCGCACGTGGACGAGGTTCTTACCGCTGTAGTAGCTCACAGCTGCGTACACTTCGCCCTCCTCATCCAGCACTGCGAACCAGGGGGTGTGATTAGGTTTTCCTTGCGCGGCCGCTGTGTCGCGTATGCGCACCACTGCGCGGATATCGGCGATGCCTGCTATTAGCTCGCGCAGCGCGTCGGCCGTGAAGTGCACTCGCTTGCTTCTGGTCAGAGACGCCTCTTTCACCTGGCCGTCTTTTGTGTAGCGCGGCCTCCTAGACAGTCTAGCCACGTCCTCCCAGATCTCCAGCGTCAAAGCTCCGTCTAAGCAGAACTCTAACCCGAGAAGACGGGAGAAGGTTTTCTCTGCTTCTTCTCGTCCATCTCGTTCTTTTTCTTGTATTTTTCTCTTCTTACTAGGCCTTGTTGTTCTGGAACTCACCTTAGAACGTTTCACACCCGCAGGATGAGTAACACCATCAGCGTGAGCTGAATCAGCAGCAGAACCGATAGCAGGAGCAGCGTCAGCGCTGGTGGTATCCGAGGCCTCGTTGTTGGAACAGCGCAGCCACACGCCGTCGGTGCTGAGTGTAGCGGTAGAAGATGAAGCGCCGCCGCCCTCGTAAGGTGGCGGTGAGGGCAGTCGCCACGGACCGGACGGGACGCTACTAGTGGAGGAAGTGAGGTCGAAAGGTCGAAGAGGGAAGCCGAAAAACGTACCGCCCACCCCTTTCCCTTCGGGTTGTTTGTACGCCTCGTCGTCAGCGTCGTTCTCTGTCTCACCCTGTTGCTGCTGCTCCTCCTCCTCCTCTTCTTCTCGGTTTAGGGGCTGAGTGTCCGAATAGCTGTCACTCTCAGCGCGAGCGGCGTCGAGGGCGTCGGTCGATGTAGTGGTGGAGGAGAGGGGCTGTGCAACGTGCGGCAGGTCATCAAAGTCATCAACAGTAGTGGGGAGGTAAAAACCCGGTTGCCAGTACTGCGCTGTGCCAGGAGCGTTGTCGTCAGTAGTAGTAGCGGTAGCAGCAGGTGCAGCAGAAGCAGCAGCAGCAGCAGCAGCAGCAGCAGCAGCAGACGCAACAGTAGCAGGCGCAGCAGCCTCAGCAGGCGCAGCAGTAGCAGGCGCAGCAGTAGCAGGTGCAGCAGCAGCAGCAGCCGCAGCAGGCGGGGCGGCAGTAGCAGCGGCAGCGCGCTTAGCAGCAACGTGTACCGTCGCGAGTGTAACAACGTCGCTAGCACGACGACTACTACCAGTAGTACTACTACTACTACTACTACTACTACTAGTACTACTACTGCTACTACTACTGCTACTACTACTACTACTGCCGCGAGCGCTCGCTACAGCGGGAGGGTGATAAGACCAAGCGGCTGCGGCGGTAGTCTCATTTTCAGTAGCAAGAGGAGGCACTGACGCTAAACGAGCGCTGTTCCGCGTAGTCTTCTTGTTCTTGGATGGCGCTAGGTGTTGTCTTTTGCTCATGGTGGTGACTGTAGAGAGCAGCAAAAGAATGAGTGAGTGAATGGAGGTTTCCAGACCCCTTATATACGCCTTCTCGCTTCTAGAGCTAAGCTACTTACTGACCCTGTTCAGCTGCCGAGAGAAACAAAAGACATAAGGCATGACGTTTTCAGCTGGATCCCTTTCCCCCCTTTTGAGAGATCGACTGTCATGAGCTAAGCCGCTTACCACCCTGTTCAGCAATTCAACGCGCATTAGCTGTATAAAGGATTAAGCGGTTGCTGCCGTAGACTGACCGGCGGCCATTCACAAAGACATAAGGTATGACGTTTTCAGCTGGATCCCTTTCCCCTCTTTTTTTTTGAGGGATCCACTGTCATGAGCTAAGCCACTTACCACCCTGTTCAGCCATTCAGCGCGCGTTAGCTGTATAAAGGATTAACGGTGATGAGCTTAGAGTGTGTATACAAAAAAAACTACAGGAGGCGTGTGGCGTGAAGCAGGACCCCCCTAAGACGAACGTGTCTGTCTGTGAGTAGAGGCGTGTGCATGTGGTGAGCGACTTAAGTGTAAGACAAAAAAAAAATCACCACCTCCTGCCGTGGTGAGTAGACCGGGCCGGCCAGGCGGCGGCCGGCTAGTTCAATAGGGAGGGGTGACAGCTGACTAAGGCTGTGCATGAAAAAAATCCGATTTTCACCTGACCTCTGACGTTTGTTACAATGAATGTCAGAGGGAGGGAGACGTCCTCAGGTAGGGGGTAGGAGGTAAGGCTATGGATGAGGAAGAAACACCGTTTTCAGCTGGTCTCCACGGATAGCGATGACACACCCCTCGTCATCTAAGCTCTTAATGAGCGGAGCGGTTGAAAAAGCGTCATGCGGACAGGTCGCTACACAGCTGGAGTGCTGTTGGAAATGGGATTAAACTCCCTCTGTATAAAAAGCTCTGATTTCTGTTGGAAAAAAACCATATCGCCTCTGACCACAGTAACGTCTACTACCACCACCGCCGCCACCACCGCCGCCGCCGCCGCCGCCACCGCCGCCGCCGCCGCCGCCGCTGCCGCCGCCGCCAAGACGAGACGAGATGGCTCAAGCTATTCCACTTTCAAGCTCGCCTTCACCGCCTGGTGCGCCTGAAAAAAAGTTAATGCGGCTTGACGACGTGAGACGCGCGAGGCAGACCGATGGGGAGAACAGAGAGGTAGGACAGCGGCGGTTAGCCTATAGCGACGCCTTGCTTCGTCAACTAGGTAAAGAGTTGAGCGGCTGTTGGAGAGAGTTGGGCAGTAGCTTAAAAGTCAGCGCCGCCCGTATGGATGCTCTAGTAGAGCGCAGTGTCAAGACACCGGAGGAGCTGTGTACGGCGATGTTCCGAGTGTGGTGGGGTGAAACCCCGCATCGTCATAGATGGGGCGAGCTCGGTCGCGTCTTCACCCGCATAAGACGCATGGAACTGTTGGCTCAGTGGATGGCCCTTCTCCACAGACAAGGGTTGGATTTCGAAAACCCCGACTCGCGCGCGATGCATAAGCACTTGGGCACCCTCGGCAGACGTCTGGGTAGCAGGTGGAAAGAGGTGGGGGACCATTTAAAATTGTCGCCTGAGAGGTTAGATAAGATCGCTGAAGAATGCGAATACGGAGGAAGTCCCGCTGAGTGGGCCTTCCGAGTGTTGAAAATGTGGCAAGATGAAGCTGACGGTGCCGGCGGTACACCTTTTGAACTCCTTCGAGTGTTGACTGAGGACATGGGAAAGTTTGGCCTCGGCATCGCGATATTACTTGACTTTATCAAGCAAGAAACAACGAGAACGACAGACATGTGAATTGTTGTGTTTTATTTTCATACGTCTTCTTTATTAGTAAGTAAAAAAAAAAAATATCATAACAATTAAGACGCGCGCCCTCTTAAAGTGTCACTTCCTCCAGTCGCAGCTGATCGCCTCATCGCAGCACGTGATAAACAAAAAAAAAACGAAGAGACACGCTTCTTCCTCTCGAGAGGAAGAAGCGTGTCTCTCGATTGAAATCTTTTTCTTTTCTTTTTTTCTTAAAAGAGACAAACGCCCCTTAGAGTGCTCCCCCACCCCCCTAGAGTGCCCCCCTCCCCCCTCCCCCCCCTCCCCCCCACCACCCGCCCCATGCATCCTAAAAGCGCCCCCCTCCCCATGCATCTTAAAGGGGCCCCCCTCCCCCCCTCCCCTCCCCTCCCCCCCTTATACACTCTAAAGAACGCTTCTACCTAGTTCAATAAGTCACTTCCAGTCGCTCGTAAAACAATAAAAAATGAAAAAAAAAAACAAACTTATATCGTAGTGTTTTTTATTAGTTTACCGAAAAAAATAAGAGACTCGCCTCCTCCTCCAAAAAAAAAAGATATCACATTTTAAAGCCCGTGACCCCTTTAAGACGCTCATCTCTTCATTAAGTCGCGTGACGTCACTTCTTCTTCTTCTTCTTCCGGTCACGTGATCAATCAGGTCACTTCCGGTCACGTGATCCTCAATCAGGTCACTCACTTCCGGTTGGCCATTAGGTCATGTGACGTCACGTCCGGTCACGTGACTCATCAGGTCACTTCCGGTCACGTGATCCTAAAGTAGGTCACTTCCGGTCCCCTAAGTAGGTCATATGACGTCACTTCCGGTCCATAAGTAGGTCATATGACCTCACTTCCGGTCACGTGACCAAATGGTGGCCTCTGATTGGCTAACTAGGTCACGTGACCTCACCACTAATCCCCTAAGTAGGTCACTTCCGGTCACGTGACCAAATGGAGGCCTCTGATTGGCTGCAGGTCGATTGAGTAATAAACAGTACTTAACTATAGTCCCGTTCCGATACATACTATACTACTGACAGGGGTCCAGCAGGTGCATGTCAGTGCTTATCCCGGTAGCCTGGTAGATGGGCGAGGAGGCTGGGTTATCACGTCCTGATGGCAATATTATCAGTGTCTCACCAAGTTGGGGGGGGGGGGGCAGTCCGTGCAGTAACAGGAGAAAGCTCCTAACCTATGATGAGGGGGGGGTGTAGTGCACATTGAAGTTAGTGCCGGAAGGGGGCAGAGCAGGAGGTTTTGGACTAATTCTACAACTTGTTGCAATAGCACTAGCACGATGCTGAGCCTTATGCTATTATGTATTACTGTGTGTATGTTGCCATATTTATAAAGGCCGCGGGACTTATAGCTAGGATGCTACATACTGAAGGGATTTGTCTTGCAACACTTTGATGGTCAAGCTACTTCCTGCTGAGCTCCGACCTCTGTTCTGCTGTACGCACATATAGCACATAGCTTACCCAACCCCCTCCCCTAACCCATCTGTGAACAGACGGCATGAGGGCCATGCTAAGCACTTCCTGGACAGTGTGTAATTTGTGTTAATGCTTCTTCTGGGATTTAACAGAGACACAGGAAACCCAGGTGGATTCCCATTTTTATAATCCACTATGCACTTAATACACCAGAGGGGGCGGACCCTGTTCAGAATATTAGCAAATATGTAATCTTAAACCTCTAGAATAAATATACCAAGTTAGTCCCAATCAGGACCATGCTGCCAGCACCCACCTCACTCCCTCCTCACCCCCCCCCCCCCCCCCCCCCCCCCCCCACATGTCTCTCGTTCCATATGGGCCGGGGGTGGGAGCAAACACTGCGGTCCCGCCACAACTGGACGCTAACCCTTTGAGATCATCAGTTTGTTTTATTGCAGTGTGCCCTTTATGGTCACATTACATGTATGTGCATGAATCCTAGGTTAGGAAATTGGCAGTGGTAGATTAAATAGCCCTATTGTGTTGAAGCACTCACGTGTATCATGCTGATCTTTGAACATGATACCTTAAACCATGAAGCATTATACCAACCTTACAGGGTTAGAGACAGGCCGGAGGGGAACAGAGTTCAGTCCTTGAGCTAGAGGCATGAGCCAGCCACCAGGCTGTACCCACCAGGTACCCAGAGGGTGTGTGCCGCTATCCCAGCCCCCCCCCCCCCCCCCCCCCCCCAAGGCCTTAGGGAATCCACAGAAAACCCCTAAACATTTTCTAAAATGTCTACCCTCGAAGTATGGGGTAGTGAAATCATGTTTACTTGTCCATCTGGTAATGTTTTTGTATGTTAATTGTCATGGAAAATGTCGTTTTATGGGGGGGGGGCTCTGCCTCCTAGCCCCCCGTTTTATTTTATTTGCTTGTCACCTCTAAGATATGTTAAACTTTACTGGTAACCATTCATATCCCAAAAAGATGACATTCATCGTCATGATGCACCAATGCAGCCCTGGCGAGTAACTCGTCGGGGTTGCATTAGTGTATCAACCCTGTAGGGTTGGCATGATGCTTGAAAACAGCACTGGTGAGTTACTTGCCAGTGCTGCATTCATGCATCATGACGACCATGGCTTGATTCATAAATGCATTATGCCGCACTTAAAGGGTTAAACAGTATATGGAGAGGATGAGGAACCTGGACATCGTGGTCTAGTGGCAACAAGAGCACATGAGGACTGACCTACACTAAAGATACATCCACGCTCCCTGTGTGAGGACGATGGGCGGTCCATAGGGTACAGGGGGAGTGGTAGGGATGTTGACCTTGGGGATTACTGGCTTGGGGATTACCGCAGTGTGGCAGTTGTTTGTTTACTAGTATGTGAAGATTGGGCAGGATAGTGTTTCTATTTATCAAACTTGGTAGTAGGAGCCTAGGGTTTACTAGAAGAAAGAGGGGGGGGGGAACATTATTATAATGCTAGCATATGATATATAATGTGAATTCTGCCAGAGTCAGATTTAAAAAAAGTATTTTCCTAAATCAAAGTGTGAAATGATATCATACATTTCCGACTGGGAAAAACGTGGTTCTAGTTGGAATATTTTCATAATTCTTTCAGTTTTAGAAAGTTCAATTCCTGAGCTACTCCTGGGTAAAGGGTGTATTGCTATAATGTTTTTGTCAATATGATAATCAGAATTCCAGAAATCTTGGGTTATCAATTTGGGGGTATCAATCACATTACTAGAAAAATGTCACAAGGAGGTGGGTGGGTATTGTAAATAATCCATGGCCCCTAATTTCGACATGGGCATTTCTTAAAATCGGCAGGGGAAATGGTGACCCCCTCCCCTATTCAAACAGTGCCTACTTCTGATGCAGGGAGGGCCCAGTAAACAAGAAAACGTTATATATCGTCAAAACAACGTTTCCTCAAGGTGTGGAAAACGTTAGAAAAAAACGTAAATATAACGTTATTTAACGCAAATTCGTTGACTCCAATTAACGTATATTAACGTATATTAACTTTATACAATAGCGTTTCAATATCCAACCTTATTACAACGTTGTTTTTTTTTATTATGGATTTTGAATGAACATTAACTTTAAAAAAAGTTATTTTCCGTTATAAAATGATCATGGAAAACCTTGGAGAAACTGTAGTATTTGTGTTGAAAAACCAAGGCTATTCAAGTGGTTCGAACCTACATGGATAGGACAGATATTCACTAGCACTAAGACCACTCAACCACTCAGCCATGCACAGAGTAAGGGGTCTGGATGGGGGGTCCCCATATCGAATGTCGATCTTAAAAAATGGTCATGTCGCATGTCAATGTCGCTTAATAATGACCATGTCCCATGTCGATTTTAAGAATTGCTCACGTCACCAGTCACTATGATTTTTGAGCCTCATGTCGCATGTCACTAAGCTTCATGTCGATTGTCAATTTTAAGAAATAGCCATGTCGAATTTTGTGGTCCACACCATAGAGATATATCTTTGTCCACACCCATATAGTAACTGAGGTGTAGGGCATGTACTTTAATCGCACCCTGTAAGGGAGTGTATCAACCACATGCTGCTGACACGTTCTGCCCACCCCCCACCCCTATCCAAGGTAGTGCTTTGTGGATTATCTGTTGTTGTCTTTTACTGAAAAGAGAATTACAAGACATTCCCGAAAATGATTATTACAATATACTACATGTATAGGCTTGCCCCTACCAAATATACCTACTAGTACTTAGTATATGTTGCATATAATCTGCAACCATCGATACTGTAGGTCTAGAACTAACCTCACACCACCCTGTAGCCCTGACTTCTTCTAATGTGACCAATGCGCTATTAGGGACCTTTAGCAACCACATAAAAGCTCATTAAACACAGACGTAGCAGTGCTGAAAGCATAGGATATGTCTTGGTTAAATGAGCTACGTTGGGTAATATTATCTGGTTCACTATTTCTCATAGCATCATGGAACAGTCCCACTAGCTCAGGTAGGAAACCACTGGAATCCTGATTGGACTGTAGGGAGTTCAACTCCCTCTAGGGGCTATACTTCTTTAGGTCTAGCAGTTTGAAATAAGCTTTTATCTATTTGCTTACAGAATCACGAAATATGCTCGGGATTTCTTGTGATTTGTTAGCAGGGATAACCTTTGTGTCAACCCTTTTAGGCCTACTCTCAATGATTAAATATCTTGAAATTAAAAGGCATTCTAACAGTAGATCTGTGGGTTTTAGTTCCCAGCTTATGCATGATGAACCATAGCCTTATAAAAACGTTAAATAACGTTAGGTAACATTGTGAATATGAACGTTATTTACATTTTACATATAACGTTAAATAACGTTATATATATTGTAATGTTTCAAAACGTTACAGAACGTATCTTGTTCACTGGGTTTGAAAATAAACTGACTAAATGTCAAGTAGCCAGCACACTAAATGGAAAGTAGTATGTGTCAAATACATGGTGTAATATACCGTTGGAATCCACAGTTTTAACAAATATGGCCGTTATCAGCTCTTCTAGATAATCCTTAGAACCAGATTTTTCTCATATTTTCCCCAGAAAAAAAGGATCATATACATGTTTGTCACTGTTCACTTTCTCTTAATCCTTGAGGCGTTCAAGATATCATGAAACAGGAAACATTGTAAATATGCATAATTCACATAGTGCATTGTATCTGCAACACTGTAACGCTCTAATTTGATACCAAATATACCCAAATATGCCCATATTTTCATATTTTCCACTGAAAATTGCAATAAAAAAATAATGATAAAAGTTCCCAAAGAACGATTTTGAAGATGTGCGTGGCGAAGGGAAACAACTACTTATTTGGAGTTGCCTTATAGACCAATATTGAATGTCACATGGTTTATAAATAGTTTATAATTCTTTATTTAGCCTAAAGATTGATAACATGACAACCCTAGTGCCTGGACGTTTAGACCCATAGACAACGTCACCTGCATTCTAATACACAAAACACAGAGTTTGTAGTCTAAAAAAGTGGTCTTTTTATCAATAAACTCCATTGCTTTTAAGAAAAGGGGTGTTCTTCAAAAGAGTACATGAATATGAAACTACACCAGTCTTACCACCCTCAGTAACTTGGTGACTGCGACCAAGGCTTAGGGAAGGGGTTGGTACGACGTTAGGTGTGCCAGGACAGACGGGAGGTGCTCTTCCCCCACACTTGCCTAATGAACATCCTGACCAATCAGAGCCCCCCCCCTCAGAACTCCCCCCAGCATCCACCTATCGATCACCACCTCCCTACCTGCCCCCTGGTGTCAGCAGTAGGGGGGGGGGTCCCTCTTCCCATTGGCTACCTTGTGAGCACCTCTCTGGCCCACCTGTATTAAAGCACCTGACAGGTTCGAGGAAGGACAGTGTTTTGCCTGTCCCATCATGGACCCTACCAAGAAGAAACGAAGGAGGATCTCACCCACACAAGAGGCACATGAGGCTATTCAGGAGGAGCTCTGTAGCCCCAGCTACTTGGAGATTAGAGACTTTGGACCCAAAGGTAGGCACCTCTTCATAAATTCACACATGTATCCTGGCAGTTAAGCATACTTTTGTAAAAATGAGTTTATGATATTGTATTTCTAACTGTGTAGAGGGTTTCATTATAACAAAGTCGTTCCAACAGAGCAAAGTTAAATAGTTAAAGGTTATGAAGATGATGGGCAGATTCTGCCTTCCCACACCCATCACATCCCTTCCCTGTCAGATCTGTCTTCACCGCACAACATACTGTTCGTAATTTAAGTAAATACGGGGCATCCAGCTCCCCCCCCCCCCACACACACACACCTGTGCTCAACCCACAGCCTCAGTAAAGAAAGCTGCAGAAGCTGCCGGAGTAATACACGAGGACCGGCCGCCAGGAGGGGTGTAGAAGGGGAGGTGGGGGGGGGGGGGGGCGTCTGATGCTCAGCCCGGAGCTCAGCCGTAGGTGCACGGGAGGGGGGGGGGCACTGACTGACAACACAAGCGGAAGGTTAAATTCCAAGTTTTAAATGAGAATATTTAGGTGGCTGTCATGCATTAGGGTGGCTCCAGAGGAGTCAAAAGCGACCTGGCGACCTGGGCTGTTTTCCAGGCGACCTGGTACAATAATAAAAGCGTCCTGACAACTTTTGGAAAAAAATGCCTATAGCATAAATTGCCTAAAAAGCGACTTTGTGACCTGGGGCCCTCAATTTTGACGACTTTCCAACCTGAGGGGGGGGGGGATCCCTGTGCACCCCCATTAGGACGCTGCTATGGCTCACACCCGAGGCATCCTCCGTGATGAGGGCACCCCGGGGGGGCCACTCCCTCAGATTTGGATACCATGTGTGAACACGATCCCAAGGGAAAGGGTCCGTTTTTGGGTCCTAGGCACGGGCCCGCAAGGGTCCTTGATAAGGGGTGCTTTTTAAGCAAATTTTGGGAGAAAGGGGTACATTTTCAGAGCTTTAAAGGGTAATTTTTACTTTGTTTTCCTATAATAATTCTTGGTCACCCTTGAGAAGTGGATATTTTTCAGGATCACCCGTAATTAGGGTATATTTTCCAGGTTCATCTGTGATTTAGGTCTGTTTTCTTGCTAATTTTCCTTTAAAAGGGGACGTTTTCGAAAAATTCGCTCCTTGATAAGGGTACCAGATTTGAGGTGATGTTCACACATAGTGACTATAGAAAAGATAGGGAGTGGCCCCCCCCCCCCGGGGAGGGCACCCATGGACTGATGGAGGTAGCCACGTACCAAGACATTTCCAACCCCTACACCTAGGCTCTCTGCCTGCATGCAGTGGGGGGGGGGTGTAGGGGGTAAACCATATGTGAAAATGGTGTAAAGGTGTGGGGGGGCAGGGCAGGGCATTTCTATAGGGGATAGCATAGCTTTAACACGTCTACAGAAATGACGACGGGCCTGGAAGTAAGGCTGAGACCTGGTCCTGGAGGGCCACTACGGATAAAGTGGATGTCCATGTACACTGTATTACTGATACCGCACATCCAAACCCTTTGTGGTTTCTTTCTGGATAAAAAACAGTTTTCATATTTTCTAGTATTAACACTAGTTAAGCCGTGGGGTTGAAAGGTTAGTGAGGCGTTAAAGCTAGCCACCCCCACCCCCCTCATACACACACCTTCGCCTCAGCTGCTACTGGTACATTCTACCATTAACCTCAGATGCACATGTAACCTGAATGCTATTAGCCACAGGTGTCACTGTATTGTACATGGAATGGCCGCATTAGAGATTCATTTGGGGCAGAAATATTGGTATCTGCAGGGCGGGGTGGCCACATGAGAGAGATGGCCGAATTAGAGGGAGTTTGTTTTTACATTGAGATAAACAGAAAAACATGTCTAATAATAGCCATAATGACGGGGTAGCTGTACTGCACTGATAATCTAAATGGTCCGGGCCTTAGTCTGTAGTGGCTATCACAGGTTAGTCATAGGGATATTGGTCAGAATGACAAACTGTCACTCAAAAATGACCATTGATCATTGACTGGATTTACTGTCAAAAAGTCTTCAGTCTTCTTATCCCCCGGGACTGGCACCATACCCCTGCCCCTTCAATCCCTGTGGGGCCTACATGTAGTGGTTACATATGTCCTTAGGCAACATAGGACGCATGAATGACAAAATGATGGTTACACACATGACAACATAACAGACACATACATGACACCATGACAGGGGATAGTACCTTAAACTATGATAAACAAAAGTAAATAGAAGGGATAGAAGGGGGGGAGGGGGGTGGGGGGCTAGGACAGTCCGACCACATCCGCTATATATAGAATTTTAAGCCTATTTATACATCATGTATGCCTGTGGTGTTATGATGCATGAATGCAGCCCGGGAGAATGACTTGTTAGATGTCATTACTGGCACCCTGTACATAGGGTAAAGGCACCCGTTTCGGACGCTCCTGCACTAAGAATAAGTGACTATTTTTGCCAGATCATTCTGACCCATGTAAAGGAGGCCAATCTTTATATAGGGTTCGCTATTGGAGACATGAGATATGGAAGCTCATTTTCCCAAAGAGATTGCATTAAATTTCATCTTTTGAGTATATTTAAAACTACATCTAAAATGTTGATTTCAAACTGTTAAACTGAACCTAAAGTCGGACATTTGATACCAGAAATGATCCTAGAGTCGGACACAATGTCTTGGCATTGGTTTAGTAAGAATACCTTGTAACATGTGCAATATTTTTTGGAGAAAAATCTTAGGAAAAGGTGTGTTTGGAGGGAGGTGTGTAGGTATTGTAGAAAGATTATCAATGAGGGTGAAAATGTACATATACATTTCATAAGTCTTCAAGCACTACAAAGCGACCACTCAAAGAGGGCATGATCATGGAGCTGGGGAATTGCTCCCACCCCATTTCCAAGACGTTCTCTGAGTATCTGTAAAATTGTAATATATCACAAACTAATCATTTTCTATGTAATATAAAATATGATAAGTTATACCTCCATATACATGTTTTATTTGGTGTCCGACTTCAGGTGTAATTAGTGTCCGACTTTGGGTGCAATTTGATGCTGAGATGGGATCTCCTCTCATAAGGTATTATGGGTAATTTATCTATACCTGTTGACCTGAACTATTACAGAAAATATATATCTAGCTACCATTTTCCATAGGGATACACTAGCTATAAGGGGTTTCCCAGACTGGATGGAACAAGGTAACCAATTTTCCCATTTACTCCTGACTTTTATTTTGAAAATATAGCAAAAACACCCCAAGTTTAGGCAGTCAAAGAACCATGTATACATTGAATAATATTTGGTATACTACATTTGTTAGAGGTGAAAACACCTTAGGTTTCACCTTTACTTGACATGGCAGATGAAATTGGTCTATTGATTATGTAATTCAAAGCCAATGGTGTCCGACTCAAGGTGTCTGTCCGACTCAGGGAGCCTTTACCCTATATATCACGTGGTCTGATGCCCTGCACCTATAGGCCACGTGGTCTGGTATCCTGTACCTACATATCATGTGGTCTGGTACCATGGGGGTGCAGAGGGGTCCCCCCCTGAGGTCAGAAAGTCGCTGAAATTAAGCCCCCTAGGTCGCAAGGTCGCTTTTTTAGACCCTTTATCCTATACTCTATTTTGAGCAAAAGTCGCCAGGTCGCTTATATTATTGCCATAGGTGTGCCTCTACATGGGTACCCACAAAATTGACCATGTCGCTGTGTCGATTTTTAGCACATAAGGGCCGTGTTTTTATTCTATACATTCTACTAGATTTGTACATGTCTGTCGATTTTTAGAAAGGCTGTGTCGCCCGTGTCGATTTTTAAAAAGGGCTGTGTGGCCTGTGTCGATTTTTATCCTAGTAGAGGCCCATATATTCTATAACCCCCCCCCCCCCACCGAGCATAGCATTCTCACACCTACTGCAGGTGTGAGAATGCTGCTTGGACAAGGTGCGACAATGCAGCATTTAACACCTCATTCTACAAAGTTTTGTGTCTGTCGTTTTTTAGCCCTGGGTTTTATGTGTCTGTCGAATTTAAGCTCAAAATGTTATCTGTCTGTCGATTTTTATCTCCAAGTTTTCTGTGTCCTTCGATTTTTAAAAGGGGCGTGTCGCACGTGTCGATTTTTAAAAGGGCCGTGTCGCCGTGTCGCACGTGTCGATTTTTACCCATGTAGAGGCACATAGGTCGAAAGTCGCCTTCAAAACAGCCCAGGTCGCCAGGTCGCTTTTGACCCATCTGCAGCCACTACCATGGCACATGGTCCGGTGCCCTGTACGTGCCTCTACATGGGTACCCACATTTTTGACCATGTGTAGAATTTTAGCAAAACAGCTGTCGATTTTTACCCATCTAGAGGCACCTGCACCCTATGTCACATTGTCTGGTGCCATGTAGCTCTATGTCACGTGGTCTGGTACCATGAACCTCTATGTTATGTGGTCTGGTACCCTAAACCTCTATACTATTTGGTCTGGTGCTCTGGAACTCTATATATGTCTATGTTCTGGTTCTGGTTAGGTGTATCCCATCCCTTTGATGGTGACACTCAGTCATGGCCATCACTAAGTATAACTGAATTGATTTTTATCTATACGCCCTACCTTATGGTGATGACTATCTGTGCAATTATATTTTATTATATGCACCATAAGGCTGGGTATTTAGCAAGATACTTCCTAGGAGGTATGTTTACCCAGGATAAATGAAGAATTTAAAAAAAAAGACAGTGGTCTGGTACCCTGTACCTCTATATCACGTGGTCTGGTACCATGTACCTCTACGTTTCATAGTCTGGCACCCTGTACCTTTAGGTCACGTGGTCTGGTACTCTGTACCTCTATGTCACGTGGTCTGGTACCCTGTACCTCTATATCACGTGGTCTGGTACCCTGTACCTCTATTTCACGTGGTCTGGTACCCTGTACCTCTATGTCACGTGGTCTGGTACCCTGTACCTCTATATCACGTGGTCTGGTACCCTGTACCTCTATATCACGTGGTCTGGTACCCTGTACCTCTATATCACGTGGTCTGGTACCCTGTACCTCTATATCACGTGGTCTGGTACCCTGTACCTCTATGTCACGTGGTCTGGTACCCTGTACCTCTATGTCACATGGTCTGGTACCCTGTACCTCTATATCACGTAGTCTGGTACCCTGTACCTCTGTGTCATGTGGTCTGGTACCCTGTACCTTTATGTCACATAGTCTGGCACCCGTAATGGGTATACGTCGCCCCCCTAAATTTGCCCTGTAGTAAGTTTACCATGATAGTACCATTATTTATTACCGTATTATGTTAAGTTATAGCTAGGTTGTATCAGTCTGTAATTTTCACTATGATAATGTATGGTACATGTATAAGGCAGAATGCATATCATTTAGAGCGATATGCCTACATTTTTGATAATAAGCTATGTAATTTATTGTAATTAAGTGAGATTATTGTTCATATACCCTATCCAAGCACGTGGCATTTGCGTGCCTTCCACTGTTCTATTATTATGTGCAATCTACAGCTCAAATCTCCCGTATAGGCCACACAAACACCAATGGCCGCCTACTTGGGAGGCGGGGTCAGCACTTCAGCAGTTATTCCAGCCTCGGCAGGGGTGACAGGGCGCTGCTGGGAAAGGGGGAGGGCGGGTCTATTAGCTGGGTACATGCATGTATGTCGTGTATGAAATCAGGACGGGGTGGGGGGGGGTGTGGGGTCTTTATCCCACAAACAGTCTTTATCCCTCAAATTAGTACTACTATGAGGGATAAAGACACCCACGGGTCTTTATCCCTCAATTATGGCGTTAAAGCCCAAGTGTCTTTATCCCACAAATGTCTTTATCCCTCAAAGCCAATATAATAGTCTTTATCCGTCATAGCCAATGATAAAGGCTTTATCCCACAAAGCTTAAATAGTGGCCCTATTTGCCGAAACAGTAACCAGTCTTTATCCCACAAAGCCCATATAAACGTTATATGCCGATACAGTGACCAGTCTTTATCCCCAAAAGCCTATGTAGTGGCTATATATGGCCATTCAGTGACCAGTCTTTATCCCCCAAAGCCTATATAGTGGCTATATATGGCTATACAATGACCAGTCTTTATCCCACAAAGCCCATATAGCCGTTATATGCCCATACAGTGACCAGTCTTTATCCCCCAAAGGCTATATAGTGGCTATATATAGTCATATAGTGACCAGTCTTTATCCCACAAAGCCTAAATAACGGTTATAGGCCAATACAGTGACCAGTTTTTATCCCCCAAAGCCTATATAGTGGCTATATATGACCATTCAGAGACCAGTCTTTATCCCCCAAAGCCTATATAGTGGTTATATATGGCCATACAGTGACCAGATTTTATCCCCCAAAGCCTATGTAGTGGCTACATATGGCCATACAGTGACCAGTCTTTATCCCCCAAAGCCTATATAGTGGCTATATATGACCATTCAGAGACCAGTCTTTATCCCCCAAAGCCTATGTGGTGGCTATATATGGCCATACAGTGACCAGTCTTTATCCCACAAAGCCTATATAGTGGCTATATATGGCCATACAATGACCAGTCTTTATCCCACAAAGCCAATATAACCGTTATATGCCCATACAGTGACCAGTCTTTATCCCCCAAAGACTGTATAGTGGCTATATATAGTCATATAGTGACCAGTCTTTATCCCGCAAAGCCTAAATAATGGTTATAGGCCTATACAGTGACCAGTCTTTATCCCCCAAAGCCTATATAGTGGTTATATATGGCAATACAATGACCAGTCTTTATCCCCCAAAGCCTATGTAGTGGCTATATATGGCCATACAGTTACCAGTCTTTATCCCACAAAGCCTATATAGTGGCTATATATGGCCATACAATGACCAGTCTTTATCCCACAAAGCCCAAATAACCGTTATATGCCCATACAGTGACCAGTCTTTATCCCCAAAAGGCATATAGTGGCTATATATAGTGATATAGTGACCAGTCTTTATCCCCCAAAGCCTAAATAATGGTTATAGGCCCATACAGTGACCAGTCTTTATCCCCCAAAGCCTATATAGTGGCTATATGTGGCCATACAGTTACCAGTCTTTATCCCACAAAGCCTACATAGTGGCTATATATGGCCATACAGTGACCAGTCTTTATCCGACAAAGCCTATATAGTAGCTTTTTATATATATCCATACAGGGCCAGTCTACATCTCACAAAGGCTATATAATGGCTGTTTGTGGCCATACAGGGCCAAGTTTTATCCTACAAAGCCTATATAGTGGCTATATATGGCCATACAGTGACATGTCTTTATCCCCCAAAGCCTATATAGTTGCTGTATATGGCCATACAGGGCCAGTCTTAATCCCACAAAGCCTATATAACTATTATATGCCTGTACAGTGACAAGTCCTTATCCCCCAAAGGCTACATAGTGGTTATATATGGCCACAATGTGAACAGTCTTTATCCCCCAAAGGCTATATAGTGGCTATATTTAGCCATATAGTGAACAGTCTTTATCCTCCAAAGCCTAAATATTGGCTATATATGGCCATACAGTGAAGAGTCTTTATCCCACAAAGCCTATATAGTGGCTATATATGACCACAATGTGAAAAGTCTTTATCCCTTAAAGGTATATAGTGTCTATACATGGCCATAATATGAATAGTCTTTATCCCCCAAAGCCTTTGGATAACATATAACGGTTATATGGGCTTTGTGGGATAAAGACTGGTCATTGTATGGCCATATATAGCCACTATATAGGCTTTGTGGGATAAACACTGGTCACTATATGACTATATATAGCCACTATATGCCTTTGGGGGATAAAGACTGGTCGCTGTATGGGCATATAATTGTTATATGGGCTTTGTGGGATAAAGACTGGTCATTGTATGGCCATATATAGCCACTATATAGGCTTTGTGGGATAAAGACTGGTAACTGTATGGCCATATATAGACACTACATAGGCTTTGGGGGATAAAGACTGGTCATTGTATGGCAATATATAGCCACTATAGAGGCTTTGTGGGATAAAGACTGGTCACTGAATGGTCATATACAGCCACTACATAGGCTTTGGGGGATAAGGACTGGTCATTGTATGGCCATATATAACCAGTATAGAGGCTTTGGGGGATAAAGACTGGTCACTGTATAAGCCTATAACTATTATTTAGGCTTTGTGGGATAAAGACTGGTCACTATATGACTATATATAGCCACTATATAGCCCTTGGGGGATAAAGACTGGTCACTGTATGGGCATATAACGGTTATATTGGCTTTGTGGGATAAAGACTGGTCATTGTATGGCCATATATAGCCACTATATAGGCTTTGGGGCATAACGACTGGTCACTGTATGGCCATATATAGCTACTATATAGGCTTTGTGGGATAAAGACTGGTCACTGTATGGCCATATGTAGCCATTATATATAGGCTTTGTGGGATGAAGACTGGTCATTGTATGGCCATATAGAGCCACTATATAGGCTTTGGGGGATAAAGACTGGTCACTGTATGGGTCTATAACCGTTATTTAGGCTCTGTGGGATAAAAACTGGTCACTGTATTGGCCTATAACCGTTACATAGGCTTTGTGGGATAAAGACTGGTCACTATATGACTATATTTAGCCACTACATAGGCTTTGGGGGATAAGGACTGGTCATTGTATGGCCATATATAGCCAGTATAGAGGCTTTGGGGGATAAAGACTGGTCACTGTATAAGCCTATAACCATTATTTAGGCTTTGTGGGATAAAGACTGGTCACTATATGACTATATATAGCCACTATATGCCTTTGGGGGATAAAGACTGGTCACTGTATGGGTATATAATTGTTATATGGGCTTTGTGGGATAAAGACTGGTCATTGTATAGCCATATATAGCCACTATATAGGCTTTGTGGGATAAAGACTGGTAACTGTATGGCCATATATAGACACTACATAGGCTTTTGGGGATAAAGACTGGTCATTGTATGGCCATATATAGCCACTATAGAGGCTTTGTGGGATAAAGACTGGTCACTGAATGGTCATATATAGCCACTACATAGGCTTTGGGGGATAAGGACTGGTCATTGTATGGCCATATATAGCCAGTATAGAGGCTTTGGGGGATAAAGACTGGTCACTGTATAAGCCTATAACTATTATTTAGGCTTTGTGGGATAAAGACCGGTCACTATATGACTATATATAGCCACTATATAGCCCTTGGGGGATAAAGACTGGTCACAGTATGGGCATATAACGGTTATATTGGCTTTGTGGGATAAAGACTGGTCATTGTATGGCCATATAGCCACTATATAGGCTTTGGGGCATAACGACTGGTCATTGTATGGCCATATATAGCTACTATATAGGCTTTGTGGGATAAAGACTGGTCACTGTATGGCCATATATAGCCACTACATAGGCTTTGGGGGATAAAGACTGGTCTCTGAATGGTCATATATAGCCACTATATAGGCTTTGGGGAATAAAGACTGGTCACTGTATGGCCATATGTAGCCACTACATAGGCTTTGTGGGATAAAGACTGGTCACTGTATGGCCATATATAGTCACTACATAGGCTTTGGGGGATAAAGACTGGTCATTGTATGGCCATGTATAGACACTGTATAGGCTTTGTGGGATAAAGACTGGTTACTGTATGGCCATATATAGCCACTACATAGGATTTGGGGGATAGAGACTGGTCACTGTATGGCCATATATAGCCACTATATAGGCTTTGGGGGATAAAGACTGGTCTCTGAATGGTCATATATAGCCACTATATAGGCTTTGGGGGATAAAGACTGGTCACTGTATTGGCCTATAACCGTTATTTAGGCCTTGTGGGATTAAGACTGATCATTGTATGGCCATATATAGCCACTACATAGGCTTTGGGGGATAAAGACTGGTCATTGTATGGCCATATATAGACACTATATAGGCTTTGTGGGATAAAGACCTGTCACTGTTTGGGCATATAACGGCTATATGGGCTTTGGGGGATAAAGACTGGTCATTGTATGGCCATATATAGCCACTATATACGCTTTGGGGGATAAAGACTGGTCACTGAATGGTCATATATAGCCACTACATAGGCTTTTGGGGATAAAGACTGGTCACTGAATGGTCGTATAGAGCCACTATATAGGCTTTGTGGGATAAAGACTGGTCACTGAATGGTCATATATAGCCACTATATAGGCTTTGGGGGATAAAGACTGGTCACTGTATGGCCATATAATTATAGCCACTACATAGGCTTTGGGGGATAAAGACTGGTCATTGTATGGCCATATATAGCCACTATATATAGGCTTTGGGGGATAAAGACTGGTCACTGAATGGTCGTATATAGCCACTATATAGGCTTTGGGGGATAAAGACTGGTCACTGTATGGCCATATATAGCCACTATATAGGCTTTGGGGGATAAAGACTGGTCATTGTATGGCCATATATAGCCACTATATAGGCTTTGGGGGATAAAGACTGGTCACTGTATGGGCCTATAACCGTTATTTAGGCTTTGTGGGATAAAGACTGGTCACTATATGACTATATATAGCCACTATATAGCCTTTGGGGGATAAAGATTGGTTACTTTATGGGCATATAACGGTTATATGGGCTTTGTGGGATAAAGACTGGTCATTGTATGGCCATATATAGCCACTATATAGGCTTTGTGGGATAAAGACTGGTCACTGTATGGCCATATATAGCCACTACATAGGCTTTGGGGGATAAAGACTGGTCATTGTATAGCCATATATATAGCCACTATATAGGCTTTGGGGGATAAAGACTGGTCACTGAATGGTCATATATAGCCACTATATAGGCTTTGGGGGATAAAGACTGGTCACTGTATGGCCATATATAGCCACTACATAGGCTTTAGGGGATAAAGACTGGTCACTGTATGGCCATATATAGCCACTATATAGGCTTTGGGGGATAAAGACTGGTCAATGAATGGTCGTATATAGCCACTATATAGGCTTTGGGGGATAAAGACTGGTCACTGTATGGGCCTATAACCGTTATTTAGGCTTTGTGGGATAAAGACTGGTCACTTTATGACTATATATAGCCACTATATAGCCTTTGGGGGATAAAGACTGGTCACTGTATGGGCATATAACGGTTATATATGGGCTTTGTGGGATAAACACTGGTCACTGTATGGCCATATATAGCCACTACATAGGCTTTGGGGGATAAAGACCGGTCATTGTATGGCCATATATAGACACTATATAGGCTTTGGGGGATAAAGACTGGTCACTGTATGGGCCT
This sequence comes from Harmothoe impar, assembly GCA_947462335.1. Lineage (NCBI taxonomy): Eukaryota > Metazoa > Annelida > Polychaeta > Phyllodocida > Polynoidae > Harmothoe > Harmothoe impar. Next base: position 67,593,748 of record OX381716.1, on the reverse strand, counting down.
ATAACCGTTATTTAGGCTTTGTGGGATAAAGACTGGTCACTATATGACTATATATAGCTACTATATAGCCTTTGGGGGATAAACACTGGTCACTGAATGGTCATATATAGCCACTACACAGGCTTTGGGGGATAAAGACTGGTCATTGTATGGCCATATATAGCCATTATATAGGCTTTGGGGGATAAAGACTGGTCAGTGTATGGGCCTATAACCGTTATTTAGGCTTTGTGGGATAAAGACTGGTCACTATATGACTATATATTGCCACTATATAGCCTTTGGGGGATAAAGACTGGTCACTGAATGGTCATATATAGCCACTATATAGGCTTTGGGGGATAAAGACTGGTCACTGTATGGCCATATATAGCCACTACATAGGCTTTAGGGGATAAAGACTGGTCACTGTATGGCCATATATAGCCACTATATAGGCTTTGGGGGATAAAGACTGGTCAATGAATGGTCGTATATAGCCACTATATAGGCTTTGGGGGATAAAGACTGGTCACTGTATGGGCCTATAACCGTTATTTAGGCTTTGTGGGATAAAGACTGGTCACTATATGACTATATATAGCCACTATATAGCCTTTGGGGGATAAAGACTGGTCACTGTATGGGCATATAACGGTTATATATGGGCTTTGTGGGATAAACACTGGTCACTGTATGGCCATATATAGCCACTACATAGGCTTTGGGGGATAAAGACTGGTCATTGTATGGCCATATATAGACACTATATAGGCTTTGGGGGATAAAGACTGGTCACTGTATGGGCCTATAACCGTTATTTAGGCTTTGTGGGATAAAGACTGGTCACTATATGACTATATATAGCTACTATATAGCCTTTGGGGGATAAAGACTGGCCACTTTATGTGGCATATAACGGTTATATGGGCTTTGTGGGATAAAGACTGTTTATTGTATGGCCATATATAGCCACTATATAGGCTTTGTGGGATAAAGACTGGTCACTGCATGGCCATATATAGCCACTATATAGGCTCTGTTGGAAAAAGACTGGTCACTGAATGGTCATATATAGCCACTACATAGGCTTTGGGGGATAAAGACTGGTCATTGTATGGCCATATATAGATACTATATAGGCTTTGTGGGATAAAGACTGGGTACTGTTTCGGCAAAAAGGGCCACTATATAGGCTTTGTGGGATAAAGCCTTTATCATTGGTTATGTGGGATAAAGATTATTATATTGGCTTTGAGGGATAAAGACATTTGTGGGATAAAGACACTTGGGCTTTAACGCCATAAATGAGGGATAAAGACCCGTGGGTGTCTTTATCCCTCATAGTAGTACTAATTTGAGGGATAAAGACTGTTTGTGGGATAAAGACCCCACAGCGGGGCTGGGAGGGGTTATCAGGACAGGATGGAACGTCACAGAATAAACCCTTTAATAACAACATGATGCACACTGACAGACTGATGAGTCTGGGGAGATTCGAGTTGTAGACTGCACCTCATAATAAAACTGTGTTGGGGGAAACAAAAGCCACATATATTATAGGGTATACTAGTATGTACTATATCTCACCCAATTACAAGTAGTACACACAAAACTGGTCCATGTGGTAATTAAGCTCATGAACACCAACGACCACCTGCTTCCATTGACAGTTGATTGATATGATGAAGATGCAAGGCATCATCATGAGAATATTCACTTTCAAGACCTCTGTGCTCAGACATTAGTTGCACTTGTGCTTGCACATTAGTATCACCTGTGCTTGGATGTTAGTGTGGCCTATACTCAGACATTAGTATGGACCATACTCGGACGTTAGTATGGATAATACTCGGACGTTAGTTAATATCACCTATGCCTCGACGTTAGGGAAATGGCTTATAGTCCTTGAGGCCTAAAATCAGTGTGTCATTCGTCTTGGAGCCGATCTTCCACAGGGCTAATAATCATGGGGCCTATATTCCTGAGGGCCACTTGTCATGGGCCCCTTTGTCCACGGCATCTTATCCTTGTACCAGTTCTATTATACTGTTTCAAGTCTAGACCATCAAAACTTTCTTGTAATTTTTAATTTTTATATAAAAGCACTATAGATATCAATCTGCCATAACTTTTATGAATGTTTTACTTTCAAGTTGTAGGGTAAGAGCACTATAGGTATCATTCTGCCATAACGTACTAAAATGTTTTACCTTCAAGCTGTAGTAAAAGAACACTATAGATATCATTCTGCACTAACGTTCTTAAACGTTTTACATTCAAGTTGTAGGGTAAGAGCACTATAGATATCATTCTCCCATAACGTTCTAAAACGTTTTACCTCCAAGTTGTAGGGTAAGAGCACTGTAGATATCATTCTGCCATAACGTTCTAAAACGGTTTACCTTCAAGCTGTAGTCTAAAAAAACATACTAAAACGTGTTGAAACGTTTTACTGGTATCCTATGCATATCACAGACAGAAATGCCAAATTCTGCTAATGTGTATTGGGAGTAAATGCTAATTGTTGTGAGATTCATCATATTACAGAGTATAACAGATCAAATACTGATTTGATACTCAACTTTAAGTTTTCCATAATACCTGGAACTCAAAATAATTTTGATTGAGATAATATATCATCACGAGATGCGGTGTTATATTTGGCATGTTATTTCAACTATTGCAAATTTATGAGAATTTCAATGTTAATTACCCTAGATAAATCACAAAGTTGTGAAGTATGGGAAGGCAGCAGTCCTGATATCTTATATCATAGATGTATGCTCCGAAAGAAAATGTAACGATTGAGTGTAATTTCATCATTTTAAATGACATCGAAATCCTTGAAATAAATGAAAACCACTGGCGTTTGAGGCTATCTAAGCTCCAGAATTCTGGCATTTGGAGGGTCCTTTATACACCCCACATCAGTATGTTCTGGGGGTCCCCTGACAGAAAGCACTTGCGTTTTTGAGGGCCTATTTTACACCCCACATCAGTATGTTCTGGGGGTCCCCTGACAAAAAGCACTGGCGTTTAGAGGGCCATTTTTATACCCCACATCAGTACGCTATGGTTGTGCTAAGGATATACTCTGAAAAATACATGTCAAATTGGAGGGGTGGGGATTGTACCTTGAAATAAATGCAAACCTGTATACGATATGTACAAAGAGCAAAGTGGGTGTGGTACCAGGTAGGGGACGGGAATACCTTTTTGGGACGTACCACTATTGTGGTACAGTCCCGTCAATTAGACCATACCAGTATTGTGGTACGGTGCATGGGTCTGGGGCATTTGGTGTGATCATTAGACCATGGCATTTAGCCCATGGCAAGGTCTGCAGCCCCTTCAGTGCCTTATCTGTAATCACAGAACAAAGGGTACTAGCTATACTAACACTGAGGGTATGGGTTGGGGAGAAAATCCAACTTTTTCTCATTATTTTCTCAATTTGCGACCTTACCATTCCATAACAAGATCAAACCAAAACGCAGAGTGATGCATCAATGCCTAGGCTACTACTCTGTATGTTCATTTTTATTAGCAAATATAACAGAAAATTCGGAAATGGATTTTGCTGGGTATCTGTAAGAGTATTTTATGAATGAGCCATGTTAAATGCATGATATTTAAAGGAGTATACATTATTGTAGTTTGTAAATTGGCGAGTGGATAGATGCAGATATCCTCTTTCCATTGGTACCAAACATGATATACAGTACATTTGGATTATAAGAGAAATTGTACATAAATACATAGATACACTGATACTGCTGTGCAGGCCATTATACTAGTACGGCCTACATGGTGAGTACAGGTACAGCTCATTTAGGGCGTACTGGAATAGTGGGCATGTCCTCAACCTGGGTACATGTCAAATAGGAAAGGGGTATGGAACCATGACTATTAGGCTACACATGCAAACATATCTGTCATGTTGACATGCATGTGTTCATCATGTTGTAATACATGTGTTTTCCAAGAAGTTATCATGTATGTGTCTGCTTTACCCCAGTTTACTGTTACATACAAGTCCAGCATATTGCTATGCATGTGTATGCATCTGGCACCAGCAAACCTGAATATTCAGGGGACATCCCAAAGTTTGCATATTAAGGCAATATGTTTAGTGGCAGCCTTCTTGAAAGGTGGCTGCCATATTGGCTATAATCCATATCTGCAATGGCCCTGTATTTATTTTATCAATCAATATGGCTGGAACGATTTGTGTACCAAATTTACTATGTCTTTCAATCAGTTGGTATCTTGACAGTGAAATTGTGAAAATATATTCAGTTTCACATAGATTATGATAATTAGCTCTTAATAAGCAATGCAATTTTGATCATGTGACATGGTTTTACATGTTACCAGATCACCTAATATGGGGTACATGAACCAGACCATGTGACATAATGGTACAAGTCTTTAGGTCTGGTTATTGGATGAGCTGACCTTTGGGCTGTATATGAGTGCAATGCAGCCCACAGGTCTGCAAGTACTCCTTTGTATTATTTTTTCACATTTTTCAATTCAAATTATCCAAATTATGGTAGGTGGAGGGCCTAAAGTTTATTTTCTATGATGTAAGACTGCAGAGGATTAGTAACAGAATATCATTTCAGGTGTGTTGCAAACGGTTGTATGCATGTGTGAATACCATTTTACTACTTGACACACTTTAGCCTAAATTGACCCCCCTTGCTTTATAATACACACATTTTACTTGAGAAAACACACCTTTTTCTATATTTATTTTGGCCTAATGAAAAGTTTTCTGAATTTTGCAGGTCGTGGTATTGTTACAAGGAAAACTTTACAAAAGGGTGACTTTGTCACATACTACCATGGTAAACATACTGACTGTGCACCACCAGCTGATGACACTTACTTCTACGAAGTTACAGTAAATGGAAAGGAAACGTGGTGAGTGTTGCCTAATTATCAAATAATGTAGTTAACTCTAAAGGGTATTCTATTAAATATGAATACACATTATCTGACACTAGGACTGTCATCGATCCCCCCCTAATCGATACACCGATATTTCCAATTATCGCATCGATAAAAGCATTATATCGATACACCTTTTGGCCCACAGGTTGTTCAGGAATTTACCTTTCCAAAAATGAAAGAATTGTTTAAATATTCCAATTAGAACCATCTTATTTATTAGAATGAAAAGGAACTGCCGAATGTGAATCAAAATCGTACAAAAGTTGATTATAGTCTATATGTCTACACAATAGATATAGTAGGTGCTACGTTTTGTAACAAACAACTGGTATTTATTATTTCAAAGCATTATTCATCCATTGATCTCAGATCTAAATAAATCGATATAATCGGAAAATCGAGACCAAAATAGTGATAATCGAAATCGAAATAAATTGGATACCAATGACAGTCCTAGCAGAACACTTTTTAACGTGTGAGGTTGTAGGTTGGATGCTTATCTACCAAACTACACAAATAAGGAAATGTTTGAGAGAGTGGGTTTATCTCTCCCACCCATAACCCAAGAGTTTTAATGTTTTGGGCATTTGAAGGTTAAACAAAGGAGTGCAAAGACGGTCTAAATCTCATATTCAAAGCCCAAAATAATGGATGAAAGGGCATGAATCAGGGTACAAATTAAGTGGTTGTGTTTTATACCCTTGGTTATTTTAAGCAAGGTAATGAGATCTATATCAATCTAGATAATGATTTATTGGTAGATAATTCCAATGTTCTAACTTGTGTTAAAAATAGCAAATGTCATTGGCTACAAATATATCAAATATTCAAAATCCAATAAAATACTCAATTTTGGACGAAATGTCACATTTTATAGTATGGCTTAGTGACCATACGTATCCAGTTCTCTCATACTAGTTCAATGTGATACTTTTAAACTATGTGCGCCAAGACCTGGGCATTGGTCCATATTCAATGAGTAGCGATCAACCTTAAACACAGATTTTGACGCATTTCTATGAATATAAGGTCGAATTTAAACCTTCCTGGGTAACACCTTATTTTCATATGTGTAAAAACACCCTGAACGCTTCACAATTTTCTTTTCCAGGATTGATGGCAGTTCTGACGATGGTTCCTTTGGACGACTTATAAACGATAGTGAAAAACCTAACTTAAACCCAAAGCCAATAGATGTAGAGGGAAGGCGACATGTAGCATTTTATGCTGCATGCGAAATTAGTATTGAGGAAGAGGTGGCTTACTATTATGGGGAATCTGAAGCTTACTGGTGGCGGAAGAAAAGGGAAAAGAAAACAGTACTCAAGAGTAAAATCCAAAGAGAAGATAGAGTCAGAAAAGCTGAACAGTTGAAATTAGATAACAAAGATGAAACACCATCAGGCAGTAGCACTACCAGATCAAAGGTGGACAATGCCCTCAGAGGCATGAGGTCTCAGAAAAAAGAAGATGGCCGCAGCGATAAAGACAGACCCACAGCAAAGGACGGGGCAGATGGCCAAAGTGACAAAGACCACCCGCTAGCCAAGGACAGAGCGGATGGCTGCAACGATGAAGATGGACCCCAGGCTAAGTATGGAGTGGATGGCCACAGCGACAAAGACCGACCCGCAGCTGAGGACGCAGTAGATGGCAGCAGCGAAAAAGATGGACCGGCAGCAAAGGACCGAGGGTATGGTCGCAGCAACAAAAATGGACCGGCAGCTAAAGACGGAGCCGATCACCGCATTGGGAAAGACAGAGTCCTGGCTAAGCATGAAGCTGATGGCTGCAGCAACAACCCTGGACCCCCAGCTAGGGATAAAGCAGACGGCCAAAGTGAGAAAGACAGCCCGCTGGCTAAGGACAGAGCGGATGGCTGCATCGACGAAGACAGACCCACAGCTAGGGATGGAGCAGATGGCCCCAGCAACAAAGATGGACTGGCTCCTAAGGATGAAGCTGATGGCTGCCACAACAATGGTGGACCCCTGGCTAGGGACAGAGCGGAGGGCCAGAGTGACAAAGTCGGACCCCCCACCAAAGATGAAGCGGATCGCCCCAGAGACAAAGACGGACCCCTGACTAAGGACGGAGCGGAAGGCCACAGTGACAAAGACAGACCCCTGACTAAGGACGGAGCGGAAGGCCACAGTGACAAAGACAGACCCCTGACTAAGGACGGAGCGGAAGGCCACAGTGACAAAGATGGACGCCTGACTAAGGATGGAGCGGAAGGCCACAGTGACAAAGACGGACCCCTGACTAAGGACAGAGCGGAAGGCCACAGTGACAAAGACGGACCCCTGACTAAGGACGGAGCGGAAGGCCACAGTGACAAAGACAGACCCCTGACTAAGGACGGAGCGGAAGGCTGCATTGACAAAGACGGACCCCTGACTAAGGACGGAGTGGATGGTCATAGTGACAAAGATAGAGCCCTTGCTAAGGATGGATCGGATTGCAGCAGTGTCAATGATGGACCTGTAGCTAAGGGCGCAGCATTTGATACTGGTGGACCTGCAGCAAAGGTGAAAAATTGCAGTCTAGGCAGGCTCCCACAGAATGACCCAGAAAAGAACCACCAACCTTGTTATATAGAGAAAGACCAAGAGGATCAGCGCCGCACTAGAGGTTCAAGGAAAAGTAAGCATTCTATGAAAGAACTGAAGGATGTTTACGATTGGGAGGATGATATTTCATCTGGTGGGGAAATTGACGATGATAGAGATGAGGACTTTGTAGCTCATGCTGGAAGAGATGATGATGATGATGATGAGGACAATGATGATGATGATGATGATGATGATGATGATGTTAGCGATGATATTGATGGAGAAGAACTTGTTTGTCATCCAACACAGGACTTGGGCCATGGAGGTTCAAAGAAAAATCAGGGATGTCCCATCAAAGGAAAGAGCAAATGCCCAACCGGAGCTCCAAAGAATCAAAACTACCCAATTGGATCTTCAGCGTGTTCAAAAAGACATCCAGAAGACAACTGTCCTACTGCACCCTCAGCAAATATCCTTCCACCATCAGACCCAAAGATAGACTTATCTAACCTATACAAAGATGTAACCATCCTGTCAACATCCAATGGAGAATCCAAAAAATTCTATTATTGTTTGTTCTGCGAAAAACCTCAAAAGAAATTACCAAGACATCTGATAACCCAGCACAAACAGGAGCCACAAGTGATTGATTATGATATAGAAAAAGATCCAAAAGTGAAAAACATGAAACTTTCAAAGATGCGCAACATGGGAAATCACAAACACAATTGTGATGTTTTCCGGAACCTGAAAGGAGAGTTAATAGTTGGTTACAGACCAAGTGGGCCTGCCTCTGCTGCTGACTACGGACCATGTGAATCATGTTACATTTACCTGGTCCGCACTGATCTATGGAAACATAAATGTCCTGTAAGAGAACTGAGACCCATGGAGGAAAATGGCAAGCGGAAACGACCAGCATTAACGAGTAAGCTGTTGATACCAACACCACAGGGGATCAACCCATTCGTTCATCAACTACTTTTGTCATTAAATGATGATGAGGTTGGCAGAGCAATCAGACTTGATAGTCTCCTGGTTGAACTTGCACGGCGTGAGTATCAGAGTCATGGTCATGATGTAGACCAGCATAATGACATCAGACAGACCTTGAGGAGGATGGGACGCCTCCTACTTGAGTTAAGGAAACAGACCAAACTGTCATTGGATCTGGAGGCGTTCATTAATCCGTTGCATTTCCGCGCTGTTCTTGCTGCTGCAAGAGCAGTTGCTGGCTTTGAATATGAGACAAACAAGTTCCAAAAGGCAAGTGTCGCCTTAAAAATAGGTCACACTCTGAAACGTCTGGCAGCAATTGTACAATCAGCAGCCATCGAAAGCTTCAATGATGACATGGAACTGAAAGCACTGAAGTTCAAGGACCTGTGTGTTATCAACTGGACGGAGGAAATTTCTACCAATGCCCTACGCACGCTGCATGAGAACAAACGAAACAAAGTGAAGGTCTTGCCTTTTACAGAAGACATTGTATGCATTTCCAACTATCTGAAGAAAGAAGGGAAGAAGTATGCAGAAGACCTCCAAAATGACATCAACACTATGGCATCCTGGAAGGAGTTAAATAGGATCATCTTGACCAGGATCATCATATTCAATAGAAGGCGTAGTGGAGAAGCCTCAAAAATGCGGTTGGAAGACTACACAAGGCGTTCACTACCCAGTGGTCAAAAGGTTGTGCTTGATGGACTTACACCAATTGAGCAAGAGCTGTGCAGAAGCTTGCACAGAATTGAGATCGTGGGGAAGCGGGAAAGGACTGTGCCTGTTCTTTTGACAGCGGATATGGTTAATGCCATAGACCTCCTTATCAAGAAAAGGACAGCTGTAGGAGTTGATCCAAACAACACATTCCTGTTTCCTAGGGTACATTTTGGAAGTCTCGGTCATGTGCGAGGTTGTGACTGTCTGCGGGATCTTGCAGAAGAGTCTGGGTGCAAAAGCCCTACCTTATTAAGATCCACTGGACTACGCAAGCAAATTGCCACCGTGAGCCAGATTGTCAATCTCAAAGACAATGAGCTTGACATTCTGGCCACATTTCTGGGGCATGACATCCGCGTACATCGGGAGTACTACAGGCTGCCAGAAGACACTCTCCAAGTTGCGAAGGTCTCAAAACTCCTTCTAGCATCTGAGAGAGGACTCGGTGACCTCCAAGGGAAGACACTTGATGAGATAGACATCGGTGTTGATGAAGGTGAGTGCATTTATTGGTATAAAAGGATTGATCAATATCTAACATTCAAATTTGATGAAAAAGTATAACCTTGTCCATTTTTTTCCAGGCCCCACCATTTTTGCTAAAAGGGTACGTTACTGTCCCCCCCTGTCTAGAGGGGTCAAAGTCTTTGAGCCCTGCCCCTAATGCATCATTCCACCTTGCTGTTGTTAAATAAACACCACTAAGTTGATTTCTGCTGTGAATTACAAGATATAGTTCTGCTATCATATATTTTCCCAACTTTAGGCAGTTGTACAGCATTATCTTATCTAACAGAGAAAAACTATTTTATTAACTAAGGACACAGCTAGATTGATTGTATAGATGTGTGACATGTCTGTGTATAATTACTGAATTTCAGAGCTGGAGGCAGTTATAGCGGATTTAGAGAAACAGGCGGAAGATGAAGACAGAGAGGAAGCAAGGGATGACCAAGGTAATTTCCCGCTATGTTTAAATATCTGTAAAAAGATTACTAAATATGAATACTAAATATATGTGCCCATTTTAACAACATGAGTCGCAAGTAGCACATTTTAAATGCTGCGATATTGGCAATTTTGTGTACAGAGCTTTCATTCGGTATAAGATAAGTAGTAGATTAACCAAAATTGACTCTTTAGCTATATATTTTTTTGTTTAATTAAATATTAATTGATCAAAATGATATAATTAACATTTTAATTTCATATAAACTATATGATATGATACAATTATAAATTCTATTTATAAAGTCATTTGGGAATAATGGAGATTGAGAGAGAGATTGAGAAAGAGAGACTATTGTTACTGAATCAATGGAAAATTTAGTTATGACTAGTTTTTCTTTGATTTGATTATCAGGGTCATATATTTTTTAATGTATACCGTTCTACTTCATTTGTGAATAATGTAATGAATGATTTTTCTTTTTCAGAGAACTCTGCCGAAAGTTACCATGCAGGAGATGTAATGCAAGATGCAAATCACAAAGGTATACACATATATGATAAAGGGTTAATGACCCTTTTTTGACTGTATCAAATTTTAGAAAGTCATCGAGTGAAATGAAAATACTTTTTGAACTCAAAAGATTTTGTACATGATTTAAAATGTTCTGGACAATTATTATATCAGACAGAATACTGTTTTACATTATTTGTCATATTTTAAACATAATCTATTACTTTCAATTCTTATGCAACACATCATGCCCTTAAGTTTAGTTGAGTTTTTACATGGCTAAAAAAGTAGATATAGTTTATGGGGATAAAGAAATGAATATGAACCAAGTTGGATTGGAAGCATCCAAATAACATTCTGCTAAGATAATGAAGTATGACAATTTCATCAATCCTTCTTAATTTCAGCTGAAGGACGAGAGGAGAAGAGACGGAAGAAGGCTAAAGGTGTTAAAGTCCCATGGTCTACTGAGGAGAAAAAGGCAGTGTTGAAACATTTGGGGAAGTTCATCGCTCAGGGGAAGCTTCCTGGCAAGAAGGAGATAGAGGACTGTCTCAGAGCTGAACCTGTATTGAGTGCAAGACCTTGGAGGAATGTGAAAGACTTCTGTCGATCCAGATCGCTCAAAAAGGACCCATTACAGGTCTAAATACCACCTTCCGAGGAATGTGCAGGCATGAGCCTATGTGACACATGACCCCAGTGCGCCAGTGTCATGTTTTTTGACAAGTTAACTGTTTTACCTCTGTGTTCTCCTAACTACTAACAAACTATCCCCAAATGGTTTGACCAAAACCTCCTGTGTTCTCGGATGTCGGAGCTTGCAACCCAGGGATCCATCTGGGATCACCTGCCTGGAACACTCTTACTTCTTTCTATTCACTCTCTGTGTTCTCTGGTTTATCAGATAACCTGCTGAGAACTCCGGCTTTTCCTAACTTCACCTACCTACTAACTCTTCCAAATAACTTGAATTAATTATAAAGATGGCAAAAGATGTTTTGTATATGTAGAATATGTTTCACAACATTCTTAATTCATTTGGTTGCAAAAGAAGTTATATAGTAGTCCAGCAGCCGATCTCAAACCCCAAGACAAGATCTGTAAATTTTTATTCTCATTTAATTTTCATGTGACCTGACCACCCTAGGGTTACACAAAGGTGTTTATAGTTTAAACCAGATGGAAAACATGTTGGCCTTGTGTAACAGAAGATCTTTGGTGCTGTGGTGGTATATTTTATTCTATTTTGAGAGCCTACTACAGTATAGGGAAGGCAAAAAATGTGAATAGTATTCTTCAAAGTGTCTGGAATCACCCAATATGGTGAATATATATTCCCTTTTCAATGTATATAGGGGCAGCTAAACATGTTTTGTGCATGTGCAGAAAACTTCAGTACCATAGGAGATTGTTTGGTGATAGTCTAGGTGTGTCCTCAGTTATATAGTACCAGTATAGGGAGGGTGTGTCCTCAGTTAGATAGTATCATTTCCAAAGATTGTATGTCATTGCATTTAATGAACAATGCAGGGAGAAAAGATCATCAAATTATGGATTATTTGATGTATGATCTATGCCTGGAATTATGATTTATATCCAAATTTGATTCTATATATTGCAACTTGGTAAAGTCGGGTGATGTTTTATAATTACACCAAGTTGATGTATGTCTCATTTAATGTTACTAAGCTGTTGTTCACAATTGTTTACAGTAAAGCATTATGATTATTCAATGGGCTTGATGCATCATTGAGAACTTCCTTATGAAAAGATTGGCGAACCATATGATGGGATGTTATACATGTTTTCTGTGAATCAGTAATAAAGCTTGGATACCCTCACCTCTTTGTTGGATGACCTTTTTTATTTATAGTATACTTAAGATTTGTACCTTACAAGTCTCAGATTTCCTATATACGCACACCGGATTGTCACAAACGTTAATCATTTGAATTCAAAAATCACATGAACATGAATAAAAACACTAATGAAAAAAGATTAATGTGACAGTCCAGGCATAATTTGAGGAAAGGCTGTATCAAAGAAGGGCCCCCTAAGAATTGCTAAAAACTATGTTAATGGTCTTAATCAAGTCATGATAGTTGTTGCAGCATTAGGTAGATAGTAAATGGTGAGTCCTCAGTTAGATAGTACCAGTATAGTATGTGTGTGTCCTCAGTTAGATAGTACCAGTATAGTATGTGTGTGTCCTCAGTTAGATAGTACCAATATAGGGAGGGTGTGTCCTCAGTTAGATAGTACCAGTATAGGGAGGGTGTGTCCTCAGTTAGATAGTACCAGTATAGGAAGGGTGTGTCCTCAGTTATATAGTACCAATATAGGGAGGGTGTGTGTCCTCAGTGAGATAGTACCAGTATAGTATGTGTGTGTCCTCAGTTAGATAGTACCAATATAGGGAGGGTGTGTCCTCAGTTAGATAGTATCAGTATAGGGAGGGTGTGTCCTCAGTTAGATAGTACCAGTATAGGAAGGGTGTGTCCTCAGTTACATAGTACCAATATAGGGAGGGTGTGTGTCCTCAGTTAGATAGTACCAGTATAGGGAGGGTGTGTCCTCAGTTAGATAGTACCTGTATAAGAAGGGGTGTGTCCTCAGTTAGATAGTACCAGTATAGGAAGGGTGTGTCCTCAGTTAGATAGTACCTGTATAGGAAGGGGTGTGTCCTCAGTTAGATAGTACCAGTATAGCATGGGTGTGTCCTCAGTTAGATAGTACCAGTGTAGGGAGGGTGTGTCCTCAGTTAGATAGTACCAGTATAGCATGGGTGTGTCCTCAGTTGGATAGTACCAGTATGGGGAGGGTGTGTCCTCAGTTAGATAGTACCAGTATAGTAAGGGTGTGTCCTCAGTTAGATAGTATCAGCTCCAAAGATTGTGTGCCATAAGAAATCATGCATTGACTATATACTTCATTATGTAACTAAGGAAGAATCAATTTCAAAGCATCAAACTCTATTTTAGGCTTATATTAGACAACCCATTGATAATAAAGCTGAAGTCCCCAGTTGTATAGAATCAGACAACCCAAACTATACACCTGTGCGTCCTCAGTTTGTATGGATAAATCTCTTTTTCATCTTTATCCTTAAAAACATATTTAGACAGAATTACAACTTATAAGAGACTTTTATATTGGATACTGATGCATCCCACAACATTTATTCATTTCTAGATACCTTTTTAAGCATGTCCCCAGTTAGACTGTAAAACACCTTGGTCTGCAGTTGTATAGTGTAGACAGGTATGTGTGTGTGTGTGTGTGTGAGTGTGTGTGTGTGTGTGTGTGTGTGTGTGTGTGGGGGGGTGGGTGGGTGTGTGTGTGTGTGTGTGAATTTTATACAAATACAATTATTCATTCCTTTCAGCAAGAAAATTAGCTCAATGTAATCATATGATTTGAACTGCCCTACTTATCAGGGCCTTGACGACATCTAACCGCCCCCCTTTTCAGGATCTAAATGGAAATTCACCGCCACCGCTTTTCAGAGTCGCGCTGCAGTGGTTATCCAATACATGGCGGAGCGTCATTACCTAATTCTTTTGTATGTGAAAAAAAAACAGCACTGATAAGGGGTTTAGTTAGACAGATATTGGTTCTACACTATCAAAAAATAACCCCTCAGCGCTTTAATGCTAAAGGTAGCATAGTGCTTTAATGCGCTACGCCCTTTGTCGATATGCCAGTGTATGCATGCATGCAGCCCTGGTGAGGAACTCTGAGTGCTGCATTCATGACTTATGACGACAACGGGAATGGGCACTGCACATTAAAGCGCTATGCGACTATTAAAGGGTTAGATCCAGTCTTGCTCCAGTCATCCCGAATGCTATACCCAGAGTTGGCGGTCTGGTCCAGACTGCTGTACACAGATTGTAGACGGGATGGTGGATTGCTGCCAGACTATCCCCCTGGTACGATATGCGGCTGGCGCGGCCGAGACTGTCTTATATGATGCTGAGTCTAACTATGTATTAGATACCTTACGAGTAACTGAGAGTATGTCAAAATAATCACGGCAAACTGACTGGCGACTTCATAGGATCATAGGGCGGTTATTATTACATAACTGAGTAACCTTTGGTCATGTGTTAGATAGAGTACACTTGGACACGGTTATTCCATATACCCACTGCCCCACAGGGTCAAGACGAGGTGATTTAAATAATAAGACCCAGACGGGTAAAATAGCCAAAGTCAACAATGACCTGTTTTTTTAGCCAATATGGACAAAGAGACACGGGGTGCTGTACACAGGTTGTGGACGGGCTGGCGGGTCGCTGCCAGACTATCTCCCTGGTCCGATATGCAGCCGGCGTGGCCGAGACTGTCTTATATGATGCTGAGTCTAATTATGTATTAGATTCCCTACGAGTAACTGAGAGTGTGTCAAAATAATCACGGCAGACTGACTGGCGACCTCATAGGTCAGTTATTATTACATAACTCAGTAACCTTCGGTTATGTGTTAGATAGAGTACACTTGGACACGGTTATTCCATATACCCGCTGCCCCACAGGGTCAACACGAGGTGATTAAATAATAAGACCCAGACGGGTAAAATAGCCAAGTCAACAATGCCCTGTTTTTTAGCCAATATGGAGAAAGAGAAACGGGGTGCTGTACACAGCTTGTGGACGGGGTGGCGGGTCGCTGCCAGACTATCCCCCTGGTCCGATATGCAGCCGGCGTGGCCGAGACTGTCTTATATGATGCTGAGTCTAATTATGTATTAGATGTGCTACGAGTAACTGAGAGTGTGTCAAAATAATCACGGCAAACTGACTGGCGGCCTCATAGGTCAGTTATTATTACATAACTCAGTAACCTTCGGTTATGTGTCAGATAGAGTACACCTGGACACGGTTATTCCATATACCCACTGCCCCACAGGGTCAAGACGAGGTGATTAAGTAATAAGATCCCCAGACGGGGGGTAAAATAGCCAAGGCAACAATGTCCTGTTTTTAGCCAATATGCACAAAGAGACACAGGGGGTGCTGGGAGTTGGCGACAAGGGGCAAGACGGGCAAGACTACTTCTCAAAATAGACAATGACAATGGCCAAGACCTAGTTCTTAAATTCGACAAGGTCCATTGGTATCTCTTATATTCGACAAGTGACACATGTGCCCCGTCTGTGGTCCTAATAAAGAATTTCTAAAAAAAAACAGTAAATTTTCTGCACCGTGTGACAACGACCGATCAGCTACATAGCAGAGATTTCACCAACCTATTTTTGGTTATTTTTCTATTCAGTTTTTGATCAGCGCACTATATTATCGTAGTTTTTTTTAAATTTTTTAATCATAAATAATATGTAGACTTGGAAAAAAAAAGAAAAAAAAAGAGAGCTGACACGCAAACTCCTACTCATATGTCGCTGTTTTGTCACTAAACCCAAAGACCCACCCACCCCGTAAGAAGGGGAGACGTTTGTGAACGTTCCCTTAGGCCTCTATTCTTTATTTATTGTGTGGCCCCTAAAGAGGGGCCAACCAACTGACACTGTCAGTTAGTTAGATGCTACTCAACATGGGCGTAATTAATTATGCCTAGTGTTAAGCAACATGGATCACTGTGGTTTGACAGACTGACCTCAAAGGGCCCCCGTTGGATGGGGGCCCTTGTGGCACAACGAGTCAAAACGAGTTGATCCGTTTTTCAGATTACCGACTCGGCGAGAGTTTCTGACTATGTATCTTTTATAAAGCCTTAGATATGGTCTGGTATTTTTCATCTCGCTATAGTTTAGTTGGTATTCAAAGAAACTGCCTCATTTCTATCAGAAATACACAATATTGAATTGTTTTTTATATTTTAATATATTCAGAAGCGCACTTTGTTGCCTATATAGCTCATTATGCGTTGAAATGTTCGCGAGCATCGTAGGAATGTACAAATCCCCTATTGTGGCGCCATCTGACGAAAGAGCGGGGAACTATACGTGACCTGAACCCCGCCCTCAGCGCGTTCGTTATTCGCATCTTTGACAGCGACTAAGAGACGCTCAAACTGTCTCTTATTTAGTTTGAACTTATCACAAATTTGTCTTTGATAGGTCGTAGATTGACTTCTGACTTCTTTTTTTTATTTTTTTTTTAGTTAGAATAAAAAAAAACAAGTGACGCCGACACAGACCCGCGCATTAACGCGCTCCACCGTCTTCAGAGGGTTGAGTCTATAGTACAGTAGATTCTACTGTGTACTTACACTAACAGTGCTACATATACATACCTGAGTCATAAGTGGGTTTTTTTTGTTGTTTTTTTTTAGGGGAAAATAAAAGTGATCTACTCACCCAAACCGCTATTAGTAGGTAACCTGTATGACCCATACCGCAAACATCTGCCTCGTGACTGATAGTGTACCGGTGGTGAAGTGCTGTTGCAAGAACAATTGAGGCTCTTTATATAGCTGAGAGAGCGAATGGTCTAATCCTGTTTTCACCTTGAGCCCCACCCTATTCCAGAGAGGGTATCAAAAATCACATGTACACATATATGGGCTTATAGCTGGTGAATAGATAAGGCGGGGCAACTGTGTATACTAAGACTACAGGGGGCGTTTTAACGACAGGTGTGACGCGCCAGCCCGTGGAGGGAGCTTTTGTTTTCACCTAGAGAGCCTATACAAAGCCTACAGGGGGTGATTAACGCCAGGTGTGACGCGCCAGCCGGTGGCCGGATCACCGCATCTTCTGAGCTTTGTTTTCACCTAGAGAGGGGATCGAGAGTGTATACAAAAAAAAAAAAAAACCTACAGGGGGTGTTTAACGCGGCCAGCTGCCTACATGCTATGGACTAAGCCTGTTTTCAGCTAGAGAGGGACCTAAATCACCTAAGCCCTTTCCACCCTTAAATCGATCTGATAATTACCATAAAGAAGAGTAATGCGCGTTACATGTATATGGGCTTATAGCTGGGTAAGAGATTAAGATGCTAGTCAACTGTGTATGCAAAAAAACACTACAGGAGGTGTCTAAAGTCGATTGTCATGCGCCAGCGGGCGGACGGAAGTCTGCCACTCTAGCTGTGACTACAAGCGCGTGCGTGTGGTAGACAGCTTAAATCAAACACAAGTTAAGCTCCTTATAGCTTCCTACTGCCTGCGGATTCGAGTGCTTGAAAGATGGTCTTTTGTTTTTTTCATGTATTTCCTCGGAGGGTCGAACAGGATTAAAGATGTAACGAACCCGCACCTACACAGGTAGACAGCCGGTCGCCTTCCTAGTGAGAGTTTTCCTCCTGAGTTAAGAAGCTTATCTCGGAGCCTAGTACATAAGCGAGAGTGAAACATGAGTCCCACACACTTCTTCTACCACCTTCAGCATGGCGTCATCAGGAATCACTCTACGTTCTACCGAATGTGAGCAATCCCAACACTACTACAGAGCCGCGACAACACCACACGAGGAGACGTCCATGTTTACTGATGAGTTAACAAGTAGCAAGGTGGAGGTTGGTTATTATCAAGATTCGTACGGGTGGCTGGAAAGTGTGAGGGCTACTTCTGCAGCTATTGCTGCTGCCCGTGCAAAACGTGAAGCTCGTATCGCTGTTCGTGCTACACATGCTGCATACGAAGTTGCCAATGCTGCTAACAACGCTGCTGTTACTCTCGCCGCTGCTGCTCATGCTGCTAATCTTTTTGCTACTGTTTCCGCTCTTGCTACCGATGCTGCTGCTACTGATGCTGCAACATCTGCTAAAAGTGTCGCTGTTGCGGCTGCTGCTAGGGCTAATGCTATTAATGCTTGTACAGCTGCTAAAAAAATAGCCAGTTTTGCTTATGCTAGTCGCAGTGTCGCTGTTACGGCTATGGCTGATGCACATGATGCTAAGTTACGGGCTTTTGCTTTTGCTGAAGATGCTGTTGATGCTGAAGATGTTGCTGCTGCTGCTGCTACTGCTGCTGAAGATGCTACTGCTGCTGAAGATGCTACTGCTGCTGAAGATGCTGCTGCTGCTGCGGCTGCTGCTCTAGACACCTATGACGCTGCTGCTCTAGACACCTATGACGCTGCTGCTGCTGAAGATGCTGCTGCCGCTGCTGCTACTGCTGCTGCTGAAGATGCTGCTGCCGCTGCTCTAGACACCTATGACGCGGCTGCTGCTGCTTTTGCTGAAGATGCTGTTGATGCTGCTACTGCTGCTGCCACTGCTGCTGCTGCTACTGCTGCTGCCGCTGCTGCTACTGCTGCTGCCGCTGCTCTAGACACCTATGACGCTGCTGCTACTCCTGCTCTAGACACCTATGATGCTGCTGCTGCTGCTGAAGATGCTGCTGCTGCTGCTGCACTAGTCATCTATGACGTGGCTGCTGCTCTAGACACTTATGACGCGGCTGCTGCTGCTGCTGCTGCTGCTGAAGATGCTGCTGCTGCTGCTGCTCTAGACACCTATGACTGAAAACTTAGTAGGCGTTATTTACAAACACTACTGCTACCTATGCCTAAACTTAGTAGGTGTTATTTACAAACAAGAGAGCCACGTGGTGTTGTTTACAAACAAAGAGAGCCACGTGGTGTTGTTTACAAACAAAGATAGCCACGTGATGTTGTTGTGGCCTATCATGCCAATGAAGGGGTCACGTGATCAAGGGGGCGTGGCCTATTATGCAAATGAGGGGGTCACGTGACCAAATGGCGACCTCTGATTGGCTGGTGATCAAGAGGGTGTGGCTTATTATGCAAATGAGAGGGTCACGTGATCAAGAGGGTGTGGCCTATTATGCAAATGAGGGGTCACGTGACCAAATGGTAGTCTCTGATTGGCTGGTGATCAAGGGGGCGTGGCCTATTACGTAATTATGCAAATGAGGGGGCGTGGCCTATTACGTAATTATGCAAATGAGGGGGTCACGTGACCAAATGGAGGCCTCTGATTGGCTGCAGGTCGATTGAGTAATAAACAGTACTTAACTATAGTCCCGTTCCGATACATACTATACTACTAAGGTGTTTACATCCCTAGGCTAAAGAGGTATTTACATCTGACTGCCATTGTGGATATATTAACGTCACAGCTAACTGGACTACAGAATACAGACCAAGAGGGATTTCCGTCTGGGATTTTGAATGGGGCAGATCCTTGGGTGTTAATGGAATGCTGCAGCTTATCAGTCCTTCCCACTTTGTCTTTCAAACCGGACGCTTTTATATGCTTGGCCAATAATTGCCGTAGCATCTCGTTTTCATCGGGATCTTTCAGATCTGAACCTGTGACTAACAATTCCACCTAGGATTCCATGGTCCCACCTCGTGGTTGGAACTCCTGTGCTGCATTTGCCAAGCAGACACTACCTATTACTGTTCACTGCACCAATGTTGTCGATTGAGATATCAACAAACCCGGTTCTGCTTTGGTTTTCAACAACAAGTAGCTTTATTTAACTTGGCCGGCTTACAACAGATAAATGTGTGTGGTTCAGATCCAAAGGTTCGGGCCAACTTGGGCAACTTTTTTTTGATAATACAGGTGAATACAATAGATATCCCTTGGGTTCAGAAAACTATGGTTGGTAACTCGTCAGTGCTGGAAGTGTCATGCCGACCTTATAGTGCATGTATGCAGTACACTGATAACATCAAAGCGTCTAAGCTTGTCAAATAGTTGTCTTGTAGGAAGAGTTCTGGGTATTCTCAGTGACCGTTGGGAGATACAAACCACACCCAGACTCTTGGCTGATATCCTGTCTGGCATCTGACTCTGACCCTTTTGGTCCTAGCTATTGGCCTCAATCGTACAAATAATATACATCAGTGTATAGTAAGACCCCTACCCAGTGGGCACACAATTCAGTTCAACATAGAATCAAAGTTGAACCAACATTGAATCAACGTTGACAACCATTTATGAATGTTGATTCAATGTTCTGTGCTCTTCCAGTGGATATCTGCACTTTTCTGGTGGATATCAGCACTCTCCCAGTGGCCATGAGCAATCCCGAATTTCGTCACCCATAAAATCCGAGGTTTCATGGTGATTCGAACGGGCTACCCTAAGACTTGGAGTCAGACGCTCTAGGTGCTATGCCGTCAAGGCGCTGGTTTAAGCAGAGGATGAAATAAGGAGTCTATAGGCAGAATGTCAGCCCTGTAGGGCCATCATTTACCGAGTTATAGAAGAAAACACCCTTTTTGGTATAATTTCTTTGAAACTCAACTTTTTTCACTTTTTTTTATTATTAGCAAGGTAGAATTTGGACTTAACCTATTTACTCATTAAAATAATTCTAGTTTTTATCTTAACATATGTAAATGCATATTAAAAAAAGGTATCGTGACCATGGGTATGTGTAGGCCTACGACGACCCCGCTCAGATTTGGGACCCGTGGTGTGTGAGAAAAACGCGCTAACCGCTCGGCCACGGCGAGATGGTACAGGCAGAGGGAAACGCTGCCTATATACAAGTCTGCTGGGGAGTATTCTCGTATACGTTAACACTAAGGGTATGTTGGATTTGAAATAATGAATACTCCCAGCTCAGCTCGACCAATTAGAGACCAGGGTTGGTTGGATGTCAAAATCAACATGGCGCCCACCTTGCTCGATCTAGTCTACGTACATATCCTTCAAAATGGCGAAATTAGGACGATTTTAAGGTAAATAATAACATTTGAGGCAAAATATCGTATAATAAACCTAATAATGAATGGTTATCAGGCACTGATGTATATCGTATGGATATAGGCATTTGTGCTACGCACTCATGCCTATAGATCCTACGATGTACAATCCCTTGTGCCTGATAGCCATACATAATTGGTTAAATATATAATGCTATACATTGGTTTGTATACAAATGTACTGATGTATGGCATTATATATAGTTGTACAAGTCTGGCCATATCTCTCCCTCTGGAGGTTGACCCACATGCATAGATATCTCAAAGGTACTTGACTATTGAGTATCATTTGGCTATCATCTTATCATACTAGAGAGGGCAGCGAGTACATTTGTACCAGTCCAGTATAGTATTTGAATATCCATCGACAATTCTCTCTAATTATCTGTGTAAAGGACTATAATAAGTGAATAGGTGTGAACCTGAATATTCTGAGAATATTGTGCTATACATGTCTGGCATATCCTGGTGAGCCCCCTGACACGAGGAGGCCAGCCTCGGGCTTTGGTAGAGTCATTATGGGCACTAGAACTTGACTGTCTACATAGCCCCCATTTCGGCCCTTTTGAAACTTGCTGGTCAAAGACTACACCCGGTCAAAGATTACACCCGGTCAAAGACTACACCCGCTCAAAGATTACACCCGGTCAAAGATGTTAAAACTGTATCAATGTCAAGAGACATTATCTTGTCAGTGGTCACAATCATACTTCTATCCATGGCTGAAATATTCAAATCCAAATTACAAGATCTTTTCATTTAATAATGTTTTCATTCACACTTATTTATGATAGTCATCATAGCAGACTTATTGCTTAACACAACGACCTTTAAGGTAATACATCCGATGTGTGGGACAAAAAAAATAGATTTTCCTAAAATGGGTCAGAATATATTTGACTTCCTATCTGTTTCATTCCCTTTAATTCCTTCTGATTTTGCTCTAGAAGTATTCAACCAGGCTACATTAAGGCCACAGCAAACTGGACTACAAGCTACAGGCCAACAGGATTGTCTGTGTAGGCAACTAGACTCAATTGCAAAGGATCAAACATGCTTGATATAGGCCTAACTTGATCACAATGCTGTCACTGTGCATGTAGCCCATCTCCCTAGTTATGGATTGTGCTGAGCCCGTCTTTATGGTTCACATGATGATTTAATCTATTTTGCCCTTTTGTTGCCACGATAAATGAATGCAGCCCTTCTGGCATCTTAATACATGTGTTCAGCCTTTAAAGGGTTACGTGTTGATCCGATCTCAGCTACAGGGTAGCACGCTTAGCAGTTGACAAAGTTCATAAATTCTTGATACTTGAAACACTTTAAGGGCCCTGAGTCCATCACTAGTGTAGATCACGTCATATTATTTATTAGAAGGGACTTTTATAATACCAGATGGGTGATGATTGATGATTTAAACACTGTAAAATAGCTTTTCAGATCAATTAAGTGGAATTTTGAGGAATATAATTAACAATAGCATGAAGTAAACACAAAGGAGCACTCGTATAGTTCCCCACTGGGGTTTATTTCACTCATCTCGTGAAATAACCCTCAGTGGGGAACTATACTTGTAAACCTTGGTCTATTTATTTTTTGCTTTTTCTCAATCTTAATAAAGTGACAGGATGAGTCTGGAATATTGACTCCTGCCTGTTCATCATGTAACTATAGAGTCTCTAGACTGTTAAAACACCATTTTCTGATGTACTCAAAATGCATGTATCAGATCCAAGACAATGGAAATCAGTAATATAGATTTGTCAAAGGTATAATTTCTGTGTTTGTATGTAGTCTGTCGTCCAAAATCCAATCCAAGACTGAGGCCGACAGACACTCAATCAAGGGTTGGCAACATTCAGCAAACCCTACTCGTCAGGATGCTAAACTAGAGAGGGCTCCAAAACAAATGAGATTCAAGAAATCAAAACTTGACATATTTCTGACTGAAACAGCTCATTAGGTGAAATGTCTCATTTAATTTAATTTAAGGGGTATGGCACCGAGTCTCCTCCTAGGGCTCATTGACTGTATTAATTACTACTTCACAGCACCACCTGTCCTCAGGTGGCAGAACTATAGCTAGTGACTTCACAGCCCTTCGTTTTGGGCGCCATTCAGATCACAAACTCGCTGAGAAGCAAAAGCAAAATACCCACCCGCCAACCCATATAAACATGTTAGTTTTAAGAAAATTTCATTGATGTTAGATTATTTTGTATTAATTGTGTAACCAAAAGAATATTACACTGTTTTATATCGCAAGTGCGTGATATTTGTTGTTTGTGCCTTACCTACTATAATTACTATCCATATTCCAATATCAGAATAATATATAGCATGCAACCTTATAAGTGCACATCCCCCCTAACAAGCACACACACACATTTTTGAGCCGATTTTAGGAAACCCCAAAGATTAGTTGAACTCTGCACCTGAATAACCTTGTAGCTAATAGAAATGTGAAATAAATTTGTTAAACACGCTGTGTCCTGATTAGATTGAATACGGTACTGAAAAAAAAAACGGGTGGAGGTGTGTGCTTATTAGAATAACAAGAATTGCGGTTGTTGCCGCATAAAAAAATGCCTCAGGCATTTTTTTATGCAGCAACAACCGCAATTCTTGCATTCAAAGAAACATAATGTCTACATGGTTGGTATGTTTGAAGGGAACCCATTCAAGACACCAAATAAGCAGGGCCAGGATGATATTACTTCAAATATGGCATTTCCTTTGAATTCTTTGGGTCCATGTTAGGGGGGAAGGAAATGTGCGTTGCTAGGCAGATAAACAATAAGAATAGCCGTTGCTAGGCAACCAGCTGTATAAGCAACAAACCAATAGAACCATTGAATTCCTTGGGTCCATATTAGGGGGGGTTAGGTATGATTATTATCAACCTTAGGAACATGGAAATGTGTTGCTCGGCAGATAAACAATAAGAATAGCCATTGCTAGGCAACCAGCTGTATTAGCAACAAACCGATAGAACCATTGACTTCCTTGGGTCTATATTAGGGGGGTAGGTATGATTATAATCAACTTTAGGATCATGGAAATGTGTGTTACTAGGCAGATAAACAATTAGAATAGCCGTTGCTAGGCAACAGCTGTATTAGCAACAAACCAACAGAATTCCTTGGGTCCATATTACAGGGGGTAGGTATGATTATAATCAACCTTAGGACCATGGAAATGTGTGTTGCTAGGCAGATAAACAATAAGAATAGCTGTTGCTAGGCAACCAGCTGTATTAGCAACAAACCGATAGAACCATTGCATTCCTTGGGTCCATATTAGGGGGGGTAGGTATGATTATAATCAACCTTAGGACCATGGAAATGTGTGTTGCTAGGCAGATAAACAATTAGAATAGCTGTTGCTAGGCAACCAGCTGTATTAGCAACAAACCGATAGAACCATTGCATTCCTTGGGTCCATATTAGGGGGGGTAGGTATGATTATAATCAACCTTAGGACCATGGAAATGTGTGTTGCTAGGCAGATAAACAATTAGAATAGCTGTTGCTAGGCAACCAGCTGTATTAGCAACAAACCAATAGACGATTGAATTCCTTGGGTCCATATTACAGGGGGTAGGTATGATTATAATCAACCTTAGGACCATGGAAATGTGTGTTGCTAGGCAGATAAACAATAAGAATAGCCGTTGCTAGACAACCAGCTGTATTAGCAACAAACCAAGAGAACCATTGAATTCCATGGGTCCATATTAGGGGGGGTAGGTATGATTATAATCAACCTTAGGATCATGGAAATGTGTGTTGCTAGGCAGATAAACAATTAGAATAGCCGTTGCTAGGCAACCAGCTGTATTAGCAACAAACCAATAGAATTCCTTGGGTCCATATTACAGGGGGTAGGTATGATTATAATCAACCTTAGGACCATGAAAATGTGTGTTGCTAGGCAGGTAAACAATTAGAATAGCTGTTGCTAGGCAACCAGCTGTAAAAGCAGCAAACCGATAGAACCATTGAATTCCTTGGGTCCATATTAGGGGGGGTAGGTATGATTTTAATCAACCTTAGGACCATGGAAATGTGTGTTGCTAGGCAGATAAACAATTAGAATAGCTGTTGCTAGGCAACCAGCTGTATTAGCAACAAACCAAAAGAAGATTGAATTCCTTGGGTCCATATTACAGGGGTAGGTATGATTATAATCAACCTTAGGACCATGGAAATGTGTGTTGCTAGGCAGATAAACAATTAGAATAGCCGTTGCTAGGCAACCAGCTGTATTAGCAACAAACCAATAGAACCATTGACTTCCTTGGGTCCATATTAGGGGGTCAGGTATGATTATAATCAACTTTAGGATCATGGAAATGGGTGTTACTAGGCAGATAAACAATTAGAATAGCCGTTGCTAGGCAACAGCTGTATTAGCAACAAACCAATAGAATTCCTTGGGTCCATATTACAGGGGGTAGGTGTGATTATAATCAACCTTAGGACCATGGAAATGTGTGTTGCTAGGCAGATAAACAATAAGATTAGCTGTTGCTAGGCAACCAGCTGTATAAGCAACAAACCGATAGAACCATTGAATTCCTTGGGTCTATATTACAGGGGGTAGGTATGATTATAATCAACCTTAGGACCATGGAAATGTGTGTTGCTAGGCAGATAAACAATTAGAATAGCCGTTGCTAGGCAACCAGCTGTATTAGCAACAAACCAATAGAACCATTGACTTCCTTGGGTCTATATTAGGGGGGTAGGTATGATTATAATCAAATTTAGGATCATGGAAATGTGTGTTGCTAGGCAGATAAACAATTAGAATAGCCGTTGCTAGGCAACAGCTGTATTAGCAACAAACCAATAGAATTCCTTGGGTCCATATTACAGGGGGTAGGTATGATTATAATCAACCTTAGGACCTCGGAAATGTGTGTTGCTAGGCAGATAAACAATTAGAATAGCTGTTGCTAGGCAACCAGCTGTATTAGCAACAAACCAATAGAAGATTGAATTCCTTGGGTCCATATTACAGGGGGTAGGTATGATTATAATCAACCTTAGGACCATGGAAATGTGTGTTGCTAGGCAGATAAACAATTAGAATAGCCGTTGCTAGGCAACCAGCTGTATTAGCAACAAACCAATAGAACCATTGAATTCCTTGGGTCCATATTAGGGGGGTGAGGTATGATTATAATCAACCTTAGGATCATGGAAATGTGTGTTGCTAGGCAGATAAACAATTAGAATAGCCGTTGCTAGGCAACCAGCTGTATTAGCAACAAACCAATAGAACCATTAAATTCTTTGGGTCCGTATTACAGGGGGTAGGTATGATTATAATCAACCTTAGGACCATGGAAATGTGTGTTGCTAGGCAGATAAACAATTAGAATAGCCGTTGCTAGGCAACCAGCTGTATTAGCAACAAACCGATAGAACCATTGAATTCCTTGGGTCCATATTAGGGGGGTAGGTATGATTATAATCACCCTCAGGAACTATCAAAGGTTGATTTATATTATTGTTTTCACATAGCATAAATTTGTGTTGTGACTCCTTAATCCAAGATGGCGGCACAATCCAAGATGGCGGCACCCGTTTTGACTTCTGGGAAAGTGCAAACATCATATACCTCGTTCTGGTGGTGCCTGGCGGCACCACCAGGTGGCTACGCCACCACTTCAGCATAAAAAATTGATTTGGTTTGTTTTAGTTTAGAACTGTTTTTGAGGATGCAGTGTACTTATTATGTCAAATATGTATTGATCTTTTATTTATACACTTTGGAGTCGATGGTGAATAGATGCATATGTACTCACGAGGGCCGCATTCATGCATCATGCCACCCAAGGACAGATATAGCATATCGATACACTAACTACGGTAAGGTGGATGTTATCTGATAAGATAGTGTGTAAGGACCAGTCCTGTCCCCTCCTTACCTGTGTGAATAGTGGCCTCAATAGATAATCCCTTAAACTTAGGCCTGTCCGGTATACAGATAACTGCCCATTTTCAGTTGAATCGTGCAAAATGCGATACAAGCGTTAAAGTTGGTATAGTGACTCCTTATGGGTTATTCTTAAAATTGACCCGTATTGTCATCTGAAAATTCCATTTTCTTGTTGCCATGGCAACCATTTTCCCTAGCAACCCTAAAAATCACCAAAACCTTCAATAATGAGTATGTATATTGGTATTAGAAAAGTTGCATGGATACCTACCCCCCCTATATTGACCCTAAAGAATGTATTGGTATCCATGAATTGTTGCCAGGATGAATGGTTACCTAGCAACAGCACTTTTCCATAGCAACCTAAACTTATAGCCAATTGTATACAGCTTGAACATTAAAAGACCCTCTAGAAACACTTTTGGGTTGCCCATCCCCAATAAATGCACCTTTCTGACTTTAATAAGCTTATTTTCTGGTCGCTAATTCAAATATTCGCCTAGCAACAGTCATTCTAACTGTTTATTTGCCTAGCAACGCACATTTACAGGGCCCTTAGCTGAATTTTAATGAATCCTACCCCTAGTAAAATGACACCAAGGATCCTTATGGTGTTTTTTGTTTGTTGCTAAGAGTATTAGTTACCTAGCAACAGCCACTGTTCAAGTTTATTTGCCTAGCAACAGTCATTCTTACTGTTCATTTGCCTAGCAACACACATTTACAGGGTCCTTAGCTGAATTTTAACTATGCCTACCCCCACTAAAAGTAACACCAAGGATTCTGATGGTGCTTTTTGTTTGTTGCTAAGAGAATCGGCTACCTAGCTACAGCCATGCTCACTGTTTATTTTCCTAGCAACACCAATTAAAATGTACCAATAACTAAATATTAATGATGCCTACCTCCAGTAAAGGGACACAACCATTACACTGAAAACGTACTGTCACTGCATAATAATTCCAATCTAAGCAGCTTTAAGCGTTGCTTAAAGTAGCAGGAAATCTGCTTAAAGTAGGAACAGGAACTCTCCTGCAACTTTAAGCAACTTTTATTAAATTTACGAGAGAAACAGGTTTAATGCATGCCGATAGTTGCTTAAAGCAGGACCAGCTACTTTCCTGGATCTTTAAGCAAATGCTTAAAGTAGGACAAGTAAATTTAGCGCAACTTAAATCAAATTTTATCATAACAGTTTGGCCCCTTCCTTGTGCCCTGGGTGAGGGGGCACTGTGGGAAGCTTGTGGCGCTGTTGTGGCCATCCACAGGCGGTCAGGGGGCAGTCTATGAGCCCTTCTCCGCGTCCTGGGTGAGGGGGCACTGTGGGAAGCTTGTGGCGGTGTAGTGGCCATCCACAGGCGGCCAGGAGGCATCCTGTGGCCCCTTCTCCGCGCCCAGGGTAAGGAGGCACTGGGCATTCAATAAATGTAATAGAAGGCCTCCACAGTTTGTTAGCCATTTAAAGGGCTTTCTCTTTGTACCCTTTACTTTGCTTGAATATGTTTATTAGTTCTTAGAGCATCCCTGGAGCTCCAATACACATTTGGAGCTGTAGCTTCAGAACGACTTGAAGCACAGTGAGATTTCCAATTAGGCATCTTAAGGGACCCGGGGGCTTTCTAAAGAGTCATCCTGGGACTCCCTAGCCCCTCTAGTAGCGCCACAATCCGCACCCAATGACGGCCAATGCTACACTGATCCGCTCCACTGCACATAAGAGGTCACGTGACCTCCTTGGCCAATCAGAGGGAGGTCTTGCGGCGGTCACGTGACTGTGACAGCAGCCCCTTTATAATGGGGGGTGCTGCTGGGGGTGCTCCTCACTTCACTACTGTCTGGGCTACTTGATACACCTCCTGCTGCTACAACCTACCTTCTGCCTGCTGAAGCTCTGCCCAACTGACTGCCCAGCTGTCTACATGACTGCCCAGCCTCCACAACCTGGCCCCAGCCTCCACAATCCGTCCCCAGCCTCCACAACCCTGCCCCATCCTCCACAACCCCTGCCCCAGCCTCTACAACCTGGCCCCTGCCTCCACAACCTGGTCCCAGCCTCCACAACCCGGCACTAAACATGTCCTTCTTTAATCAGTTTTAAGCTTCATTTAGCAAACACCAAGTCCTTCTTTAATCAGATTTCAACTACTTTGAGCAAACATCAAGTCGTTCTTTAATCACATTTGGGCTACTTTAAGCAAACACCAAGTCCTTCTTTAATCAGATTTCAGCTACTTTAAGCAAACACCAAGTCCTTCTTTAATCAGATTTCAGCTACTTTAAGCAAACACCAAGTCCTTCTTTAATCAGATGTGAGCTACTTTAAGCAAACCCAATGTCCTTCTTTAATCAGGTTTAAGCATGCTTTAATTCAGACTTTAATCTGCTTTTGGACCCTCGGAAAGAAGGCCATTAAGCATGATTAAAGGTTGATTAAATTCCGACTTTTGGTTCTTTAATTTTTGCTGACAAGTTTGCTTAAAGTTCCTTAAAGATTCTTAATGTCCTTGTTTTGTCAACTTTAAGCAAAGTTTAAAGCTGCTTAGATTGGAATCTTTATGCAGTGTGTTTATCTACCTACCGACACACATTATAAATAATGTGTAGCCCCACCAAAGTGAGCCTAAAGATTCCAAGGATATCATTTGTTGCCAAGAGAATTAGTGACCTAGCAACAACTATACTATCTGTTTGTCCTTCTAGCATAGTCTATTGCTTAATTTCAATTATTCTTATCCCCACTAAAATGACACTTAGTATTGAAGTATGCTGATAGCTTGGAAAAGTTGTTACTTGGTAATATCTCATATTAATATTTTACTGCAGAGCTTTAATGGTCTTAGTGCAGTTCAAGATTATATTTCTTTTAAATCCTAGAATCCATCACTGTTACCTAGCCTACTCTTCCTAAATTTACCCTAATGATTTTCATGTGATTTTAGGTCTCTTTACCAGGACATCTCATATATAGTGAATTGACGTCATAAGGAGGACTGAAATAATTTCATTGCCAGAATTACCCATTCTCTCTATATTTAGTATTGGTCACAAGGAACATTGCTTATAAGGAGCAAATTTTTCTCTTTATAACAAGGTATTGGTTGTTATTGGAATTAGTGGAGTGGATCCAGAAAGGGAGTCTAAAGGGGACATAAAATGAGCCTGGGAGCCCTTGTATCATATGATATGAGATTATAATTTGACATTCCCTCAGGAAAATCATATTTAAATACAGAACAAACATAGGACACAAACACTAGTCAGTATTACTACTCTAATGCCATGCCATCCCCTCTCACCCTTCCCCATATGCATTTCTTCTCATTTTTAAAAAGCCTCATGGCAATGTCATCCCAAGTCTAGCTGTTCATTACAAAATGAAAGGAATACCAGAATGTAATACTAATAGCTCACTGTATACAGATAGTGGGAGCTCTATACAGCCAATTTTGGCCATTCTATGGGGGCCACAAAAGCCCATTGTCAGGGGTCTAGAATAGACACTAGTCCTCTAGGGTCGCATGGATATCCCCCCTTTGAGCTCAACATTATCTACTAGCTCTTCACTTAGGTAATTTTCATATCCATTAGCAATGCTAATGCAGAGTGTGAAACATATTGGTTCTATCATAGTGTAGTGGGTCGCCGCTGTACTATTTCTATGGAACCAGTTTGTGTTATATTTGGTATGTGTGTTGCCGTGTATCCAGGCCGCACTCCTGTCTAGTGCCGAGTATATGGTTATATAAGCCCACACCTGAGGATTGGTGGAGCGCGGCCTGGTTATGTGCATTGAGCCGTGACCGCCACGTGTCACCCGACATATCTCGGGTACCGTGTCGGCCCGGATGCACCGGCGCGTGGTTACCCGGAGTTCCTCGGGAACTCAAGTGTTTACGAGTAATGAGGAGAGTTACATAACGACCAGTACATAAGACCTGGGGTTCTGCTAATCGAGGACCCAGTCTTGCTGTGCACTTCGGCCAGCTCGACTGCTCCACAACAGAGCTTCCCCGAACTCTGTTGTACCTTTTAGGCCTAGTCCTGTCGCTGCTTCCAACAGTCACCCTGCGTCTTTCTCTGTTCCACCCTCTGGGGGAACTAGAGGAGATAGACGCATTGGTGGACAACTGCGGGTACAGAACTCCCTCTGTGGAGTCTGATCCAAGTGGAGTTAACCAAGATGGAAGAGAGCCTTGGAACTCGGGAATTATGTACTAGACCGTGAGCGTATACCTCCTGTATGTTCATATGACCACTGGTGTTCAGAAGCCTATTTGATTGTTACTATCCGTCTGTATGATTACGAGCCGTATGTCAGAATGAATAAAGTGTAATTTCTGAACAACCTATTTTCGAATCTGGAGTTTTTCATAGCCGATGCCTATCTTAGAATAGCCAACAGCTACAATAGGATAATCAGGAATGTTTTTGATTTTCTGCCACTGTTTATTCTCTTAAGGCCTATGCCCATGCTTAGACTGACAAGATATTACAGTTAGGTAATGTGCCTATTATGCATCACAGTATTATTAGAACAGAGATAATATTTGATATATAGTTGATAAGATGCTGTCAGTTGTCCTGTAGCAGGATTGGAAAATACCTAAGTACATTTCTGTTCTGTAGGTGAACTCTTACAAAAAGCTCTCACTGCAATATGTAATAGGAGAGTTAACAAAGGGCTAGTAACCTACCATAT
This sequence comes from Harmothoe impar, assembly GCA_947462335.1. NCBI lineage: Eukaryota > Metazoa > Annelida > Polychaeta > Phyllodocida > Polynoidae > Harmothoe > Harmothoe impar. The sequence goes on along the minus strand of OX381716.1, from coordinate 67,561,765 downwards.
ATATAGTTCCAATGCCATGACCACTTTTCCCTGCTGAAGCCTATGGGCAGTGTTTCACGAAATAATCCAGATTTCGGTTCCCATTCTGATCAATTGCACTGAATCTATAGCAGATATGAATATGCAGTCTTTTGCATTGTGTCACAGACATATTCCCCTTTCAGGGCATAGGTCTGACACTTTTGTAGACCTATCATTTCTATATAGGGGTAACAACCTACATAAAGAAAGTTATTTAGAAGACCACAAGAACCAATGTTTGAGAGACAAATAAAGTACACAAAATCGTCTGCCCTATCATTGCACCTTGAGTGGTCCATTATTGGCCATTATGTCATAGTGAGATTGGTGTACATACCGACTACCCAATCAAAGAGCAATTATAGTGGTGTCTAGACCAATCAATAGAGGTGGGCTGAGTGGGTCTGGGAGTTAATCTGTCTCATGTGAGGTCCTTATTGACCTGGGTGATGTTTCAGGTTTAGTGCTACATGGTACATGAATTTGATAGGGTGTACATTAAAATACTGCTAAATAATGCCAATACACTACTTTCGCAAACTCACCATCTTGTTTATTTTGATAGGAAAATCGCGCACCTTTACCATTTGAAGCCATAACGAAAACAAGTCTTCTGTTCTAGAAAACGCCAATGCCTATCCTTAGAATTGGGAGCGAAATTTCTGGGCCATAAATAAATTATCTATGGCTCCTTGACCCTAATTAGACCACGTACAAATAGTTATAGGTGAGCTCTTAATCACACCGGGTGATTTTGGGAGTTTTGTGTCTAGTTAAACAAGAAATCAGCCTTCGAAATCGCTATGAGTGATAATGGGGGGCGCTATCGCCACTGTAGAAGTCCATTTGAGCCAAAATATAATGTTTTCAAAACCATTATTGGTTATTATTGAGCTAGGCCACTAATATACCTCCCCATTCAGCAGAACTTATCTTGTAAATGGTGGCCATTGTTAGATTCAATGAGTTGATGTGCCCCTCGATTCAAAAGTCGCAACAGTAGCCTTGGGAGGACACCGTCAAAGTGGCAAAAGTTGCAAAAAGGTACCGTTTTGACGTTTGCAGCGCCCCCGTTGTGTGAAGGTGGTGTATAATACCATTAGAGGACCACTTAAAATTATGCTGGGTTTTTCCTTTAAGTCACTTACATGTATCGCTGCCTATCTAATCTACATTTTCCTCATGCAAATGGTCGCATGTTACCAGATATTTCTGATACATCTTCAAATGTGATGATGTTTAATCCCCTACTTAAACAAGACTGCCTTCTCATGCACTACCAAAAGTAAAGACTCACTAGATATTCAGGACATTAATAAACAGGATAGATACGAATATTCTCCCTCTATCAGATGCGCACACATCTTGGCATGAATCCAAGATATTTTTTTGTTTATCAGCTATAACCTTTTGAAGTGATACCTGTCAGAGGCTTTGCATGAATCCAATACAGTGGGCTACATGCTGAGCATCCCATCATTTCGTACCTACCCCCCAACCTCCGAGCATAGCTGCATATTGGTACATCTGTGACTGTGCATGGGTCCTCAGATTATTGACCATGTCGCCCTGTTGATCTTCAAAAGGGCCAAGTTGCTGTATCAAATGAGTCAGTTTTTACCCATGTATAGTCAGATATGTACTAGATACTCTACGAGTTACTGAGTGTGTGTCAAGATAACGACGGCACACTGACTGGTGGCCTCTTAGGCACTATACCATTGTTATTATTGCATAACTGGATACTGGATATACTCCTGGGAGTAGAGAGGCACTATCATTGATAAGCCAAGGACGCAAGCCGAGACATATATCAATAATATTGACTCTAGACACCAGGAGTATATCCGACATACAGCCCGCTTTCATAGATTGATTATGTAAAATAGCCTGACTACAGTTCTTTTTCCACATATATATGTGGCCTAGGAGCATATCCTGTCTAGCCCTCCTAGGAGATCATATGATCATCAAACATGTTCTCTGTGCATTCTCACAGAAATATAATGATCCTAGCATATGCTTGAAGAGTGTAGCCTCTTTCTGATACAGCATAGTCATGTATAAACTAACCATGAACCAATACGCACAGCTGGCCTATGTGCTCAAGGTCCTTGAGTACATGGCGCTTCTGGTTTAGACTTCCAGACTCTGAGTTTGAATCCCATGTAGAGCAGAAGTTTAAATATGCCTGATATAAATTTTTAATTTCAGGGGTGCGGGGGCAGAGCCCCGAAATTACAAAATAGCAGCACTCTTAACTTTGTCTTATGACACTATGCCTCACCAACATAGGACCTAGTTACCCAGTTGGCTATTCTGATATTTCAAGGGAAAAAAAGAAGCCCTCCCTGCCTTAGTCTGTAGTGGCTATTACAGGTTAGTCATAGGGATATTAGCTAGAATGACAAACTACCCTGAGCACCAATTGAACAGCACTCTTAACTTTGTCTAATGGGACGATGCCTCACCGACATAAGCCCAAGTTAACAGGCTCTAACACATGTGACTGTCTGGTCGTGCTGCTAGAGTACAGGTTACTTCTCCCCTGTGATTCTACCTTGACAGTCACGTGACGTAGCCTGTATGTAGATACATCATCTGTCCTACCAATGATGACTTCACCGCAATATGTTGGGCTTTAGCCCTTGATGTGTTCCTGTCATTTGCTTGCTGATAACAGACCAAGTGACTTAATGATTAATTAAAATCGATATGCCCTGACACCAGATGAGTACAACATGTGTCAAAGGATGGGCATCCTAATTTCAATTGTTAACGTCATACACATACAGGTATATAGCGAACAATTACATATAGTTGGTTCTAGACAGGGTATAATAATTTCAGAGTGAGTCAAATTGTAACATAATAACATGGTGCAATAAATTTGCAGAAACACATGGGTTTCTATTCCTTGACACGACTATACAGTTTGGTGAGTACATCATAGCGGCCCCGTCATGTTGGGCCTTTGAGCAGTGTCAGATAATTAAGAGAAACTGGCTTGTATCTTATCCCAGATAGGTTTTGTATGGTCATAGAAAGTAGTGCACAAGTGAGATGCTGCTTTAATAAGGACCTACACTGCAAAATGAAGTTTCCATAAATTTTGAGGAAAACTAATTCAAATTCAAATTAAAACTAGTAATACCAGCAATGCAGTGGTTTATGAATAACTTACATTTTTTCCAATTTTAAGAATCAATTAAGATGAGAAAGTTGGTAGTGAAAAAATACATCATTCTATACATTTTAGCCCGCAATTTTTAAAAAAGCCTCCCTTGTCATATCTCTCAGCCCTTGATAATGAGAAACCTCTTTTTTTTGAGTGGCCTAAGTAGTCCACCCCCTGCCTAGCGGGCCTGTGCCCTGGGCACTAGGGTTGATGTGAGGTGGTGTCCCAGCCAACAAAAAAACGTCATTTTATGTCAAAATAACGTTCTAAAATTGTATATAACGTTATGCCATAGTGAGGAGCCTTAGAGAAACGTTATATAACGTTAAATAACGTTACAAAATGTTGTATAACGTTTTTTGTTTACTGGGGTGGGCTCCAGCAGGAGCAGGCAGAGGCTGGGGATACACAAACCACCCCCTTTTTTCAGCTGTCTGCAGAAATCTGTGTTAAATGTTCTTATTCAGAGTTCAAGAGTGTCAACGTCAAAATATCATATGTACTTCAGATAACAACACTGAGGCTCGGTGTAGATTAGAGAGCCGCATTGTCAACATTTGACAACAATACAGCTCTGACATAGTGTACAGATTACTATAGCACCAGTCTAAACTACTGTAACAATGTACTTTTAGCTATTTTTAATGTGTTACTTTAACATTTATACTGTGCAGGTTCATGCGATTCAAGTAGACAAATATTCACAGTAAACAGAAGGTATGCTTTGATAAATGAATTAGTTCTAAGGTTTAGTTCTGGCACTTTGAGTGATTGTCACAGTTGATAAGCTGCTTGGGAGGGTGTAAAGGATGTGATGTATTCCTGGACCTAGGTGGGGGAATCACAGATAGAAGCAGCTGCCCCCCCCCCTGCCTCGGCACACCCATGTAAGGAAGTGCTCATTTATTAGTAAAATAATTGGCCCCTTTTGAAGAAAGAAGCCAGTGCATTACTAAGGCCAAAAAAAATCTTGCCGCCTTCGGCAAAGGGATTGCGCAAAATGATCCATATACTTTCAAGGTGGGGTGTAAAAGATGTTCGCCCCTCCGCGCGAGATCTCACCACCCTGTAATTAATAAATGAACACTCCCTAAGCCTCTGCAGGCTTGTGGTCACTACTGTTATCAGATTACACTGACTCAAGGAGCTGTACCCCAGGGACCAGTGGGGAGAGAGATTACAAATAACCAATCTGAGGAATGTGTGCCTGTCAGCCAGCGAACAACAAAATGTATCACAGGCTTGTTTCTCAAGTTTGGACAATTTAGATTCGGATGGCAGTCTCGCAAATAAAAAACAATGTGACAGACACGCCTCAATAAGACGTATCTGTGGAGTTGTGAGTTGGTATTTGTGAGACTGCCATCCTAAATGACAATACTGGTTCTGGACCAACCTTTCTTTTTGGTTAAAACAATGAGTTCTATTGTTCAATCTGAGAGTTCTGTTGCTTTATTTTTAAAAGGCTTGAGGAAATATCAAGGCGGGTAGGTCTAAGCACTGATCCTCGTATTTCGCAAAAGCTGAATAACCAGCCCCCGTATTTCCTCAAATCTCCGTATTTCGCGAAAAACTTCACTTCCGGTCTGGCGTAAGGATACCTAAGGTCACGGGGTCGAAACCGCCTGCTGAAGCATACTCAGCATACTCAGCAGGCGGCATACAAGTATAGTGGTCAGCACTCAGGCTTCCCACCAAGGCAGCCCGGGTTCGATTCCCGGACGATTTCGTCTCCCACTTGGCAGTAGCGTCTCTCTACGGATCCTTTTGGATACGTCAATGTTTTCCACAATTCTGATTTTGGTTTGATCGACTTTCATTTTTAGTAATTAAGAACTTTCAATCGAGGAGCAGGCCTAATTTAAAAAAATAAAGACAACAAAGACGATATTATGGGGGAGCTGTTTTTTTCGCGGACAAAATCGCGCAGGCTCACAGACCTGAAGTGAGCATTGAGCAAGGTGTGATGGCGGCATGAGGCCTGTTTGGATACGATGCAGGTTCAATAAAATAGCTTTTTCTCCTTTATTACCCAGCAGAGTATGAAGGGTTTCAACGAAATACGGGGCCTTTCAATGTCAATCTGTCGGGGAAATACGGAACTTAATCAAATCCTGTATACTTATTGGTAAGTTCTATCTCAGTATTAACGCATCCCATCCCTATACTTACGCACCCCACACTACCACACGCTATTTCAGTATAGCAATGGTTCTAAGGTAAAGGTAAATGGCCATCCTGATATTCATCCTGACATATGGTCCCCTGTCAAATGGCCACTGGACATTTAGCGCCAGTGGTACTCAAGGCTAGAGGACGGTAGGCTCCCCCTTGGTCACACCCAGTAAATTATCTCAATTCTAGTAGCCTCTCGTCTGCATGCCGTAATTGAGGTGGCTATATATCTGGCGTTCTCAAATCCTGACAGCTAGTGGTCTTGAAATCAGGGGGCCACAAATCCATGGCGCTATCTGCCCTGATACCATACCATAGCAATGCACCCCATCACTATACTAACTCAACCACCCCTAGAACAAAGCATCCTATCCCCATACTGATGTACCCCATCCTCAAACTTAAGTGCCCCATCCTTATACTAACACCTATCATTTGTATACTAACATAAGTTTACCAATGCAGCCTATACCAAATGTAACATACTGAATAAGATTTGCATTTATTACATGTTGTACAGTCTAAAGGTAAGAAAAAAGATATATGCATTGATTACTATTTTTGCATCTTGAGGTTGTTGGCCATGGTACAATTGTACTTCATGGAGCTCCCATAGAGCCCTGTATGAGGCATGTTGTAGTATAGCCATAGAATCCTAACCACCGCACGGTTCTCGAGGGACCAATCTGAGGCAGAGATAGATTTACAAAAATAGTCTCAGATTTGCTCAGAGGCAAATATGAGCAGATATAAGATACAAAAAATTTGGGGGGTTTGAGGGATCTGCCCCGACTTGTCAAATAAACTAATTAAACTAAGTATCAGTGGAGATATGTAAAAGTACATAACAGAGACTATGGCCGTTGCCATTGCCATCTCTGATCTTGTGACAGAGTGACGTGCCCCACCCACTGGTAAGGATCGTAGCATGACCAAGTAGTAGAATTCATTACCAGTATCCCCTCTAGAATGAACTGTCCGTAATAAAACATTCATAACATGAATATACCTCACCTTTTGTGGTAGAAGATGCGACACCTCTGGGTGTAATCTAGTTGTCGGTGGTATCCGTTTATCCGTGGTAGTTTAACGTCGGTGGTGGTTCAGGTGGAATATCCTCTCTCCGTAGTCTCCTTAGTCCAGACTGTGTGGTTAAGACAAATCAATGATGGCACAAGATGTCTGGGGTCTACATACACTGACCTACAACTACCTTATCTGCATGGTAATCTATACATGCTGATAACAGAGCAGGTGAAGGCACATCGTATTGATCTACTCTCTGATATCTTAGAATTGTTAAATTACTCAAACATGTTACTTTAACTTAATTAGGGCTAATTGACAATGGCCTATTTGTATTAAATGTCTACCATAGAACCTCCCCTACAAGCTAGAGATAGTAAGCGAGTAAGATTGATGATGCAGCTTATTGAATTTTTTGCTACAATGTACAGTCACCATAATCCGATGGGCACTGCAGCTTATGGGATTGTCCAAAAGGCAGGATCTGGCTTATATGGGAGTTGGGCCTGTACGTGAGGTTTTACTGTGAGCCTACAAGTGCATCCCCAGTCATGTTGTAAGAAATATAATTTATGAATTTTGAATTATTCACTGCTTGGGCTTTAAGTGCTCTTGTACCTCAAGAGGTCGACCCTAAGGAGGAGAAGGATGAAGGGAAAAAGACCCCATGGAGAAGAGGGATCTATGGAAAAGCAGCCCCTGAGTTATTAGATTTTGATCCCTATCTTTCATTTTAGGTGGAGGTGGAAGGACTAGAAAAGGAGTAGAAAAAGGCGTTATATGTTAAGGTCGGTACTTATTGATTAAGAAGCCCCCTATGACAGTTTTATTATCAGGATGAGATGATATTGCACATAAAAGAGACATATGTGGATTATCTATACCCATATCGAATATTGCACAGATGCTAGCAAAATTGAGTTTTTATAGCACTTAAAATATGTAATAGTCATGTCGCACAATGGTGACACAGAAGTACATTTGCCTTTTCACCCAGTACAACCAGGATGCCTATTTTATTAACAATTATCAATAAACAATTTTAACCAACACCAAAGAAGAAAAGCTCGTGTAGATACTGGTGTTAATCCATGGAGGGATGTGGGAGCACTGTTTGAATAGCAGGGCCCTGGTGGCGGCCCCACCTAACAGTGGTCAGTCTTGGTATTATAGATTGGAGCCTCCCTAAATGTATCCGGATACTGACTAATAAGTATGCAGCCCATATTCATGTCTCACAATGACAACGGTGACACAGAAGTAGACTTGCCTTTTGACCCAGCACAACCAGGAGAATTTACACCCGTCACATGCCATAGCCTGCTGGAAACGGAAGTATAGGCCTAGGTCTCACCTCCTGAGGATGCCACCGCCGGGATGCAGAGATGCCTGGGACCATGTCTGCAGCAATCTTACGCCAACTGGTAAACAGATCTAAGCAATGACCAGGAAATGACCCTGTAAAGTCTTATGAAGCTGGTGCCATTTCTCTCCAAGCCTCCTTCCACATTACCCCCCCCCTCCCACCTCACAAGGTGTGAATGCTCAAGGCAGGTTCATTTTTGGGGGTGCCTTACCCTGCTGCTTGTTATGTAATCCCATTGAATACAGCTGCCATGGTTCTGGTACCAGAGTTCTCCCAGATTTTACTAGATTATATTGTGGTTCTACTGATAGGGTGCTTTTTTTCTGTCACATATTAAGCACACCAGTCACATTTGCATTCTTCTGAGAATAGAGAACTACTCTCTCCTATGTCTGGTGCAAGTATTTAGTATACTACTTAGAAAAATCATTGGGGGATATTTTGAAATACTAAATTGCTAATATATATATAGTTCTCCTTCCATTTAGCATGATTTCACAATTGAAATGTGAAGGCAAATATCTGAAATATCCATTACAAAAAGGCACTTACTGTGATTTAAGAGCAGGGTCATTTTCCACAATGGCTTCATAAGCCAGGGTGAAAAATGACTACAGGTTAAAAAGTCGCTGGCATAGTCATTTTAACTGGTAAAGGGCAGGTTATCCTGTGGAGTAGGATGATGGGGACCCTTCCTGTAGGTACTGCCATGGCCACCTTGTGTAGTATCTGCAAAGGCTACAGTACCCGTGTTTCCTAGGAACTCATTTGTCAAATTGGTGTCCGCTCCAGAGAACTCCTTTGCCCAAGGGATATCCTTGGCCTCAATAACTTGTTGAGGCATCTCCCTGTCATAACTAACCAAGGCCTCTACGGTGTACACCTTCAAGCTAGCCATGTGCCTGAGGTAGCAGACATGAGCCCTGAACCCCTGCGTACAGTCCCGACGGTGCTTCATTTTGTCTTCCAATTTACCCAACAAGAGCTTTCCGGGACTGTCAATGGGCTCGGATTTCTTCTTCTCGTCAGGAGATAATTGTCAAACTTCACATGCTTGAGGAACTTAATAATGACTCTTCCTCCTGCTGGAGGTCAACTGGCACCCTATGGCTGTTGCTATAGACGCAATTGTAGCCATTTTGATAAGGCTGTTCCTGCGGGTTATACCTTTTGAGAAAACAGTTGGTGTAGATACAGGTGTTAATCCATGGAGGGGTGAGGGAGGACTGTTTGAATAGCAGGCTGCAGCCACCCAGGGGCCCTGTTTGCACCCCGACCTGACAGTGGTGATTCTTGGCATTAAGTTTGCCTCCTCCCTAGATATATCCGGATACTGAATAATAAGTATCCACCCCATACATTGATAAGTTCTTTGTATAAGTATTTTCCAACAGCTGTTAGTTCCATGTACACATTGAAAAAGAACACATCAGAAATACAATAAAACTGAGTACCTACACAATTTAATGAAATTATTTTATACTCTGCTTTTGGCCATTTCACCATTAGGACAACATTTTGAACCTGAAGTTTAGGTTGTTTTTACAAGAGTTTGACATTTCAATGGCCCAAATCCCTAGAATTATGCTCGGGATGTCAGAAATTGATCTTAACATGTTATGAGAAATTGAAAATTAATTCTGTGGACTTTGGCTTCTTTTTAAAACAATATTTCTGAAAAATTAGCCATTAAATATGATCAATTTCCTCAAACCAACATGTCTTCTCAATGAAAAATATACTTTTGGACCATAATCTTCAATCTGTACGTATAGTTTTTTCTTCAAAAATCTGTCCTACAAAAAAGGAGCTCAGGATCCCCCCCTTTTTTTTCCATTTCTAGTTTCTGAGCGGCACTCCTCACAGGGCTAAGTGACGAGGTGGTGGCTATAATTTACAACATGATACGGTAATATAACTTATTTAAGCCATTTGTTAATCAAACATAATTGGTTGGTGCTAGTTTACCCGGTGCAACTCCCCCTCCTGAGAATGCTACTGCCATGCTGCAGAGATGCCTGGGAGCCCACCCAGTGCTTCAGGTCTCAGGGCACCTACTGGGTATCACCCTCATGGGGGTTAATGCCTATGTGCACCCGGCTATCACGTATGGGTGCTGGTACAACTGGGATGGGCGTCCGTTAGACCAGCCCCCACTGTTCTATAATGGGCTGGATCAGTTCAGTGCAGACCTCCTCACAGGGCTAAGTGACGAGGTGGTGGCTATAGCTAAGAGTGTAATGCACCAGCTTCCTCTAGTGGACCTTACCAATGTAAGCCATATCTTCCAGTGGTACTTACGGTGCTACAGTGAAGATATCACTGACCATACCAGCCTGTACACCGGCATCCATACCAACCACAGCTACCAGGGCCTCACTCACCCAACAGAGAAGACGGCAGATGGGAAGTACATGCCTAACTTCAAGCACCGCTACATGGTGGAGGATATCCCCTGTGGGTTGGTGGTAATGCGTGGCATTGCAGAGATTGTCGGAGTCCCTACGCCGAACATGGACAAAGTAATCACCTGGGCACAGGGCATTATGGGTAAGGAGTACCTTGTTAATGGGAAAGTGGCCGGGAAGGATCTTGGTGAGACGCGAGCTCCGCAGAAGTACGGGCTGAATACCCTTAACTCCATGCTGGGTCTCCACTAATTGCAGAACTCAACCATTTCAATAACAACAGGGATTAAGCAGGGTACACTGTCACAAATGTTGATATAAACCTAGAACTTGGATTGCAAAATTAACAGCTTTGGTGTAAATACAATCCAACCTCAGACACCTCCTCATCCTCGGCCTCGGCTGTCCGGCCAATCAGGGACTTAAGTACTACAAATCATCCCAGCATTTTACCAAAGGACCTGGCTACAATTCTTCAAGATAGGTGCCCTTAGGGTATTATCCATCTTGGAGTGTTTGGAGGAGAATGAGCGGAGAGCAGGGCGTCCGCCTTCTAGTGTGGTTGGCCGGAACCCAAAGGGTACATTTGGGGTTCTAGAATTTACATCAAGATGTACTATAAATAGACATGGTACACATATGCAGCACTGCATTAACATTTTAAGTAAATTAAATATATTCAAAGGAACACTTTAAGCATAATTTAATTCATATGCTACTTAAAACAACATAAATGCCGCTATGACCTTTCCAGGACATTTACATGGTATCAAAACTGTTTCTTTAAGGCATCTTAAATTGATGTTGATACAAACCAAGAACAATGAATTCAATGAAATTGTTTCACCAGAAGTGGTTGGCTGACTATACATGATATGCAGCTTACAAGGGGTGTGCTTTGTTGTAGGTACGGCAGACATCTAGGAATTAAACCGTGAAGTAAAGTAGGGATGGGTACCAAAAAACAGTATGTACTCATCTTGTCCACTGTCCAATTAGTTAATTACAAAATCAAACACTGAAGACTGATGGCAGCAGTAATTAGTTTGGTGAAACACAGACAATTTATCAGGCCAGTAGCACTGTCAGCAGAGATGTTAATGTATCTATTCATATTGTTAATGTGACATGCACTGATATAACAGTATGCAGTAAAGAAATCCAGAAAGATCCTGGTAAAATAATCATGTAGTGTATGTGTATATACTATAGTGTATAGACAGACACCGCGACAGTCAATATACATTTCTTTATTTTACACTTTAATTCAACAGTTATAAAACAGAAAGTGCCTGCTGCTGACGGGGTCTAACTAAATGGATAGTTGGCTTGCTTCCTGGTAGAGTAATGGGTAGTTGATCCTGTATCCTCCAGTCGGCACTGGGATGCTAGTCGTTGGAGAACTGCATGGTGGTGACCTCTCACTCATCTAATATACAATGCTGTTGCTCTTCTATCAGTCATTACTCATGTTTGGTTTTGGCTAAACACATCTTGATTCTCCCTAGCTAACTTATAGATGTACACTGCCTTCTCTGGCCATAGTTTCTAGTTGCAACCACTCTCTAACTCAGCTAGCTGTGGCTGTAGTGTGTTTTATTTATTTGGCTTTCAGGACTTGTTTCTTTGAAAGTGGTGCTTACCCAGCGTGCTTATGTACAGAAAAAAACTGTAATCAATATCATCATCAAAAAGTATTGTGAATGGTATTGGTGATTTAGATTGCTGTAAAGTATTAGAATATAACATGTTGTCGATTGAATACAGGTGTTAAACTAGAAAATAGTTTCATCCATTGGTGGCTACACTCAATTGAAAAGAGAAATAACCCTTTACTTGAAGCGCAAGATTTGTTCCCAATATATTGACTGGTATGTAATTGTATGATGCTGATGTTGAACAAACAATTGTTACTGCGTGAAGGTGGTGACAACTTTTTTTGTGCAACTTGTTGATTTGTGTATTTCCTTTTCTGTTTAAAGAGGGCATGACACTGTCTGTCAATGTTACCTTCCTCTACAGACAACTATCTACATTTCTTTTTTTCTTTTTGAAGTTATTTTTAATCAGGCTAGGCTCCTTTATATGTATGGCAGTGCCTACCCACTCAACATTGCTTAATGGGGCCCACATGTTTTTTTACGTGGGCAAGCTGATTCGCTCACCATGGATTTTGGTCCTTTTTGTCCAGGGCTACCAGTGGGAGCCCAGATGGGTCAGCCCATATTCAAAGTGCCCATCCCTAGCCCAGATTTAGCAACACTATGTAAAAGTACAATAAATCATATTTTCTGGAGGGAAATCAGATGTCGGTATGTTTCGAAATTAGGCCAAATAAAAAAAAAGTTTTGTTTCAGGTAACATGGGAAGAAACTCTAGGGTCGGTAGGTCGGATTTTTTTTTTTTTTTACTTTTTTTTTTTTACTTCCTCTCTAAAATTGACCCCAAAAAATGGGAAGATTTTATCAATTTTTTTGTAAACCTAAAATTTACCCCTAAAAAAATGTAAAAATAAAAAAAATTCGTCAAAATTGCATAAAAAAACATAGGGTCGGCCCTGTTTAGATAGGGTCGGTCGGGTTACCTGAAACAAACCTTTTTTTTTTTTTGGCCTTATGTACAATGTATTTATGAATTTTTTTTTTCGTGGGCTGGCCCATCTGGGTTCCCACTGGTAGCCCTGGACAAAAAGGACCGTAACCCAGATATGGGCAAGCAAAGCTGGTCCAAGTAAAAGACATGGGCCGAGGGACCAATGCTGACTAGGTACATACTCCTGGCTCCTGAGGGACTTATAACAAACAGCAAATTGCTGGCTATTGGCAAACCAGACAGTCAAAAAGCTAGTATAACAATGAGGTAATCAGGAAGATGAAAATGTGGAAAAAGCAGCAGTGTTGGTAAAGTATATATTATCATGATTATAAGAGCTTATATTACAACAATTGAGAGGCTAGGAATCTTCAACTAAGAATACACATTCTTCTTGGATTTTACTTATATGATTGTTTAATTTACCTTCTGTGAATAAAAAGACAAAATTCCATAGTTCCATATTTAAAATGTTACCAGCAGCTCCGCTGCCGGAGATATTAGCGCGGGAACATAGTCGAGACAGCGTTCGTCTGCCCTACTTCACTGCATGGCGGGAATGCCTTAGCATATTGCACATAGGATTGGAGTCGCGTAATATTTTCAATCTCCCAGCTTTGAGCCCTCCTTTTAAATTGTAAATGCAAAATATTATAAAACTCAGTACAAGTGTAATGGTTTATATTGAGGTTTATGTAAATAAAAAGGTGAAACGGCAGTTTCCAAGTGTGAAAATAAAACCTTTTATTTAAAGGAATAAAACTGTCTTCAAAATACAGATACAGGAGTAGCTCGGCATAAAGCGTACATGTCTCTCCCTCACAGTTCAAAACAGGTGAAGTCACATCAGGGCCGTCACTGACTGCAGAACTAAGGGGGCCTGTGGCTCTTATATACCCCATACCAGGAAGAAACTACCATCGTAATATGAAATGTTGTCAGCATAACTGCCATGGGACTTTTCCACATCTTAGTGCCACCTAATGCCTCTCCATTGTAGCAGCAGTGGAACTCTCCACCATTGAAGGGGAGTAGCACTCCTCAGGCAAGCAGTAAGCAGTAAGCAGCAAGCAAGGCGGGCAACATGGGCTTTTTTCTTTTCTGGCACAGCCTACAATGGCATTGTGTGCTTGTCCCTCCGGTAGAGGCTTCAAAATGTAACACCAAGCCTACATGCATTATTAGACATATATAGATACAATATATACACGGCATTTCATCAGCGAGTGTTAGATCACCCAAATTGCTTCATAGGAAGACTATTACATCCTATATAATCAAATCGCAGTGAGATAATTTTGATAGGCACCAGAACAATTGAAAGGATATAGCATATATGATAACAATACGTTGTACAATGATATTGAGTGAAAAGGTAATAAAAGATCAAAGAGGAGCCAACATTTATACTTACATCCACTAATAATCATAACATGATAAGTTTACTATTTTGGAAAAAACACCAATAAAACAAACACCAATGAAACAAGGTGTAGATAATACACAATACCTTTCAAGAATCATATAAGCGTAATCTGAGATCGGCTTATAGCTACTTTAGTACTGTAGTATAGAAATATACATATAAAAACTCACATTTAAGCCACTTCTCTACTTTGCTTATTAGTAAGCCTCACTGGCAATCCGACTTGTGTACTAACTGGAGCTTCTATGCAAGATGTCGGGAAAAGTGAGACACACTCCAAATACAAGTCTCCAATTGACCTCAACAGATTAAATGGATATTGATACTGACATTGATTCTGGCTATGATTATAATGAACATATGACGAGACATGAAATGGACTTGGGCCATGTCTAGAATACGGCCTATTTATTACATTTTATACACAGTCAAGCGGTCAAAAAGAAAAAAATTCAAATATGACAAGCAAGCATACATGTGACCGCTCTGGGCCGTCTCTCAAGCAGCAATAAGCCTTGGATACCGACAACACACCTAGTACACAATGTTGACACCAGATGGCAGGGTGATGACCAGTTCCAGCAGCTTTACAAGAGTCACCCGCCAGGGGGCGAATTAGTCCAAGTCTATCGATACAACCAACAACCCTGGTTGTTCATATCCATAGCAGTCAATGCAGGGGTTCCTGACTTATTCCTGCTAAGCCTTTGTCTACCCTATCAGTACATTCACATTTACAGATCAATTCATTTTTTTGAAAAATAAGATGCACATCTTCTGAAAGTCTCCATCTGACCTCAGTGGTGTACCTAATAAGGGCCCAGAGCTCATTGTGACCAGCGAACTAGTGGCCAGTGTCCTCAACCTGCCAGTAGTCAGATTGCCACAACAATTGGAACTTGTTGAATGAAATGAACCTTTGTTATGATAACTAAAGCACACAGAGACATCCTAGCTGATGTTTACAGAATGCTAACAGAACTAATTCTTTTAATTCAATTGGACCAGAAACAGTGATGTAACATCCAAAAATTATGTATTATGATATTAAGAATGTATTCAGTCGCCAACCCTCTTATAACATATTCATTTTCAGACTATCAAATTAAAATGCCAAAGACATTTTCAGATTCCTTTTCTTTTATAGAATCATGAAACTTCACACAAAAGCTGACCATCTATACTTCTACTTTTTGAGCACTTTGAACTGTTTGAAAGGAGAAAATTTCCAGATTTGCCCCGCAATGTTTACCACATTTATTGACAATAGAACCCGGACAGGTCAGGTGTCTCCTAACCTGTGCCGCCTCAGCAACAATTCTAGTACAAATCTCACTTTGTCATAATTATGATAAATATGATGTGACAGGGGTTACCTCCATGATACATCATCACATTGAACAGGTCTCAGTTATAAACTATACACCAATATGGTTGTGATAAAATCATAATGGTCATATATACAGAAACTACATACCATGAACTTGTTCTATGTACATGTATCTACACATACCAACATGGAATGCTCTCCCCCTGGTGCACCGCATAGCTTGTTAACCAGCTCATGACACTTGTGTAAGCAGCCCTACAGGTCACGACACTCAGCAACAACATGTGCTGCCACCTGCTGGTTGCTGATAGATCCTAGAGCCTAAAGCGGATCCTGTAATGTGCCTCAATCCTCCTCTGTAGCTGCTCAGAGCAGTCTGCCCACCTCACTCTGTAAAACATGAGGCAGACCAGGAAATAAACAAATATTATACAAGCAAACTTGATGTGTTCAGTGGTAAGCCTTTTATTGCATTTTGTCCAGGACCTTGAAGTAGCCTAACTATGTGTGTCCTGTAACTGACTGTGCTGTTGTAGAACACAGTCTAGGACCCATGTTATGTGAACTCTGAACTCAGTCTGAAATGTTGATATCATGGAAGTAGGATATTTCACAGAAGGTTATGGGAAATAATGCAAAACAGATAATCAGCTATTGTGATCCTGGCAAGTGCCATTATATTAGCAAGCATTACGTGTACAGTGGTAAGCCTTTTATTTGTTTATGTCGCTAATCAGGACCTTGGTGAAGTCTAGCTGTGTATGCTCTGTAGCTGTGCTGTTGTTAAACACAGTCAGAACTCACTCTGGCATGTTGATATCATGGGAGTAGGATATTTCACAGAAGGTTACCACGCTGCAATGTCATGTTGTTATTTATAGATTGTAGTTATATGTATGACTGCTATTAGAGGACTGTGGGAGCACACAGATTTGTGCAGATTACTACACAGATGATATGGCTGGTGGCTAGGTCTGACAACATAGTTCCATATATTTCTTCCTCAAAACCTGATGAAACCATGCAGTGTGGCTATCGTGACTATGGAATAAGTATGTATATTATGTACATATATTGATTTTATATCAATTTACAGTCTATATATATGATATATTCCCATGGCGAAGCAACGAAGACACATGAGTTACTTTGCCCCTAGCGAAGATCTAGGAGGCCCTGTTTATTACCAACCTAGATAACAACAACATTTAACAACCGTATATAAAAAAAAATTATCATACAGGCAGGTGTTGTACAGGCGCGCAGAAGAAGAAGAATGGACGAGGTCCTAGACCTTGACAGTAATACGGGGTGGGGGTTCCACCTAGCGAGTACATACAGAACTAATTCCCGCTCGCCGCGAATATAACACAGTTAACCCTATACCGGATAACTGTCCTCATAATTAAAATTCGCCGACACTGTCAGTGGCAGCTTTGTTATTGTACTCGCCAAGAGAACTTTTTCTTATGGTTGGGAGTACACCTATACAGTGGCTATTATACTGTAATTGAGTCATATGAGTTCTGTTCAATCCAAACTAAATGCTTTAATTTGGTATCCTCTTTGTAAATTGATCATCTCAAATATGCTGGTAAAGTTTTAAATAGTTCTGACCATAACTGACAAGGCAGTCGGCATTTTGACTCGGGCTGCTCAGCTGCTGCTTGCACCTGATTGGGTGGTCATTGGCTGACAGGAAGAACCAGCGGTCCTGTATGTAAGTGTTGGGTTTGTCCCCGGAGGGCAGTACTACACCTAGCACTTTACAAGTAAGAGGAAATAATGCACAACAACTTCACCACATGGTGGGCATTAACACACTGATGTAGAGGTTGATGTAAGTAGGACAACTGTTGATTCTAGTTGGGGATGAGCCAAAGCCCCTTATATGAGACATGATGCATGTTTGAGGGGGCAAGGTCAATCAGTGATTTTTAGTGAGGTATATATATATGTAGAGAGCTGTCACATCTAGCCCCATGTCTTATAGCTCAATCTTACATGACCCAGGTATCTGGCCCCATTGTCATATGACCCTCCTATCATACATGCCCCCCCCCCCCGCCCTACCTGTTCTCTATTGAAATATATCTTCCTCCGCCCATGCATCATTTCCCTTTTTTGGGGTGCATCATATGTGCACCATATGTTGATCATCACATGTACCATTTTTGTCTCCGTTATCACTGTACATCACATGTTAGCAGGCAGAAATGATGCACATATGATGCACACATGATATATAAGTGTAGAAAATGTGTTTGTAGACAGAACTGATTCGCATGAGGCATACATGATGCACACATGACAAACACATGACAAACACAAGATGCACAGTGCCTGGAAGCTTGGCGCACATTTGGACATGGCATACTATGCTTAAGTACTAATAAGGTGAAGGGGAGGTAAGTATCAGGGGGCCATATACCAGGGGATAAGGTGGCTAGGTACCCCGAAACAAAAAACCTTTTTCTATGGCTCCTTTTTGTGTGGCCAAATGTTATCAAATGTTAAGAACGTAAAATAACTTTTTGTAGCTGGATAGGACTGGGGCCAAAAGGCAGTATACCCAACCGACGTATGTTTATTGGATCCTCATAATGTCAGCAGCTTTAGCTATCAAAAAAAAAATCTGCTCACTAATACTATTTTGTATACTACTTTACAACTCTCTCTGTTAGTTGTTGGAAAATAGATACCAAACTGCAGTCTAATGTTTATCGGTTTACTAAGAGTAAAATACAACATGTGATTACTTACCCTACTCTCACCCTTGTGTTGACCTGTAACACATCTAGGAGGGCCACTGCACCTTCATCATGCAGGGTTGTGTAGCGCAGCCTGAGAACAGTAAAACACAGCAGCTTGTAGGATGTACAGCAGATGTCTCATCATTCTAAAGTATGCTGGTGGGGATTCCCTCAATATTATGATTTTATGTACAAGACAGTTTTTGGTTAGGACAAATGGGAGGTTGTTTCAATGGTGTGGTTTACAATGTTAAAGTGTTTCTTAATAGATAAGGAAACACAACATCCTAGTCCATGACATATGACTTAGCTTTGGAGGACAATGTGCACCTTATATCAAGGCGGCCTGTACAGTTATTGCCATGATGCACAAATGCAGCACAGTCAGGTTTGTTGTCATGGTCATTATGCTGCAGGAATGCAGCAAGGCACTCCACCATGACATCTTACCAGTAATGCATTGAATGACATTGAGGGATACTGCTACATGGGCCGCATCCAGAGAATTTTAGTCGTAAGACCTTTTTAAGATAGGAACACTGACTTTTTGGAACACCCATTTTATTATAAAGAGCTGTTATGTTTGCCCTCTGTCCATCCCTAAGTAAAAAAAACTTGATAAGGAAGGAAAATCTGTTCTGGAAAAGTTGATGCTAACGTAAAACTCCATGAGCCAGCCTAAATTTTTGCATTTAATAAAATTACTCATATTTGATGACCCTTCCACCAACATTTTTTTAAGTAAAAAATATAGCATACTAAGTAAACAAAATCGACATCACAGGTCTTCTAATCCTCTCCCCTTCCCACCCCCTCTCAGTAATCTTTGAGAACCACTACATTTCCCCGATCTGGCCACTCCCCCTTAAATCTATCCCTTTCCCCTTCAAACACCCCCTTCATCATTCTCCCAGCCCTATCCATAAAACCTCTCCTAATGCTTTGGTGAACTGCAAGTTAAAATATTATAATTTTGAGCCTTTGCACCCACTAGTTGGTGGGATAAGGATTATGCCTTATCTCATCAAAAAGCTCTTATTTTATTATTCACTGAGATGAATGGTCAGTCATAATTACACAGGGCCATGATATATTTATATTTATATAACATATAACAACACTGGAA
Source organism: Harmothoe impar (assembly GCA_947462335.1). Taxonomy (NCBI): domain Eukaryota; kingdom Metazoa; phylum Annelida; class Polychaeta; order Phyllodocida; family Polynoidae; genus Harmothoe; species Harmothoe impar. The sequence goes on along the minus strand of OX381716.1, from coordinate 67,542,364 downwards.
ACTACATGAAATGGGACCTCAATATAGATATGGACACCAAGAATTCTTACTTACTTAATGCTTCTATTCTTCAAATCATGGCCACACCTCCAAAATGTACTATGAAATTGGTTCATTACACAATGTCTTTTCTAGTATGAAACCTTTCACAGACATATATGGGGCACTATCATACCCCCTTTTTGCTACAAGGTACAGCCAACCAACCAGAGCCCAAGGACCCAGAGGCAGAGAAGAAGAGTCAGGAAAAGGAGATCTGGGAGTCCATAATTACTGAGAAGAGGTTGAGAAGGGACATCCTGGAGCACAGGAGTGTGTTTTAGTGATACCATAAGAATATGTGCTTATGCAGCAATAAATACAGTTGACCCATCCTCCCCCTGGTGGGTCAAGCTGGAACTGTGTGTTGGTCAGTAGTGGCCATAAAACTCCCCCCTGTGGGGAATTAATAGAAATGGACATTGGAAGGTGGTTGCTGCGTCATAGCTTTGCCAGGCATCGGACACGATTTTAGTTTTTATTTGATGTAATATGTTATTGGGCTGGTGTTCATAGGTGTGTGATTGATTAAACTCCGCCCAAACCTTAGTCTGTGTATGTGTCTTTCTCTCTCTCTCTCTCTCTCTCTCTCTCTCTCTCTCTCTCTCTCTCTCTCTCTCTCTCTCTCTCCTTTCCCATTATTATGTACAAAAGGATTTATATGGCAGAGAAGCTGAACCAGCTGAATCCCTGAAAATAATGGATGCCAAGGGAACTCAAGCTAGGGGAGCAGTCAACTGAAAATACTGTGTGTATTGGTGTGTGTGTGTGTTGCGTTATCAATGCCAGGGCTTGTGCATGGCACTAGGAGGTATTTTATAAATAAGTGTAGGTGCAGTCCTTCATTAGCAGGATAAGGAAATAATCATTGTAAACTGTGATTACCATGTGATGAACGAGACCAAAAAGCATTTTTGTATGCCATATGAAGAACTAATGAATAGCTGTGTAGATCTTTTCCATGTTATAAGATATTCCTTTCTGTGTGCCTGCTCATATGGATGTAGATACTACAGACTCAACACTATGTCAATAAAGATCTAGATGAGGACTGTAGATAAGAGCCTTAACCCTTTAAGGATGGCATAATGCCTTAATGCAGCCCTAACGAGCAACTTGCCAGTGCTGTATTCAAGCATCATACCAACCTTATGAGGTTGAGACACTCCCAAAGGGTTGGCATGATGCACCAATGCAGCCCCGGTGAGTTACTCATATAAATATACATTGGTGCATCATGACGACAAATGTCATCTTTCGGTGACATGTGTCTTAGAGGGTTAAGGAGCCATGGCCAGCTAAAACAAGGCATTGGATGTTTTGTAGGGATGGTCTGTACTGCAAAGCTGTACACTAGACCATGAGGCTTGTGATAGGCTACTCTGACCATTCCTTTACAATGGCCAAATTATATAGTCAAATTGCAGCATATCATTATTAATTACTTGTTCCTCCAAAAAAGTAGAGGGTGTTTTTGGGTCATTGCATAAAGGATTTAAGAAGACCTGTGGTGGTTGTTTCATTCTGTAGATACATTTAATTTTTCGTTTGGTTGTGTAAGGATCTAGTCTATTCAACCAAGGTCAGTCAAACAATATCTTATATAAAGGGGACAGATATGTACAAGCATCCTACATGTGGTATTAAAAACAACATCAAAAATGTGTTCTGTGTTGTCTCTTGACAAAATGTCCCACACTTCATGAGACATGGGGGTGCCAGCCTCCGGGCAGAGAATGGTGCCCCCTGATTGACATGAAGAATGTGGGGGACTGGCCGGATAAGAGTATTCTGCTGTACCTCACCTTCACCTTGGATTCCAAGATCAAGTTGGAGGGTAGAATTGCCAGACACATCTTTAAAAACCCAAATGTCTACAACTGGGTTTTATAGTTGTGCTAAGGAGATTATAATCTTTTTCTAACACTGTTCTACGACAAAAGACAACAACCTGGGGCAGACCTGCCTAACTAGACAAATTTGAGGTCACTGAATCCAAAAATGATGGTAAAAAGTGCACCATAAGTCTCAGTTTAAAGATATTTCAACTATGATTATTTGTCGCCCTTATACTAGATATATGGTATGAGCAACATATAGCAGGGACAGCAGCCATGAAAAAAAATCTATTTTGTCTCCCTGGCAGAGATAACACAACCCTTAATCGCATTCAAGCAAACAAATCATTACAAAAGAATTCTACACTATCATGACGCTAAATTTGTGGTATTTTAGCTATATTTATTGAAAAAACACAATAATAGCAATGGATACCTAGAACGCATATAACATTTCCTAAAACCACTAAGACCCATCCTGACAATTTTTTTATTACTCTTTTTAGCCACTGCAGGGCACCAGAATGGCAGAAGAGCCCCAAATAGACTAGAAATGCTGTTGGGTAATGTTGTATGCAGGATACATTGGTACATCTTTGATGTTCCATCTTTGTTGATAGAATACCATATGTGAAATGTAAAATTAATGTTTTCTAGGCATAAATGCCACTTTCTGGTGACCATGGCAGCCATTTCCATATTATAAATATGATATATTGGTCCTAGTATATTTAAAACATCATCAATATCGCAAACCTTATACTAGGCATTTCAAATTCCTCTCAGAATCAGATTTCTACTAAAAGCTATCCATTTATTAGGACACTTATCACTTATCCTGAAAGGGAATACAATAGGAAGACAAAACGCACCAGTTATATGTTGCAATGTGACATTTTATACTTAATCAATCATCAAGAGTACTAAATTCTGCAATAAATCAGTAACATATCAATCTGGTAACTGGATTAAATAGGTTTCAGGTGAAAAAAAGGCATTTTTCTACTTTTGGATTTGATGGTGTATACATATATAAGACATAGCCGATGATACAAAAAGAGACCATGTGAATATCTTAAAACTGTGAATTACCACACACTTTTAAGTGCTATTTTTGAATTCCCCAGGTCAACAAACATAAGAATACATGTGTCTAGTGCCGTTTTATTTTCTACTTTTGAACATTTGTAAAACAGTGTTATCACATGTTACTTACTCCAGACTTGTCAGCGAAGTGTTAGAGTGGAGAGCAGCTGCGAGTGAGGGAACTCCCTGGTCAGTTACCGCTTTGCTGCCAATTCTACAAAATAAAAAGACATAATTCAATGAATTGAGATGTGGGCTGGAGATGAGGGATGGAGATGAGGGATGGAGAGGAGGGATGGAGATGAGGGATGGAGATGAGGGATGGAGATGAGGGATGGAGATGAGGGATGGAGATGAGGGATGGAGGTCAGGGATGGAGATGAGGGATGGAGATGAGGGATGGAGATGAGGGATGGAGAGGAGGGATGGAGATGAGGGATGGAGATGAGGGATGGAGATGAGGGATGGAGATGAGGGGTGTAGATGAGGGATGGAGATGAGGGGTGTAGATGAGAGATGGTAGGTAGGGGGGTGAGGACTAGATAACCACAGGGGGGGTAGGAAGTACCTGGACCACTATTGGTCAGAACCACTCATGGAATGGGACAAGACTTGATGGAAGTCTGACCGACAATTGCTGCAATGGGAGGTTACCAGAAACCAATCAACCAGGCCCTACATCCTATTTGCAGTGCACACCCCACTGCATAATTGCCCCCTAACGTGTGCTTTATAAAAAAGAAATGCTGTGGTATACAATAATACATTCTATAAGGATATGTATTACCTCAGGGTAAAAATAAATGAAATAACAAACAACAAAAAGCATCATGTGGTGGATACAAGAAATGTTCTGGCGTGCTTGTCTATTCAACTTCCATTTCATATTAACACACAGCACATCTAGAGAAGATGCCTTACTTGAGACTTGTCAAACTGTTATTGTGGTGGAGAGCAGCAGCGAGAGATGCAACTCCTTGGTCTGTCACCTCCTCACTGTCAATTCTACAAAACAATGCACAATTCATTTAATGCTTGCCACATGAATGTTGACTTAAGTTCTTCGTCATTCACATAATTATGTGATCATCTTTATAGAATATGATTTCTTCCTTCGGGGTAAATAATTTCTATCTGGATCACCATTTCTGTGTTGATGGTCACACCTTTTGTACACCCCTGTATCAATATGATTCTAGTATTAGTATAGATACCGGGTAACCTTGTTAACATGTTTTATCTTTCAGGGCCCACCAAGGGCAGCACCTGGATAATGCCTGCCACCTCCTTATAGAACCATCGTACACCTTACCTGTGCCCCACACCTGTGTGACCCAATCACCCTCACTCCATACATAAAAGTAGATAATAAATGTATATCAGGGATGGAGATGAGGGATGGAGATGAGGGATGGAGATGAGGGATGGAGATGAGGGATGGAGGTGAGGGATGGAGATGAGGGATGGAGATGAGGGATGGAGATGAGGGATGGAGATGAGGGATGGAGATGAGGGATGGAGATGAGGGATGGAGATGAGGGATGGAGATGAGGGATGGAGATGTGGGATGGAGATGAGGGATGGAGATGAGGGATGGAGATGAGGGATGGAGATGAGGGATGGAGATGAGGGATGGAGATGAGGGATGGAGATGAGGGATTGAGATGAGAGATGAGGGATGGAGATGAGGGATGGAGATGAGGGATGGAGATGAGGGATGGAGATGAGGGATGGAGATGGGGGATGGAGATGAGGGATTGAGATGAGAGATGAGGGATGGAGATGAGGGATGGACACGAGGGATGGACACTAGGGTTGGAGACGAGGGATGGAGATGAGGGATGGAGATGAGGGATGGAGATGAGGGATGGAGATGAGGGATTGAGATGAGGGAGAGAGATGAGGGATGGAGATGAGGGATGGAGATGAGGGATTGAGATGAGGGCTGGAGATGAGGGATGGAGATGAGGGATGGAGATGAGGGATGGAGATGAGGGATTGAGATGAGGGGTGTAGATGAGGGATGGAGATGAGGGATGGAGATGAAGGATGTAGATGAGGGATGGAGATGAAGGATGGAGATGAGGGATGTAGATGAGGGATGGAGATGAGGGATGTAGATGAGGGATGGAGATGAAGGATGGAGATGAGGGATGGAGATGAGGGATGGAGATGAGAGATGGAGATGAGGGATGGAGATGAGGGATGGAGATGAGGGATGGAGATGAGGGATGGAGATGAGGGATGGAGACAAGTAGAGGTGTGTCTGTTAAGTGATACTACGATATACCTATCAGCAGGCTTTCGATAATGGAGAAGTGAGGGGGTGTGGGGCAAATCGACTAAGTTCAGTTCTTGCCCCAGACACAGGGGATACCTTAGATTTTGTAAAACCACTATCTAAGACTACCCACCATTACCAATCACTAGAGTCCTGATCAGACTGTTGAGAAGGTAGCTGCTGGGGAACATAGTTACTGAGCAGAAGCTGAGAAGGGAGGTCCTGGGACACATGGTTACTGAGCAGAAGCTGAGAAGGGAGGTCCTGGGACACATGGTTACTGAGCAGAAGCTGAGAAGGGAGGTCCTGGGGCACATGGTTACTGAGTGGAAGCTGAGAAGGTAGCTGCTGGGGAACATAGTTACTGAGCAGAAGTTGAGTAGGGAGGTCGTGGGGCACATGGTTTTAGTAGGTAGGACAAAGGATATTGAGATCATAGTTGAAATCTCACATAAAGCATACTATATTACCAAGTAATCAAGCAGACTTTAGAACTGAAAACAGTACCTACCTATCATTAGGGTCTGATTCCCTATGAATTATTGGATCTGGTCAATATGGACCTGTCAGTTTCTATCACCACAGCACTAGGCTGTAGTGTGTTGGTATGTCACTATTAGGGCCTCTTAAGCTAGGACTACCCTGATGTTGCTCTCATTTTTCAGACTGATTAACAAGCTGTTTTCAGAAATGGATTGTTTGAGACCTTCGCTTAGACTTAGAAATAGGATTTCTACACATGTTCTGTGCAAATTATAAACAAGTAAGGTCTTACAGGGTCTATTACTACATTCTAACTACCGGTTGGAGTTTTGGGTGGTTGTAGGGGACTCATGGGTATATAGATAGCCTGTAGAATTGGTTTTATTTTAACATGCATGCTTATATAGTATATTAAGACAAGACATAGTCTGCTCAATAAGGAGCGTCCATATATAAGAAATCTCATCAATGCAGATGACATTTCAAGTTGTGGACCCCCTTTTTCAGGGGAGGCCATACAAGTGCCTGTAGTATGAAAAACCTTCCAATCTGCTTATTTCATAGTATTCATTTTACCAATTGATATCTCCAGTCAATGGGACATGCACCGATACCACATATTGTGTAAGTGATAGTATTCATCTTTATCATGATGATAAGGTCTTTGTGATTGTAATATGCAAGATGTGAAAGAAATGCTCATTTCATTCTATGTGTTCGGCACTGAAACACATACAGGGGTGTAATCCTAGTCTTTAGTTACCATACGTAGTTACTGAGCAGAATCCGAGAGGCTAGGTCCTGGAGTTCATAGTTACTGAAGAGAAGCTGAGTAGGTAGGTCCTGGGGCACATGGTCACTGAGCAGAAGCTGAGTAGGGAGGTCCTGGGACACATGGTCACTGAGCAGAAGCTGAGAAGGAAGGTCCTGGGGCACATGGTTACTGAGCAGAAGCTGAGAAGGTAGGTCCTGGGACACATGGTCACTGAGCAGAAGCTGAGAAGGGAGGTCCTGGGACACATGGTTACTGGGCAGAAGGTGAGAAGGGAGGTCCTGGGGCATATGGTCACTGAGCAGAAGCTGAGAAGGGAGGTCCTGGGACACATGGTTACTGGGCAGAAGGTGAGAAGGGAGGTCCTGGGGCACATGGTCACTGAGCAGAAGCTGAGAAGGGAGGTCCTGGGGCACATGGTTACTGGGCAGAAGGTGAGAAGGGAGGTCCTGGGGCACATGGTTACTGGGCAGAAGCTGAGAAGGGAGGTCCTGGGGCACATGGTTACTGGGCAGAAGCTGAGAAGGGAGGTCCTGGGGCACATGGTTACTGAGTAGAAGCTGAGAAGGGAGGTCCTGGGGCACATGGTTATTGAGTGGAAGCTGAGCGGTCTGTATACATGTATGTTTGGTAGTTAACAATTTGCTGGAGCATTCAAGGAAGAGTTCACCCACAACCATTCATGAATGGTTGTGGGTGAACTCTTCCTTTAGCATATGTGTATGCCATATGACTAAGCCCCATGGGCAGCTGGTTCCCCTAGACATTACACTAGATACAAGAGACCATTCCTTTATCCCAGTAGTGATGACTAGGCCTTGGGTTTGTCAACACTGTAGGGTGTGTAGATTGGCAAAAACCTTATCTGTGCACGTCAATGACACAAATGGGTGAGATACAATCAGTAATGACACTTGCACTCTTTCCAGATAGAGAGAGGATGTAGAGATATATGCACCTTTATGCCTATATTACTCTATTAATTTTGTAATAAGTAAGCAAGCAGAACTGCCCTACTCAATTAGACACAGCTTGTTATAAGCATGAATACAAAGTAGATACATTATACCTTACTGTGTGACTTTTCACATGTATATCCCAATTAATGTAATGTCTGTATGAATGGTGATCAGGAATGTAGATAAAGGCATTTATCAATTTTAAGGTCTAAGGGCGGCACTTGCTCACATGTTATAGGGCTTTAGACACTAGTCAGTGCAATTACATTAGACAAAGAAACAATTAATGTTTGCCCTTTCATTAACATATTCCCATGTACCCAATGACATGAGAATACACTGTTCACTTTGTCTAAACCCGGACACAGAAGGCCCTCTAAATTTGTTAATATTGACCATGACAACAGTAAACATGATGAATAATACATAAATGACAGGAAAACCTTGTCACCAAGGCTCCACCGCTCTGTGACTTGGTTGAGGTGTGGTAACTATTGAAACTAAAGGGTGGGGGTGCCTCCCCCTGGTTATATGTGTATACTTCTGGACGCAAAGTATCCAACTCATTTTATGTCATATGAGTAACCAATGAATACCGGTCATACATCTAATGTCCATGTGTGATACCTATTACCTAGATACAGACCTTAAGTGTGGACAAACATCGGTCTGTACAGCTCCTAATAAACATACTGGTGACTAAGAGTTGACATGCACTGCCTACATAATTTCCTCCATCTATATTCGTAAACATTGTCCGTGCATGGCATTGGCACACATTATTGAGATATAACATATGACTAATCAATCAATGTTTCTGCCAATCTATTCAGATAAACAGGGGATGGAAGACTATATCTGATGCTTATCCTATATTATTCTATCTAGTGTCTTAAGTCAATCATTCACAGCTTGTTATAAACTGTGTCAAGTGTATATTACTGTAAGAGCATTTATGGCCTCAATCCTCTACTTTCATATGTTACTTACCTCAGACCTGTCAGGGTGCTGTCAGTGTTATATGTTAGGCCAAATAAAAAAAAAGTTTTGTTTCAGGTAACATGGGAAGAAACTCTAGGGTCGGTAGGTCGGATTTTTTTTTTTTTTTACTTTTTTTTTTTTACTTCCTCTCTAAAATTGACCCCAAAAAATGGGAAGATTTTATCAATTTTTTTGTAAACCTAAAATTTACCCCTAAAAAAATGTAAAAATAAAAAAAATTCGTCAAAATTGCATAAAAAAACGTAGGGTCGGCCCTGTTTAGATAGGGTCGGTCGGGTTACCTGAAACAAACCTTTTTTTTTTTTTGGCCTTACTTACATCAGACCTGTCAGGGTGCTGTTAGTGTTATATGTTACTTACATCAGACCTGTCAGGGTGCTGTTAGTGTTACATGTTACTGACCTGTCAGGGTGCTGTTAGTGTTACATGTTACTTACATCAGACCTGTCAGGGTGCTGTTAGTGTTACATGTTACTGACCTGTCAGGGTGCTGTTAGTGTTACATGTTACTGACCTGTCAGGGTGCTGTTAGTGTTACATGTTACTGACTTGTCAGGGTGCTGTTAGTGTTACATGTTACTGACCTGTCAGGGTGCTGTTAGTGTTACATGTTACTGACCTGTCAGGGTGCTGTTAGTGTTACATGTTACTGACCTGTCAGGGTGCTGTTAGTGTTACATGTTACTGACTTGTCAGGGTGCTGTTAGTGTTACATGTTACTGACCTGTCAGGGTGCTGTTAGCATTACATGTTACTGACCTGTCAGGGTGCTGTTAGTGTTACATGTTACTGACCTGTCAGAGTGCTGTTAGTGTTACATGTTACTGACCTGTCAGGGTGCTGTTAGTGTTACATGTTACTAACCTCAGCCCTGTCAGCGTAGCTAGTGTTACATGTTACTTACTCTAGTCTCGTGAGTGTGATGTTTGTGTGGAGAACAGCAGCGAGGGAGGCTACTCCTTGGTCTGTCACCTTGTTACTGGCGATTCTACAAAACAAGAATACATAACTCAATAAAAGCTGGCAAAAGGTGAATAAGAAGTAACAGTCCATGTCATTAAGCTTCCCAGTGTTGCTGCTCACATCCAGCTGACAACATAACGGAAGTAGACGTGTACATGAGGGATGTAGATGAGGGATGGAGGTGAGGGATGGAGATGAGGGATGGAGATGAGGGATGGATATGAGGGATGGAGGTGAGGGATGGAGACGAGGGATGGAGATGAGGGATGGAGATGAGGGATGGAGATGAGGGATGGAGATGAGGGATGGAGATGAGGGATGGAGATGAGGGATGGAGATAAGGGATGGAGATGAGGGAAGGAGATGAGGGATGGAGATGGGGATGGATATGAGGGATGGAGATGAGGGATGGAAATGGAGATGAGGGATGGAGATTTGGGAGGGATATTTGGGAAGGAGATGAGGGGTGGAGATCATGGCCTAAATGTCCAGTAACAACAAAAAAAGGATTTTTTTGATGTATTGGTTTATACTGCAAAGCTGTAGTCCTCAGGTAGGCTAGACTGACTATTGCCATAGAGTTGTCATATTCTGTAGTCAGATTTTCAGGAGTTAACTGAGAATTAATGGAGAGGATTAGTCTCCTTTCTCAACAAAACCTGATTATATATATAAGAAGCATATCACCCAAAGGCCAGGGGGCAATGTGGTGAAGGGACTGCACCACCTGCACTACTCCCCCTGGTAAAAGGAGAAAGGCTGAGGTTTGGCGGCATGGACACTGAGGCTTCTTCTTTATTCTCATGAAATTGTCATCAGACTGTAAAGCTCCTCATTAATAAATCTCGAGGTGTAAGCCTTCACAGTCGTCATCAGTTTATATTTGGCGAGAAGCATGTCTGTTATGGCACATGTTGGTAATATATGACATCATTGTGTCTAATCAGTCAATGGCTTTGCCAATTCATTTGGATGCAGAAATATATCTATATTGATGCCTAAATTGCTCTATTTAGTTTCCTACCAAAAAAAGAAATATTCTCTTTAGTTAATTTTTTCAGCTTATTATGATCTGTTGGAATAGTATATTACACTTGGAGCAATTATTACTTTACACATGTTACTTACTCCAGATTTGTAAGGCAGCTGTTGGTGTGGAGGGCAGTAGCGAGGGAGGCCACTCCCTGGTCTGTCACCTTGTCACTGATGATTCTACAAAACAAGGATACATAACTCAATAAATGCTGGCGGAAGGTGAATAAAAAGTAATATTTTTTCTGAAATACAAGATGTCCTATGCTTTAGCACTGAAGGGCCGTATTCAATGCCACGATTGAATACAACATCGCTGTATTCAATAGGCTAAGAAAAAGTTGGTTTTCATTCATTAAATGGCTTTAAACAAAAAAAAATCAACACAAATGCCAACTACATTGATACCGCTCTGATGTATTTCACTCCTGGGGGCTGGGGCGCATCCTGGGGCTTTGTGGGATACTACCCCAGCCCCCACTAGTGAAATACAACAGAGACGGTATCAATGGGTGTTGGCATTTTTCTATTTACTTTAAATCCCATATTCCATGCCCCGCATGGGATACAGTGTTCCCGTATGATCTTATAGAAATACATTGATCAGAGCACATGCTTGAAGATTGTAGCCTCATTCTGATACAGCATAGCCATATATAAACCAACCATGAACCAACACTCACAGCTGGCCTTTGGGGCCAAATTCCTTGAGTACACGGTACTTCTGGCTTAGACTTCCAGACCCTGGGTACAGATCCCATGTAGAGTAGAAGTTCTGATACGCCTGATTCACTTTTTTTTTTTTTTGGGGCTATTCAGATATGTCAAGAAAAAAAGGGAAAAAAGAAACCGGGGGTGCAGGGGCAGAGCCCCTGAATTATACAACAGTAGCACAAACTAAGCAGCACTCTTAACTTTATGTAATTGGACAATACCTCATCAACATAGTTGGCTAGTTGGCTTTTCTGATAATTTAAGAAAAAAAAAGGAAAAAGAAATCGTGTGTGGGGGGGGGGGGGGGGCAGAGCCCCCTATGTATACAACTGCAGCACCAACCAAACAGCACTCTTTATATTGTCTAATGGGACAATCCCTCACTAACATAGGCCCATGCTCAAACACATGTGGGTGGATGGTCCTGCTGCAAGCATACAGGGTACCTCTTGTAGGGATTTGGACCAATTGGCTCAAACCCCTTAAATATTTTAAATAACATTACTCCTTGAGCTAAAAAGGCAGAAGCACTACATATACTATTGGCTGTTTAGTATCATTGCATGAGTCCCAGTGGAGCTGTCAGCTGTTGGGTTAAATGTTCTGAGGTTGTGGGTACGGATCCTGCTAGATACCTGGGCTCTTAAAAAAGAGCTCTTAAATATAACCACCTCCTAGGGGTGTATGTAAGCTTCACAGTGTTGCCGCTCACAACCAGCTGACAACATAATGTCTGTTGGAGTGAAGATGAGGGATGTAGATGAGGGATGTAGATGAGGGATGTAGATGAGGGATGTAGATGAGGGATGTAGATGAGGGATGTAGATGAGGGATGGAGATGAGGGATGTAGATGAGGGATGTAGACGAGGGATGTAGATGAGGGATGGAGATGAGGGATGGAGATGAGGGATGGAGATGAGGGATGTAGATGAGGGATGGAGATGAGGGATGTAGATGAGGGATGGAGATGAGGGATGGAGATGAGGGATGGAGATGAGGGATGGAGATGAGGGATAGGGATGAGGGACTGAGATCATGAGGAAAACTTTTGTAGGAATTCTTAATTTACTCTTGTAATTTACTAAAGATCATGTAAAATTCCATTGTGTTGTAAATGAACTAATTCCTGCACAACCTAACAAAGCGGAAAACATCACCCTTTGTGACCAAACGACAGGAGATCCAAACCCATAAAAAAATACTGCAGATTATATTAACTGCTACTTTATGCAAATTGGTCCTGACCTAGCTAAATACCTACATGTCTCACGGATGCATCTGAAAATATCCCTGAGCCCTTTACCATTTATCTTCAGGAGGTCCCTATCCAGGGTTTTGCAGTCGCTGCAGCTATAACAGGCTGTCTCTATAGATGATAGTACCCTCATTTGCAAAATGGGTGTTATCAAATAGTGATAAAGTTATGTCTTTATGCAACAAAATCACTACATCATGCATTGGCAAAAAAAAAGACGAGGGAAAAGAGGGGAAAATAGGGGGAAAAGAGAGAAGGGAACAATATCATATAGGCATAGTCTAGACCATCAGCCTTTTCTTGGGCGGGGGGCATGCCCCCATGCCCCCAACCCCCCCCCCCCCCCCCCCCCGGCTGCTGCGCTTCTTTTGCGCTGCGCCCAGGAACATTCAGTCACTCATTGGTTGGCCAGGTTTGGGCCCCTCCCTTTGGAAAATCCTGGATCCACCACTGTCATGTGTCATCTCATAATTTGAAAAATCTGAACAATCCTCCTCAGAATGTATATGCCAGTAGGATCCACAGTAAACTGTATAGAAATGGTCACCTAAGTCACCATTTTCAGTAATGGCTGCCATTATCAGGCCCCATTTCAAGAAAATTCTGTTCCTCATTTAGTGAGATTTAAAAATTCAGCTTCTTATTTGATTACCTCCAAGATGGAGGTTATGGGATCACATAACGTTTTCAGACTAGTGTTGAAACACAGGGCTACCCCTCAGTCACACAAAGATAGATATGCCATGACTTACACCTACCAGGTGTTGAGATAATACATGCTATAATTTAGGTTAATTAATTTGTGAATGTCACAAAAAAGATTGCAGCTGATATACTTACTGAAGTTCTGTTAGTGTCTTGTTTACTTCAAGTGCGTCTGCCACATGCTTCACACCTGTGTCACCAACATTTCCCTCATACAGCCTGTAAGTAAACTACAACCAGTCAGTACCAGTATATACATACACAAGGTGTGTCACCACCCTCATACAGCCTGTAAGTAAACTACAACCAGTCAGTACCAGTATATACATACACAAGGTGTGTCACCACCCTCATACAGCCTGTAAGTAAACTACAACCAGTCAGTACCAGTATATACATACACAAGGTGTGTCACCACCCTCATACAGCCTGTAAGTAAACTACAACCAGTCAGTACCAGTATATACATACACAAGGTGTGTCACCACCCTCATACAGCCTGTAAGTAAACTACAACTAGTCAGTACCAGTATATACATACACAAGGTGTGTCACCACCCTCATACAGCCTGTAAGTAAACTACAACCAGTCAGTACCAGTATATACATACACAAGGTGTGTCACCACCCTCATACAGCCTGTAAGTAAACTACATCCAGTCAGTACCAGTATATACATACACAAGGTGTGTCACCACCCTCATACAGCCTGTAAGTAAACCACAACCAGTCAGTACCAGTATATACATACACAAGGTGTGTCACCACCCTCATACAGCCTGTAAGTAAACTACAACCAGTCAGTACCAGTATATACATACACAAGGTGTGTCACCTCCCCCATACAGCCTGTAAGTAAACTACAACTAGTCAGTACCAGTATATACATACACAAGGTGTGTCACCACCCTCATACAGCCTGTAAGTAAACTACAACCAGTCAGTGCCAGTATATATATACACAAGGTGTGTCACCACCCTCATACAGCCTGTAAGTAAACTACAACCAGTCAGTACCAGTATATACATACACAAGGTGTGTCACCACCCTCATACAGCCTGTAAGTAAACCACAACCAGTCAGTACCAGTATATACATACACAAGGTGTGTCACCACCCTCATACAGCCTGTAAGTAAACTACAACCAGTCAGTACCAGTATATACATACACAAGGTGTGTCACCTCCCCCATACAGCCTGTAAGTAAACTACAACTAGTCAGTACCAGTATATACATACACAAGGTGTGTCACCACCCTCATACAGCCTGTAAGTAAACTACAACCAGTCAGTACCAGTGTATACATACACAAGGTGTGTCACCACCCTCATACAGCCTGTAAGTAAACTACAACCAGTCGACAGTACCAGTATATACATACACAAGGTGTGTCACCACCCTCATACAGCCTGTAAGTAAACTACAACCAGTCAGTACCAGTATATACATACACAAGGTGTGTCACCACCCTCATACAGGCTGTAAGTAAACTAAAACCAGTCAGTGCCAGTATATACATACACAAGGTGTGTCACCACCCTCATACAGCCTGTAAGTAAACTACAACCAGTCAGTGCCAGTATATATATACACAAGGTGTGTCACCACCCTCATACAGCCTGTAAGTAAACTTCAACCAGTCAGTACCAGTATATACATACACAAGGTGTGTCACCACCCTCATACAGCCTGTAAGTAAACTACAACCAGTCAGTACCAGTATATACATACACGAGGTGTGTCACCACCCTCATACAGCCTGTAAGTAAACTACAACCAGTCAGTACCAGTATATACATACACAAGGTGTGTCACCACCCTCATACAGCCTGTAAGTAAACTACAACCAGTCAGTACCAGTATATACATACACAAGGTGTGTCACCACCCTCATACAGCCTGTAAGTAAACTACAACCAGTCAGTACCAGTATATACATACACAAGGTGTGTCACCACCCTCATACAGCCTGTAAGTAAACCACAACCAGTCAGTACCAGTGTATACATACACAAGGTGTGTCACCACCCCCATACAGCCTGTAAGTAAACTACAACTAGTCAGTACCAGTATATATACAAAGGGGCGGGGTGTTAGTGTGCAGGTTCGAGGTGTGGATGAGTAGGGGGCGGGATGGAGGGTAGGAATTAAGGAAAACCCTGACCTCTTTCCCTCGCTAGTTTATTACTTAATACCTAATTGCATTTACTACCTAAAACATACAGTGTAGTTGTTATTAGTGTAGCTGTTGGCTATTCTAAGATAGACATCTGCTATGAAAAACTCCAGATTCGAAAATAGGTTGTTCAGAAATTACACTTTATTCATTCTGACATACGGCTCGTAATCATACAGACGGATAGCAATAATCAAATAGGCTTCTGAACACCAGTGGTCATATGAACATACAGGAGGTATACGCTCACGGTCTAGTACATAATTCCCGAGTTCCAAGGCTCTCTTCCATCTTGGTTAACTCCACTTGGATCAGACTCCACAGAGGGAGTTCTGTACCCGGAGTTGTACACCAATGCGTCTATCTCCTCTAGTTCCCCCAGAGGGTGGAACAGAGAAAGACGCAGGGTGACCAAGGTGGAAGCAGCGACAGGACTAGGCCTAAAAGGTACAACAGAGTTCGGGGAAGCTCTGTTGTGGAGCAGTCAAGCTGGCCGAAGTGCGCAGCAAGACTGGGTCCTCGATTAGCAGAACCCCAGGTCTTATGTACTGGTCGTTATGTAATTCTCTCCATTACTCGTAAACACTTGAGTTCCCGAGGAACTCCGGGTAACCACGCGCCGGTGCATCCGAGCCGACACCGTACCCGAGATATGTCGGGTGACACGTGGCGGTCACGGCTCAATGCACATAACCAGGCCGCGCTCCACCATTCCTCAGGTGGGCTTATATAACCTTATACTCGGCAGTAGACAGGAGTGCGGCCTGGATACACGACAACACATATACCAAATATAACTCCAACTGGTTCCATAGAAATAGCACAGCGGCGACCCACTACATTAGCACTGCCAACAAGAGTGGTATAGGGACTGCACTCAAGGCTCTTATATGTACACATTAGTGGTAGCACTGACAAGTCTATACATACATAATATTCAATAATAATTGTAAACATAAAGACCCCCATAGATGTGTCATTCCTGATATGTTTATATATTAATATGTATACATATACTTATGTCCTGGCCTCCCATGTCTCTGCTGGTTAGCTCTTTGACCTTTATTGCATCATGCTTTTGGTCGTCATGATGCATGAATGCAGCTCTGGGGATTAACTTCCCAGTGCTCCATTGCTGCATCATGCCGACCCAATGAGGTTAGACACTCCTGAAGGGTTGGTATGATGGTCCAATGCAGCACCGCCAGTTTAGGGGAGTATCCCTCCAAAAGGGGTGTAATTTTAGGCTTGCATGCTTAGGGATTATCTGTCAAAAGGTGTAGAATTTATCAAATCAAATGCGGGTATCTTGCCTATAGAGGTGTGTTTCAAAGGGATTTTGTCCCTCTATTAGGATGGTGTATGCACATTGCATCCATACATATGATAGTGCCCCCCGACCTCAAAGCTAACCCAGTTAACAAAAAACGTTATACAACAGTTCATAATGTTATATAACACTATAAAACGTTTCTCTAAGACTCCCTACTGTGGCATAGCGTTATTCCCCAATATATGAAACGGCAATAGTTGGGATCTGCGAACCACCCCATTGAATTAAGCCTAGGTGCTCGCCAGGAACATATAAACCAAAAGAGGCTAGATAGGATTGTTGTTGTTTTTTTAAGCTAACTCGATTTTCCATTCTGAATTTATTGCAATTTATATTTTGATTCCTTTATATGTCATAAACGTTCTCCCTATTACAATAATTCTCAAAATTCTATTGGATGTAAAAGAAAACAACATAAATATTATAAATACTCTCCTACTGTGGACCTAGCAACAACAGGCAAAGGATCACACATAAATCCACCATCAAAAGTACATTATAGTAAATTATCTGTCAAATAATGCAGAGTATTGAACTTGGAAGTATGATCTACGAGACAAGTCAGGATTGGATTTGGACTCGGGCAAATAATGATGACCAAATGTCACCGCCCCATTTATTTCAAAAGGTAAGACGATAGAAAAATATGAAAACAGAAAAATATATATAATAATAAAAAAAAAAACATGGACGCTCGCTGGCTGCAGACTGTCAGTACACCGGCAGGGAGTGTAACAGGTAAACTGTATGCTTGTTGCTAGGTGACGGAGTGAGGGGTTGGCTCAAGAGGCGCCCTCGGTAGGGGTCGACTCAAAGTTAGTCCAATACCTGCAACTCACTATAGGTGGGTTCCACACCATTGAACTTGGAAGTATGATCGACGAGACAAGTTAGGATTGGATTTGGACTCGGGCAAATAATGATGACCAAATGTCACCGCCCAAGACCCAAAAGATAATACACAAGTTCAACAGAAATAATTTATAATGACACCATGCTAAGCGCGTCAGAAACTATCCTGTCTGACTCTACCCTGCCTGAGAGAGGCTTAGTTAGGTAGATTAGCACAGCAAGAGACTGCCAGTTTCCCGCCTGCCTCACGTCATCCAAAGAGAGGCCAAGGCTGTACATATATGCAGCACCCGCCCGCCTAAGGCAGTGCATACCCGCCCCTCTGAGATCCAGATGGACCTTCTTGAGAAGCAGCTTCAGAAAGGGAAGGAGTTTGGTGTAGGTGAGCGGGGACTGCTGGTCACCCGCCCATATCCAGAAGGCTGGCGCGTTGGGGTCTGCAGTGGGAAAATTGGCGAAATGTTCCTGAAGCAATCTCACCGCACAGAGGGGGGATCCGTGAGCTGTGGTGACAGGGATGTGATGTACTCTTTGATTATATTGCACAGTTTTTGAACTTGAGATGGTGATCTTCAAGCCCCAAGGGGTGAAAGATATAGCTCCCCTCCTAAGGAAGTGTAAGCCTGGGTTTGAGAGAGACGCTGGGACCAGGTTACTTTTACGTAGCAGGGCTCTAAAGGCCAACACTATACATAGCGTGGGTAGAGGGGTCTTTTAAATGCACAAACATGAACATCTTCAGCAAATCTGAGACAGATAGTGTTGGACGGAGGGGCTCCGGGTCTCCTATGATGCGTTTAAGCCCGCCCATGGTTGATTTGAAAACAAAGTCACTCCTAATGAGGTCCCTGTCAAAACCATACAATTTGTTCAGAGACAGCACTCCAGAGACGTAGTTGTCTATTGTGGCATACTTTAAACCGCCGTGCAGGGAGATGACAAACCTGCAAAGCATGGTGCAGTCTGTGGGTACCGGTATCATATCAGCTATGCGGCAGAAATTCAGGTATTTCCTCCACTGGGAGCCTTTGGTGAGCCACGTAGTGGGTGCCCACATATGAGCACGGATCTCAGCTGCTTGAAAGTCCAGAGATCTTCTGTAGCGTGCGGCCTCTACAACATAAGTGAAAAGAAGGCACAAAGTTAATAGCGCTGGAGAGTCTAGATAAATAGTCAGCAATCACATTGTCAACTCCGGGTAAGTGTACTGCAACTAGATGGCAATTAAAAGTTACACATTTCCAAAAAATGTCCCTAAGTAATGACATAGCAAGGGGGTTAGCGCTAGAACCCTTGTTAATGGCTGACACTACTTGGGTGTTGTCTGATTCACACAAAACTGTACAGTTTGCCCAGTTTGTACCCCAACGATCCAGCGCCTCTGAGATCGGGTACAATTCTTTAATGCTAATGTGATCCAAAGTAGAGACTACATGGGAGGGATCTACACAGTGATGATGGGCGTCCGAGGAGAGAGCAAAGGTGTGGTCCCACCCACTCGCCGCCCAATCGCTGCCGCACACTGCTCCCCAGCCTGAGCCGGAAGCATCAGTAGTGAGTGTTCTAGATGGATGGGCTGACCCATCTATTATCCGCGCTTCCCCGTTAAACCAACTGGAGAACTTGATCCACCAGTCTAGGTCATCGAAGAATGATGTAGAGAGGCGTACATACCGCTTACTGCCTTTAAATTCCTTTAAAAGGTCAATAACTCGCCGTGAGAAAGTTCTCCCCCCCCTCACCAGGGTGGCACAGTGGGATAAGACACCGCAGAGACGTTGCAGCTGCCTTCTTGTCGCCCGCTGGCGACCTATAAAGAAAGACAACTCGCCTAAAAGATTATCCACTTTCGCCTTGGGGAGATGCAGCTTCATTTCACACGTATCAATCTCCACCCCTAAGTAGACTTGTTTGCGGGAGGGAGAAGAGATTTTGTTGAACGCTAGATAAAAGCCTAGGCTTCTAAGAGTACTTTGCAGGAATAGCTGGGACTCTTTACACTCTTCAAATGTGTCTGCCCAGACTATCAGGTCGTCCAGATAATTTATGCAGCGGTGACCTGAGGCTGTCATGAACCTAGCTACGGCATCTGTCAGGCGGTTGTAAATAAACGCCGATGCTTTAGCGCCAAAGGATAAAAAATTGTCTTGAAGGAAACAGAGCGACCCATCAATGCTCCACATCAGGCCTTGATACTGGGGATCATGTGCCCTAATCATGGTGGACCTGTAAGCAGCAGCTAAATCTGTGACCGCTAAATACTGATTGGGGTGTAGGTCTGCGCAGACGTCATCAATACGCTTGAATTTAAAGTGGCTAAAAGTTTGCTGCATAAAGTTATTGATAGAGAGGTTCCTGGGCCTGCTGGCGTCTGTGATAGGCCTACATTTACCATTTGGTTTAGGTACTGCGCCTATAGCGTGAATGCATGTCGGAGCTGAATTGACCACCGACAATTTCCCATCGGCAATCTCCCCCATGATAATGTCATTTATATTCTCCCTGGAGGTAATTTCCGTCGACATGTAATTCGCTGTAAAATAGGGGGTGATGTCTGCGCCTGGGTCTATGATCTTAAAACCATGCATGACACCATCTAGTAAGTAAGCACTGTCGGTGTCCCAACCCCCTTTGCCGAACACTTGCCCCGGGCCGCCCGACAACATCTGCCTCCAGCCCGCCGGCTTTAATTGTGATCTAACTCCGGCGATATAATGTGCAGCGGAAGAGTCAAAGAGAGGTGCATACCCGCCGTAATGTTGTAGCAGAACTCCCACCGATGAGAAACATAACAAATTGTCGCTGAAAGAATTGTAATCCACGCTCTCTTCGCCGCATACGCCGCCATCTTGTAAACAGAACGCTTGATCCCGCCTGCCGCCGCAGTTATAAGTGAGCGGTGACTCTACATCGCTGAGAACCAGCGCCGCCGCCTCGGCCGAGGAGTGCCGAGTCCCCCCGAATGCCGCCGAACCTATTGGCGCGGAATCTGAGGGGGAGCAAAGTGAGAGGCCATCTGACGGTTCTGCGGAGATCCGTGACCCGGGAAGTTCTGCGGTGGAAACCCCTCGCGACGCGAGGCATTGAAGCATTCTTGATTTTCTTTAGCTTTGTGTGTGCCTCTACACACCGCACAGATGTGAAATCGGTTGCAGAACTCGAAGTCACAGCTCGAGTAGTTGAATTTGGCGCATGTGTCGTCCGGACATATGCTGTTGTAATGCATGGCACCCCCTCTACCGCGGCCTGCCTGGTTCCCCTGCCTGCCACCGCCCTGGCGTGGCGGGGGAGTAGCTTTGGCGGCCAACAGTGCCATGGCGGATTCAAACTGAACTGTTTTCTCGCCCGTGAAAAACATAGTCATAGACGGATAATCTGCGGCCACGTAACAGGGTATGTCCTCATCAATGACCCTGGTCGTGACTGCGTGCTCGTAATCCACACATGCCCCTTGTGTAAAGCCCCCATGTAACTTTTTTAGGCATATAAAGTTGAAATGCTTGGCGTAATCATGCGCTGTTATGTTGGCCGGGCCGCTCCCTCTGCACAACCGGACCAACACACACGTCATGCCATACATTAGCTCATCATACAACATCTTATCAAAGTCTTTATCTTTAAAGATGTGGTAATCTGGACGCATCCAACACTTGGAGCGTTTACGCTTAGAAGAATCACCCCACTGTCTCATACCTGCACGTCCATCTGGGTCGCGGGCGCCGCCCAACTCCAGGTCCTCTGAGAGTAGATTCAGTGACAGCTCTCCCGAGCCCGCACCGAGGAGGCCTAGTCGTATTGTCCGGGGGCCGAGCTTGCTTTTGCCGGCGCCTTCCGTGCCCGCCGCCGCCGCTGCCGCCTCCGCCGCCGCCGCCGCTGCCGCTGCCTCCTCCGCCGCCGCCTCCTCTGCCGCCGTCTCCGCTGCCGCCGCCTCCGCTGCCGCCGCCTCCGCTGCCGCCGACCGCCGACGAATCTCCTGCTCTCTCTTGGCATTAGAGAGCTTCATCTCTGCTAGCTGCTCCTGCATGGCGGTCAGCTTCTCCTGCTGCTCCAGCAGCTCCTGCTTGCGTTCCTCCTCAAGGATCATGCGGGCGACGATTTCCGTCTGCTTCTCCTTCAAGGCCCAAGAGGCCTCTGACCCTTTACCCTCATCTGTAGGGGCTTTGACAAATCGGCAGTATTTACTGAAGGGTGGGAGGTGCTTGAGTCCGCAACCAGACACACAGTTCTTAGCCTCCGGATGGCTGGATTCCGCTTCACGTGTATCCTCCATGACATGGACGCTTAGATACTACAAAATGGGCGAAATGGGCACCGATAGCAGGTGCTGACCCAACATGGACGCTCGCTGGTTGCAGACTGTCAGTACACCGGCAGGGAGTGTAACAGGTAAACTGTATGCTTGTTGCTAGGTGACGGAGTGAGGGGTTGGCTCAAGAGGCGCCCTCGGTAGGGGTCGACTCAAAGTTAGTCCAATACCTGCAACTCACTATAGGTGGGTTCCACACCAAATAAAACACAATTGCATAATACATGCACACATAACCCTGTAATTATAAAAAGAAAAATCCTTTCATATAATTAAGATAGTCCATCCTAAGCTTCTGAGTCCAGCCCCTCCGTAAGAATCTGAGTGAGATGCGGCACTGGTTGATAGGGACGAGACATTGCCCTGGTGATCCCGCCTAGTGCAATCTGGGTCAGAGGAACACTGCCCTGTGTGGTCCCGCGGTCGGTCCTGGTCCCACAACACAATGTGTGTGTCTGTGTGCATGTGTGATTGTGTCTGTGCGTATGTGTCTATGTGCATGTGTATGTGTATGTGTCTATGTGTGTGTGTGTGCGTGAGTGTATGTGTCTGTGTGTGTGTGTATCTTGGAATCTCGTACCCAGACTATCAGAAGTAACTGTAGCTGCACAGCAAGTTATACTGTAGAACTAGAGTATAAAAGGAGGGATTTTTGGGTTCAAGACCAAAATATCTCTATACTGTAGTTCTGCAGTATAATTCGCTGTGCAGCTACAGTTACTTCTGACAGTGCAGCGACATCGACATGAGAGCGTTACCCCGGGTGTAACCTCCAGTCATGATGCATCCAGAGTATACCAGCCAGTAATGCATGCATATACATGTATTTATCAAGTTGACCCTTTGGGAGTGTATCAGCCATGGGGGGTCGACATGATGCTTAAATACAGCCATGGTTAGTAGAATTGAAGAGGTACATTTAAAGCTGTCTGTTTGCCTCTGTCCCCCTATCACAGTTAACAACGGTAATGTAACAATGTTAAACCCCTTACAGCTCAGTGGGCACAAAATTCAACTCAACATTGAATCAATGTTGGATCAACATTGAATCACATGTTATGTGCCCACTGGGAGAGGGCATACTTCAACAGTTTGTGCTACACTGCTTTGTCCTTTGTCTATTCCCCAGGGCTGTATTCAAGCATCATGGTAACCCTACATTCTCAAAGGGTCAGCTTGATGTATTCATGCAGCATTGGTGGTAGGCTTAGAACGCATTATGACGACCAACAGAATAACACATGCATACATCATGTGCCCTTGAAGAGTCACCGGTGGGGTGGTGATGGGACATGCGAGCCTCAGCATAACATGGTATGATCAGTATGGGAAAGAGATCCAGTCATGCATCATGACAACGAAGGGCATACTACATCAATACACTACTCAAGCCCTAGAGTTACGCAGAACATGGCAGGGAGGGACATTGTATCTCTCTGCATGCCCCTCTCTGTATTTTTGTGTCTGTCTGTCTGTCTACCAAGCTGTCTCTCTTCTTTTCTCAGTATTCCCTCATACATCCAAGGACCCCAACAAGTCTACCTAGATACATTTCCTGCCAAGGATACTAGACGCCAATGTGGACCGCATTAACTTTTCTGGACAGCATAACTGATGGCTTCATGCCAATTTTCCATCATGATGCCTGACACTCATGTTGCATCATGCCAATTATCGAGGGCAGTTATTGACTTCATATGATCTGCATGGTTGCAGCAGTAGCGAGTTACTCACCACAGCCCCATGCTGACCAGATCTTGTGGACAGTGGAATGCAGTCATAGATAGTTGCACACTATGAGCAAGACCAAGTAGTGCACCATTCAAACGGGCAATATGTGAGCAAATGAGCCAATTTCATTGCATTTTGACAAAGATGGAATATATATGAATATATATGAATTACATATAATTTCTCTTTGTTCTGGGCCCATGACTTCTGGAGCTACAGGCCCTGGTGGCCCACAGCTGAGAAAGTTAGTGTTAACCCCTGCCGATATATATGACTAACCCTTTAAGTGTGCCATGATGCACCATGGCCTTGGTCGTCATAAGACATGAATGCAGCCCTGGAGAGTAATTTGTCAGTGTTGCATACAAGCATCATGCTTACCCTTTGGGAATGTTTCAACCCCATAGGCATGATTCAGCAATGCAGCCCCGGGGAGTTACTCATTGGGGCTGCATTGGTGTATCATGACGATGAAAGTAATCTTTTAGCGAATCTGTCCTTAAAGGGTTAATCAGCAAAACACCAGGTAATCTAGCCATGATACACTGACACAGGGTAGTAAAGTAACATGCACACATATAACTAGATGCATGCCTGATGGTAAATAGTACATCAGTAGTATTGTATGTATCGGAACGGGACTATAGTTAAGTACTGTTTATTACTCAATCGACCTGCAGCCAATCAGAGGCCTCCCTTTTGGCGGGAAATTCAAAAGCAGCCAATGAGAGGCCTCCCTTTTGGCGGGAAATTCAAATAGGTCACGTGACCGGAAGTGACCTACTTCCGGTCACGTGACCTTTGGGCGGGAAATTCAAATAGGTCACGTGACCGGAAGTGACCTACTTAAGAGGGTCACGTGACCACCATGTTGGCGGGAAATTCAAATAGGTCACGTGACGGGAAGTGACCTACTTAAGGGGGTCACGTGACTACTAGGTTGGCTTTCAAAATAAGTCACTTGAGATTTTGATGGATAAATAAATTTAAAAAAAGAAAAAAAAAGCAAGCTGAAAAAGCTTGCTAAAAAATAATTTAAAAATACGGCTCTTTTTTTCTAGGAGGGGGGGAGAGGGGCACTCTGGGGGGCACTCTTTAAGATGCATGGGGGGGGAGGGGGGGAGGGGGGGAGGGGCAGGGTTTTTTAAGAGTGAGACTCGCTTCTCTGCCCTCTCTAAAAGAGAGGGCAGAGAGGCGAGTCTACTTACAATGAAAGGTATCATGATCGCGTTTATGATGATGTGCATCTCTTGCTGGCTAGACTTTCAAGCAAATTTGCTAAAGTCCAGCCCGTTATTGAATGTCCAGCCTAGCCTGACCCTCAGTAGAACAGTCCTTGACCCATCTATTATAGTCTAGCAGCGCCTGACCCTTGTATGAGAGTAGTATTGGCGACATTGGCTGACTCTGATATTTACCTGTGTGTACGGAGAGAGGAGAGGGTTCACAGCCACAGCTCTCTTAAGGCAAAGCTTGCGCTTATAGAGCACTACTAGTGGAGGTCTGGATAAGGAAGCTATGGCGGTTGTCTTCAAAAAAAATAAAAAATAGCCATGGCACATGTCGATGTCGCTTAATTATGCTCATATCTCGTGTCGATTTTAAGAATTGCTCATGTCACCTGTCACTATGTTTTTCAAGCTTCATGTCAAATGTCACTAGACCTCATGTCGAATGTCGATTCTAAGAAACAGATATGTCACCATCTCGAATTTAGCGGTCCACATTGCCGCTGCTGCTGCTGCTGCTGCTGCTGCTGCTGCTGCTGATTTGCTGTTGCTGCTGCTGTCGGTGCTGCTGCTTGTGCTGCTCGTGCAGCTGCTGCAGCTGCTGACAGCTGCTGCTGCTTGTACTGCTCGTGCAGCTGCTGCAGTTGCTGACGATGTCACGGATGCTGTTGACAGATGCTGCTGCTTGTGCTACTCGTGCAGCAGCTGCTGCTGCTGCTGCTGACGATGTCACGGATGCTGCTGACAGATGCTGCTGCTTGTGCTGCTTGTGCAGCTGCTGCAGCAGCTGCTGCTTGTGCTGATCGTGCTGCTGCTGCTGATGATGTCACGGATGCTGCACGAGACCGAGTAGCCGCTATTACTAATGCTACTAATACTAGTATGAGAAAATACATTTAGTCAGTCGACTAAATCAAGGAGGTTTTCTGACTTCAGTGGATCGTTTAGCCATCGGCCACAGGCAAAACTTGAAACCATTTTATACATGGGACAATTGGCAGAGTCGAAACATGTTGGTACGATGGGGTCGATCATGTTTATCATCAGTTCAGGCAAAGGAAGTGTGTCGACAGCACGCGAAAACTTCATGTCCGGATGTTTCAACACAACACTTTTTATCACACTCACACAGCTGCTTTGAAGAGTGAATCCTTGACCAAACTTGAGCTTTTCCAACACAGCTTTGGCCTCCTTCTGTGCAGTAAGGGATCTCTCTTTCGGGGTCATCGCAGTGCTGGCTAGCATGTCCTCAAAGTCTTTAACATAATGTTCCAACGGGCTACAAATGATGTACTCCAGATCATCGTCCGCATATGTCGTCTCCTCGCACCATACTTCTTTTGTTTCGAATTCCGTCATTTTCTGAACAATCTCCTCGTGAGTGCGTTGCATATATCGAAGCTTCTTCAAAGACCAGATAACTTGTATGCCGAACGCTGAAAAACCTGAAGGAATTTCACCACTACAGTCACGCCAACTATACGGAGCTAAGAAAAATAGCTCCAACAAAATTTTCTCCCTCTGTCCAAATGAAACTACTTCCGTTCCGATGAAGTTGAAGCATGCTTCTATCCATTGCTCCTTGGTGACGTCCTTCCAATGTTTCTTTACCTCACATGCATCATAGGGCACTGTTTCTCTTCTTGCTTCTAGTGGGAGTTGCTTTTTCTTTCTTGGACTCATTTGGAGAGTTTCGATGCTCTGTAGCGTCGACACTTCGATAAGAAAAGAAGCTGTAAAGGTAGAAATAACCCTCATAACATGCTGAGCGAGCGTGGAGTGGACGATGCTACGATGATGAAGGGCGAGTCGAGAAAGTGTGATGAGTGAGAGCAGCGTTTCACTCCTTATGTACCCTGTCCTAGATAATCCTCTTAAACAGCTGAAAAGACTCTCTCAGTACAGAGTCTCTACTCAATTAAGTGATCTGTTAAGTAAGTTTTCACATGCTACTTGACTACTGCAGGGGAGTTTAGACTTAAGCAGCTTAGTGCACACACGTGTCTGTTAGAAAGCTACCTGCACACCTGCCTTCCTTTTTCACTAGTATTTACCCCTTGCCGACTAATAAGGCACCTATACACGTGTCAGCCTCCTTATATACGTCATTCTTCCTCTCGAGAGGAAGAAGCGTGTCTCTTCGTTTTTTTTTGTTTAAGAAGTGAGGGTCTTTAAGATCACGTGCCTGGAAGCGACTTGATGAAGCAAGTGACTAGAAGCGACGACGTCACATGCTTTTAATGAGGTGATCAGCTGTGACTGGCGGCGGCGGCGGCGGTGGCAGCGGCGGTGGTGCTGGTGGTGGTGGTAGTAGACGTTACTGTGGTCAAAGGTGATATGGTTTTTTTCCAACAGAAATCAGAGCTTTTATACAGAGGGAGTTTAATCCTATTTCCAACAGCACCCCAGCTGTCCAGCAGCCGCTCCGCTCCGTAAGAGCTTCTTAAGAGCTTAGATGACGAGGGGCGTGTCATCATCATCTTTGGTGGCCAGCTGAAAATGGTGTTTTTTCTTTATCCATTAGCCTTACCTCCTACTCCCTACCTGAGGACGACTCTCTCCCCCTTTAGCATTCATTGTAACAAACGTCAGAGGTCAGGTGAAAATCTGATTTTCATGCACAGCCTTAGTCAGCTGTCACTCCTATTGAACTAGCTAGCCGCCGCCGGCCGGTCTACTCACCCCAGCTGTCCAGCAGCCGCTCCGCTCCGTAAGAGCTTCTTAAGAGCTTAGATGCCGAGGGGTATGTCATCGCCATCTGTGGTGGCCAGCTGAAAATGGTGTTTTTTTTCCTTATCCATTAGCCTTACCTCCTACCCCCTACCTGAGGACAACTCTCTCCCCCTTTGGCATTCATTGTAACAAACGTCAGAGGTCAGGTGAAAATCGGATTTTCATGCACAGCCTTAGTCAGCTGTCACCCCTATTGAACTAGCCGGCCGCCGCCGGCCAGTCTACTCACCACGGCAGGAGGCGGTGATTTTTTTTTGTTTTACACTTAAGTCGCTCACCACATGCACACGACTCTACTCACAGACAGACACCCCCGTCTTAGGGGGTCCTGCTTCACACTACACGCCTCCTGTAGTTTTTTTGTATACACACTCTAAGCTCATGACTGCTTAATCCTTTATACAGCTAATGCGCGTTGAATTAGTACAGTCGGTACACCGCCCGCTCATGGCAGTCCATCTCTCAAAAAAAAAGAGGGAGGGGGGAAAGAGATCCAGCTGAAAACGTCATGACTTATGTCTTTTGTTTCTCTTTGGGAATGTCCGCCGGTCAGCTGGCGGCAGCAACTGCTTAATCCTTTATACAGCTAACGCACGTTGAATTGCTGAACAAGGCAGTAAGTAGCTTAGCTCGTGTCAGTCGATCTCTCAAAGGGGCGGGGGAAAGGGATCCAGCTGAAAACGTCATACCTTATGACTTTTTGTTTCTCTTTGTGAATGGTCACCGGTCAGCCGGCGGCAGCTGAAGAGAGCTGTAAGTAGCTTAGCTCTAGAAGCGAGAAGGCGTATATAAGAGGCCTGGAAACACCCGTTCACTCACTCAGTCTTTTGCTGCTCTCTACAAGCACCACCATGAGCAAAACACAACAACTACTGTCGTCCAAGGATCTAATCGAGTTCAACAACAAGAAGAATACGCAGAACGGTGATCGTTTACTGTCAGCGTCTCCTCTTGCTACTGAAATTGAGACTACCGCCGCAACCGCTTGGTCTTATCACCCTCCCGCTGTAGCGAGCGCACACAGCAGTAGTAGCGACGTTGTTACACTCGCGACGGTTGTTGCTGCTGAGCACGCTGCTGCTGCTACTGCTGCGCCTGCTGCGGCTGCTAGTGATCCTCGTGCTGCTAGTGCTGCTGCTACTGCTGCTGCTGCTGCTGTTGCTGCTGCCGCGCCTGTTTCTGCTGTGCCTGCTGCTGCTGCTGCTGCTGCTGCTGCCGCGCCTGTTACTGCTGCGCTTGCTGAGGCGGCTGTGCCTGCTGCTGCTGTGCCTGCTACTGCTGCGCCTGCTACTGCTGCACTTGCTAGCGCTGCGCTTGCTCCTGCTGCTGCTGCTGCTGCTGCTCCTGCTGCTGCTGCTACTGCTGCTGCTGCTACACCTCTTGCTGCGACTACCGCTACTAGTACTGACACGCAGTACGTTGCACAGAACCTCTCCACCGCTTCATCAACCGACGCCATCAACGCTGCTCGCGCTGAGACTTACAGCTATTCGGACACTCAGCCCCAGCAGCGCGTAGTAGACATACATGTCCTAAAGCAACAGGGTGAAACAGAGAACGACGCTGACGACGAGGCGTACGAGGAACCCGAAGGGTCACGGGCGCACAGTCCGTTTTTCGACCTCATTTCCACTGGTAGTGCGTCCGGTCCGTGGCGACTGCCCTCACCAATACCTTACGAAGTCATGTGGTTGCCCTGTTCCGACAACGAGTCGTCTGATACCAGCGCAGACGCTGCTCCTGTTATTGGTTCTGCTGCAGTAGTACCTGTATCATCATACTTCAAAGCAGAGCCGTTAGGATACTTGTCAGACGCTATGCTACTGAAAATAAGCGGTAAGTTGCCGACATCAGATTACATACGGTTAGGTTCATTCCTTGAAGTGAACTTGAAGGATATGGGATATCTCAGTTGTGAGACAAGTGTCATAACTCAAGCTAGAGAAATGTTCACTACTTGGTACCAGAAAAGTTGTACTAGTAGGTGGAAGGACCTAGCCGCCGCCTTGGAAGAATCTTACCGTATGGACCTCATCAAATTCTCACGTGAGTACATGGACAAGCATGACATGTGGGATGGCTTAGAGAGTGGAGACATGGAGTGGAAAGTGCAGAAATATTTCTCTCTTTTAGCTGAGCTCTGCCCTAGAGACTGGAAGACCATAGGGATCTACTTAGGGTTGACTTCTCATGAAGTAACTTCCATCTCTCAACCTGTGCCTTCTGACAGGACTGTGAAGAACCCTGTCTATGAAGTGCTGAAAGCTTGGAAGTACAACGAGACGTCTGAGCCTATGGCTCTGATGAAAGTGTTGGAAGACTACATGGGACGCGGCGACGTCGCAATGTATGTTCAAGGGTTGTATGCAGCTGTACCCAAAGAAATAAAAGTGAGCTGTGACACACCAGTGTTGACGACTCTCGTCTGATCCCTGCAGTAAGATGGACATCTGTTGAAATCGATCCTACACTACAGACGTCTTTCACTATGCTAATAGCATCGTGTGGTAAGAGGCGTCTAGTATTCGAAGTGATAAACAACGTTTATTTTTTTAATATTTGGTAAATAAGTGAAAAAAACAAAAAAAAGAAAAACATGCCGCAGGACGTTTGCGAAAAGTGTTTCAAAATTTTTAAAAGACCGTACAATCACGAGCGACCCGTAGAAAAATGAAGAACGATACCTAAGTTTTGCCCTCTATGCAGCGATGTCGGCTAGCGTCGCATGCGACTTTCCGGGGTAGGAGGGGCAGCGTACGTCAGAGAATCCGACGCAGATTCCGACCCCTTGTTAGACCGAGTTTAAAATCACATAAACGAGAACGCCAAAGTCATCGAGAAAGCTGTGCTAGAAGTTTACCGACCAACCTTAGCGAAGTTACATGTAGCGATAGGTGAAGCTCTCCTGCTAGAGGAAGCGACATTCACCCCTTCTCCAGGCGGCTTCGCTGCAGCTCACACCAGACAACCGTTAGTTCAACTGAAGAAGCGGCTTCTGAGATACATCCGTCAAGCTCCAGTCGTACGCTTCAACTCGGAGAGTTACGACTTGAACCTGATCAAAAAATACGCCTTCACTCGTTATTTGCCTCCGGAGACCGAAGAAACCAACAATTCAGCGTCATAAAGAAAAGCAATCAATAGTTGACGTAGTAGTCAACTTTTTTAGCACTTGGTTACAGCTACGCGAATTATTTGCGAGCTTTCACTACAAACGAAGAGAAAGGTTGCTTTACTTACGAATGGATGACGTATACCAAGAAACTAGTAAACAAAAAACCCCTGCCACCGAGATCGACTTTTGACAGCGAACTGACGGGCGTCAAAATGGCCGAAATCCGACTACGCCACATGTCAGAAAGTTTAGTATGACAAGAAGAAGCAAACTATGACAGATTACTTGATCCACTACAACAACGAAGACGTCAAATCTTTCATAGAAGCTTTTTGAAAAAATCACGCTATTTTTTTCCAACATAGCAGCATTGTCATGTTGAAAGACGCCATCTCTCTCGCCAGTTTGACTTTACAAGACCTCTTCCAAAAACCCTATAAGCTGTGTTCACAACGTTCCCTCCGTTCGACGCCGTCCTCCACGCTCTGATCAAAGAAAATGTAGTCAGTGGTCCTTCCATCATCTTCCATAGATTTCACGAGAAGGAGTGTATAGGTGTCTTATAAGTCGGCAGAGGGTGAATACTAGTGAAAAAAGGAAGGCGCGTGTGCAAGTAGCTTTTTCTAACAGACGTGTGTGTGAACTAAGCTGCTTAAGTCTAAACCCACCTGCGGTAGAAGCTCTGTACTTAGAGAGTCTTTTCAGCCGTTTAAGAGGCTTATCTAGGACAGGGTACATAAGGAGTGAAACGCCGCTGTCACCAGTCACACTTTCTCCACCCGCCCTTCATCTTCGTAGCATCGTCCACTCTACGCTCGCTCAGCACGTTACGATGGTTAGTTCTGCTATTTTCTTTGTTTATGAAAGTGTTGACGCTACAGAGCATCGAAACCCTCTCGAAATGAGTCCAAGAAAGAAAAAGCAACTCCCACTTGAAGCAAGAAGAGAAACGGTGCCCTATGATGCATGTGAGGTAAAGAAACATTGGAAGGACGTCACCAAGGAGCAATGGATAGAAGCATGCTTCAACTTCATCGGAACAGTAGTTTCATTTGGACAGAGGGAGAAGATTTTGTTAGAGCTATTTTTCTTAGCTCCGTATACTTGGCCTGACTGTGGTGAAATTCCTTCAAGTTTGTCAGTCTTCGCCATACAAGTTATCAACTCCTTGAAGGAGCTTCGATATATGCAAGGCACTCAGGAGGAGATTGTCAGGAAAATGACGGAATTCGAAACAGGCGAAGACACAATATGGTGCGAGGAGACGACATATGCGGACGATGATCTGGAGTCCATCATTTGTAGTCCGTTGGAACATTATGTTAAAGACTTTGAGGACATGCTAGACAGCACTGAGATGAACCCGAAAGAGAGATCCCTTACTGCACAGAAAGAGGCCAAAGCTGTGTTGGAAAAGCACAAGTTTGGTCAAGGATTCACTCTTCAAAGCAGCTGTGTGAGTGTGATAAAAAGTCTTGTGTTGAAACATTCAGACATGAAGTTTTCGCGTGCTGTCGACACACTTCCTTTGCCTGAACTGATGATGAACATGATCGACCCTATGGTACCAACACGTTTCGACTCTGCCAATTGTCCCATGTATAAAATGGTTTCAAGTTTTGCCCGTGGCCGATGGCTAAACGATCCACTGAAGTCAGAAAACCTCCTTGATTTAATCAATTGACTAAATGTATTTTCTCATACTAGTATTAGTAGTATTAGTAATAGCGGCATCCGTGACATCGTCAGCAGCAGCAGCAGCAGCTGCACAAGCAAAAGACAAACGCCGTAGTCTCCTCATCCAGACCTCCGCTAGTAGCGCTCTATAAGCGCAAGCAGTGGCTGTGAACCCCCTCCTCCCGCCGTACACACGGGTAAATATCAGAGTCGGCCAATGTCGCCAATACTACTCTCATACAAGGGTCAGGCGCTGCTGACCTATAATAGATGAGTCAAGGACTATTCTACTGAGGGTCAGGCTACGCCGGAAATTCAATAACAAGCTGGACTTTGGCAAATTTGCTTGAAAGTCTGGCCAGCAAGAGTCCGGCATACTCTCCCAAGAGTTCAGCATTGTCAGACTATGGCATGAGGATCCCGCATGGTCAGACTTTCAAAAGCAAGTTT
Organism: Harmothoe impar; assembly: GCA_947462335.1. NCBI lineage: Eukaryota > Metazoa > Annelida > Polychaeta > Phyllodocida > Polynoidae > Harmothoe > Harmothoe impar. The sequence goes on along the minus strand of OX381716.1, from coordinate 67,509,629 downwards.
GCCAAACTCCAGCTTTTTATTGAATGTCCGGCGCAGCCTGACCCTCACTAGAATAGCCCTTGACCCATCTATTATAGGCCAGCCGTGCCTGACCTTTGTCTGAAGGTAGAATTAGCGCTATTGGGTGCCTCTGATGTTTGCCTGTGTGTAGTCAAACCTCGCCTGAGAGAGACATACTTCAGAAAGAAAAGAAAGCGGCGTGAGAAGGTGACGGGATCCCAAGTGTCAACCCTAAGACTTACATTTGCTACGATCAAATCAGCGGCACCAGTGAAAGAAAATCTCAAAAAAAGTGTACAGAAGTAGACGTCTTCTTAAATGTTTTCGAAAACGAAAAACTCTCCTTGCGGTAAATATAAATTTCAAAAGTGGTACGAACCAAAAATGGCCACTTACACCATAGAGAAAGATGACGTGCGCTACTTGTATTATAAGCGTCGCGTGCATTCTAACGGTGTGACAACGAGTCCTTTAAAATATGAAAAAGTGTGTTATTGATTGATTGAGCGCATCTTTTCAAAAATAGAGTGTTATTAGAATTGAAAAAAAAGAAAATAAAAAAATAAAATAAAATTATTGTTGTGTTTATTTTCATACGTCTTCTTTTATTAGTAAGTAAAACAATTATAACAATTAACTAGCGTGTCCTCTTAAAGTGACACTTCCTCCGGTCGCTGCTGAATCGTCTAATTAAGGTATGTGTCGTCGTCACTTCTAGTCACGTGACTCATCAGGTCACTTCCGGTCGCGTGATCCTAAAATCGATCACTTCCTAAACAAAATTGAATTAAGAGACACATTTCTTCATGACCCAACCAATCAGAGGTCTCCATTTGACCAGAAGTAGGCCCCTCATTTGCATAAATGGGTCACTTCCGGTGTACCAGCCAATCAGAAGCCTCTAACTAAGTCAAAGTCACTTGACGTCACTTCCGGCATGCCCTTATATGTACATGTGAAGGTCACATGACGTCACTTCCGGTATGCCCTTATATGGGCGTGTGACGTCACATGACGTCACTTCCGGTATGCCCTTATATGGGCGTGTGACGTCACTTCCGGTCAAATGGAAGCCTCTGATTGGCTGAGTCATGACCTTGACCTCTAACTAGGTCAAGGTCACGTGACGTCACTTCCGGTATGCCCTTATATGGGCATGTGACGTCACTTCCGGTCAAATGGAGGCCTCTGATTGGCTGCATGTCGATTGAGTAATAAACAGTACTTAACTATAGTCCCGTTCCGATACATACTATACTACTTACATCACTCTCTCATTGGCAGGTTGATACTGTACCGGTTTGCGCAGAATTTTAGGCCCACATACTCTTGAGTAGGCCATCTCCCCCCCCCCTCCATATGGAGTGATTCACTAGGAGATTTGGCAACATGAATGATGCACAAGTTAGTTGTGGATGATTTTAGTGTTGGACAAGTTGGCAATGGATGACTTTGATGCTGGAATTTGTTACACATGATGCACACATGCTAGTATTATAAATTACCCATCTAACATATATTAGATTTGATTAGAACCTTATCAGCAGCATATTGTAAGTATGATTACAGACCAGGTACACATGATAAGCACCATGATAGCTACTACTAATGTTTCTCATCATTATGTAATACATTTAATGCCATATGGTACATCACCAGCAGCAGGGTGTGGGCCCTGAACAGATATACTTACCACAGCTCTGTCAGTGTCCGGTTTACCCTGAGTGCGGCTGCCAGGTGCTGTATACCTGTGTCATCAATGCCATTACTGTCCAGTCTGTAAGTAAGCAGTATACAGTTAGTGTATACAGGCTGACATCACAACATTTGCACTAATAGAAAAAGATCATCAGGAAGTCCAATTTTAACAATTGTAGATTATTATTATTATATCATAATGTAACAATAATGTATCCTTAACTATGTGTGGTTCCTTAATAGGTGTTGTAAAACTTTTTGGAAGCCACAAATGTAGGATGGATAGAGAATATGAAGAGCATGTGGGGCCATATTTCACCTCAATCTAAAGATTTGCTAGTGTTAAGTTATGATGTAAATGGCAGATTTCTGAGGATATCATGAATTTCATGGTTAAATATAATGATACATATATTGGCTTGTGTGAGCAGGAGAGATATCAAGGGATGTGGGAGGAAATTGCAGGTGATGGGTTGTAATGGTTTGGTATTTGGACTGATTATCCTGATGTCCGAAGTCACAACTATTTTAACGTTAAATTTCATCACTTACAGTATCCTGGTGACGGTGTGGTTGGTGGTGAGGAAGGTGCTGAGTTCTTTGACACACATCAAGTCCAGACCTGCTTCTTCTATCCTGTGGGAGGAAATACGGAAACCTGACTCTTGTATTAGACACTTGGACTATAGTCCCCGGTTAGTGCTTTAACCAACACCTTTATTGTTGTAGATTGTGTCAGGAAAATGTGAATCATTATTTTAAAGCTTTACTATTTGAAGCCAATGTAACCCCAGGTCTGGCCTCCCAACCTTAGGTTAATGCCAGGGCCACCTATGCCGCCCTACCCTCCTTCTACCCCTTTTCTACCCCTGTACTGGTATAGGCAATACAGCATCCTAGGGCACAGCATAGGGATATTCTGTTTATGTGTACAAATCAAGATTTATTGGATGATTTACAGGTGGCACAAAATCGTTGTATTAAGATTTGTTTACAAGTCCCTATCCTTACAGACACAGAATACATTCATACCAGAACAAAAATACCTCTTCTCAAGGATAGACGTATGTACCACTTATATATGTTTATGTACTCTAGATCGAAAGATGCGCATTACCTTGATAACAGACTTATAAATACAAGAGGCTCTCAAGGTCCAGTCCTGAAAAGGTTAACTCCACATGGAGGAGTGTATTTTAGAAGTGTAGAACATTTTGGAGCCATGGTATGGAACCAGTTGCTACCGAGTTGTAGGTCTCTCCCCACAAAACAAGCCTTTAAATATGACCGAAAGGAATGGCTAGACAACCAAAAACCAAATGTACGTGTATAAACTAATATTTATTTATAATTTAATCATATAAGCAACATGTGACATAAAAATGTTCTGAGCAAGAGAGTTCATTGGTCTTGCATACTGTTTATCATTTTGTATTCATTATAGTCCTTTTACAAGGAAAGGGTCCCTCACGAAGTATCAGCCAAGCACGACCAAGTGCAGGCTGAGAGGGACCTTTCTTTATGCTCAGGAAAACTGGAACAATTTATTTTCCACTCATTGGAAGTTGAAAATGTATGAGAAATTTTGATTCATATACCTATATTTTGATGTAACTGTAAATATTTCCTGACGACAAATAAAGATAAATGTTATTAAAAAAATAGGTAAGTGTGTCATATAGTCTGTACTACTGGACACATTTTATAGTGTGTACACAATTATCTGGACACTGTAACGTGCTGTGTTAACGTCTTAAGGCCATATTGCAAATGATGTGAGATATGATTTTGAGTGTTTGGCATTTTGAGAGATACCATTTACAACATGAAAGAATAGAACCAGAGTTTAATATATCATTATGGCTGTTATCGTGTACCTTTTTAGCTTGAATTTCTACTGTGTAACATTTGCCAGATTTATTTATGTAACATTTGTCAGATGTATATGAAACTCAAATGAGCAACAAAGTACATGCTTATGTGGTCAATGTCCTACATACATCCCTATTTTATCAATTTGGTGTACAAAGCATATTGAGCCACTGTTCATTAAACTGATTACAGAATTGTTGGTAATATATCTGATGTTACACTAATGTAACTGGTGTAGGCATATAAAAGCAGTGTCCATGTGTGTCCTCTGGGACCTATTACTGCTCTCAGAAAAGTCTATAGAGTCCACAAAAAGTGCCTGCATTTCCAAGGTTTGGAACACTGTCAAATAGGCAGCGCAAATCCAAAATCTCTATCAAAAATTAGAAATTCATCTATTTAGCTCTACCTGTTACTTAAGGCAATTCTGCATTCTATAGAACTTTATGATACATTTGGAGAGGACTTTGATTCTGTTGCAATTTGTGATGGGTCTATTTCTATAACAACCTGGGTTGCCACCAACTGCCCTTGGTAAGTCTGTATCACTGACCGAGGTGGGGCAATTTCCTTTCACTAGAGGCAGGTACAAACTACTCCGCTCCCTGGCTGATGTTATACGGGTGGCAAGTTATATTGTAATTCAAAGATTAGGTATTGATTGATTTCTTCAATTAAAAGTCGAATCTAGGACTATGCATTGACTTTTCAATAGTGTGAAATACCCAGCTACAAAGAATGTGTTGAAACATTTGTATATGGTTTAAGAGAAAAGGTTTAGAAAGAAAACATTTTGAAAATGTTTGGAAACAAATATTTATCTAACTTTTCTGTAGGGTTTGTTGGTATCTATGACGTTTTGTAGTATCTACACATTTTGTAAATGTTTATAAACACAGTTTCTAGGTAACTAGCCACCCCCCCCCCCGCCCTGCCATAGATAGAAATGAGAAAACATGATTAAAACCTGCACCACTGTTCTTCTGGGGTTTGAGTGCAGGAATTACGGCCATCATGCAGAACACACCAGTCACCACCCAGTAACCACTGACTCAGTCACTTTAGCGTGCAGTTCTGTCTATGAACCAGTTATGAAAGCACAGATTTTGTCTATATTTAAAGAGTTAAGTCAGGTTTGCTAAAGGGCCTGAACATTAAAAACCAACACAATGAACCCCCTTCCTCACAACCTTCTCTTTCTGCTGGTAAAGGTTGCCTTACTGTACCTGATTCAACCACCCGCTCAGTTAGCTCAACCAGGGGTTCTGTAGGGTTTGTTGGTGTCTATGATGTAACAATGTGGCATTTAGAGTAACACCAGTTCTTGCCAAAAGAGGTTTGCACCGCAAACCTTTTGCAAACCCTTTGCAAACCTCTCAAAAAGTTCTATGAAAATACATTTGGGTGTAACCTTTTGTGAACTTTTTTGTGCCAATGTTTTAGGATTTTTCTAAAGATTCAAAACAATTTCCCAGACTTTTTGCACCCCTCCTGCAAACATCTTCCAACCATTTTGGAAAGCCTTTTTGTAGCTGCATAGGACTAATATATGTGCCTTTACTGAAATGTTACAATTGTCAGAATCCTACTAAATATCTTTAGTATATACTTTGAATCGTATACTTTCGATCGTCACAACTTTACATTATTGTGCCATATGTTTTATCGTATCTAATGAATGTAACACACTTCCAGCATAACAATATTTGGGATTTTGATTTTTCATTACCAGTAACTGCTCCAATGGAAGATGGACATTTTCTTAACATTTGATTTTAGAACACTCTATCTAAAGGTAGTGAAGCTTTCTTTATACCCTTACACCAGAAAACGTTGCCAGAATGCATGTGTAGAGACATATATATACATATAAATGGGGGCGTAGAGTGTGGCGGAGGAAAGCTTTAGTGCACAGAGTTTTACGCTATCCAGCTATACCTCATCTTGTCATGCTAAACATGTTTTTGTAGGACTGTGGCTGCAGGTTCTATTACAACAGGAGATTGTTAGTTGTATACATACGTTACAGTTGTTGTTGTAGGACTGTGCTGCAGCAGGAAGGTCAGAGCTAACACATCAACCACCGTCATCTTGGTGCCATTAAACTCAACCCCCTCCTTAAACTTCTGCTGCCCTACATGTCGTGCTATCACTTGGGACTGGCTTTCATGGACCATCTGTAGTAGCTGCATGTTATCAGACACATCCTAAAAAATAGCAACAATGATTGTTGTAATGGGCATTTAAATTCACATTATTTTACTTTAAAGTGTATTGGTATCATAAATTGTTGAAGCTATTATGAGAACCCACCATGATACATAGGATGGTTAGGGCTATAAATGACAAAGGGGTCCCAAATACCCAGTCATATGTAGCCCCAGGATACATAGCCCATGTTACATGGCCCCAATGATACATGGACCCATACCACATAGCCCTAGGTCCAATGGCCCCAGTCTCTATTAGGCACTAGCGAGATACTGGTGCTGCCACCAGGTGTTGCTCTGGTACCAATTGTGTCCCCCTTGTCACCAGCAACCAGCTCAGCCAAATCTCAGGTCAGGGACTAGGGTACAAACAGGGTGTGAGTATTGTGAGTGGGTTGTACCTGGGCATTCCTTATGTCATCTGTCCCTAATTGAGTAATGGTTAGCATGGTGGATTCATGATGCAGAGGGCCTGAGCTCAAATCCATGTCAAGTCATATCTTGTTGACCATACCATGAATTTACATTTTTATATATCAAATATATGTTGCTTTGATAGGTAGGAGTGAGTAACAACCTTGAAATGATATCAAAGAAATATCAATAGTCTTTGAACAAATTTTTTATTTCTATTTCTTCAAAGGAACTTTATGCATATAAATAAGAAAAGGTATTTGTTGTTAATGGTATGAGCTATATTTGTGAACCTTTGTCTATATAGTTAGCCCTGTTAAGTCAGTACGTCAGACAATTCAACCCCCCTTGTCCACTTGTCAAGTCAGTTCACACATTTTATTACACACCTTAAATTGGATAGACACAACTACATTCACAATTGTAATTCATATAGGTACCTATGGATCCAATATACAATATGATATCAATATAACCCCAGGTACCAATCAAATCTTATATACACCAAAGAATCCTATATGTTGTTTGGGCTTACACACATGACATATAAATCATGGACACATTGCGGACACATCACAAACATGATAATCTCATAACACAGACTTAAAAGAAAAATTAAAAAGTATGTCATTAGGTACATGATGACACATTATGGACATAATGACATGTCAGACAGACTAAAAAAAATTAAATAAAAGGACAAATGATGGTCTGATGATGAACATCAGGGGCACATGACAGACATGAGGAAAATATTCCGGACAAACTTGAAAATAAAAGGAGTTAATTTGAAGCGACAACAGTTATAGACATTTGATGGACACATGACAAACATCACAGACACATGATGCACATCACAGACATATAATGCACATTAGATTTTGCCACATACATAGCGAATATGGTAGACAGACGATGTACATCATGCACAAATGAAGACAAACATGATGGACAGACATCAAGGACAGATTATGTACATGCGATTTTGGGAGATACATGATGAACATGACAGACATAACAAGAACTAAAATAACATACATGAGACTCACAAACATGGCGGATACATGACAAGCACGTTGACCAGATTATCACCTATTTGTAGCTGAAATATGATGGAATAACCACACAATTAAGGGACCAGTAATGGTGGCAAGTTTCACAATTTCATCTTGAAAACTGAACAGCGTTTTGATCTACCTAGTCTACCTAGGGTCTACTGCTGGGACTGTTGTTGGGTAACATCTCAACTTGTGGGTTGAGCCCCCGGGCAGTCAGACAGGCAGCTGCAGCAGCTGGGGAGATGGCACCACAACCTACCTGACCTCTCCCAGTAGTTTCAGTGTCATGAACAAGAACAGTAAACAGTACAGCAGTCCTACCAGCTTTAGCTTATAATCGGCTTACCATACTCACACAAATCATACGCAGAAGATGATTTTGTACTTCCTTTTCAACATCCAGCCTTCCACCAATACCAATGGAGAGTTTCCGAAGAGATTCATTTTTGGTGTCAAAGGCAAAGCCATACAGAAACAGTAAGGCCATGTTGAACTGTCCGGATGTCTTCAGCATGCTCAATGCCCCCTTGATGTTGTCTGGAGTCTGCAGCAGTAGCCCTACCATGGCCAGGAATTCCTGGATTGACAGGTGCACAAATTCTCCAAGAACCTTCTTTCTTTGTGTGTTTATCGGCCCTGGCACTTCGGTTTGCAGAAACAATCCACATTGTCTCGCCCACTTGACTGGAAAGAAAGAGCATCCAATAACAATACACATTACACATTAGTAGTATAGTATGTATCGGAACGGGACTATAGTTAACTACTGTTTATTACTCAATCGACATGCAGCCAATCAGAGGCCTCCATTTGGTCACGTGAACCCCTCATTTGCATAATTACGTAATAGGCCACGCCCCCTCATTTGCATAATTACGTAATAGGCCACGCCCCCTTGATCACCAGCCAATCAGAGGCCACCATTTGGTCACGTGACCCCTCATTTGCATAATAGGCCACGCCCTCTTGATCACGTGACCCTCTCATTTGCATAATAGGCCACGCCCTCTTGATCACCAGCCAATCAGAGGTCGCCATTTGGTCACGTGACCCCCTCATTTGCATAATAGGCCGCGCCCCCTTGATCACGTGACCCCTTCATTGGCATAATAGGCCACAACAACATCACGTGTCTATCTTTGTTTGTAAACAACACCACGTGGCTCTCTTTGTTTGTAAACAACACCACGCGGCTCTCTTGTTTGTAAATAACTCCTACTAAGTTTAGTCATAGGTGTCTAGAGCAGCAGCAGCAGCAGCAGCATCTTCAGCAGCAGCAGCAGCGTCATAGGTGTCTTGAGCAGCAGCCGCAGTAGCAGCAGCGTCATAGGTGTCTAGAGCAGCAGCCGCAGCAGCAGCAGCATCTTCAGCAGCAGCAGCGGCAGCAGCAGTAGCATCTTCAGCAGCAGTAGCAGCAGCAGCAGCAACATCTTCAGCATCAACAGCATCTTCAGCAAAAGCAGCAGCAGCCGCGTCATAGGTGTCTAGAGCAGCGGCAGCAGCATCTTCAGCAGCAGCAGTAGCAGCAGGGGCAGCAGCATCTTCAGCAGCAGCAGTAGCAGCAGCGTCATAGGTGTCTAGAGCAGCAGCCGCAGTAGCAGCAGCGTCATAGGCGTCTAGAGCAGCAGCCGCAGCAGCAGCAGCATCTTCAGCAGCAGCAGCGGCAGCAGCAGTAGCATCTTCAGCAGCAGCAACATCTTCAGCATCAACAGCATCTTCAGCAAAAGCAACAGCCCCTAACTTAGCATCATGTGCATCAGCCATAGCCGCAACAGCGACATTGCGACTAGCATAAGCGAAACAGGCTATTTCTTTAGCAGCTGTACAAGCATAAATAGCATTAGCCCTAGCAGCAGCCGCAACAGCGGCACCTTTAGCAGACGCTGCAGCATTAGTAGCAGCAGCATCGGTAGCAAGAGCGGTAACAGTAGCAAGAACATTAGCAGCACGAGCAGCAGCGGCGAGAGTAACAGCAGCGTTGTTAGCAGCATTGGCGACTTCGTATGCAGCATGTGTAGCACGAACAGCGATACGAGCTTCACGTCTTGCACGAGCAGCAGCAATAGCTGCAGAAGTAGCCCTCACACTTTCCAGCCACCCGTACGAAACTTGATAAAAACGAACCTCCACGTTGCTACTTGTTAACTCATCAGTAAACATGGACGTCTCCTCGTGTGGTGTTGTCGCGGCTCTGTAGTAGTGTTGGGATTGCTCACATTCTGTAGAACGTAGAGTGATTCCTGATGACGCCATGCTGAAGGTGGTAGAAGAAGTGTGTGGGACCCATGTTTCACTCTCGCTTATGTACTAGGCTCCGAGATAAGCTTCTTAACTCAAGAGAAAAACTCTCACTAGGAAGGCGACCAGCTGTCTACCTGTGTAGGTGCGGGTTCGTTACATCTTTAATCCTGTTCGACTCCCCGAGGAAATAGATGAAAAAAACAAAAGACCATCTTTCAAGCACTCAAATCCGCAGTCAGTAGGAAGCTATAAGGAGCTTAACTTGTGTTTGATTTAAGCTGTCTACCACACGCACGCGCTTGTAGTCACAGCTAGAGCGGCAGACTTCCGTCCGCCGGCTGGCGCATGACAATCGACCTTAGACACCCCCTGTAGTTTTTTTTTTTTGCATACACAGTTGACTAGCGTCTTAATCTCTTACCCAGCTATAAGCCCATATGCATGTAACGCGCATTACTCCTCTTTATGGCAATTATCAGATTGATTTAAGGGTGGAAAGGGCTTAGGTGATTTAGGTCCCTCTCTAGCTGAAAACAGGCTTAGACCATAACATGTAGGCAGCCGGCCGCGTTAAACACCCCCTGTAGGTTTTTTTTTTGTATACACTCTCGATCCCCTCTCTAGGTGAAAACAAAGCTTAGAAGATGCGGTGATCCGTCCACCGGCTGGCGCGTCACACCTGTCGTTAATCACCCCCTGTAGGCTTTGTATACACTCTCGATCCCCTCTCTAGGTGAAAACAAAAGCTCCGTCCACGGGCTGGCGCGTCACACCTGTCGTTAAAACGCCCCCTGTAGTCTTTGTATACACAGTTGTCCCGCCTTATGTATTCACCAGCTATAAGCCCATATACGTGTACATGTGATTTTTGATACCCTCTCTGGAATAGGGTGGGGCTCAAGGTGAAAACAAGATTAGGCCATTCGCTCTCTCAGCTATATAAAGAGCCTCAATTGTTCTTGCAACAGCACTTCACCACCGGTACACTATCAGTCACGAGGCAGATGTTTGCGGTATGGGTCATACAGGTTACCTACTAATAGCGGTTTGGGTGAGTAGATCACTTTTTTTTTCCCTAAAAAAAACAGCAAAAACCCCCCACTTATGACTCGGGTATGTATATGTAGCACTGTTAGTGTAAGTACACAGTAGAATCTACTGTACTATAGACTTAACCCTCTGCAGATGGTGGAGCGCGTTAATGCGCAGGTCTGTGTCGGCGTCACTGTTTTTTTTTGTTTTTTATTCTAACTAAAAAAGAAAAAAAAGTCAGAAGTCAATCTACGACCTATCAAAGACAAATTTGTGATAAGTTCAAACTAAATAAGAGACAGTTTGAGCGTCTCTTAGTCGCTGTCAAAGATGCGAATAATGAACGCGCTAGTATAGTTCCCCGCTCTTTCGTCAGATGGCGCCACAATAGGGGTTTTGTACATTCCTACGATGCTCGCGAACATTTCAACGCATAATGAGCTATATAGGCAACAAAGTGCGCTTCTAATATATTAAAATATAAAAAACAATTCAATATTGTGTATTTCTGATGGAAATGAGGCAGTTTCTTTAAATACCAACTAAACTATAGCGAGATGAAAAATACCACACCATATCTAAGGCTTTATAAAAGATAGACATAGTCAGAAACTCTCGCCGAGTCGGTAATCTGAAAAACGGATCAACTCGTTTTGACTCGTTGTGCCACAAGGGCCCCCATCCAACGGGGGCCCTTTGAGGTCAGTCTGTCAAACCACAGTGATCCATGCTGCTTAACACCAGGCGTAATTAATTACGCCCATGTTGTGCAGCATATAACCAACTGACAGCGTCAGTTGGTTGGCCCCTCTTTAGGGGCCACACAATAAATAAAGAATAGAGGCCTAAGGGAACGTTCACAAGCGTCTCCCCTTCCTACGGGGTGGGTGGGTCTTTGGGTTTAGTGACAAAACAGCGACATGTGAGTTGGAGGGGGGGGGGAGAGTCGGAGTTTGCGTGTCAGCTCTCTTTTTTTTTTTTTTTTTTTTTCCAAGTCTACATATTATTTATGATTAAAAAAATTAAAAAAACCCATGATAATATAGTGCGCTGATCAAAAAAAACTGAATAGAAAAATAACCAAAATAGGTTGGGGAAATCTCTGCTATCTAGCTGATCGGTCGTTGTCACACGGTGCAGAAAATTTACTTTTTAGAAAATCTATATTAGGACCACAGACGGGGCACATGTGTCACTTGTCGAATATAAGAGATGCCAATGGTCCTTGTCGAATTTAAGAACTAGGTCTTGTCCATTGTCATTGTCTATTTTGAGAAGTAGTCTTGCCCGTCTTGCCCCTTGTCGCCAACTCCCAGCACCCCCGTGTCTCTTTGTCCATATTGGCTAAAAACAGGACATTGTTGACTTGGCTATTTTACCCCCCGTCTGGGGATCTTATTACTTAATCACCTCATCTTGACCCTGTGGGGCAGTGGGTTTATGGAATAACCGTGTCCAGGTGTACTCTATCTGACACATAACCGAAGGTTACTGAGTTATGTAATAATAACTGACCTATGAGGCCACCAGTCAGTTTGCCGTGATTATTTTGACACACTCTCAGTTACTCGTAGGGAATCTAATACATAATTAGACTCAGCATCATATAAGACAGTCTCGGCCACGCCAGCTGCATATCGGACCAGGGGGATAGTTTGACAGCGACCCGCCATCCCGTCCACAAGCTGTGTACAGCACCCCGTGTCTCTTTGTCCATATTGGCTAAAAACAGGTCATTGTTGACTTGGCTATTTTACCCGTCTGGGTCTTATTATTTAATCACCTCGTCTTGACCCTGTGGGGCAGTGGGTATATGGAATAACCGTGTCCAAGTGTACTCTATCTAACACATAACCGAAGGTTACTGAGTTATGTAATAATAACTGCCCTATGGTCCTATGAAGTCGCCAGTCAGTTTGCCGCGATTATTTTGACATACTCTCAGTTACTCGTAGGGTATCTAATACATAATTAGACTCAGCATCATATAAGACAGTCTCGGCCGCGCCAGCTGCATATCGTACCAGGGGGATAGTCTGGCAGCAACCCGCCATCCCGTCCACAATCTGTGTACAGCAGTCTGGACCAGACCACCAACTCTGGGTATAGCATTCGGGATGACTGGAACAAGACTGGATCTAACCCTTTAATAGTCGCATAGCGCTTTAATGTGCAGTGCCCGCTGTCGTCATAAGCCATGAATGCAGCACTCAGAGTTCCTCACCAGGGCTGCATGCATGCATACACTGTCATATCGACAAAGGGCGTAGCGCATTAAAGCACTATGCTACCTTTAGCATTAAAGCGCTGAGTGGTTATTTTTTGATAGTGTAGAACCAATATCTGTCTAATTAAAAACCCTTATCAGTGCTGTTTTTTACATACAAAAGAATTAAGTAATGGCACTCCGCCATGTATTGGATAACCACTGCAGCACGACTCTGAAAAGCGGTGGCGGTGAATTTCCATTAGATCCTGAAAAGGGGGGCGGTCAGATGTCGTCAAGGCCCTGATAAGTAGGGCGGTTAAAATCATATGATTACATTGAGCTAATTTTCTTGCTGAAAGGAATGAATAATTGTATTTGTATAAAATTCACACACACACACACACACACACACACACACACAGACAGACAGACACAGACAGACACAGACAGACACAGACAGACAGACAGACAGGCAGACAGCACACAGGACACCTGATGACCTCCACACGATGACCTGATTGCCCTTCCTAAAAAAAAAAAACCCAACCCGATCTACCTACTCAACAGGGTTTCAGTGTAGAGCCTATTAGGGGTTTTTCTGATGCGTATATTATATTGAGATTGATTTTCAACTTTTGTGATCAGTGGTTGGTCCTTAAAAGGACCGTTTAGTAGAGAGGGTCGCAGGGACCTTGCTGCTGAAGCGGAGGGCGTGGTCATAACGTGTGGTAGTCCTTCAGCAGCTCCTCCAGCACGGCGGGCGGTAGACCTTCCTCCATGCAGACTTGCTGCTTGACTTGTTCCACGCACTGTCGGATGAGTTGATCAGTGACCTTCGTGATCAGCTCATCGGCCACACCCTCTGCTTCAGCAGCAGTCCGCTGTCTCTCCGTCTCCTCTCTCTGTAGCGCGGCTACGAATTCCTTCTCCACGGCCGCATCGATCATAGATCGAGAAACGGGCACGAAGTTAACTCGGTGAGCCATTTTGTCGAACTGACTTCCTAGCCGCCTGAGAGATGCTGACGTCACACTATTTTCGACGACGCTATGACGCGCACGAGGTAGACAGGCGACGTCGTTTCACTTCCTTATTTGGAGTTTGGGACCTTGTGACACCGAAGTCATACCGTACGGTCGCGATAAAGCAACTAGTGTTGAAAGCACGCCGGTGACAACTAAACTTCTGCTGGAGAGTGAAAGCTACGTTGAGTCTTGAGGTGCGCAGAGATACTATCTGCCGCAGCCTGATTTTAGTTCCACGCTATTTAGATAACCGCCCCATTTAAAATCTCTCTCTCGATCCTAGAAAAGAAAAAAAAAGGCTAGAGTTTATCATGGACGCGTCTCAGTTTTAGTCAAGCCGTAAAGTGAAGAACCTGAGCTTGTACATATACCCACGTGAGGGGTGACCTCGGGGGGCGTTCAGTTAGTACTGAGTCTATAGTCAAGGTCAAGTTCCACTCTCTAAACAGAGCTTTAGCGACTCCGTCGTCTAGACCGCGCGCGCGCGATTTTTTTTGCTGAAGCAGCTAATCGATGGAAACGTAGAGAAGACGTACTCGATCAAAAACTGCTTCGGAGGCTTGTTATCAGGTATTATCAGTTAAATCAAAATATTTCAAACATCCAGAAAAGCAGAATGACATGTCCTACGGGCTACAGCCGGGCACTGACGAGCAGACGCCGCTGACGTCATTTCAATCAGGTCACAGCGCTTTTTAGACACCTTTTCTGTAGGACCTGTCTCATACCTTAGTATATAATACCGTAAACGCCGGGTGATTAGTATATGATCACATTGGCAGTCGCGGATCCACGAAGAGGCTGGATAAGCCACGAGCGGACCCGCGACTGCAATGTGACATAATCTTACCATGCGCTTTGTTTTGTTTTTGTTTCTATTTACAACAGCAAACATTTCAACAGCCTATTGTTTTTTTAAAATGATGAAAAATCGGCCCAAAAAAAAGTAAACATTTTAGAGCTAAATTTGTGGAGGATAGCCGGACATGCTGATGTCACTAGACCCCTAAATTCGATATGGTGACATGGTCATTTTCTTAAAATTCGATACGACGACACGGGCACGGACATCTAAGTGACATGGGACATGTGGCATTTCTTGAGTCCGACATGTGACATGGACCATAGTGACATGAGGAAAAAAAAATGTTCGAAGAGTGCATCAGAAAAGTACCATTTCAAGCCTAAACATTTCGCCAAAATTTTTTTTTTTTTTTCTTGGATGGTACTCGGCTTTGCAGTGTCTGGGTCCTTAAAAATGTACCAGAATGCTCAAATTCGGGTTCTAAATATTTTCAAAAAACGTTTTCTCCCTTAGTGACCTGTGACATGGGCATTTCTTAAATTCGACATACGGCTGCATGGGGAGGACCCACCCGTCAAGGGCCCCATGATGACTCATACCCGCCGCGTTCAAACTAGCGTGGTGGTTATAGGTAGACCTTCTTTCAGTATCCACGTGACCAGATCCATCGCCGTCTCTTGAGCGACCGCAACGTAACCTGCTCCGGTCATTTTGACAAAAAAAAACTGTCTGGCTAGCCGACCGCTGACGTCAGCTTAATTTTGACGACGTTGCTCATTATGCGTCATCAACAGTAACCGAGGTAACTAGGGTTATTGTTATCCGGTCCGTAAGACGACAGTCTAAGACGGCGTGTAGTCGCGTTTTGCTCTCCCTAATACTCTAATTCAAGTCGAGTTACCGCTAACCCCTACAAAAAGAGGGTAGTCACATTTGTGTAATTCAAAAGTCGTTCCTTTGTTAGCAATAAGGGGGTCGTTCTATTCATAGATTTTTGTTTTTTTGTTTACAACAACAAGTCAAAGTACAGTCAATCAACCGAGATCCTTTCTACTCCGTGGGGGTGTAGAAGGATCTCCCCCCTGAGGTTACAAAGTCACCTCTTTATTTAAGGGGATACGGGTCGCAAAGTCGCTTTCGCTTTCGCTTACAAGTCGCAAAGTCGCAAGAAATATTCAAGTCAAAAAGTCAAATTTATCAACTATCAGTACGGTCGTTTGAAAGTCATCAAGTCACCGAAAAACTCCTCTACAGTCACCTCCGACTCGCCTCCTCCCTACCCCCCTAAAGGGGGGTAGGGAGGAGGCGATTCCCTAGAGATCAGATAATTTTTTTTTTTTCTCTCGAGCAGACCCCAAAAGCCCCCCCCAAGTGCCCGCCCACCCCATAAATAGTGCCCCCCTCCCCCCCTCCCCTCCCCATGCATCTTAAAGTGCCCCCCTCCCCCCCTTGCCCCTCCCCCCCCATAGAAGCCTCCCATTGGCTAGTCCAAGTCATGTGACCAAAAGGGGGGCATGGTCTGTCTATTATCTATATTATGCAAATGAGGGAGGGGTTCAGGTCACGTGACCAAGGGGGTGTGGTCTATTTTCCAAATAAAGAGCGCTTCCGGTCACGTGACCAAGGGGGTGTGGTCCTATTATGCAAATGAGGGGGTCACGTGATCCATTATTATGCAAATGAGGGAGTCACGTGACCAAATGGAAGCCTCTGATTGGCTGGTGATCAAAGGGGCGTAGTCTATTATGCAAATGAGGGGGTCACATGATTAAGGGGGCGTGGCCTATTATGCAAATGAGGGGGTCACGTGACCAAATGGCGGCCTCTGATTGGCTGGTGATCAAGGGGGTGTGGCCTATTACGTAATTATGCAAATGAGGGGGCGTGGCCTTTTACGTAATTATGCAAATGAGGGGGTCACGTGACCAAATGGAGGCCTCTGATTGGCTGCAGGTCGATTGAGTAATAAACAGTAGTTAACTATAGTCCCGTTCCGATACATACTATACTACTCACATTATAAATTGTTTTAATATTAATTTTTTAGTCATCACACACAGAAGTAACATTATGGAAAGTAGTATGCCTCTATCATAATGGTCCCTCACCCAGAGACTCAGTTATAAAATCCCTGACCTCCTAGATCCTGCCCACCCTGACAAGTCAAACTCTTCTAGCCTACATTGTTTCTGCCGATCAGTTTTCTGTTTTGAACATCTCATTTCCTGCCCTTTCCTACAATTCCTTTCTTGAGATCACCTACTCAAAAC
This sequence comes from Harmothoe impar, assembly GCA_947462335.1. Classification (NCBI taxonomy): domain Eukaryota; kingdom Metazoa; phylum Annelida; class Polychaeta; order Phyllodocida; family Polynoidae; genus Harmothoe; species Harmothoe impar. The sequence goes on along the minus strand of OX381716.1, from coordinate 67,492,795 downwards.
AATTATATAACCCCCAAAATATAATAGTGTCCTCTAAAAAATATCATAGCTTTCTTTCTCAGGTCATTGTTATAACCAGAATCCCCCGCATTTCTCATACTTATTTTTTTATCCCGACTTTATCCAATTGCCATCTTTTTGTCAGCTACTTTTGTCCCCCCTAACAGTTATTGTATCAGCACCAAAAATAGTAGAATAACACTTTTCTTTCCTACCCTCTAATAGACTTTGCATCATCCTACTATAATCTGACCATCAATGATTTGTTACATATGCCATCACTCATAGCTGAAGTTGGTCCATATCTTTTGAGTGTTCTCTGAAATCTATCATCCAGAATATAAAGCCTCATCCCCGGGGTATTGTCAGGCACCATAGATCTGGGGCTCTTCCATTGTGTTTCATTAGTGCATTATTATTTATTCTATTGTGAGAACTCTAATAATTCAAAACTGGACTACAATAATTGATGCAAAGGTCTGTGAAATATCAAAATAGTGAGAATCTGACCAAATTGATAATATATTTCTTATAGAAACCTTTGCATACCATCATCAGCCGTCAAGTGTTCCAAGTCGTGTTCATCAAAGATGAGTTGGGCGAGTCCTCTCCCAGTCCGCTTCATGAGTCCATTATACGCCAACAGACACAGAGCCCTGAGGCTGGCCGATACATCACTGCCTCCTGGTGATTTTAGTGACCTCTGTAAGAACATCTAACCAAAGAGATATCATCAAATTGATTCATCTTGATTATGTATGGAGGATTGTTGCTTTCTAGAAACAAAAAGTTTGGCAGAAAGAAAGGATTCCCCTTTTGGATTTCAAATTTTCTCCAAAGTTAATGTAATTACTCGGATATTCAAGGGAAAATTGATTAGATGTTTACACATTTCTTAAAGGTGAGAGACAGAATTTTCTTGAATTACAAATTGTCCATGATGGCAGCATTCATTGCCAAATAGATGTTCAGAATATTTAGGGCCCCAGTACAAATGATCCTAATAATCAATTGACACTGACACTCACACTAAATGACAGCCTACCAAACCATGTAGGTTCATTCCACAAATGTAACCAATGATATTTTAATTTTCATAATTCCCCAATTACAATGTTCTGAGATTTTACCGTTGTGATATAGGCTGTGATTTGGGTGTAGGTTGTCAGCTTGTCTGTCCCCTCAACACCTTCCTGTAGGACCTGGCACAGAGCTGCACAGTAGAACGTTATGGCCGACACCGAGAGAAGGATGGGGCGGTCCATCATGGATTGTTTGACAAAGTTTATCCTCTCACGATTGACGTTCTTTTCTATAAATTCCATGACACGCTCACGTGTAAGTCCCATCACTTCTACCATGGACGAAGGGTTAAGATAACTCAGTGCCTTGAAAGGTCTGAAGTACAAATATCATAAGGGAAAAAAACATATCTTAGTCAGAAAACTCAGTTATTTTAATGCTCTTCCACAAATATTAATGAGTCAAAATGATTACTTAGTCTGACTGCATGGAATACATCCAGCATGTCATTGTTTAACCAAATACTATTCAAAAAGTACATTTATTATTTAGCAGCCTGTCCTTTTATAGTGGGTGGTTCAACTGTCTGTGATACATACACTATGGAAACCATCACCTAATATAATCATCATACATGAACTACATACATCCATACCTTGAGGTAACAATTAAAGTAGATCTTTGTAGGCAAATCCGCTTTAACAGCAGCATACACCAATTAATGGGAGTTGTGTCATCCTGCATCTTTTGTTTTACCATTGTTTTTTCCCAGAGACTTTCAAAGTTATGGAGCTCATCCAGGCCGTCTTTACAAAGTGGTAAATGTCATTGGAGTAAACCTGTCTTAGCTTATAGAAACTATTCAAATGAAAATCATGACTTTGTATCTTATTTGAATAGAAATGCAAGCAGGGCTTCACTTTAAATACTATCATGAATCATAGATAGGTCTATAATAATTGTGGCATATTACAATATCTCTGTTCTGAAAGCTCACATCCCCCACCTCAGACTCACCTAACACAAAGCCAATTTGTTCCTCATTGTGCTCCAACCACTCAGCTGTCAGACCCTCACCAGGTCTGTACACACCACAGTGACTCAGGACATGAGGCAGATCCAGTTTTCCAGTCATAGAAACCAACACGCGTAGGTTGAGCAGGTAGATGGCCTTTAGATGTGTCGCCCATAGACCACATGCCCATCTCCACATCAGACGCTGCATCAGGGTTGTCTTACCAATACCAGCACGACCACGAATTACTACAAACTTCTGGGTTTCATTTGAGTTTACAATCTCTTCATCTGTTATGTATTCAGTGTTCAGTTGATGTAATTGTCTCTGATATCTATCTGGCAGCTCCATTTCATCTCTGGCAATTTCTCTCATGTTGTCTTTAGATAAGATCTTAAGTCGCACATACTGAGTCTCGAGGTCAATAGACCTATCTAGTGCAGCATCTTTTACATGCTTATTTTTGATTATTTCAGTGGAGAGTGCAGCCGATTCTTGGTCTAAAAGAGTAACAATCTTTATTCAATTGCTTCTGAAATATATTACTCATGCATCATTTATTTGACATTACTTAACAACATTCTGTTATCAATTCCTTGAAATATCCATACAAAAAGTCAATGCCATGTCCGAGATATTACAAATTATCAGCCAAAAGTTGCGGGCAATAGATACTTTAGTGGTAAATTTATGTATCCTGACCAGGGATTGAACTTGGGCTCTACCAACATATAGGCAGAGCTTATACCACTAGACTACCAGGACTGATGTACACAAAAGGGCAACTCCCACAGCCTTGCTAGTTGGTAGAGTGAGGGCTGCAGGCAGTTTTGACTGCACTGTGCATTACCTGTCCCGCACATACTGTGGGGTTACAATGGACCAGCCTGCTGTGTGGAGCTAAATTTACCAAAACTTTACCTCAAGCAAGTGCACAGCCTGTTCAAGTTTGTAATTGAACATCTTGCAATGTCCAGTATAAATGTTCAAATTCATGATGGAAACAAACTTCACTGTTCCATCATGAATTTGACCATATTGCATGTGCTCAACCTGCCCTGTTCCGAAATCTGTATCAGAACACCACATGGACATTTGTAGCAGAACAATATGCACAGCCTGCACAATAGTAATGGAACAAGTCTTGTTTCTGCAAACGTTTATGCACATTTAACTTCATACTGGTTGCAATACATAGATGAGCCACAGCAATCGAAAGACTTTCAAAATGAATTATGCAAAATGATAATCACTTATTAATGAAGATATTAATGAAGATATTAATGAAGATATATATAAAACTGTTGCATTCTGCTAGACATACCTTTTACACGAATGCTACCTGGACGGATCTTGAATGCCCCTGTGAGTGAGTAGAGTGCCTTTGTGATGTCAGATTGTAGACCAGATGTAGCACACTTGACGGTCAGATGTATTAGCTTCTTCTGCTCACTGCGAGTAGATATAAATGTGTATTGCAGGAAGATAAATGTATATATGTATATAGGTGTAGCCTATGTGCTAGTCCTGCCACATATCACTTTACCCATGATTGAAAAGGTAAATGATGCCCTTTACTAAACTCAGTTTGCTGTCTAAGAATACTTTTCATAATGGTAAAGCTTGGAGAAATGAAAGTGCCATACCTAATGCATTGTACGAACACCTTTGAGCCTGCTCCAGCTATCGCCAGTATCACTGCCTCCACCTGAATAAAAGCGTACACTGTAAGAAGTTACTGTATTTAAACAGCACAATGTGCTGTACATTTACAGCACTTATTGCTGTAGTTGGTATTACAGCACTATTTGCTGTATAATTACAGCATTATGTACTGTAAATTTGGTCTCCGGCACTGTTGCTGTACATTTACAGTACATTGTACTGTAGATTTCCGCCGCTAGGTGGCAGCAGTAGACCATTTCTGTATTAATTATTCTACCCAACCCTTTCCCGAGTCAAATAAAACCTCACAAACTCTCAAGACATTGTAGAATAAGAATGGATGAGAGAGACTGAATGCAGTTACTATAAAGTGTATTGATATTTGCATAATTGTGTTGAATAATACAAAAAAACAGCAAAAGTATAGAATAGACACCACATTGGTGGGAAAAGTTAAATGCTTAAGTGCCCGGCCTGGGGAAAAGCTGGTATCACATACGGTTCAGCTGTCTTGAAGCAGGATTAGACCACTACATTGTGTAGTGTGTATTATCCTAGCTGAGATTGAACTATTATGCAGGAAAGTACTCTCCATGCATGTGTATTATTTGATATAAATTGATGAGAACAACCATATGAAACCTACAGTAGAAGTTGCTGTAACTTTACAGCACCCAGTTGCTGTACATGTACAGCAAAATCTACTGGAACAAAAGTTGCCAGCAACTTTTGCTGTAGGTGTACAGTACTTACTTCTTACAGTGTACATCCACTTCATCTCAAAAGGATATTTCATTATAGTTACTATAGTGTTCCCATTCTATGTAAAGACGACACACTAGATGTCATGACGAACATGATTCAATACAAACTGTTCATCGTGAGCCACCACCAATTAATCATATGAAAAAGCACAATTAGCTGCGGGCACAATATTGTGCTCCTGGACTGCAGTGGAAGAGTAGCTTAGTTGAGATATTTTTTCCGCAACTAACTCAAAAGATGCTATCTATCATGAGGAACAAGAATTTGACTTTTTGTTTTAAAAAGTTTAGATGGCTAGCCTTCCTTTACCTACCGCTGAATATAAAATCATGATTTTCTCGTTTTCTCTCGCAGCCAACTTAGACTTAGAGTTTGCAATGTTTTGTCAATTTTCAGGTGGGCAATTTTCAAAATAGCTCAGATCAGTGCACAATAACATAATCTTCCTTGAAGTGATTTTGAGTTTCCAGCTTCTCAAATCTTTTAAGGAAAAACCTATTTTTGTTCTTCATGATGGAAAGCATTGTTTAAGGTATCCGCAGGTGTAGTCAGGCAAACTTTAGTGAATAACCCACCCCCCACATGGGGTAAGCTGAAATTAAACTTTATGTATAATTCCTGTTGCAACATATTCTTTATCTTAACCTATACCATTAGTGTAACAAACATTCTTCCCCATTATAAAAGAGGAAATGCCAAAACGCACCTGTTCTTGAAGCTGTGAGGCAAAGCTCATGTACTCAGGTGTTTGGGGATCAGACTTTCCAGCGTCAAAGCCAATACTCATGATAAAGGAAATGTAGAGAAGGTCCACCACAGGTTCTGTGAACATACCAGAAGGCAATGACTAATCAAATACATTGAAACCATAGTCAACAAGCATTCATAGTCAGTACTAACAAATATCAAATGATTATGTCTCAGATGCAAGGTAATTTTGATGGTGATATTGCAGAATTCATTATTTGTGTGACTTTCCCACAATGCACTTGATTTGTATTGCATGGTGTATTTCAAGTTTGACCGGAATTTTACACTGTAAGCCATTATGAAACCATTGGCCTCTCTATGATTCAACTTAAGAAGCTAGGAGATAATCCATAGTCATCAAGCATGAACAGAGCTTGTTTTGATCGTATCATCTCCATGTCATTATAACAAAAATGTGGATTACAACTTAAAAGCAATAGAGGAAAGGAATAACTACTAACTTACGCATTGCCCTCGTATATCTATATATATATATATGGTAATGAAACTAAACAGTTAGATACAGTTATGAATACAACAATTTTGACATAACTCTAAACAATGAAATCTCTCTACACCTATATATATATATATATATATAACATGAATCAACATTCTCTTTTGTGTGTATCAACAATACATGGACGTGAACCGATTCTCTCAAAAAAGTCACCTATGGCTGATAATGTTGTTAATGCCAAACTGCCACGCCGTGTGTGTTGTGTGTCCGGGCTGTCTGCTGTAGAGGTGCACGGCCACCAGCCGGGCGGGCAGCACATCCAACCCAGTCTCTGGTCACCATTCACTGCTCCCCCTCCTGTCTCTGTTCCATCCAAAGTTGCTGCTGAGGCTAATAAGGCGGGTAGAAAGTCATGATACTTCCAGCGATGGTTAAACCAGAATCAAAGATTGTTTTTAACTGAGAGTGATTTTATTACCTATGTGTGCCTGGGATTGACTAATAAAGAGCTATTTTAAACAGAGGTGCATAAGAGTTGTTGAATCTCTACCTGCTTCTTCAGGGAAGTCTCCGACATATGCATCCTTAGCACCTTTACCCAGAACAAGGTCAATAACGGCAGCCTGACCGGTCTCAGCCAGAGACTTGAAGAATCCATTTGTCCTCCAGACAACGTCCTTTTTCAGGAAACTGATGATTTTTGTAACCTCGTCACCAGGTGTGGTACTCTGAAATATTTAGGGAATATTTCAACGTTAAAGACAAAGGTTCACAAAAATGTATTTAGATAGACCTGTAGACCTGGTAGATGGGTCACCTACAGTCACCCTAAATCAGAAAAAAATTGATGTATGTGTAAGGGTATCATGACACTGGTTTACCTCTCCGGGTTACCGGGTGCCACTCCTACCGGGTGGGAAAGCTGATCGCTACCTGTACCATGTGACCTATTGGTGCGTGCCAGTTGAGCGTATATGAACCCCCATGTTACCTGGGCTCCCAAGTCAGTGCAGGCCCGGCTGACTCTACTTCACCTGTCCAGTTGTGCTGACTAAGTATTTTACATATCTTGTATGTGGAAGCACCTCAGTGCAGACGATTCCTCATTCAGGAAGAGATACCGGTTTGTCTTTTAAATAAACAGATAAGTTACTCTAGCACTTGGAAACTGCCGTTTGTCTTGTTCTTTAATCTAGAAACATACTTACCTCTACATATGCATTATTTGTGCATTATACAAACTATGTGTAGATTAAAACAAGTTGACATAAGAGTGTAATAATATATAGATGCCTCTTTTACATTATATCCTATTGATAGGGTTTTGAAAGGTGTGGAATATGAATGAAACAAAAGCATCCTTTTTCAGTTTCTCTGCACCTGTCTAAAAGGGCCGCATCAAAGTTTTTTTCTTAGCTTTTCCAATTAAAAGAAATTGTCAAAATGGCGGCCCCAATCAACTCAAATTAAAAAATGTCAAAATTCTCAAATAAACAATTTACAGCAATCCAAGAGGAATTTACACTTTCAAGAATACGAAATGCACAATTTTAAGTGATCCCATCGTATTCCATGGCTTTTATACGTAAATACATTTATTTCAAGGTTTTATGACAAAAATTAAGCCAACAGGTCAGAGCATTGTTGGAAGCCAGCCCCCATATGAAAAATAGAAATAAAAGTAACCGCCTTCACGCTAAACTGTACTCTGACAGCAAGCTATACTCTAAAATGATGGCAAATTATCTAAACTCACAGTAAACTATGTACTCAACTCACAGCACAACAAAAATCACAACAATGTCTTGTTGCCTGGTGACGTAGCAAAGTTACCATTATAGTAAAGTCACTGGTTGGGACACTCTCTGAGCAGATATTTAGGATACATCATTAGAGCTGGCCTGGGAGTTTTAAATATATTTGCAAAATATGAAAATAGGTGGCTTGTCGGCCATTTTGTGCATTTTGTCACGAGGTCAACATTTTACATTATCATGAAGAAAATAGGCATAAATAACCTCCCCTAATACTTTTTCTCTTGTACTTATTTAAAGGTGATTTATAGATGTTCACATTTTGAGTTGATTTAGACAGTTGTAAATAATTAATGTGAAATCACTTGTAAGTGCATTTGAATAGGTAAATGTTATGCTGCGAAAACCTCCGGACCACTGCATAGAGTGCCTGGCTAACTCAACCTATGAGGCACAACAATAGCAACTACTGAGAATTATTTATTGAAATTACATTCTGTAAAATATGAATTGATTCACCAAAATATTTATTGCTTCATAATATCTACTCGATGAGTCCTCCTGCCTAACTCTTTTTTATGTTTAAGATAACAAATTTTACTTTACTGTTTGTGGTTTTGTGTGTTATACAAACTCTCAGTATATATACTCTTTTCACTTGGATTGCATTATGGCATGGAAATTGAATGTAATCCACATTTCCAATGATTGAATACTGATCCAGTAGTTGCCAAGCAGGGGTCAGAAGCACCCAAACACAATCTTTCCTATTTCTTTTGCACATCACCATGACTGTACACTATGACTATGCCCATACAGGTCTTTCACCACCCTGTATGGATTGCTCCATACCAGCCCGCAGGTAAGTTCTTTATGTTGGCAGGGTAAATAAACGGGAATGATGTATTTACATCTTCTTATACCAAAAGAAAACTGATAATGACCGGGAATGTCTTTTTTACACTTACTGAGTGGCTAGTCAGGCATAGACTAAAAGATACAATCTGCAGTCCCAGCTTTGTGAACTAAGCTAAAGGTTCTTCTCATGTGGGGTCGTCTTCATAAAACCCTTTACTAACCTTGCACCTTAGTTGGTAATCATCGTCCATGATGCCGTATCTGGAGAAATATGCCCAGAGCTGCTCTGTCTTAACAGTCTTAACCAGATCAGGAAGTGCACGGTCTAACTTCCGGCTGAGGCTTGGCTGCTTGACGTGCAGTAGCTCCTCACCACCAGGGTGACGCGGGTCCCACAGGGGTACTGGGGGCTCTGCAGTCAGACATGGAGTTCAATTAAAGTTACAATCTGTCCACTCATGCTTCACCAATTATTAGATTACTACAGAACAGAAATATCTACCTTTTCACTCTCTGTGGGAATGGCACTGTTATTTAGGGTTTCTTAATTTGCCATTTTTAATATACCACAGAATAAAGTTCAGTGTGTAGAGTGTTTATATAGAGAAGTATAATGAATACGGGGATGCACAACCAATCCTTTGTGATTGACAGTGCATCAGTACACAATTGAAAGTAATCATTTTCATTCCTTAATTATACCAATTTAAGTCATACTTGCTCATGATAATATACAGTGACAACATAATGCCAGTCTTGTTTCAACAATACCTCCATGACACCCTGAGCCATGTACATTGACTGCCCACCTACCTGCTGTTCGCGGCATGGTTATGGTGGCTACTGTCGCTCAGTACTGCTTCATGTGGCTGCTATCGCGAGTGTACTCCTGTAAATAAAACAAGACTCAATGTTAATGTGAATTTCTCTAATTATACATATCAAATCATTTTTTTAGACAGAAAGATAAATGAGATTGTGTGTAAATATACGTAAATGAAAAGTTGTTGTGTATAGCAACCATTTATCATCATGAGCAAAATTTACTTAAATTGTACCTCACTTTGGGTCAAGGAGTAAGCCCCATAGACCCTCTACCAAGAGTAAATGATCTTCAGCCGACTCCTGCTTGGCATAACGCCAACCCAAAGTGTCCTCCACAATGTTTTCAATATGTTGGCATTTACCTCTCACCAATACCATCTCTATTGGTGTCATTGTTATAGAAAGAGGTGCAAAGGAACAAAGAGGCTGCTCGCCTCAGTTTTTAGTTCAATAGGACTATGGCATAAGGAGCAAATTAAGGACTCTCAGCACCAAAATTGCACTCAAACAGTTTGGAGGGTATACTTCCAAGGAAATGTGTTAAACCTGTATATATTATGCACCAATTAAACCATCTATAATAACTTTATCAAATTCCTTCGATTATTTTTCATTTTAGTACCCATGGAATGTGGCTGGAACAAAAACGTTCCATCTTCAGCCTCTTTTTTTCCAACAGCATTATGGGTTGGAAATTGGACAAAATTCTTGAATTTCTCAATTGAGAACTAAAATTCATGTCTATACCTGGGGTCCTTTTTTTCTCTTTTCCTGATATTCCAATTATTAAGGCCTACATAGCTCTTAAAGTTGCATAGTTAGCTAAAAAGTGGGTGATAATAGGGGTCTATAGCCATTTTTACCATTTTTTAGTAATTAGGCAACTTCGAAGAGCTCTGTAGGCTTTAATAATTGGAATATCAAGAGAGAAAAAGGACCACAGGTATTGACATCAATATCAGTTTAAAATAGTTAAACCTAAGAATTATCTCCATTTTCCATCCCATAATGATGTTGAAATTAAAAGAAGATAAAAAGGAATGTTTTTGTTCCATTCACGTTCCACAGTGACAAAAATTCCAAATGATGGAAGGAATTTGATAAAAGTATTATAGATGGTTCAAATGATGTATAATATGTAGAGGTGTAACACATGTACTTGGAATTATACCCTCAAAACCGTTTTAGTGCAATATGGGTGCTGAGAGTCCTTAAAGAAATTATTAGGCACTAAAGCAACGTGTTCTTTTCCTGCACTTTCTATTGAACGAAAAGCCGAAGCCCCTCGCCAAATGCCCACTGCTACTAAACCTACTACCTGAACTGGCGCTACATGCCATGGGTAAACTGGGGGGGGGGGGGGGGTCGGAGTAGTAAGGGGAAGGGTAAGTGTGATCGCAACAAATCTGTAGGGAGGGGAGTGGCAATTTTATATCATCCGCTTATACGGCTGAGTGCGGGAGGCCCAGCACGGCAGCTGGCAGGCAGAACAGACTCTGTGTCCAAGAGCGCTTCTGCATGCTGACTGGTGATGCCGTGTCCAGAACCTCAGACACACATCACCCCACGCAAGTGGGTGAGTGGTGGTCTGGTGTAGGCTGACTGGAGTGACTTGCTGCCCCTAGGCCAAGATCTAAATAGATAGGCCTACACACTACATCTACAACGGCCTCGGATGGGGCCAGGCCCTAGAATCAAGATAGAGCCATAAGTCATTTATTGCTAGCTGGGGGGGGCTTGGTGTATTTTCTCAACCCCCAACCCCCAACCTCACCAATAAGCAAAAAGTAATTGTGACCCCTCCCCACCTTAGTTCTGTTTATGCGAAATGTCGGCCTCCCCCCTGCTAATAAAAAAGTCACATACACAGAAAATCACGTCCTACCCCAACTCCCCAATTTCTACAACATTGTAATCCTGCAGAACCAAATATCATGTGGGGTGAATAAAGGTTTTGCAATGACTGATAGAATATCTGTTATTTAAGAAATGCCCATATCACCCTTCCATAGGCCCATGCAAGCTTTCAAACGTACTCATACTTTATGATAGGGCATGGCTGGGTCTATAGCCTAATATAATTTAATACCCATTGTGATGATATGTAAATTTACCCGACAGAAATAGGGATTGAAATAAGTCTCAAATAACTGTATTAGTATCAATTGTTCTACCAGCAAAAGGGTTGGAATATACCCACTTGTCAATAACCATGTATGAGCCTATTATTGGTGTCGTTTGTTTAATGTAACATGAAAGTAATAATGATTGTGATGTGAAATGATAATGGTCAAAATGATAATGGTCAAAGCGACTGTGATTCAAATGGCGTGCGTCCGTGTGACGCTAACCAAGGCTCCCCCGGTGAGTGAATAGGGAACTAACCACCGGATAACAAGTAGAGGCGCGCGGGAGAGTAACAGCGTATATACCCATATAAACTCTGATGCCTTTATATAGTAAATTTAGAAAATCATCTTATGAAATAAACACTTTATAAACTCAACCAGTGCCTTCGGCAGCTGGTGATTATGTTTTATAAAATACAGTCTATGGTCCGTGATAGTAGCCTACCCTCACCCCCCCCCCCCCCCCCCGATCCGCACACAGGAAATAGCCAAAGGTACACGAGTTTAGTCTGTTGACAGGGTTATTTCACGAGTTGAAGGGGTGCCGTATTTCACGAGGCCGTAGGCCGAGTGAAATGCGGCACCCCCTTCAACAAGTGAAATAACCTTGTTAACAGGCTAAAACGAGTGTTCCTTTGGGTTTATTTTTTTTATCTTTTTTGATTCAAATTTTCAAAATTATGGTAGGGGGAAGCCTAAAAGGACATTTTCTAGCTCGTTCAAATGTAAACAAACCGCCATATTTGATGAAGTCACAGGCCGTTAGATACGGACAAGGGTTATTTCACGGGGGATGTTAAATACGGCGCTCCTTGGTTAAATCAATGAGGCTGTAGTATTTCATAAAAAATAAAATGTATACCCCCCCACTGCCCCTCTTTCAGTGGCTGGGTTTGTGAGTGGGGCAGTCTATAGGCCTATGCCTATTCCATGACGTTTCTCAATCCAAATGGAGCCCTATTTTCTATGATTAGAGCCCCCCCCCCTTCCTAAAAGAGAAAGCAGTGCCGTTTCCAGTATACCGAGGTTGCAGGTTCCTGAGTAGGGGGGAACCATTGCTTGATCTGGTAACTGGCGAGATAAGCACTGATACAGCAATCACAATGGGTACAGGCTGTTACATAATGACCCCCCCCCCCCCCGCCACACACCAACACTACTGGCGGCAACCCCAAAGCAGCCTCACTGCGGACACTGAAGGGCGCGGGAAAAGCTGAGCCACCTATCAGCGTCCCTCTGACCCACATATCCCCGCACCTCGCCATGGTAACCGTGCCGCGTGTATGACGACCTCACTCTCCTAACAGATTCTTACGGAGGGTGCCAGCTCAAAAGTTAAGCTTTGATTATCTTCAATTGTTGAAAGGTTTATTCTATAATGTTCATAGGGGAATATCGCATATGTGCATTTACTGTGCTATTTCATTGTATTTGACCACAATTGCTTCATAGATTAGTTATCATAGTGCCCTTTTGTTCCAGGGAAAAATGGTGGAGGTTCGAGGGATTTCCTGCCCCTTGTTGCTAGGTTCTCTCTGTGAGAGTATTATTTGTAGGGCCTATTTATGATGGGTTTCTTTTAAATACAATGCAATTGTGAGAATCAGTCCTATAGTGAGTAGGTTATCACATAAAGAGGGCTCAAAATATGATTTGGGAATCAAATGGAGAAAAAGTCGAGTTAGCTTTGGAAAAAGTACATACTTTTATCTAGCCTCTTTTGGTTTATCTGTTCCCGGCGAGCACCAAGGCCTAATTCAATGGGGTGGTTCGCTGGTTCCAACTAATGCTGTTTTATATATAGGGGAAATATAGTTTGTGTACATTCACACATAGTGATATTCTGAAATGAAACAAGTTTATATAGGCCCTAACTGGCATGGCTCTCCTTCCAAACATGCTGAATGACGTGACTTGGACTGCAGGAGGGAGGACCCAGTTAACACACTTAAATAATACAACGTTCTCTTCTAGGTTGCAATAGGGTGCGTAAGTAACCCGATGCGACGGAAAAAATCGGTGATTTAATAACTTCGAATCAGGACAGGAAGCGATGTCAGGCTATGTTTTTTTTTGAAAAAATATTAATTCTCGGCAAAGAAAGATCTCTGGTTGAAATGCCTTTAGATTATTGTGTGTCAGACATGTACCCTCCCCCACCATCTCAATTTGTATAAAACTGTAGAAAATAAGAATCACTTATGAATACACTGATAGGATGATTATGTACTAGTACACTATAATAGTTTATGAATAAACATCGGGCATTAAATGCATGCAAGCAGTTCCATAGTCAAATCCATATATATCTTTGTGTGTGAGGTTAACTACTTGTAGTCCTATCTCCTCCTCACCTGAGTAAATAGTGGCCTCAATAGATCCACTTAGTAAAGTGAGTCACAGCGTGAATGTACAATGTACGCACTCATATAATCATATTCTTAAAATTGATCGAGGTGGATGAACAACACCACAGTTCCCTTCCTACCTGCAATCCCATCGGGAATACACTGTCAGAAGTAATTGTATCTGCACAGCGAGTTATACTGTAGATGTACAGTATAAAAGGAGATATTTCTGGTTTCAAAACCAAAAATGCCTCCTTTTATACTATAAATCTACAGTATAACTCGCTGTGCAGCTACAGTTACTTCTGACAGTGTATACTGTAAAGGAATATGGCTGGGCCCATGATAACATTCAACTATCTGTTGTATATCCTAATTACTTCTCTTAAGAACATAGGTTTGAGAATTTGATTAAAATAGGAAATAACCACTTGAAATATAGTTTGCTGACCTTACTGTTTGAAATGGCCTGACTTTGCTAGCGGGCGGCTCGGGACAGGTCTTCGGGAAAAACAAGTGAGACTCAGACAGTGTGTATTTACTGGAAGGGTCTAGGCGTTTTGTTTTAATTTCATACAGTATACAATATTTCCAGATGAATCGAATTGTCAAGCATTGCATCAAGGCGACTAGAACTACACTCCCATATTGGTTTGTGACTTTATATGGAAGATAGGAATATCTCTCGACCAGTGGTCATGTTCTGCTAAGCTAAGTTACACATTTTGGCTGACTATGTTGTTTTCAGGGTATATTCTACTAGGTTATCTCTACCAGTATTACAAAATAAACTATTAAGTATACAACAGGTTTCTTTGTGTTGTTTATACTGGTACATGTCAAGGGGAATATACAAATAAATAGATACTATCTAAAGTTCTGGTTCACCCTCATCCTTCATCAGATCAATGTCTCTCATCAACCCATACCACATCCCCCGCACTGTGATCATGCCCAGGCGTGGCTATATAGGGTCTTGGATGCCTGTCACCTGAGTGATATAGCTTTAAAAGTTATCTCTCTCTCTCTCACTGCCATTGACCCTTGAGACCTGTGTATATGTCAGGCGCAGAATAGGAACGGGCCCAATTCCGGAATTGCCCAGGTACAATTCCGGAACTGCGCAGGGCAATTCCGGAATTGCTCCCTACTTACAATGAGCAGTTTCAGAATTCCTTGCTATTCTACACATACAACACTAGATATTATTTGTCAATGTTGTTTGAGTGTGCTGTGCCACACCTTGGAGGTGTGAGAACATTCAGTAGAAGGTCCCCATAAATCCCACACCTCACTGTAGGTGTGAATAAGGTGTGGCAACAATCCCTCTGGCGTGATAAAGCAATGGGAGTTCAGTTGCCTGTAAACCAACAAATAACTAATTGATACTGTAACGTGTCATTGTAAATACTTTTTCTACCCTACCTTTCTGTTTGTGCAATGCAATACAAAAGAAAAGAAGGAAAGACCTTCATCCCCACTATGATTAGTGTTCATATGTGTTACTTTTCAGGTAAAATAGTGCTCCACTATGATTAGTGTGGTGGGTTGATCTTCAGGCTATCCCAACTTCAATAGTTTATAAAAAGCGTACGACACGTACTAATTCACTTGTCCTCTTTGCAGACTGAACATTAAACGTCATTCGGGTTGCAAAGGATGAATACCATCATTTTGAAAAGATGATGAATAAAGATGAAAAATGGTCTCTGGCCCAGCCCAAACCCCTACATGATGACCCCTACCGTCATGGCCTATTGCTAACCACTCTTGCTGTTTACCCCCGTCAGTCTACCTATACTGTTCTACCTACCGAATACCCATGTGTCCATCCTTTAATCTTTCTCCCATACCAGTCTCTTACCACATCATCCATGCTGTATCCTCTCATTACATGGTTTACATCGTTTTGTTCTCCTATCAATACAATAAAAGCATATTCAACAACCTACCACTGATGCCATACATGCTATATAGTATCCGTCAGTTTACTTATCCCTCATATCAAATACATCGCCTTATCATTGATAGTGCATACTGTAAAACCTCAAGTAGAAGCCAGAGCTAGTACACAAGTCAGATCACCAGTGTAGCTTATAGTATCAGAACAAAGTCAGGATGTGACTTATACATGAGTCACTAAATGTATACATGTACTACAGCACTACAGTACACAGTGATGGCGACTAGGGATAGGGACCCAATATAAAAGCATGGAGGGATAATGTCAGGGTAAACAATTTGGTCAATCTAGTACAATAGTAAAAGAAGCGTTTAAAATCCAAACACCATGCATAGAAGTTAAACACTTTGTTAACCCATTTTTGCCCCACATTCTTAAACACTTTATTTTGAATACTAGTGATGAAGTATTCAACATGTGTTTAACACCTAAACACTTAAATGCTTAGTATGGACAAATATATAGGACTATACCATCATATTAATATTTTGACCCCCGCAGTCAGATGATTACAGATGTTAGGCACATGTTAGTCATAAATATAGTCAGGTTTGACTTTTATGTGGATCACACAAATTGATGATGTCACAGGAATGTGTGCACAGGAAACAGGATTCAAAATTCCAACAAAATATACCCTTTTATATGGACTTTTAGAATGGACATTCTAGGCCTAAAAAAATCCCTTTTAACCAAAATGGCCCAAAATGCACCCCCATTGGCAGCCAAAGTAAATTTTGGGTTTGTGCTTCCTATCATTGGCTCATAAGGCCAAAAAAAAAGGTTTGTTTCCAGTCACCCAACCGGGTCTACCCAAGCAGAATTGGCAATTTTTTTTAATTTTTTTTTTGGCTTCATATGTAGGTTTTTATGGCTTGTAAATCGGACGCACAAAGTGCAGTCCGACGTTGAATTAACATTGTATCAACATTGAATCAACATTGACAACCATATATCAATGTTGATTCAATGTTTTGTGCCCACTGGGTAGGCCACACCAAATCTACGGATCTACGGATTTTGTCTTCCAAAAATAGGTGCGGTAGGGCGAATTTTGTTTTGTTTTTTCCCCCAAAATATTTTTGTCGATGGATTTCAGCCTTAAAATAGGGGGGCGGGCGAATTATTTTTTTTCCCCTGAGGGAAAATCTCTTAAATTTTACAAATCTATTTTCTGGCTAACGATGACAGAAAACGCCACCAAAAAATAAAAAATAAAATAATCCAATTTAGACACTTAAAAAAAAAAGAAAAAGAATTTTACATTTTGAAAAATATGGTGCGGGAAATCCGTAGACCAACATTTTCTTTGGTGTGGCCTTATTAAGGATTTTAGAGCAAAACTTGTAATATACCGTAAAACCCCACCTTTAAGACGGCCTGATTTTGGGATTTATTTGTCCTTTCTAGGGGGTCGTCTTAAAGGTGGGGTTTTCTTATATAGGATTAAAGAGGAAACCATTGTAAAGTTTTTTCACATACAGGGGGGTCGTTTTAAAGGTAAGGTCGTCTTAAAGGAGGGGTTTTACGGTAACCAGTTTTCCCCCAAAAATTTGGACCATCAAAATATTTTATGCACCATTACATTTTTCATTTCATTTGGTACATGCCCGTTTTTATGGTCCGTAGGTGGAATTGTAAAAAATATGAAGATATATTGAGAAATATCCCCAGATTGAAAAGAAATGTTGAATTTTTGTTGGTCAGCATATGCTTCTTTTTTTTCTGGTCAAATTTTTTTTTTTGCAAATTGCCATAATTTCCCTTGGCGGATCCATAATCCAAGTTATCAGAATAAAATAGCCCTACCTAGCAAAAAAAGGGCCGACCCTAGAAATAGTTTATTGTGTTTTAAGTAATTATTGGGCTATTTCAGATTCAATTTGATAGTCCATGAGTCAACGCTGTTGTTGGTGAGTGGTTGCTAAAGTATGTGAGTCAATTTTTGGCTTCTTTTCAGGCCAAAGTAAAATAAAATTGAAAAAAAGAAAAAAAGAAATCCGACCTACCCTACCTATGACGAAAGCAGTTACAGGTTTTCCGGGAAAGTACCAAATAAAAAATAAAAAAAATAAAAAAATCCGACCGGCCGGGTCTATGCTCTGGGGGCATGTTACTGGAAACACACCTTTTTTTTTTGGCCTAACCCAGAGAATTAGAAAAACAGGATGTTCCCCAAGTAATGATGAAATAGGCACTATATTTCGTTTAGGTTTGTTTACATTTGAACCATGTGGTAAAGGGCTGTTCTAGTCCCCCTTTGATAGTTTGAATCTTTAGGGTCTAAATATAAATATTGAACACAAAGATCAACTTGTGTAAGTTGACCATGGGGTTACATTTCACTCGGTTTGGGGCCCAGTGAAATAAGGCCCTATTGTCAACATGTGAAATAACACACCCGGGTCCCTGACATGTTTAAACTTTGTCTATGTATTTACAGGAAAGGCCTATGTGTGTGCAACATCAATACCAATTTTTGATTCTATACAAACAGAAAGAATATATGTATAATATTTTATAGAGCGTTCTACAAGTCTGACCATATTACTCCCTCTGAGGGTAGGCCCACAGATCAGTGCACGGACGCCTCAAAGGTACTTAACTATTGACAATCATTCAGATATCATCTTATCATACTACAGAGGGCAGCGAGTACATTTGTACCGGTACAGGATAGCATCTGAATATCCAGTGACAATTCTCTCTGATTATCTGTGTAAAGGACTATGATAATTGAATAGATGTGAACCTGAAAATTCTGAGAATATTGTGCTTTACTTGTCTGGCATATCTTAGCAAGTCCCCTGACTGTGAAGACATTAGTACCTTTAGTACCTACAGGAGGAGGCCAGCTTTGTCCCTTTGGTGTTATTATTATGGGCAATAAAACTTGAGGAAAGGAGAGGGGGATCTCATTAGCACTGCAATTAACTATGTTAGAGAAAGGGGCTCATGAGGTGAGAAGTTTTTTTTAATATTTGAAGCCTCAATTTAACTTATGTCATGTATCTAAACATATTTGAATTGAAACATGTTTATCTAAACATGTTTAGAAATTAAACATGTTTAGAAGAAAAAGAAAAGTGTTTGGAAATGTGAGACAACGTTCTGTAGAAGCTGCAGCTCACCCGCATGTCAGGTTGCAAGCGTGGCTAATAGGATCAGGGGGTGGTCCCCATGTCACATGTCAGTTTAAAGAAATGTGCATGTCACATGTCTTTA
Organism: Harmothoe impar; assembly: GCA_947462335.1. Lineage (NCBI taxonomy): Eukaryota > Metazoa > Annelida > Polychaeta > Phyllodocida > Polynoidae > Harmothoe > Harmothoe impar. Next base: position 67,474,015 of record OX381716.1, on the reverse strand, counting down.
GTGCATTCTGGTGCATTTCTAGAGCCAAGGTCAGGGGTTTAAAATTGGGGGGGGATGGACAGAACCATGGCCGATGTCGGATCGTACATTGTCAATGTGTGAAATAACCCACCACCCTGAGTTAAGCATGTTGACCTATGTCAATGTAGTTATGCTATATCCTGTGTATCTAATCATTTTATTCTAGACAAACAGAACGGATGTTCTGTGCAGGGTACGTGTATATATCTGGTGTACAGGTATAGTACTCTTTACAGAAATAGTGTATAATGTAGATACCGTGATAAATTTTAAGGTTTGCACCCAAAATCAGCTCTGCTGACTGCCATTTCCTTATTGGCAGTTTATTTCCAGGTAAAATTATCTGTGATATCTATAAAATATTTCATGTGATATTCATAAATCATGTGATATGTTGTCGACAATGGACTCCAAACGTTATGTATGCAAAGTTGGTCAATTACATATTAAAACCCTTCCAAAACATATCTTTATGGTGGAATATGATGAATTCTCATATATTATACCTAGCATATGATATGATCTTCTAAGCACTGAAGCCAATATGCTCACTTCAGTGGCGTATTACAGCAATACAACCATCCATATTGGAAAAGGTCATGTGATCCCTATTTGCCAATCACAGGCGCAGCAGATTTTTCTCAGCCGACTTCCGATTTCTATGCCAATTTTCATAAAAGAGTTCTGTTAGTTCTATCTGAAATGGTAGGGAGCATACCCTGGTATTCATAAACAATTTTACAGCTCTTTAAATGGACTGTAAGTAAGGTTTTAGACCAGAATGTTCTGAAAAGGGGAGGAGACACATTGCAGCCACTAGATGAATTAAAATCAAAAACAATCAGCAATATCTGCCAATCCGTGCAAAGATTGGCCATATGGTCCGTGTTTCTTCATTTCTTTTCACTCAAAATCCATGAAGGGCTACAAGTAGCGCTACTGCTGGGATATGCTTACACTTTCTGTCTTTGGTTAATATATACATGTATTACATGATAAAGAGTTCTACATGTCTGGGGGGTAAGGGTGCATGCTCCTCCCACTCCTCCCACTCCTCCCGCTCCTCCCGCTCATCCCTACAGAAGTACTCAGAAATATCAACATTTATAAATATTTCATTCCATATTTAATGAGTGCAACTACTGTTACTGCTGTATAAGTATATGTATGGTTCTAGCCACCGACCGAGTGAGTTGGGTCTCGCGTTCCATGTACCGAGCAAAAACACCAGATCGGCCGGAACTGGTCTGCTTGCATACCCACCCTCTATTAAATGGGGCTATAGGAGAAGCCCTCTTTACAGGGGAATAGCTCTTTGGAACAAGCTCAATGCCTCATGTAGGCTTGCAGGTTCCAAGGAGATTTTCAAAGCAAAAGCCAAAGCCACAATTGTGAAGCTCTACTTGTTAAATCTGAAACAGTAGATGCTCAACTGTTTTTCTTAAACTGCCCATAGCTCAAGTGAGCAAATTTGTATACGTGTATTTAATAATAAACTATGTACCGACTAAAGCAACGATAATGAACTAAAGAAAAACCGAATATAATGTTCTCCTACCAACCTGTAAGTTGATAGTTTGATGATAATTATATTGTGTGTATATTTGATTAGATGAACGTCCTCAATACGTATGACGTCATATAGCGTCATTTGAATCATGTACTGTATTTTAGAAAATCACTTTGTGAAATAAAATACTTTCATAAATTCAAAAAAAATATAGTCAGGAGTGACTATATGTGGATCACACAAATTGATGATGTCACAGGAATGTGTGCACAGGAAACAGTTAGGATTCAAAATTCCAACAAAATATACCCTTTTTTAGGGACTTTTAGAATGGATATTCTAGGCCTAAAAAAATCCCTTTTAACCAAAATGGCCCAAAATGCACCCCCATTGGCAGCCAAAGTAAATGTTGGGTTTGTGCCTCCTATCATTGGATTTGAACGATGTGGTAACGAGCTGTTCTAGTCCCCCTTCAATAGTTTGAATCTTTAGGGTCTAAATATAAATATTGAACACAAAGATCAACTTGTGTAAGTTGACCATGGGGTTACATTTCACTCGGTTTGCGGCCCAGTGAAATAAGGCCCTATTGTCAACATGTGAAATAACACACCCGGGTCCCTGACATGTTTAAACTTTGTCTATGTATTTACGGTAAAGGCCTGTGTGTGTGCAACATCAATACCAATTTTTGATTCTATACAAACAGAAAGAATATATGTATAATATTTTATAGAGCGTTCTACAAGTCTGACCATATTACTCCCTCTGAGGGTAGGCCCACAGATCAGTGCACGGACGCCTCAAAGGTACTTGACTATTGACAATCATTCAGATATCATCTTATCATACTACAGAGGGCAGCGAGTACATTTGTACCGGTACAGGATAGCATCTGAATATCCAGTGACAATTCTCTCTGATTATCTGTGTAAAGGACTATGATAATTGAATAGATGTGAACCTGAAAATTCTGAGAATATTGTGCTTTACTTGTCTGGCATATCTTAGCAAGTCCCCTGACTGTGAAGACATTAGTACCTTTAGTACCTACAGGAGGAGGCCAGCTTTGTCCCTTTGGTGTTATTATTATGGGCAATAAAACTTGAGGAAAGGAGAGGGGGATCTCATTAGCACTGCAATTAACTATGTTAGAGAAAGGGGCTCATGAGGTGAGAAGTTTTTTTTAATATTTGAAGCCTCAATTTAACTTATGTCATGTATCTAAACATATTTGAATTGAAACATGTTTATCTAAACATGTTTAGAAATTAAACATGTTTAGAAGAAAAAGAAAAGTGTTTGGAAATGTGAGACAACGTTCTGTAGAAGCTGCAGCTCACCCGCATGTCAGGTTGCAAGCGTGGCTAATAGGATCAGGGGGTGGTCCCCATGTCACATGTCAGTTTAAAGAAATGTGCATGTCACATGTCTTTAGTGCATTCTGGTGCATTTCTAGAGCCAAGGTCAGGGGTTTAAAATTGGGGGGGGATGGACAGAACCATGGCCGTTTTCGGATCGTACATTGTCAATGTGTGAAATAACCCACCACCCTGAGTTAAGCATGTTGACCTATGTCAATGTAGTTATGCTATATCCTGTGTATCTAATCATTTTATTCTAGACAAACAGAACGGATGTTCTGTGCAGGGTACGTGTATATATCTGGTGTACAGGTATAGTACTCTTTACAGAAATAGTGTATAATGTAGATACCGTGATAAATTTTAAGGTTTGCACCCAAAATCAGCTCTGCTGACTGCCATTTCCTTATTGGCAGTTTATTTCCAGGTAAAATTATCTGTGATATCTATAAAATATTTCATGTGATATTCATAAATCATGTGATATGTTGTCGACAATGGACTCCAAACGTTATGTATGCAAAGTTGGTCAATTACATATTAAAACCCTTCCAAAACATATCTTTATGGTGGAATATGATGAATTCTCATATATTATACCTAGCATATGATATGATCTTCTAAGCACTGAAGCCAATATGCTCACTTCAGTGGCGTATTACAGCAATACAACCATCCATATTGGAAAAGGTCATGTGATCCCTATTTGCCAATCACAGGCGCAGCAGATTTTTCTCAGCCGACTTCCGATTTCTATGCCAATTTTCATAAAAGAGTTCTGTTAGTTCTATCTGAAATGGTAGGGAGCATACCCTGGTATTCATAAACAATTTTACAGCTCTTTAAATGGACTGTAAGTAAGGTTTTAGACCAGAATGTTCTGAAAAGGGGAGGAGACACATTGCAGCCACTAGATGAATTAAAATCAAAAACAATCAGCAATATCTGCCAATCCGTGCAAAGATTGGCCATATGGTCCGTGTTTCTTCATTTCTTTTCACTCAAAATCCATGAAGGGCTACAAGTAGCGCTACTGCTGGGATATGCTTACACGTTCTGTCTTTGGTTAATATATACATGTATTACATGATAAAGAGTTCTACATGTCTGGGGGGTAAGGGTGCATGCTCCTCCCACTCCTCCCACTCCTCCCGCTCCTCCCGCTCATCCCTACAGAAGTACTCAGAAATATCAACATTTATAAATATTTCATTCCATATTTAATGAGTGGGTAGGGCACACACATGGCTTTAGGGTGTTACATCATAATACTTACTGTGTGCCTGCTATGCTATGATAAGGAGGACTTGAAAGTGCTAGTTCAAAATCCCCCCATGCTGTATGTACACGCATGGGGCATCCCACAACAACAGGAGGTGTGGTGTATCTCACAGACCCAGGAGTCAGCCTCACACAACAGTGTACACCACACTGTCGGGTTGATTCACCTAAAGTCAGACACATACTTTGAGATGGACACTTGATTTTTCAAGCATTTTTATCTATTTATTTGTTGAACAAATTGTAAAGTTTAAATGTTATTCTTTCCAAAGTAGAAGTACTAGCAGTAGTTGTAACCTCAAATGTTATTGTCATGGTGAATTTACCCTATTGACTCGGGTATATTGGCTCTCCAGTGATATATATCTCTATGCTAAAAGGATATAAGGTAGGGAATTATGCCAGTTATCATTTCGGTGACATTAACATGGTTTATGCTGTCACATAACACTGCAGGGTTATGATTTTAAGATAAGGCAGAAATTAATAAGTTGATATTTAGTTTTAATACCAACATCATGAAATTACGATTATTCATTTACCATGTCTCCACCCGTGACATCCTCATGTCGCCCCCACTCCCTCATGTCACCCCCACTCCCCTCATGTCGCCCCCCACTCCCCCCCCCCCCCCATGTCAATGCCATCCCCCAAGTGTAAATTATTATCACTCTGGGAGAATGAAAAAATGTTGACTTATCATTCAACAAATTTAGCATGTTTACATAAAGTAGGACTATCTATATATGTCAGTGGGCTTATACAGCAACAGACATTAAATTCATCACATATAATCATATGTACCGCTGCTTATAAAAAGTTTCTCTATGACTCCTTAGTGTAGCATAACGTTATATAACGTTTAAAGCATTATTTTGACATAAAATAATGCATGTTTGTCAGCTGGGATATGTATGTATATCTAATGGATATATTTATGGTGAAATATGATGCACTCACATATATACATGTCTAACATTATATAGAGTTCTACAAGTCATGGCAATATCTCCCTTTCCCACCTATCACTGCACAAACATCCCAAAGGTACTTGACTATTGAAAATCATTCAGTTATCATCTTATCATACTACAGAGGGCAGCGAGTACATTTGTACCAGTACTGTATTGCATCTGAATATCCAGCGACAATTTTCTCTAATTATCTGTGTAAAGGATTTTAATACGTGAATGGCTGTGAACAGGAATATTCTGAGCATGTTGTGCTATAGAATATGTCAAGTCTATTTGGAGAAGGGGAACTTGTGCATATAACATATAATCTTTCATTTTCTCAGTGGTCATAATCATACTCGTATCCACTGCTAAATTATCTCAATCCAAATTAAAATATATATACAATTCATTTCTTAACATTGTCTGGCTTAACACAATGACCTTGAACTTGCACTGTTGGTGTGATGCAACAAATATCTAGGCAGGTAGCTATAACAAAATGCTGGCAGCGCTGAATAATATGAGTGAAAAATCTACTCAAGGTGTATACATCCCTAGGCTTAAAAGAGGTATTTAATCTGGCTGCTATTATGCATATTTTAAGGCCACAGCACACTGGACTACAGACTAAAGACCAAGAGGATTTCCGTCTGGGGCAGTTGTCTGAATAGCAAAATACCAAGTATGCTTGATATAGCGCTAATTTAATCAGGATGTTGTCACTCTGCATGTAGCCCATCTCCATAGTTATGGATTGTGTAGAACCAGTTTTCATGGTTCACATCATGATTTGATCTACTTTGCCCTTTTGTTGACATGATACATGAATGCAGCCCTGGTGGGTAATTAGGGCTGTATGTGTGTACCATGAATACCCTACAGTATTAAATCATATGATCAGCACCTGTATTAATGTAGCAAAGTCTGATCACTCAGGACTGGACTTCATCTCAATACATTAAGACAGTGTTCAGTCTTAAAAGGGTTATGTGTTGATGAGATCCAAGGTACAGAGGAGTACAGTTATCATCTAACAAAGTTCAAGAATACTTGACACCTCAAGTCTCCTGGGGCCATGAGTCAGTCACTGGTGTGGATCATGCCACAATATTAAGGCTGTGTCTCACGACCTTGGGACAATGTTTTTGTCTCTGATCGGGTGCCGTCTCTGATCGGGTCCTGTCTCTGACCGGGTGCCGTCTCTGACCGGGTGCCGTCTCTGACCGGGTGCCGTCTCTGACCGGCTTGGCGTGATAAGGTCAAAATACTAACAGCAGGAGGCTAATTATAATTATAACTATGATTATATAACAACCGCCATAACGTTTTTCCAAATCCTTATATATATGAGTGACACCTGGTCAAAGACGGCACCCGGTCAGAGACGGCACCCGGTCAGAGACGGCACCCGGTCAGAGACGGCACCCGGTCAGAGACGGCACCCGGTCAGAGACAAAAAACTTGTCCCAAGGTCGTGAGACACAGCCTTAACTGCAACTATACTGGAAGAGACTGCTGAGTCACTTTAAAACAAGAGAGGGGGAATGGAACAGTCATTTTATAACACAGGTATCATAGGTTCATCACCTCATATGAAAATAAGTACAAAACAGCAATGCTGGGTATATGTCACAGGGATGTGGAAAAATTAAGGGGGTTCTTACTGATTCAAAAGTATATTGTAAACAGGTGTTATCGGCCATATCCAACATAGCACTGGTAATGCCATGATATTGTAGTCAATTAGATGTCAAAAAACTCGGTTTAGCTTTAGTTTAAGACAACAAAGCTCTATATCTGAATCCTGCATAGATCTCGAGCCAGCTAATACGTGTAATGATGCACATAAGGGTGGTTCAATACAGGTTCGGGATGCATTCAGGACTGCTTGGGGACAGGTTCACAACTTGTTTTGGGCTAGTGCTGGTGTCAAACCTCATGAATAAAAGGGGAACTGGACTGGTCTCATGGGGAGGATGTTTGATTACAGGCCTCCGTCTCATAGGGAAGTGGTGGGGCATAGCCCAGGTAGGAACGAGAACAACGCAAAGCATTAGTGGTCAAGCTGCCCCAACCAGGTGGTACAAGCTACCTTATATAGTATGGTAGGCAACATGGGGTGAAATCCTGTACCAAGGATGAGTAGGGCCTCGGGATCACCAGGTGGCAGACAGAACAAGACTCCCCGGGGCCGGCTGACTCAACACCTGACCGCCTCTCAAGACATACCCAATGGATCTACCATTTAAAGCAGCGGAATCACAAAGATTCCCATTCATATTTTAAGTACTCTTCTAGTCTACTATATAAGTATCAGTGGTGATGTGATGTTATGAAGACTAAACCACCATTAATATACATGTACATATCAGGGAAAACACATATATCGCATTATATGATCACCGACTAGCATCGAGCATAATGCATGTCCAGACTTTGTTAATTAGTGTATACAATCACCACCAGTGGCGCTCCACAACCGCTTGGGTACAAAGGAGCACACACTACAGACTACCACACAGAGAGCTGGTTTGAGAGCTATACTTGGTAGTACTGTAGCAGTGTGACATCTACTCTACAAATGAACTAATAAAACCAACCTACACACATAATTACCAATTTCAGTTGTCACTTGATGTCATGCATATTATATCGCACTTTACAGTAGTGAATACTAGATAACCCGAAATGACAGTGACATTGCTCCTTTGATTTCATTGGTCGTGATCATTGATGAGACATACTGGTACTCTTCCCTGAGTAACCATAATTTCCAGGGACGACCTCTTACACATTCTATCGTTTAGACTATTCTGATTATACAGGCCAGTTTCACAATGAAATGGGCATCAATTTGAGGAAAGATGTCTATTGAAATTTAAAAAAAAGTATTGAGCACACTGATGGTATACCTCACAAACTATAATTCACCTAATAAGCAGCGCTGGTTGTATGAACTACCACTAACAGCTGGTGTACATGTACATCATATGATAACCTTGGAGGAACACCAAGATATTGACCAGTCAGAATGAATGGTATCATCCATAGAGAAGGGTTCATATTTCTGTGCCACAAGAAGGTCTCAGTAAAGATCACATTATCAGATAACACAGACTCAAGGAGCCTGGTTCAAGGAGCTGTACCACAGCCTACCGTAAATACAGGTTAGAAATAACTGCGCACCAAGTTAGTATTGCAGCCCAGCTATATTATACATATATGTTTACATGCAGGCAATTTTTTAACACATTGAATGATGGAATGTGATAGAAATGACGGAATATAATGAAGAAGGCGTTCTTCGGGGTAGGCCTGGGGGGCCCTGGTTGGGAAAACTGTGAAAACTCTCCCCGGCAGTGCCACACTGACACCTTTGGAGGGGGGAGGGGCTCCATGATGTGGCTGCACCACTATGGGAATATCCTTTTGTAGATGTCCCTTTTTTCATTCATGAACTTGATTTCTGTCGGTTCTAGACATGATAGACACACAATTATAACAGCTTTATCATCCTAACTGCATGGCACTTCAATACAAATAAGAGATAATTATATAATATTTTGGGAATTTCTCTGTGGTAATGCTAGTTTAAATGCTATACACTTGATTGAGTGTTCAGGTGTTTAAACGTCAAGTGTTCATATCCTGCATGTGTTTAGAGTTTAAACAGCATTTATAAAATATGGTGTTTAAAGTTAGACACATTTTTTACCGTAGGGCATGATGCAATTGGGACAGCTCTGCAGAGTAACTCCCAAGTGATACATTAAAGCATAATGCTTGTATGATACACTAATGTTCATCAATTCAACATTGTTCAATCAAAACAAAATGACTCGATTGAAGTGGCATAATCACCAAGCATGTCCCTTTCTCATTTCTAGTTCTGTTCGAGTCTACTATGTGGTTAAGTGTGAGGGTTGGCATTGCCCTTTAAATGCAGGTATTTGTCTATGTAAAAGGGGCCATCAGCATTCGAGGCTTTCATCCAATGATGGGCACTCAAATGTGTGTTTGGACTCATAACCCAGAGAACTAAAAATGAAAAAAGACGTTCCCTAGGTATTGACCAATTACTAATGAGTTTGTTTACAATTTTTAAATTGTGAAAAAAATCCCTTTTTAGCCCCCCTCCCCCAGGGCTTTGATAGTTAGAATCTTTAGGGCCTAAATATAAAAAAAGTAAACAGAAAGGTTGACAATGGGGTCGCATTTTCCTCGGCTTACCTCCCTGACTTTTAAGTTTTGACCTTTGTACAGTATGAGTCTTGAATACCGATTTTTGATTCTAGACAAACAGAAAGGATGCTGTGTGCAGGGTATGTGTATTTAAATCTAATGTTAATCTTTATGGTGGAATGTGATGCAGTCACATATATATATATACATACATGTATGTATATATATACATGTATAACATAATATAGAGTTCTACAAGTCTGGCCATGTCTTTCTGCCGGAGTTGGACCCAAGTATCAGTGCACAAACACCTCAGGGGAACTTGACTATTGACAATCATTCAATTATCATCTTATCATACTACAGAGGGCAGCGAGTACATTTGTACCAGCTAAGTACAGCGTCTCAATACGCAGCACTGATTCTCACTGATTCTCTGCGTAAATGACTATAATGAGTGAATAAATGTGAACCTATATATTCTGAGAACATTGTGCTCTGAAATATGTCGAGCCTATTTTGGAGAAAGGGCTAATGTTGTGTTGTAATTTTGTTCATTTATCCTAGCAGGAATGCACTGTCCTGATAGATCAGGTTATTACATATACAAGCTCCAATGGGCAGAAATTATCAAAAGCTGTTTAGCCTTATAAATCAAGCTTATAACAGAAAAGTATGTTCCTGTTTCTTATATTCATATATTACAATTTTTTATTAATCTAATAGCCGTGTGGCTAATGCTAATACATCTTTTGAATAATGCATTAGTCAATTACAATTCAAAATGATTTTTGGGTACAATATCTCATGCTAGAGCCAATGATTTCACGGACCGGATGTGGATGTCTTCACAATGGTAGTAAGCCACCTTAAACCATGATGGTGTGCTAGGCAACATGAATTTACCTGAATTTATTAAATATTACAACAAAGCCAAAACCGGCAAAGGTTGGAAAACTATTGTGTGCTTATAATGTTGAATATGGTACATGTATTGAACTTTTATTCATTGACTCTGGACGAGTCAGCTCCTGTGGTGTAGTAAATACGGATATTTCCGTTCTTCTACCAGTATTTAACAATATCCAGAGAGATAGATATGTGTAAAATAGAAGAAAATTTACAGGTCGGAAATCTAAATCTAAGCCTGGAGAAAAATGGACATACTGATAAGGCTTGGCATATTACAAGTAGCAGCAGGGAAGACAACTAAAAGGTAGCAAAACAGCTGAAACACTGCACATTTACATTTGTAATGGTTGAGCATTTTTGCATTGCAAGCATTTTCAAACATGCGGGTGCGACATTCCTACATCACATCTACTGGGCTGCACTGGAAGGCATGCTATTTGATACTGATGTTTCTGTTAATAGTTAAGTGACTTATCAGTGCCTCATTCAAGCTTCTTGCTGAGTCTATGGTGAATGGATGCATATGTACTCACAAGGGGTGCATTGATGCATCATGCCACCCAAGGACAGATATAGCATGTTAATACACGATGCAGCCTTTAAAGGTTTAACTACAGTAAGGTGGATGTTATCTGATAAGACACTATGTAAGTACCAGTCCTGTCCCCTCCTTACCTGGGTAAATAGTGGCCTTAATAGATAATCCTTAAAATTGTCAGTCCAGTATACATGCTAGTAATCTAGTCCAAACTATGTAGGATTTGTTCCATCTCTATGTAGACGTATAAGTACTGCTATATCCCTTTGAAGACTGACAGATCAAGTCAAATGCCACACTTAGTTGATGCCATAAATAACACTTTTGTGAGAAGTAAGGGGAGATAAGGATATAGGTAAGGCAGGGGAGACAGAAAGATGCCGGGTCACAAGTACTGGGGATGGGTCTTGGTCCCCCACCCACCACTTAGCTGCAAGCAAAATATCTCCCCATAAGTTCTGATCTTGAAAAATGATCCCCTAAAATTGCATGCACAGAAAGAAATATTAATTTCTGGTTTAGAGGCTCCCAGCAGTGAGGCTCATCAATGTTGGTCCACAACCCATGAAGGGCTTGTTTTTCATTGCAGCTTGCGATATGACCGAGCATATCTTAGTGTGAGTACATGTATTGTGTCTGGAACCACACCCAGACACTGGGCTAATATCCTGACTGGTGATATGACTCTGACCCTTTGGTCCTGGCTATTGGCCTCAATCATACAAATAATATACATCAGTGTATAGTAAAACCCTTACCCAGTGGGCAAACAATTCAGTTCAACATTGAATCAAAGTTGAACCAACATTGAATCAACGTTGACAACCATTTATGAATGTTGATTAAATGTTCTGTGCTCACTGGGTAGTGACAGAAATATGAGGACAGGAACCATAAATTCTCATCGCGAAGCAGCGGCTAGTACGCAAGTCAGATTGCCACTGAGAAATATATTCCAAGAGTCAGGGTGCGCCTCATTTGTGAGTTTTGCTACTATGGCACAGTACTAGAGTAACCATAATCAGATTGGCAGTGCGGCATATAGGATCATCCAAATGTCGAGGTGCGGCTCCACTGACAACATCCCCATCAGATTTATTTTGCATTATGGAAGTTGGGGTAAGAAGGAAGAATTTGTGGGCTTACATTCAAACCTCCTAAGGCTCCAATGCAAGTGTAGTCAAAGTGACGATGCATGGCTATAACATCTTGTCCAGCTTCTCAGAAATTGTGGTCAATATAGCCACCCTATACAATGACCCTAGTGCTGACGGGTCAGCATAATTATTGATACCCCAAATTGTCATTGAAGTTTGATTATATTTCTATGATGTGGAAAAGGATTTTTCTAGGCCCCCCCTTCCAGACAGTACAAAGCAAAACATTAAATAGGGGATTTGACCTACCCGGAAGTGACTTAATCTTTATGGGTATATAAATAGCAACTTGAAACAGGAGTATATACAAAGTGGAGAACTTTGTATGGTAAGGGTGGCAAAGTACCATAAAGGAGGGCTTTCAAAATATGCTGCACTACCAAGCTGATTATGGTTACTCTAGTACTCTACCATAGTAGCAAAAACTCAGATATAAGCCACACCCAGACTATGGGCCTATAATTCTCACTGGTGATCTGACTCTGACCCCTTTGAGCCCTAGCTATTGGCCTCAATCATACAAAAAAAAATACATCAGTGCATATTAAGACCCCTTAGTGAAAGAAAGATCAGGACAGGAACTGTAATTTTTCACTAAGAAGCAGCGGCTAGTACGCGAGTATGATCGGCAGTGAGAATTATAGCCCCAGAGTTGGACTGCGGCTCATTCGCGAGTTTTTGCTACTATGGCACAGTACTAGAGTAACCATAATCAAATCAGTAGTGTAGCTTATAGGATCATCAAAATGTCAGGGTGTGGCTGTGACATCCCCATCAGATTGGTTTTGTTATATGGAGAGGTGGGCCAAAAGAATTCATAGGCTCACAATATAACCTCCTTACCCTCCCAATTAGGATGCAAGTGTAGTCATATTGACGACCCATGGTTATAATGACTTGTCCAGCTTCTCAGAAATTGTGGTCAATATAGCGACTCCATACAATGACCCTAGTGCTGACGGCTCAGCATACTGATACCCCGAAGGTGTCACTGAAGTATTTGACGTGGGGAGGTGTTATTCTAGCCCCCCCCCTTTTATAGTTTGAATCTTTAGGGTCTAAACATAAAACATAAATACAAAGGATAACTTGCATAAGTTGGCAATAGGACCAATAGGACCGTATTTCACTTAACTTTCAGCCTCGTGAAATACAGCCCTATTATCAATGTGTGAAATAACCAACCTCGCTGACTTAAACATATTAACATTTGTCTATATATTTATTGTGTAAGCCGATGAGTGTTTGCAAAATCAATACCAATTATCATTCTAGACCAGTGCCTCCGGTGACTGGATATTGGAGAAATGAATATTCTAGAAAAACTAACTTCGCCGGATATAGGGGGGTGAGCTGCAGGGCAAACTGGGGCCAATCTTCTTGGCAAACCTGGGTCTGCCAGGAGTAGGCCTATAGGACCTATATCTAGGGTGGGTCTACAATGGCCGCCCCCCAATCGACTAATGGATATATTTCATATATATATAGGGGGACAGACAGAAAGGATGTTCTGAACACAGTGAACAGTAAAAAATGTTATACTCTTTATGTAATGTTTCTCTATCACTACATAGTGTGGCATAATGTTATATAATGTTTAGACCATTATTCTGAAGTAAAAAAGTGTATGTTTGTTAGCTGGTATGTGTATGTATATCTAATGTATATCTTCATGGTAGAATATGATGCGCTCACATATATATATATGGTATTATTATACAATTGGGCCAATCATCATGCTTTTAAGGTGATATCCCTGTGCTGATATCTAGTGATATCGGCACTCTTTCAGTGGATATCAGCACTCTTCGGGTGGATATCGGATACTTTTCCGGTGGATATCGGCACTCTTCTGGTGGCCATGAGCAATTCCGAATTTCGTCACCCATAAAATCCGAGGTTTCATGGTGATTCGAACAGGCTACCCCAAGACTTGAAGTCGGACGCTCTAGGTGCTACGCTGTCAATGTGCTGGTATAAGCAGGGGATGAAACAAGGAGTCTATAGGCAGATTGTCAGCCCTGTAGGGCCGTTATTTACCGATTCTTTTGGTATAGTTTCTTTGAAACTCAACTTTTTAATTTTTTTTTTATTAGCAAGGTAGAATTTGGACTTAACCTATTTACTCATTAAAATAATTCTAGTTTTTATTTTAACATATATGTAAATGCATATTAAAAAAAGGTATTGTGACCATGGGTATGTGTAGGCCTACGACGACCCCGCTCAGATTCGAACCGGGGACCCCTGTTGTGTGAGACGAACACGCTAGCCGCTCAGCCAGGACGGGTATGGTACAGGCAGAGGGAAACGCTGTCTACATTCAAGTCTGCTGGGGAGTACTCTCGTATACGTTAACACTAAGGGTAGGTTGGATTTGAAATAATGAATGCTCCCAGCTCAGCTCGACCAATCAGAGACCAGGGTTTGTGGGATGTCAAAATCAACATGGGGCCCACCTTGCTCGATCTAGTCTACGTTCATATCCTTCAAAATGGCAAAATTAGGACGATTTTAAGGGAGATAATAACATTTGAGGCAAAATATTGTATAATAAACCTAATAATGAATGGTTATCAGGCACTCGGGATGTATATTGTATGGATATAGGCATTTTTGCTACGCACTCATGCCTATATCCTACGATGTACAATCCCTTGTGTCTGATAACCATACATTATTGGTTAAACATATAATGCTATACATTGGTATATATACAAATGTACTGATGTATGGCATTGTATATAGTTGTACAAGTTTTGCCATATCTCTCCCTCTGGAGGTTGACCCACATGCATAGATATCTACTTGACTATTGAGTATCATTCCGCTATCATCTTATCATACTACAGAAGGCAGCGAGTACATTTGTACCAGTATAGTATGTGAATATCCAGCGACAATTCTCTCTAATTATCTGTGTAAAGGGCTATAATAAGTGAATAGATGTGAACCTGAATATTCTGAGAATATTGTGCTATACATGTCTGCCATATCCTGGTGAGCGCCCTGACAGGAGAAGGCCAGCCTCGGGCTTTGGTAGTGTCATTATGGGCACTAGAACTTGAGGAAAGGATTAGCACTGCAATTAAATATACTAGTATAGGGGAAGTTTGTAATATGTAGTGTTAAATTTCCATTAACCTTTCCCCCCAACTGTCTATATAGCCCCCATTTCGGCCCTTTTGAAACTTGCTACCGGGTCAAAGATTACACCTGGTCAAAGACTACACCAGGTCAAAGATTACACCCAGTCAAAGATGTTTAAACTGTATCAATGAGGCCGCGTTCCCTACACGCCGTTCGTCTTCCCGATCCTAGCTTATCTTCTGACCTGGATTTATTCCGCTGTTATCTTTCCCACCAGCTGTCTCAGCCCGGATCCTAGTTTATTCGTTGCTTTCCTGTTCGGGCTCAAGGCCCTGACCACAGAGTTGAATATATTTAGTCCATATAACCCTGACTCTTATTATGACCGAATCTACCATTATTGGACTCTCTATTATTATACATATATATATCTATATATTCGTTATTTACTGCGTGGCCCGCGTACTGGGTTTGCCCGATTTACATGTGATCTAGTATATGCCACGATATTCTTTTCTTTCATTATATTAGTTTCACCGGACTGCACCCATAATGTATACTACTTCCCCCCATTTACTCATTATGTATACGCTATACCCATACATATTCATACATATATATGTACAGCTCCGCCCATTCCCTTATATTATTTTATACGTCATTTATAAGTCAATAAATATGTCTTCCAAACATTTCTGCTCTTCTTTGATCTTCCACTATAACCCAGGACAGGGGGGTCCCCCGTAGATTCGTGTTATATACGAATCGTCCTTTCTGGATCTCACTTTTTCTTTTACTTTGCTTCTATTTTGCCTCTATTCTGTATTTTATTCTACTTTTCTTTCTCTCCTTTGGTTTCTAAATGCTCTTTCTTACTTTTCTTATTTTGTTTCTTCTCTCGTGCTTCTCTTTTCTCTCCTAATCTATGTTTTTGTTGCTTATATTTGGCTTCTTATTTTGAATTCTAGTTTCTAGGCTGTTCTGCAGGCTTCTTGTTTTGTTTTCTTTTTGTGCCCCGTTTCTCCACTTTTACTATGCCTGTTCTATCCCTATTCTTTCGTGCTTTTACTTTCTTTCAATGTCTGTTTTATTCCCTTGTTACCCCCTTCTATGCTCTAGTAAGCTTTTATGTTAATGCATATTAGTGTAATATACCTGTACACTCGTCATATATTTTGTATACCGTGATTAGGCTCGAGCGGGGTGAGCCCTGCTCTCAGGCCTTTCATAGTTCGTTGGGTAAGACGTAGATATTTAAAATTAGGCTCGAGCCAGGATGGTCCTGCTCTCCGGCCTTTCAAAGTTTGTTGGGTAATGAAGTGGATAAATATGTAGATTAGGCTCGAGCTAGGATAATCCTGCTCTCCGGCCTTTCAAAGTTTTGTTGGGTAATGAAGTGGATAAATATGTAGATTAGGCTCGAGCAAGGATAATCATGCTCTCTGGCCTTTTAAAGTTTGTTGGGTAATGAAGTGGATAAATATGTAGATTAGGCTCGAGCTAGGATAATCCTGCTCTCCGGCCTTTCAAAGTTTGTTGGATAATGAAGTGGATAAATATGCAGATTAAGACGTGGACAACGATGCTAATTAGGCTCGAGCTAGGATAATCCTGCTCTCTGGCCTTTCATAGTTCACTGGGTAAGATGTAGATACATATGTAGATAAGCACACTGATTGGGCTCGAGCTAGGATAATCCCGCTCTCTGGCCTTTCAAAGTTTTGTTGGGTAATGAAGTGGATAAATATGTAGATTAGGCTTGATCTAGGATAATCCTGCTCTCCGGCCTTTTAAAGTTTGTTGGGTAATGAAGTGGATAAATATGTAGATTAGGCTCGAGCTAGTATAATCCTGCTCTCCGGCCTTTTAAAGTTTGTTGGGTAATGAAGTGGATAAATATGTAGATTAGGCTCGAGCTAGGATAATCCTGCTCTCCGGCCTTTTAAAGTTTGTTGGGTAATGAAGTGGATAAATATGTAGATTAGGCTCGAGCTAGGATAATCCTGCTCTCCGGCCTTTCAAAGTTTGTTGGATAATGAAGTGGATAAATATGCAGATTAAGACGTGGACAACGATGCTAATTAGGCTCGAGCTAGGATAATCCTGCTCTCTGGCCTTTCATAGTTCACTGGGTAAGATGTAGATACATATGTAGATAAGCACACTGATTGGGCCCGAGCTAGGATAATCCCGCTCTCTGGCCTTTCCTAGTTCATAGATGAAAAGACACGGGCGGAGATGCTGATTAGGCTCGAGCTAGGATACTCCTGCTCTCTGGCCTTTCATAGTTCACTGGGTAAGATGTAGATAAATATGTAGATACGAACTGGGTAAGATGTAGATAAATATGTAGATAAACACGCAAATTAGGCTCGAGCCAGGATAATCCTGCTCTCTGGCCTTTCATAGTTCATAGATCAAGACGATTATAGAATATGTACATCCGGCCCAGACTAGGGCAGTTCCTCTCCCGGCTCTTTTCATAGTTTGTTTTCGGGGTTCCTGACCGGTGTCGGCCCCTTATTAGTATATTCCCTCGTATCAGCTTGGGGCTGGGACCCCAGGCAGATCACTAGTGGTGCTTATAGGATAATTATGAGCCGGCATATGGCTTCCTAGTAAGTTTCTGTCTATGTCTCACTGTACTCGAGTCATTGTAGCTATATTCCGTTCGTGGTGTATTGGCTACACTGCTGCCTATGTGAGCGCTGAGAATCTATAGTTATTGATTCAACATAAAATTAATCCTAATTTACTATTATTTCGTCAAGGCAGTCGTGCCCTCACCTCTTTTTATTCGTGACTGTTCGGTTCTCCCGTTCTTTCACTGTCCGAGGTTACGCTACTCGTGCACCTCTTGGTATATATCTATTGGATCCCTATTTGCTGCTCCTGTAGGGTTTAGTCTAATCTCTCCTGCTCTTTTCGCTTGTTGTATAGGGGTTCTGGGTAATTCTCTGGTCGCCGCATTAACGTTCAATTGCTGTATCGCTCTCCTATGTTCATCCCCCCGGAAGCTGTGTATTTCCATACTGCGGTTTCCCAAAGGTGACCACCTGGCCATCGATATCATCAGCATATCTATGGGAACCGCCGACGACACACCGCCGCTAAACCTCAGCAGCCTTGCCATGACCGCCTCACTGTGGTCTCCTTCAAGTACTCTAGCTAAGGTTTTACTCACTTTGATGGTAGTCGGCAATGGCAGTGGTATGGCACTCTCCCCGGATGCCATCTCTGTTGCGTATACTACTCTCCCCCAATGTAGCCTAGCTACATGTCCTTTACAGGCATAACTAACATTGGCGTCTTTGATCAATGGGGTACTTCCTGGTTTCTGGAATATTTGATCCAATGGCATTATACTCTCCCCTAGTGGAATTGTTTCTACTAGTCTCTTAGACGCCATTTGTATGTATAATCCATCCGCCGGCTTTTTGTTCTTTTCCTGCCTCCATTTTCTGATTGCCCATATTGCCGCTATGATGGCCAATACCAGCATCACTATGACTGACGTGAGTTGTGAGTACGACTCATCTGTTGTCTCTGGGCAATCTATTTGAGTATTGTCCATCTCCTGGTTGCCCCATTGTTTTTCTGCCTGGACGCCTTGCGACCCTGCCGTTGATAACATCATTCCCGTCATTACCCGCTTGTAGTTACAACAACAACATAGTATTATAACTGCTATTACCACCAACAGTACACCAGAGGATCCATACCCGGCTAGTTGGTGTATTCCGTCGTCTATCTCCCTCTCAAATCCTTCATCCATACCCAGCCTCCCCTCGATTACAGCTTCTTCTAGCTGATTTAGGGCAATGTGGGCAGGTGCTCGTGTATATGCTGCTCTATGCTCTAATTGGGATCTAATCATAGGCGGTAACGGGTCTTCCGGTAACGCCTGTATTTCGTGCCCATCATATGTTGTCTTCCTATAACCTATCCTTTTGAACGTTTTTGTCTTGAGTAAGTCGTTTATGATATACGATATGTTATTTATCATTTGAATCCGGTTACATCCTCTGAGGCTATAGGGCATCCAAGCCCCAGCCGTCATAAATGCGCAATCACACCCTATGTTGATCACTGCGAAGTGATGAATCACTATTACCACGGGCGGGTTAGAACCGCACAGCAATTGTCCTTCTATTTCCGGCCCCGACACTAATGTCTTTCCTCCCTGTAAGGGGATGGCCAAAGCCGGAAAACGTGGTTTGATTATATAGTCTACATCGCAGCCTCTACGCCAGTCTTATCGTTCCTAATGAGTGCAGCTACGCACCCCGTTTCTGACACTTTGCGCATATGTGGGATGTCTGGACTGATTGTAATGGTGTTCCCATGGCACCTCGCCCAGTTGACCACCGGCTCTGTGATATAATATCGTCCGTTCATGGATAGTGCTATCTCCTTTGGTAATCCTGTCATAATGGCGCCATCCGCCTCCTTTCCCTCTAGTCTCACTGGTAGCGGTATCGCCCTTACCTGATATGTGCAGTATAGGTGCTGTTCCGATATCACCGGTATTCCCAGCGTAATCATCACTCTGCCCCCTTCCCTATATGTGGATAGTTCTCTTTCAGGTAATTGTTGGTGTTCCTTATGGCCTCTTGTATTGCTTCCGTGGCTATTAGCCTCACTGGCAGGTGGTGGTTTTTAGCTGACTCTAAATCACTGGTCAGCTCCACCACTCTGATCATCTCATACAACATATGTAACATGTATCCCCATTTCACTCTTATTAGTAGGCTCTCATGGGTATCCGCTATCGATTTCTGGTATAGAGCTAGTGACAGCATGCCGAGTCTGTGTGACAGAAATCTAGTCTTTCTGTCTATTGCCATTACCATGTCTCTCATTTGTTTCTGTCTGTCGCTCATTTCTCCTATCTTTCCATGCATATCCTAGAAGGTTTTGTCCGTCGTGGTCACTAGTTTTCTTAATGTGTTGCTAATCCTTCTGGTATCTTGCTCTAAGACTTCTATTTTCTCCTCGTTTCTGGCCGTGTCTTCAGCCCTGCCGAATCTAAATATCCAATAGAACCTGTCCGCTATAATGTTTCTTTTGTCCCTGGTCACATCTTCTCCTTCTTTTCTTATCCCCTTCATTACCCTTCTCACCAGTGACCTTCTTGTGTCTATTAACTCCTGAGTGGCAGCATCCATCCATACTTCTGTCGACTTTAGATTGTCACAGCTGTCCTCAAATAGCAGGGTTCTATTTTGACTGGCATTGTCACATAATCCGTCTAGATTCTCTTTGCATCGTTCATATATACTACTTATATTCATTGGTGGCCTCACTTCCGGTATCTCCACTATAAATACTTGGGTGACATGGGATTCATCACTGGTAGTTATGATTTTCCCGCTTTGCATTATGACACCCAGTTCTATCCTTTGTATAATAGGACATATGTTTCCCCCTTCTGGTGTCAAAATTATACTTCCCAGCACAATATAGGCTATCCACAGTGCCTTCTTTCTCCCCTCCATTTTGTAGTTTTTCTATTTCTCCCTTTCTATACGATGCTCTTACTGTAATTTCTTACAAGTGGATGGGTTCATTTTCATTTCTGTTTCTCCCTAGTTGCCCTTATCTGGTCCTGTTGGGCTTTTTCTTCCCCCGACTCTTCCCCAGTCTCCCCTCATTTACCCCTTCTCATTTCGTCCCGGGATTTGTTATACTGCACATCATGTCGGACTATTATTCCTGTCTATTTCATGGACGATTGGTCTATCTTCCTCTGGATCTAATGCCCATAGGCCGGGTATTTATTGTCTCCACCCGTCAGGCTTATATGTCCGCTCCTGGCTCAGCCTTACCTGGGTATATTACCATGTTACCCGGAGATGTGACCAATCCGCCCACTTCTGATGTGGTTCGTGCCTTGGCCCAGGTGGCCACCTCCATGCCTCCTGCTGCTGTGCGTGCCTGGAGGATAGACGGTCAGGTCCCGGCTCAACCCTGGTATCCTCCTCCCAGCGTTCCCTATGGATCCAACTGGCACCCCTATCCGGAGCCTCCTCCCTTTCTACCCCCTGTTTCCTCTATCCCGGCTACTATATATTCCATTCCTCCCGCTCCCCCTTCTACCTTTACTACCTGTTCTGCATCACCTTCTCCCTTCCAAGTACCTATTACTTCTTCTGTTTCTTCTCCTCCTGCTATTTCTCCCTCCTTTTCTTCTGTGCCCTCTCTTCCCCGGACTGACACTCCTATGCCTCCCCCTACCCCTTTGTCTCTTAATGTGACTGAGTCATCTTCCCTTCCTTCTCTCCCTATACCAGCAACCCGCACTCCTTCCTATTCTCTTTCTCCCCTAGTAATGGCTTCCGTGCCCGTTGCTTCTCCTATCCTTTCAGTGGTTTCTGTTCCTACTCCCTCTTCTGGCACCATTTCAGTGGTTGACCCTCCTGTTTCTGTTCCACCTGTGTCTATTTCTGCTGATGATGTCACTGCTATGGGTGTTTCCTCTCCTCCTCTGCTCCTGCCAACTCTTCCTCTCTCCGCCCCTATTTCTCTCTCTATATCTCCTCCTTCTCTTGACGCTATTCCTATCTCTGATCCTCTTCTCTGCACACCTCCCTGTGTCGTTGATGTGGGTGGCGCCTCCTCTCCATTTCCTCTACCTCCTCTGTCTCTTCCTTCTTCTCTGCCTCTTCCTATGCCTGTTTCTACTTCCTCTTCTCCTCCTTTGGATCTATCTTCCTCTGATTCCATTCATGATTTCTTTGTTCGCGTGGACTCAGCCACTCGTTATGATGCCCTTCGTTCCTCAGTTCAACAGGCCACGCCCACTGCTCTCTGGTCCTCTATTTCAGAGTATATGTCTCCCTTTTCTTCTTGGTTCTCATCTCCTGTTTCTTCTTCTATTCTTTCCCAGACTACTCCTTCTGTTATCTCCACTTCCCACTCTTCCACTTCTGTCCACTCTACTGTCAACACTGTCACTTCCCACCATAGCTCTCCCCCTGCCACCAATTCCAACACACCCTCATTACTGATGAGCCTTCCTACCACCCATTCCACCTGTGCTTCTATCTCCCATGACCCTATTTCTGTTACTTCTATCTCCCTTCCTGCCACTGTTCCCGTGACCACTGTGAGTTCAGCTCCTTCTGTTTCTTCTGCCTGTTCTCCCCCAAGACTTCTGATACCGTTGACCTCTGGTCTGGAGGTGGTGGTGCCGGATCCCACTCCTGCCTCCATGTGTCGTGGACAGCCGTATCTACCTGTGTGTCTGGATATCTCCTCAGGCTCTTCCGTGGGATCGCCCAGCCCTGCCTCTTCCGGTGTGGCGCCCCGCCGGAGCCATCGCCTCCGTCTTCGTCGCCGTACCGCCTCCAACAGCTCTGCCTCCACCGCCCCTTATGGGGTCTCTCCTGCTCCTCGGACCCCGCAGGATTCTCCTACCGTTCCTGTTTCACACTCGGTAGGTTTCTTTACGTTCCCCTTATATTCTTTGTGTCTGGCTGTGATGCGTTTCTGCCGTAATATACATTGGCTCACCTGTGGTCCTGTTATTTATAATGTCATACCTTTCCCCCGTCCTTGGTCCTATGTATTGTTTACCCCGGGGTTTCCTTCTAATGGCACTTTGTCTCACCGGTGTCATTTTCTTTATTTTATATGGTTCAGGGTCGAATGGTGTATTAGGCTGCAAACCCATGCATTGTATTATTTGGCCCATGTTGCCTGCTTTCTATTTTATAGTCGGTCCATTCCCTGTACCCATCCTGGTGTATGCATTTGTCTCATTTCTAAATAATATGGCACCGTGGTTGCCCTGTGCACATATTCGGATATATGTTTTCCTTTCATTTTAGCCTCCTTCACAAGAGTAGCTATACATGCCAGGCACACACAGTTACCGGTAAGTCCTATCATTTGGCTCATTCCTTTTATTTTGTCATTGTATACTGGTATTGTAAGGCACGTTTGTCCATCTCCTATCATTTGGAATGGTATGATTTTTAATCCAAATGCTCTATACTTGTCTCCTACCTCTCCTTCCTGTCTTTCTGTACTGATCGGTATATATACCACTGCTGTTTCATCGTCCACTCTGCTGTATGTTATACTTGTAGAGCATGTCACTATATGTCCTTTCGGTGTTGACATTATTCTCTGTTGTCCATATTGTTTTATATTGTCAGTACTACTCCATTCGTCCTCTACCAGATCATCCTCTTTCAGTTGTAGTTTCCTGAAATCTGCTACCACCTTTGTTTGCCTTCTTATACAATCTAGTGCGTCGAATAGCACCCCTCCTCTCTGTCTCTGGTCGCCGTTCATTCTGGGTTCCTCCCTATCATAACGTCTTCTCCTTCTTCATTCTTTTCTATGAACAGTTGCAGTTCGGGCATGTTGAGTGGTGTATCAATGGACATTACCACTCTTCCATGTTCAGCCACTGACTTACATCCAGCTGTTACTCCCTCTGTAGTTAGCAGTCTCCATTCTAGTCTCCCCGGCCCATTTAGATTCACCTGTATCATGTCAATTACGGCTCCTTCTTTGGTTAAATATAGGGGTTGCTGCTTTTCCACAATTCTCTGTATGGGTACTGTTTGACCTTCTATCCTTTGCTGAGTCTCTTTGTCACATATAAATGTTCTCATCATTCGCCCTGCCATTTCCTTTACTCTGGTGTCTGTCTTTGTCTCCTCTCTCCCCCCTGCAGGTTACCCTGCAGGGTTGCGTTATGTTGCTTGCCTTGTACTCCTCTCCCTTGGTTGCTTGTAGCCCTGGGGTGTTGGTCTCGTGTTGTTCTGTATTATTATTGGTAGTAGTACATCTCCTCCAGGGGCTCCCCGGTGAGTAGCCGTAGCCGTGCAGTTTCCTAGTTCTGAGCTCCTCCTAACTGCTCATCACTCCAACTATCAACTGTGGTACATGGTCTGGGGCGCCATGGTCCCGCACTGTGTCTCGTGTTGGTGGGTGGTTGGTCTCTACCTCCTGCCTCGTTGGCTTCCCAGTTCCGACTGGTCTATTTGCCTCACCGGCCGGTCCTCTTATCCCTCTCTTGTCTGGTCCTCGTTCTCCCTCCCCCCCCTTTTTCTTTTCTTCTATTTTCTTTTACACGTTGGTTCCTCCCCCCCCCCTTTCCCCCCCCCCCACCCCCCTCCCCTTTTCTCTTCTATATCATAAATTTCTATTGTTTGGACTTGGACGTTCACTCCCCCTTCTCTGATCCGTTATATGGTTTTATGACCATATTCTATTCTTGTCTTCACTGGCCTCTGCACTGCCAACCTTCTTTGTTCTGCCTCCTCCTCGGCTTTGATTGCCATCCTTTTCTCCTCGCTGATTAATATCCCCTCTGTGATGTGCAACTTCTGTATCTTTAACATCAGCATGTCCCATGCGTCCCTTCTCCTGATACATTGTCTGCACTTCACTCTGACCTCCAGTGTCGCATGTATATAACATACCAGAGTATAGTACCTGCTGTCTGTTATCATTCTTACCCCAAATTTCAGGTGGTGTTTATTGACCTGCCACCTTAATACTGTTGGCAGCGCGTCTATGTTGATTCTGCTTTGTGATATTTTCTGCATGCATAGTTGAAAAAGGGTGGCTCGTTACTTCTTAAACACTGGTGGCAGGTAGTATCCTGGGGTCCACATGACGTCGGCCACGTTTCCCCTTCTTTGTCCCTTGTACTTTCCTGCTGTCACCAACATTTTGTCACAGTCTCTGTCCCTCTTCTCTGTCCTCCTTCCTTTGGACGACTCCCTCCATTGTGCTCTAGCTGTTTCCCTACTCATCTTCCTTATCCTCCTCTGTCTTCTTACTGTGGATTCTCTTGATGTGTCCTTTTAGTCTGTGTCGCGACGCATACATTCCTTTACAAATGCCACATTGTATTGTTCTAGGCTGGTGTACTATTTCAAAGTGTTCTCTCCTGCTTCCTTCTGTCGGCCACACCAGTGGACACCAGTTGCACTTATATCCTTCACCTATATATTGCTCTCCGTCCTCCAAATAATACGGTTTGTCTGTATCCTCTCCTGTATTTTCTGTTTGTGTGTTCTGCTCTCTGGTGTCTTCTCCTCCACTCCTTCCTTCTATTATAATGTTCAATCTCCACACCTTCCTTGTTTGAGTGGATGCCTCCTTTGTCTGTTTGTTTGCGACTTCGTTGTCCTTCTTGATTTGCTTCCCTTTCTTGGAGTAATCCAGGGGTTCCTCCTGCTCTATCTCCCCTTCCTCTCTTTCTTCTTGTCTCTTCCTTTTGTACTCTACCTCCCTTTTTCCTTTTCCTACCTTTCTTCCTTCTCTTATCCTCCAATCTGCTTCCTCTCCCTTTGGGTAAGTGTCTTTTTCAAGGTCTCCCTTTTTGAAAGATGGGGTTGTGACTTCTCCGTAATAGTACCTTCCTTTCTTTTCGATCCTTTTACTCCTCCTTACTATCTCCTGTCTCTTTTCACTCTCCCTTTGGCTTGCTGGCTCTTTTGAGGTGCTGTCTGTCCAATAGTCCTGTAGAAATTCGTCCAATTCCTGTATTTCCTCCCCTTCTTCGTCAGTGAATCTAGTGTTTCCGCCTTCCTCTTCTCCCTCACTTATGGTTACTATCTCCCTAAGTGCCTCCACTTCACCGATGGTCGGGTTCTCTTCCCTACCACTGTTTCTTTCCATCAATATCAGCTGATTGTGTTCTAATTGGTTGATTAACTGTCTCACGCTTATGTCAGCTCCTTTATATCTGTTGTGTCTTCCTGTATATTCTCTCATTGCCTTGTTATTCCCGGAAGTACGCGTTGGTATGGTCTCGGTGGCCTTTCTCCCCTGTTGCTAGTTGTGAAGTTTTGTTCTGGCTGTACCCTTTGTGTGGTCCCACTCCCTGTCTGTGCGGATACGTCTGTATGCTTGGAGATGTGCATGGGTACTGCCGCCTGTCGCCCCCCTCCCCCCTTCCCTCTACTCGCTGGAGCTGCTCAGCTGTTCTCGTCCCTGCCGCGGTTGTCTTTTTATTTTACCCTTGGGTATTATTAAATCGTCGCTTATTTCTTCTTCACTCCTAGCTTTAGCGGCTAATTGCTCTATTCTGTCTCTTCTTTTTCTTCTTTCTGTCGCTCTGTCTTCTCTATCTTTCTTTCTCTCTTGTCTCTGTTTCTCTAATTCTTCTTTTTCTTGTACTAATTGTCTACTTATGTCTATATTTCTGGTTCTCCCCTTCTTCTTTGTTTCTTTTTGTTCCTGCTGTCTCTCATCGCTCTCTTCCTCCTCGCTACTTGCTCTTTGTCTCTTACTCCATTTTCCTAGCACTTTCTCCTGTCTGTCTCTTTTGTCTGTTAAGCTCTTGGCAATCTTAATGGCTGCCTGCCACGTTTTTCTATCCACTCCCGGAATGTTCTGTTCGGGTGTGGCCCGGCCAATAATATCAGGCCCTACCACCCTATCGGGGGGGCGGATTTGCTCCTCTGGGGACCCCCCCTCACTCCTCTGAGTGTCCGAGTCACTGTCCTGAGTGTGTCCTGAATTTCTCTGTTCTGTGTGGGTTCTGTTATTTTCTTGGTGAATGGCATTCGGTTGAGGCCTCCCTATGTTGGGTTGGGTTGGCTCTTCCTGAGAGCCGCTGCCTCCTATCGCGAGCATACCATCCCTTCGGGTTGTGTGATCCACGGGCTTTTCTCTGTTTCTCTGTGTTTCTGTTAGTTCTCCCTCCCCTTCCTCTATGCTTTCTAGATACGCTCTTTTCAATTTGTTCACGTTTGTCAGGTGTCCTATCATCTTTCCAGTTTTGATAGATCTCAGTTGTACCCTATTGTCTCCCTTGACTTCCTGTATTCTATACGGGCCTCTATATTTTCCCGCGAATTTGGATACATTGTTCTCTGCACACATGGGGTCATAGTACCAACAATACTCTCCTTCTTTGAAGGTTACGGGTCTCGCCCCCTTGTCCAGTCTATCTCTCATTTTGGTCTCGTATATATTGACATGTTCCTTTGCCATCTGTCTATAAAGCTCTATACAATGTTTTGTCCTGATAAACCATTCAGCCTCACTGCCCACCTGTGGTTCCTCCCTCTCTTCGGGGTAACCTATCGGTGTGGGGTCCCTTCCAAACATAAGGGTATAGGGTGAGTGACCCGTTCTCAGGCTGATATTGCTTCTGATATTCCACAACGCTATTCCTAGCAGATCCAGCCAGTACTCGTGATCCTCTGTCACATAACATGCTATGACGTCCTCCAATGTTTTGTGTAATCTTTCTGCCCTAGCGTTTCCGGTCGGGTTTCTCGAGCTAGTGAATCTTTGTTTACATGTCAATCTGGCCGTAATTTCTCTGAACATTTTCCCCAGGTATGTGCTTCCTCTGTCACTACACATCACCTCTATTCTTCCGTACCTACATGCCATTTGTTGTAAGAAGACTGTGGCCGCTGTAGTTGCTGTACAATCCTTAGTACAGAATGCTTCGGGCCATCCTGTGAGCAGGTCTATGAATGTCATTATGTACTTGTAGCCTTCTTTAGATTTCCTGATCGGTCCTATGAAATCTGTTTGTACTACCTGCCATGGATAATCCGGCATATCCCAAGACCTGGCCTTCGCCCTAAAATGGGGTGCTCTTTTTCTCAGTGCACACCTTTCACACTTCCTCACATATTCCACTATATCCATGTCCATGTTTTTCCAGTAGAATGATTCCACTAGTTTGTTGTTCAGTGCTGTTGTCCCTATGTGACCTCCACACAATATATCGTCGTGCATCAGGTATAACACTCTGGGTATCATACTCTTTGGTACCATCGTGCGCGCCTTCATTTCCATGCTCCTCTGTGTCTTTTTCTTCCTAGGATCACTGAACTTGTATAATATTCCCTGTTTTATACCCATAAAGCCTTCTTTTGCCAATACTGCCGCTGCCTCCTTTTCTGACTCTGGCAATATTCCTTTCAACAGATATTCCATTATGGGCCTACATTCCGGATCCTTTTCTTGTTCAATCCTGATCTCTCTTTGCGTGATCTCTTCCCTCCCCACTGGGATATTTTCTGGTTCATCCTTTTTCACCCTGGCCTGCCTTCTGGGTCTTCCTTCCCTGATATCCTTCAATGGCCTGTCATACCTGTTGGTTTCTCTTTGTGGCTTTGGTCGTTGTTGTGGCGTTACTTCCTCCTCACTATTGGAAGTTGTGTTTGTTCCGCTTGAACTTCCTGTCGCCACCTCTATCGCCAACAACTCACATCCTACCTCTGGTTCAAATTCTTCCCCTTCTTCTTCCACTCCTATTTCCTGGTCATTTAAGGGTACTCTAGATATGAAGTCTGGCAGGTAGTGTGTTTTTCCTGGTTCATACTTTATCTCATAATTGAAGTCAGTTAGTGCCAGGCTCCATCTTATCAACCTCTTTGAAGGCGCCTTTGCTGCTTGTTGTAGTAGTGGTATCAGGGGTTGATGGTCCGTTATTATAGTGATCCTAGATCCTCCTAGCATGTTCTCAAAGTGTTTCAACGTCTTTATCACAGCCAATCCTTCCTTCTCTGTTATGGTGTAGTTTGTCTCACTTTTGGTGAATGTGTATCCATAGTAAATGACTGGCCTCATTACCCCATCTTTTAGGTGGCATACCGCGCTACCACAGGCCATGTTTGACGCGTCCGTTAGTATGTAGAAATGTCCTCCTATTTCTGGATGTACCCTGAAATGATTGTAGGGTCTCCTTGTTGTGGGGTCTGCCAAATTCTTGTACTTTCTTTATTATTCTAGGTTGTGTTCCTAGTCCTTCTGCATTTACCGTGTGACCTAGGAAATTTATTTCCTTCTTTCCCCATTCACATTTAGCTGGTTTTACTGTGAGGCCTGCCCGGTGTAGCGCTTTTAATACTTTTTCTACATTTTCTATGTGTGATTGCACATTAGGGTCAAATATTATGATGTCGTCTAAGTAGGCCAAACACGTTCGTGGCATCAGTCCTGCCAGTGCCAGTGACATTATCTTTGTGAATTGCCATGAGCTTTGTCTCATGCCGAATGGCACCCTCTTCCATTGGTACACTCCCAGTGGTGATGCGAATGCTGAATACTTTCTGCTGTCAGGGTGTAGATCACATTGATGGTATCCACTCAATAAATCGATACATGTGAAAATCACCGGCTTTCTATAAGCCATGTATAGAAACAAACTTCGAGCGGTTGGTGTTGGGTAGGTGTCGTCTTCTGTCATCATGTTCAGTACCCTGTAGTCTGTACATAGCCTGGGTTTACCGTCCTTTTTCTGTACTACTACCAGAGGGCTGCGCCAAGCGCTGTTGCTAGGTTCTATTATACCCAGTTTCAACAGCTGTCTTATCTGCGTGTCTATTATATCCATTTTCTGTGGGGAATATCTGAATTGCCTGGCCTGACATGGTCCCTTTGATTCATCTACTCTTATCTTCATGGGCTGCCATGTGCAGTGTCCTATCTCTTCCATGCTGAACGCCAACGTATCTTTATTTCTGACTAGCATCTTTTTGAACTGTATCTGTTCCTTCTGGTCCATACATGTATCTGGCATCTCCAGCTTCATTATTTTCTCCTCCTTTTCTGCATTTCTACTCTCCTTATGTTGTCTTTCTTCCTCCCTTGTTCTCACCTGTTCTGTCTCTTGTTTTCCTCCTTCTCCGTTATCCCTGTATATCGCCATGCATTCCTTGATTGACTTCTCAACCTCCAGGTGTCCCAAGGTGTCTTCTAACCTGAGATGGTCTGCTCTCCCCTCCTTTGCATACGCTAGTACATCCCATCTACCAATGAATATTGGATTCGGTGTGGCATTGCATACCTTTATGAACCATCCTCTATCCGTGTAGTTTAATGCATGCTCTACCCCTGCCACTGTTAGATTCGATGGTTCTAGTCTGACTACTTCTCCATATTGCCCACTATCTCTTCTCCACGGTGCCACTTGAATTATTTTCTCCTCCCATGGTTTTATTATCATACTGCCTATGCTTGACACAGGGTCCCCTGTGAACAACGTCACCTTTCCCTCTGTCATCTTGATTTCCGCCTGTGCGTTGTTCAATAGGTTTCTCCCTATTATAATGGGATACATCAGCTTGTCCACCACATAGAACTGGTAGCATATTCCCGAGCCCTGCAGGTGACACTTTAATCTCACTATTTCTTTTAGTTTTCTGTCTGTCTCATCCCCTAATTTTACTGATATCTCCTTGACTTCCTTTCTCTCCCATATCTGGTCTTCATTTATCTCCTCCAATGTTTCTCTTGATATAAAGCAGTCTGATGCGCCCGTATCTACCAAACCATAGTATGTTCTCCACCCTATGTCCATTTCTATGAACATGGGTGACTGTCCCTTCTCTTCCATGGGTCTCGCTGATCCGTCCCTGCCTAACAGGTTTAATTCCGGGGTTGGAACGGACCAGCCACTCCGTTTCCCTGATCCGGTCCCTCTCTCCTGCTCTGGGGCATTCTCTGTCTCATACTCTCCCTGTATTGACTCAGGTAAAAGCATTGGTCTGTGGTGTGTGTTCCGGTGTCGTGGATGAGACAGTCTTTTCCTCTGTATCCCCCTGCCGCTCCAGGTGGCTGTTCTCCTATCATTCTTACATATTCTCTTGCTCTTAGTGATCCCCTTTCTCTGCTATCCATCCCTTCTGCCTGTCCTTGTATTCTGTTGTTCATATACTGGTTGGCGTTTCCTCTGTACCCATTTCCTGCCCCCGGGGTCGCTCCATTATTTCTTCCGTCCCTGTTATTCCATCCATTACCTGTTGCATTGTTGTTTGTTATTTGTGGCCGTTGGGGCTCCTGTCTGTTGCCGTTATTATACACTGCACGAGAATGTCTATTTAAGTATACCTTAAATGTCATTTTTATTACTTAAATGTCAAATTTAAGTACATTTAAGGTGAAACTTAAATGTCAATTTCGACATTTAAGCAGCATTTTGGTGTACTTAAAGCAACACTTTAAGGCGACATTTAAGTAGAATTTAAGTTAATTTAAGATAATTAAATGACATGGCAATGTGGTACTTAAAGGTCATTAAATAAAATGTCAAGGTCCAGGTGTCCCTCACTAAAAAATCACATTTAAGTACTTATAATGACCTTTAATGGACATTGCCATTTTCTCTACTTTTTACTTAAATGTCATTAAATTTCATCATTTTATATTGGAACATTTTTTATTGAGGGGGTTATTTCATCAGTTTCATCTTTTTTTTCGGGGCTGGGACGCCTCCAGGGGATCTGGGGGGCCGGCACCCGCCCCCTGGCGGTCGGGGGCGCCCCAAGGGGTCTGGGGGGCCGGCACCCGCCCCCTGGCGGTCAGGGGCGCCCCCAGGGGGTCTGGGGGGCCGGCACCCGCCCCCTGGCGGTGCCCAGCGTCGGTCGGTGGAGGCCAGGGTCGGTTTCTGCTGTAATCTTTACTCAGTAAATTACTGTGGGAAGTAGAAAAATATATGTATATTATCCATATCCAACAAACTCTGAGAGGGAAGGATAAATAATTACTTCTGCTTAAAAGATGCATATATATGTTATTTCTAATATAATTTTCCGGTATTACATTATCAGTTGATTTACCTTTCAACAATCATATCAATCATGCCATGTCATGATTCATGGTACATATATATAGCAAAGTAATCGGTATGAACACTGTTACAATATAATGCATTAATATATTATGACTAATCAATCAAAGTAATGCTGTAGTACAGTAGTAGTACCACCTTTTAAAGCTGAATATCACGGGTTGTACTCCTTAAAATAATGTATAATAACGGGATGAGTCTCCCCTAGCTTCCCTGGTTAGTATCACGAGTTGTACCCTTTAAAAATAGTGTATAATAATGGGATGAGCCTCCCCTATCTTCCCTGGTTAGTATCACGGGTTGTACCCCTTAAAATAATGCATAATAACGGGATGGGCCTCCCCTAACTGCACAGGTGGAGATCCAGATAATCTGTAATTAAAAAGGAAACAAGTTATATAATTATATATATTTATATATGTTTACCTATATGTGTATAAAGAGAAAAAGCTATTTATATTATGTATATACTAATATCATAAAACTGCTATATATACAGTTATTTCATTTGATATGTATAACTACAAAAGCTGTGCTATACCTACACACCTGTCTGACACACGTCCTGCCCTCACTGTGGCCAGCTACTGTATGTGAAAGTTGACCATTTGGTGTGTCACATGCACTCCTGCAGGTACACATAGCTATGTAGGTCAGTGGTCTCCATGGGAACAACCCCTATACTGTGCATGCTTATCCTGTTAGCATTGTCTTAGTTATAACACCTCCCCGCCCTGAATGGGGTGTGTTTGGCATGTTGGTGTGTGTGTGGGGGGGGGGGGGGGGGGGGGGCAGGGTGGGGGAGGGGGAGGTGTGAATAGGGAGGAAGGGGGGTACCTAACAAAATTTATAAATTATCTTTATTATTATGAATGACTTTTCAATGATATTAGAATCTAATTCCATACACTGGAAGCATTACGGGCATATTTTTATATTTTCCCTGTGGTAATTAGAACCTATTACAGGTTGTGGTCCTCAAAAAGCCTTCAAAATAATGTATAATTATGGGATCAAGGTCCCCCTACTCCCCTGGTTAGTATCACGGGCTGTAGCCCTCCAGAAGCCTACAAAATAATGTATAATACCGGGGTCAGGGTCCCCTTACTCCCCTGGTTAGTATCATGGGTTGTAGCCCTCCAGAAGCCTTTAAAATAATGTATAATACCGGGGTCAGGGTCCCCTTACCTCCCTGGTTAGTATCACGGGCTGTAGCCCTCCAGAAGCCTACAAAATAATGTATAATACCGGGGTCAGGGTCCCCTTACCTCCCTGGTTAGTATCACGGGCTGTAGCCCTCCAGAAACCTTTAAAATAGTGTATAATACAGGGGTCAGGGTCCCCTTACTCCCCTGGTCAGTATCACGGGCTGTAGCCCTCCAGAAACCTTTAAAATAATGTATAATACCGGGGTCAGGGTCCTCTTACTCCCCTGGTTAGTATCACCGGCTGTAGCCCTCCAGAAGCCTACAAAATAATGTATAATACCGGGGTCAGGGTCCCCTTACCTCCCTGGTTTGTATCACGGGCTGTAGCCCTCCAGAAGTCTTTAAAATAATGTATGATACCGGGGTCAGGGTCCTCTTACTCCCCTGGTTAGTATCAGGGGTTGTAGCCCTTCAGAAGCCTTTAGAATAATGTATTGTAAAGGTATTATGGTCCCCTCCATGATGTTTCCAATAAATAGAAGGGGAACCGAAATTTACAGAATATGCCAAATGAGATTTAAGTTCACCTTAAATTTACCGGAAATGTCATTTGACATTTCTGAAAGATTTAAGTTTGCCTTAAATTTACCGGAAATGTCATTTGACATTTCGGAAGATTTAAATTTGCCTTATATTTAACGGAAATGTCATTTGACATTTTAGGAAGATTTAAGTTTGCCTTAAATTTACTGGAAATGTCATTTGACATTTCCGGTAAATTTAAGATATCTTATATTTCATGGCAAGCTCCAAACGACATTTCCAGGACATTTCCCGATATTTTGGTACACTTAAATATACTTAAATAGGAATTTTCATGCAGTGATAGCTACCCCTTCTGTCCCCACCTTTGTCTTCCTGCCATGTTGTTGGCCCTTCATTCTTTTCCGACCATTGGTTCCTATTTTCCATAGCGCACATTTCCATCATCCTGTTCATCTCTCTCTCATTACTTTCATATCCCCTTAGACTGTTGTCTGTTGTTTCATATACCTCGGCCATCCCCAGCTTTACTTTACTTCCCTGCCTCCTTCTTTCTATGGATTCTAATAGTTCTGCCTTCTGCACCGCTGCATTGAATGTTAATTGTGTTGTCTTTTCCAGTTCTTCTGCAATACTATCTTTTACTCCTGATACAAATACTGATATCATGGATGAGTCGTCCTTGCCTGGTCCATCGTATTCCTTCACCTGCAGGGCAAAGTCTCTTACTGACTGGCCCTTTTCTTGTTTTAAATGTGTCAGGTCCTGATGTTTTTGCCAAGGGGATCTGTTGTCGTCGAATGTGTCCTTCAATATTTTTCTGACTTTATCAGTAGTATAGTATGTATCGGAACGGGACTATAGTTAAGTACTGTTTATTACTCAATCGATATGCAGCCAATCAGAGGCCTCCATTTGGTCACGTGACCCGTTGCCATGGTAACGTGACCTACTTAGGGCTCTCAGCCAATCAGAAGCCAGCATTCTGGGTGACCTACTGACCTACTTAGAAGCTCTCAGCCAATCAGAGGCTGGCATTCTGGTAACCATGGTAACGTGACCTACTTACGTCACGTGACCTACTTAGGCTCAGCCAATCAGAAGCCGGCATTCTGGTAACTAGGGTAACGTGACCTACTTAGGGTTTGTTTGTAAACAACACCACGTGGCTCTCTTGTTTGTAAACAACACCACGTGACACGTGACTGTTTGTAAACAAACAAACGAAAAAAAAGTTATGTAACTTATATATAGAAATAAAAACACAACAAGATAATTTCTTTTCTTTTCATTTTATTCTTTATTTTCATTTCAATCAGAAAAAACACACAAGTTTATGCTTTTTTAGCTTGCTTCTTCGATTTGCAGCAACCCAACAGGCCGCAAAGTCTCACGCCGCCGTCACTCGCACCACCACACCCCGGACGACTTCTCTCCAATAGACATTGCACGACTTTGGATAAATCCAACACCATTTCGGCAAGGCAGAGAATCTTTGCCTCCATGAAACGGCCGCCATCGCAACAACCGGTCACAACAGCATCATCGATAGCTTCTGACTCACGGCCCGGTCGCTCAGCTTTGGGATTTTGCTCATGCGCATGACGCACTTCTTGGGGTTTCTTGTTCGACATGCTTCAATTAGGAAATGAACGCAATGAGGTCCACAGGTGTCAGCAGAAGTGTCTTGTAGTTGAATGCGGTTTCTTTGCCACTTGAACGGAGCAGAGCGTTCCACGAAAGACAAGAACTCCGCACTCAGCGGCGGTAAGCCGAAGGAACCAAAGTAGTACACTTCACCCGTGCTCGACACGTAAAACGCCACCCAATGCTGACCTGGTAAATGTTGCGGATCTGTGTTGCTCACGAAACAAGTGTCTTTGATAGGGTGCTTCGGAATAGTGTCACAAGAGAAAACGCCCAGGAAACGATGTTTTGTGTGAACGTTTTCCTTCAACACTCTGCTTATTTCAAGCGTGTTCATACGATACGCCAAGTACCGCTGTCTTGTCTTCAGTTCATGTGGTAGTCGGTGATGGGGTGTCGATCTCGGGTCAGCTCGACGACGTTGTCGTACACCAAGTAGAGTAGCACCGTTGTTGTCGCTTGTAGCGCCGAGCGGAAACTGACTTCCACCCTCAGCTGACCCGCTCTTATAAGGTTCACGCGACATCCGTCGTGCGATCTGTCTGGGGTTAAGTCGAGGGGGAACACCGTGTAACCGTTCAGGAATTGATCGTATGAAATACCGCAGGAGCGCGCCCCCTCGTACATCCCCGTTTCCGTGTGTAGCGCCAAGTACTCTCTCACGGCCGCTTTGGTCTTAAAGTCGGGCACGTACGCGTCGTTCGGCACTTTCTGATCGTTCACTATCACTTGAAGCGAGCTGATGTCGTAATGCTTCATCTCGAACGGGTTCTTGGTGTAGCTACCGTTGAAGGCATCGTGGTCCAGGAAGCAAATCATCATCGACTTGGGAAGCTGGCCTGTGTTGGAGTGCGTGTAGCTGTGATCTCTGTTACCTTGAGGGATGGCGTACGTCGTCACCTCCACTCTGTTCACCGGGTAGTCGAAGGGTCCGTGTTCTATCACCGCTCTCTCGTGCGTTTCCGCTACAGCGTCCGCCACCAACACGCGTCGCACGTAGAGCTTTGCTTTGTAGATCTTCAAGCTGTAGCCTCTGTCAGCGGCGCACATCAGATAGAAAGAGGGCGCCGCCTGTTTCAGAGTGAGATTGATTTCCGTCTCTCCAACGATGAGCTTCGGTTGATGAGCCAGGTCAAAGTACAGTCGCGCCATCAGCGAAAAGCGCTTGTTGGAGATTAGCTTCTTGCGCGCTTTGTACCCCGCATTCGCGTCAGTCAACGTGTCAAACTGACCGGGCGTATCTTCATGCCACCCCTGGGCGCTCATGACGCCGTCCTTCACGTCTTTGTTGTAGTTGAGTAACCCTTCCAAGTAAGCTCGGTAAGGGTAGGTCTCGGTGTTGCCAGACATTTGAAACCGCCGATGGAGACTTGGACGTCTTTGAAGAGCGAGTGAGCCAAGTTGTTCACCGGAGCTACTGCGTCGGTGTCCTCGATCGCCGCTCCGTTCGCTTTCAGCACTTGACATTCCAGATGAAGGTAATTCTCGTTCAGGTCTGTGTACTCTTGCGACTTGTTGATGGTGAAATTTATGTTACCTCCATCCTCTAAAGAGTTTTTTGTTTCTATCCCCAGGAAAGACGACTTTAAGATAGTAGTCTGAGTCGGCGCTACGGTGTGCAGGTCGAGCTCAGAGAGCGCGCACTCGTTACTGCTCTCGTGTACGTAAGCCATTGTGTTCTCTCTTCACGCGGCCGACAGACTGACGCCGCCCGCCTCCAGTCTTTTTATTTATACCTGAACGCCTAGGCGCTTACCGGTCGAATACATCCCCTCTACGTCTCTTGCAAGAGCCACCGCCCGTCTGAGGGGAATGCCGACGACGTTTCGACCCTTTCTTAGACGCGACAGTCGTCTTTCCTCCCGAGAACGCCGTACTCGCCAGTCTCTTCAGAGCGCCTGCGCCTCGGTCTTTCACGCTGCTCTTTAAAGTCCGACCCGCCAGCACATCTTTAGCTACGCCCACACCGGCGCGGAGCAGCGTTTTTCCCACCGACTTCAACAGCGGGGTAGCCGAGCGCATCAGACCTAACAGAG
The DNA here is from genome assembly GCA_947462335.1 of Harmothoe impar. Lineage (NCBI taxonomy): Eukaryota > Metazoa > Annelida > Polychaeta > Phyllodocida > Polynoidae > Harmothoe > Harmothoe impar. The sequence continues at coordinate 67,437,063 of OX381716.1, read as the reverse complement.
CGCTGCCCAAACCGTGCCCGCTCTGGAAAGAGCGCCCCCTGTACACGTTCACGCCGTTGCCCAGCTGCGCGTTGTAGTAATCGCTGTACCCTCTGCCGACGGTGCGCCTGGGTGGAAAGTACGGAACGCGTTGACGCATCATTTTTTTCTCTTTCAGCGCTCAATAGGTCTCAGATGAAGTGTCACGGTCACCTCGCCTCTACCGAATGGGATGGAATGACCGGATCGGTCTCTTAAATAGATGCCGACCTCGGTAAACCTCTTGGATTTCAAGGGGAAATAATCCAAATGGGGAAAACTGATAGCTTGCACGCCACCTCGACGCTTTCCGCCTCTGTCCACCGCCACGCAGCGCAACAGCGGCACTTGCATGTCGCCCACACGTCTCTCCTGGATCATGTCGGTGTATATGTACACAGAGTGCACGTCTCCGTAAACATCCATCGAGTAGGCGCCGGTAGTCGGCGACGCGAAACACGTCTTCTCTCCGAAGCCTAGAACGCATGCGAGATGCTGAGTCAGCAGGACAGCGCAGTGTCTCGGCGGTTTGATGGTGACGCGTTTCGTCTTGGCGTCGTACGATAAGATCCGCATCGGTTTGAGCAAGAAGCTGTCGCCCTCTAGTCTGTCATCTTGCAACGTCTCACTCAAGCGCTCGATTAGGGTGTGGTTGCTTCCGGTGAAAATAGGAGGTATCTCGAATATGTTTGGCATGAAACTGCGCACGCCCATGTCTTTCTCCATCTCTTCGATCATCTGTCTTGCTTGATCGCTGATCGCCTTCTTCTTCACCGCCGGGGACAAGAACTTCTTGTATACGGCATTAGTCTGTCTCAAGTCGACCTCTCTCTTGAACCTTTTTGTTTCCGGTTTCAATTGCTGCTCTTCCGACGTGTCTGATATCTCTTCCACCGTTACATAGCTCGCTTCCTTCCAGCTCAGCGGGAATTTTGAGCTGAACGTTAGCTTGCTCAGACCGTTCGCGTTTCTCATTTCCCGCCAGTCTACCTGTGGTTTTTTTCCTTCGGCGAATTTAGTTTCTTTTAAAACCTGGATCGCCTCCTCTAGCGAACCCTTGGTGCGCAGAGGAACAACGATGATCAAGTCGTCGTCGTGCACGTTAGTCCATTCTGTAGGGAGGATGATCTCAGTCAGAGCCGCTTCGTACGCTTCGGGCAGAAGGAGCGGCGAGTGGAAGTGAGTTCGGAAAGACGTCAAGCTGTTGTCAGGATAATACTCCATAGAGCTGTTGCTAGGTAGAGTGATGTTCATTTTTTTTTTTTTTTTTTTCCTACGTTATTTTTTTGACGGGGATCCACTCGTTGAACTTGTCGTCGTAACCTAACCAACGTACGAAAGCTTACTCTTTACCGTCGACGGTCTTGCCTCCCACCTCGTCTATCAGGTAGTTCTTGTCGTAACGACTCTTGTACACCTTCTGAACCTCTTCCGGGTAGAAGACGCCTTTTATCTCCTCGCCCTTGTCGTCTTTCAGCTCGAACCCTCTGCTTCCCAACGTCTTAGCAACGTCGACCACTTCCTCGCGCCAGTTTCCCTCGTACCCTTTGTCGAAGGCGCCTTTGGTTCTCAACATCCTCACTCTGTCACCCGGAGCGATGACGTCGACGGCGGACGTCTTTGTTTTTTTCTTCTTTTTCCATATTTCGTCGATTTGTTTGTTAGTTGGGAGATCTTGTCGGTAGAAAACTGTTTCGCTGTTTTCCGAGCTGACTTGAGCCGGCGCCATTTTCAACGTCTTGTGGTGAGTGCGATTGTAAGAAGACACTACATGGTGCAGTACGTCTACGTAGCGATACGTGCGCTTGTGTGTGAAATAACGCCACAGCTTCTCCTTCAGACTGCGGTTCAAGTGCTCCACTAGACTAGCTTTGATGTCGTCGTTCTCGCCAGTGAAGAACTCTATGCCCTCGCTCTTCAAGTGATCTTGAAAGATCTTGTTCAAAAACACTTTCCCCTTGTCTGTCTGAACAGTGCGCGGTCGTCTCTCGCCAGTGCCTGTCATCTCTCGGAAGGCCTCGGTGACATCAGCGCCGCTCTTGGATTTAATGGGAACGGCCCACGCGTACCTAGAGAAAACGTCGATCGCCGTCACCACGTACCGGAAGCGGTCGTTGTGAGACGCCAAAGCTTGCATGTCCATCAGATCTATCTGCCACTGCTGATCGATTGCGCCGGTTATAGTCTTGTTCCTTGCGAATTTTCTCAGAATGGGTTTATGTTTAGTGTAGGCGTCCAGCGACACTAAAGCATCTCGGATGACGGCCGGGTTCAGGTGGCGAAAATGATGTTTCTGGAGTTTAGTCACGCTAGTGAAACTGGAGGGCGCTTTGACGTCGGTATATCTAGCTACTACGCGCTTCTTTTCTTTTTCCTTCTTGGTCAGTCTCTTCACTGGTTTGCCCATGGTGGGTCTGTTGAGGGCGTGAACGACGAGCTCGCCGCTAGGCGGTTGCGCCCTTTCCTTTTCTTACGCGGCACGCTCCTATAGGAAGTCGGAGTTTGGAAAAGTTCACGGTCGTCCTCCTCGTCGTCAGAGGATTGATCGTCCACCACCTGGAGAGAAGAGTCTGCTGCTGCTACTGCTGCTGCTGCTGCTGCTGCTGCTTCTCCTTCTTCCGAGTCGAAGCTCGGTCGTTTCCGACCTCTGTCAGCAAGCCGTGTGTCCAAACTTTGGCCAGGTCCGCTCGCTTTATACAGATGGTTTCCGATCAAGGAGTTTGTGGGAACTGCTTCGCGCAGCGCTTTCGTGAACGGCGAGTAGCCCGCCGGTCTGGGCGCCGTCTTCCTGAACCTGGCGGCGTCGTTCAGTAAGTCCACTATGTTGATGCGATGCTCAGGTGGTATTCTCCGACCCGACATCTCGCGCACCGCACCGTCCTCGTTCCACTTGATCACTCGGGATTTCTCCAATTGTTTGTACAGCGCCACGGTCCGGGTGCGATTCCTCACGGGAACTTGGTTCGCCAACCGCTCGAGTAGGGACGCGCTGGCCTCTTCAGCAGACTGACGGAGGTGAGCCGGGGGCGAAGAAGAGTAGGACGAAGAGATGTTGCTGTTGTGGGGATTCGCGAGAAAAAATTGCAATCTATTCAACAACCTTCGGTATTTCAACATTTTCTCGCGCGATTCCAAAGTGGGGTCGTTCAACACTAAATCCAAGTCCCTGTAGATAAACTGTAGCACCTGGTGCAAGGCCGCGTCGGGATGAAGGGACTGTTCTGCCTGCTTGTGGTAATAGGCCATGTCGGCAGGTAGGCGGGCGGCGGTGGCAGGAGCTGAACTCTCGTTCTTTTCAGTGCGCTCATCAGGAAGAGGAGGAAGGTTTGGAGCAGTAGAAGTACTAGCAGCAGCGACTGCAGTAGTAGCAGCGCTAGTAGTAGCAGCAGCAGCGGGCACATGATGAAGTAGACCTGCTCGTGATGATTTGTAGAGCGTCTCAGGATCCACGAGCGCTAAGCGTTTGTAGTGTTGTTGCTGCTCTGAGTCCGTCATGGGGACGACGGTGGCAATGACGCTGGTGGTGGCGGTAGTGGTGGTGGTGGTGGTGCTGTCGGCAAGTAGGTGTCGAATGAGGTGTCTCATATACGGAGAATGCTCTTTATAAGCGGTAAGGCCATCCCTATGAGAGCCGGAATGAGGAAACCTCCCTCTTGTACCAAGACGCGTCTCTTTTTTTTGATGGGCGTAGATTTTTTGCCGACCTCCCTCAACACGTCAGCCGATTCTCGAAGCTTGTCCAGTTGTTTGTCGCTGAGCGGGATGTTCCCTACCAGTAAATTGTGACAGATCTCACTCAAAGCTGCGATCAGATCGTCGCTTCCAGAGTCTATTAGATGCGAGCAGTCCTTTGGCGAGCACTTAGCTAAGTGCTTGAGAGTACCAAAGTGTCTTTCGAGTAGATGAGAAGACATTTTTTGCTACTGCTTTCTCTTGTTCTTTTTTTTGTCTAGCGGTACGAACACTAGCTGAGAGTGTATGGACGTCAAAGAGGAGCGTATTCTCAGATCGTCAGGTGTTGACTGCTTGAAGTCCAGAAGGAGGTATGAGTGAGGTCGCTTGAGTTCATGGGTAAATATACTAGAGAGGGCCGCCGCGTTGGACGGAAACACCTGGCGAGACGGACTAGCTATTTGCCCCATGTCGCGCGGGTTCTTGAAAACGATCATGTAGTGAGCGTTCAGACTCATAGTTCGAAAGTCGGGTGATTTCTGGAAAAGGTTCTGAGTGATGTATATGACGCTCACGTTCCAGTGATGCGAGTATTTAGTAAAGATGTCGGCTACCACTTGCTGATTGGAACTGCTCATCAGATCGTCCAATATCAGTAGAGTGTGGGGTCGTAAGGCGTCTTCTGCTACTTCCACGTCTCCCGCTATAGTCTCTTTGCTAGAAAGACCTTCTCTGAATTCCACACCGTACTGATTTTGCATTTTTTCAAACAGAGGTTGCCACTCGCCGTAATGGTAAAAAGTCTTTTCCACCGGCGGCGTGACCAAATTGTTCACGTCGCTCAGAAATTGATCCACCAAGCGCGATTTTCCACAACCCGACGGACCGCTAATGATACAACTGAAGGGTCCTTGTAGTCGAGCGTCGAAATGAATTTCTGTGAAAAGTTTGCTTCTACTGCTCGACATTTTTTTTTTCAGCACGCGTGAGAGAGCGGTTGTGTGTGTGACTGTCTGCTGTGTTTCTCACTCGAACGGTCGGTAGTGAATGGTTGTGGAGAAAAGTCCGCCGACCTTTTTATTGATTCCGGCCGGTGTCACAGTAGCAGCGGCAGAAGTGTCTTTTTTTTTCTTTTTATTTTTTGCGATAAAATTCTATTTTCACTCAATAGTCATAAATGTTTTGTATCAGACTCCAGAGGAGTCTGATACAAATATTTTTTTTTTTTTTTTAAAAAGAAGAGGGAGAGGAGGAGGAGGAGGAGGAGGAGGAGGAGGAGGAGGAGGAGGAGGAGGAGAAAAGCGCAGATTAATTTTTTTTTTTTTTTTTTTTTTTTTTTCTTAGGCAAAGCTCTCGCTTTGCCGCTTTCTTTTCTATTTCTGTGTTGTGACAGGATCGTCTCGAAAAAGCAATAAGGCGTGTGAGCGCGGCGGTGACAAATACATATCGGGGCGTATGGTATAAAATAGTGCGTCCCTATCTTCTTCCATTCGGCTGCGTTGCAATAAGCGGGATAACAAGTGACGACGTCGAAACGTTTAGTTACCGTGTTCACGTCGGCCACAACGCACGCCCACCGAGTGGGAGCTGCAGTCACTCCCAAGAATCCGATCGGTTTGCGGAATCGTTTCATAGCGCTTATTCTCACTTTATAAGAGGAGGCGGGGTGAGGAGAGTGGCGGCGCTCTTTCTGTTCATGAAACGCCCAACGAGTGGGGGCGCTGAGAGCGGCTATTATGCAACGGTAGAGTAAAAACAGTTCTGAGAAGACGGCTCTCGGCCATGCCGCTACGTTTTCCTTTTCCGCTCTTGTATAACGACGCTTTGCGGCTTTGCTTTTCTCGAGAATTTTGTACGCTTCAAAAGAAGCGTGAACCTCAACTACGTGACGCTCTCTCTTTTGAGATAAAAAAATAGCCGGGCAGTTGAGGAGGAGGGCACTTTGTTCGCGCGACCGTCTTTTAGAAACTCGCGCCCTCTGCAGTGCCATATTTCTTTCCTCCGAAACAAAAAAGACTGAGTGAAAATAAAAAAAATTTAAAACAAAAAGCTCAAAGAAAAAAAAAAGAAAAAAAAAAGCAATAAGCAGACTCAGCTCGAAATTCCCTGCCGGCGTGATGACGGTGACTGCAGGAGGTGGCGGCGGTCGGCTGGCGATGGGCGGTGGCGGTGTCGGCGGCGATGGTAGAAGGGCGTGTGGAAAGAGAGACGCATCTCAGTCTTTTATAGGAGCGGCGAGTCTGACATTTTCAGCTGTCGCATGCTGACCTGCTGCTATCATAAGAGAAACAAAAGCCCTAATCACACTTTTCAGCTGGATCCTTCCACCCCGCCAGACATGGATCCCGATGGGAAGGTGGTTTAAAATTTAATCCGTGTACCGACTGTCATACAATAGGGTAATTAGTTGAACGCGTGTTATCTGTATAAAGGATTAGCGGGTCATGGGCTCAGCGTGTGTATAGAAAAACAACTACAGGTAGCGTGAACAAAGCGACCCCCTCCCTTTCTGTCACTCTGTCTGTGACTAGAGGGTGCGCGTGTGGTAAGCGGCTTAAATCTAAAGAAAAACAAATCACCCTCTCCTGTCGTCAGCAGACAGCCGGCCGGCGGCTGGAAAATGCGATTAGAGGGATGATGAGCCACGTAGTAAGCGACTTAAGGCTGATCTAAAGACCTGCCGTGAGGGGGCAGCTGGCCGGTGGCTTGAAAAAAAAGGAGGGGAGTAAGGGTATATAAGGGGGAGTGAAACCACATTCAGCATCGTCATCATCGTTCACGCTACTACTACTACTACTACTACTACTACTACTACTACCACCACCAGCACCGCGCCTCAATTTACAGATCCTCGTGATGGAAAGTTGCTACCGTGACATGAAGCGGAATGACGAAGCGGCGCGCGAATGTGAGGCTGATGCTGTAGCCTCTGCTACTGCTGCTGCTAGTGCTGCTCAGCGTGCTACTGCTGCATTTACTGCGGCTGTTAGTGACGCTGGTTGTGATGACGTTGTTGTTGTTGCCGCTGCGGCTGTGACTGCTGCTGTTGCTGCCGCCGATGCAGCTACTCATGCCACCGATGCCGACGCTGCTGCTGCTGATGCTGTTGCGGCTGCCGATGTCGCCGCTGATAACGCTACTAGTGCCCGCTCTGCCGCCCTTGCTACTGTCGCTGCTGCTGTTGTTGCTAATGCTCACGCTACTGCTGCTGCCGCTGCTGCTGCTGCTGCTACCGCTGCTGCCGAGGCTGCTGCCGCTGCTGCCGATGCTGCTGCCGATGCTGCCGATGCTGCTGATGCTGCTGATGTTAGCAGTCGCGTCGACAAAGAATCGTCATTTGTCACTCTTAAAGCCGCTCCAGTTGAACGCGCGACGGGTAGTAGGGCTACCAACGCGACGGCCGGATGGTGCAAATGGTGTCGTCGCTTCTGCTCGTGCGCTTGCTTTTCTTCCGGTCCTACCTGCTGCTGCTACGGTATGATAGTGTTATAGTGTTTGAATGAGAACGCGCGTAGTTACACATAGACGCTGTTACAGATGTGCTTTTTTTTCGAAAATATAATTTTAACATAACATGGAACTTGTTGTGTTTATTTTCTATATATAAGTTGTTTGTTTACAAACAGTCACGTGTCACGTGGTGTTGTTTACAAACAAGAGAGCCACATGGTGTTGTTTACAAACAAACCCTAAGTAGGTCACGTTACCCTAGTTACCAGAATGCCAGCTTCTGATTGGCTGAGCCTAAGTAGGTCACGTGACGTAAGTAGGTCACGTTACCATGGTTACCAGAATGCCGGCCTCTCATTGGCTGAGAGCTTCTAAGTAGGTCAGTAGGTCACCCAGAATGCTGGCTTCTGATTGGCTGAGAGCCCTAAGTAGGTCACGTTACCATGGCAACGGGTCAAGTGACCCAATGGTGGCCTCTGATTGGCTGCATATCGATTGAGTAATAAGGAGTACTTAACTATAGTCCCGTTCCGATACATACTATACTACTTTTATCCAATGAATCTTTTTCTGGTTCCTGTATGGCTTTCATCCATGTGGCTGCTGCTCCTTTTATGCACAGTTTGACGTATTTCAGTTCTATGTCTGGCGTCCATCCACATACCCCTGCAATCATTTTTATCTCGTCCAGGAATTCTTCATAGTCTTCACCTTGCTTCCCCGTGAAGGTAGGCAGTTTCAGGCTTGGGTTGGGCATGATGTCGTCTACCCCTCTCACCTCTACTGCCTCCTCCTTTTCCTGTTCTTCCTCCTCTTCTGGGTAGTACAATTTCCTCCTGTTCTCTCTTTCCTCGTCTTCTTTTGCTATTCTTTCTCTTTCCAACCTTCTTTTCTCTGCTTCTTCTCTTTCTCTAATCCTATTATTGTATGCTCTTTCCTCTGCTTCTTTCAACAGTCTTCGTTTTAGTATTTCCTGTCTTTCTTCTCTTTCTCTGTCTTCTCTATCCCTGTCTGCTCTTGCTTTCTCTATCCTCTTCCTTGTTTCTTCTAACTTCCTATCTCTTTCCTCTGCTGCTCTTTCTTTGTCCTTTTCCTCAGCTGTTGTTGTTTTCTTACAATATCCTATCCCTATTCCTGGCAGTACGTCTTCATATAGTCCTTGTTTATTTAGTCTTAACTGACTATCGCTGCTTCTACTTCTTCTGCCTCTCCTCCTGTGGTCTCCTTCCTCCTCTTCTCCGCTACTTATAAGACCTCCCTCACTGCTACTTCTGCTTCTGATTGGTTCCTTTCTCCTTATGATTTGGTTTCTATTCTTCTCATTTATTCCTTTCCCTTTCTCTCCACTTTCTACTGTCTTCTGTCCCTCTCCTGTCACTGTCCTCTCTTCCTCTGGTACTTTCTTCCTCGTCGCTGTTCTCTCCCACTTTCTTTTTGCTTCCTCTCTGTATTCTTCCTGTTGCCTCCGGTTGCTTCCTGTTATCCTCTGTTCTTCGTTTATATGGTTTTTCAATTGTACTATGTCTCTCTTCTTTTCTACCTCATTCCTTTCATCCCCTTTTTCTTGGATCCCCTCCGTTTGCTCTTCCTGGCTCAGACCTATATTCTGTTCTTCTCTATATTTTGGTACACCCTTCTCTGCTGCTTCCTCTATGCTCCCCTTCTCTTGTACTTGTACTATAGTTATCCTTGGGCTCTGTAGTCTCTGCTGTATCCCTACCCGTTTTACTACTGCTTCTCCATCCCTTGCATGCCGTAATACATATTCCTCTGTTCTTTTCTTTATTAGTGCTTCTTCTGTCTCACTATCTTCTTGTTCCTGTACTATATTATACTCCTTAAAGAAAGGGCTTGTTATTTCTCTTTGTATTGGTGTTAGGCTGGTCTGTTCTTGTACTATTATTGTTGTACCATCTTCCCCTTCATTTGTGCTGTATGTTTTACTGGTTGATGGAGTCCTGTTTTTCTCGTTTTCTATCCCTTCCCTCTTTCTCCCTAGTCGTCTCCCGACTTCGAATAATTTTCTAACTACTGTGTCTGAATACCCCCCTTCTCCGAGGTTATGACTTAGAGGTGTGCCACTGTCGGTGGCTGTGATCAGTTCTCCCTTTTTCTCCCCGACTACTTGTTCTCCTTCTTTCTCGGTATATCTGCTTTCTGTTATCTTTATTATCGGAGTCCGTTCATCTTGTTCCTCTTCTTCTTCTTCTTTTCCTTCCTCTAATTCTTCCTCTTCTCCGTCTGTGCTCCTCTCTTCTCCTTCTGTTTGTTCCTCTTCAGCCTTTCCTTCCTCTTCCTTCTCTCCTTCCTCGTCTGGCTCTTCCCAGTCCTGTTCCTCGGGCTCCGATACCTCTCCTTCTTCCTCCTTTTCCTCGTCCTTTTCTGATTCTGTGTTCTCCCCTTTTCCCTCGCCCTCCCCTTTTTCTACTGTTCTGTTCTGTGGTTCTCTGTTCTCTTATTTTTCTGGTTCTCCCCCCCCCTCTAAGTCATTGTCAGCTGCTCCAACCGTGGCCCCATGGGCCCCTCGCCGCTGCCCGTTTTCCAAGTGTTCTTGTTCACTGTTTCTCACTGTAGGTGGTCCAAGTGATGTCCTGTCAGTTTCCTTATGTATTGGCTGACATAGTACCGCCGACAGTCCTGGGTAGGGTGTTGCTCCTGTTGGTATAGGCCTTACCTCGGGTAGCTCTTCCCTTTCACCTGGCCGGGATGTGTGTGATTTATTCTTCTTCTTTCCTGTTTTAATTGCCACCTCTCTTCTGTTCCTATATCCTAGGCTTATCTCTTCTACTGCTCCTGACGATCTCAGCCCCCTCCTGGGTTGATCAGTCCCCTGTTGGGAGCCCCTTTCATCTATCTCCTCTTCTGCCGATTCTTCCTCTTCTCCTTCAGCGTCTATAAATTGTATGCTCTCCTCTCCATGTATGGTCTCATACACTTTGTTCGTCAGCCCTATCTGTGCTATACTGCTGTGTCCTGTGTGCTCTATGCCTTGCTCACCCCCTCCGGGCGCCCCCCATGGCAGCGAGCCGCTGGGCGGTACGGGGAATGGCGTAAGAGACATGAAAGTCCATCTCAGCCAAACCAGAGTAAACCACCATCTGGGCTATAGTTAATGTCCTCTACGAATATAGTGTTTTAGTATATTTAAATGGGGTTCAATCTTCGTCTCCTATGTTACTACTCTGTGGGGTGAACTAGTCAGAGGTAGGCTTCCGCCCAAGGATAACGCAAGGGTAGTGAGATCCAGCTTTATTTGATGTTGTAGAGGTTATAGTATACATAGAGCACTTTCACAGGATAATTCATAATCACAGCCTTTTCTCCATATATATAGAGATATGTACCCGTTATTGTCAGTTTGCTCCAGGGCTTGCAATGATAATTATATGCGACGGCCTTCACGAAGGCAAGGTATACATATAAGTATCCAGCAGGATTCCGCTAGGGAACCCGGAATGTCTAAGTCTCCGTCCAATTCCTAATAAATGCTTTAAGTCGGCTCAGTCGTGTTATTAACTACCATTAACATGTCTCGTGACCACCTTATACGCTCCTCTATAACTTCATACTTTATAGTATTTGTTTTATGAGAACACAGGTGCTATCTATTGGTCACTCTCCGGTCACCATTATGGATCCGGGATATACACATACAATCAGTTTCCAATTCATTAGCTCGGCAAGTCTAAACAATTGTTGCTCTAATTCCATGCTGATAAAGCCTGTATATTGTATCACTAATTCCATAGTTCTCTCCACAGTTTGACTATACGTTTAGTGTATGAATCAAGCGCCCGATACATAATCTCCAATGACAATGAAAACCTCCATGTTTAAACTCCAATGCTGTACAATGATTGTTAAATCACTATTAGTCGATGTTTAAATCACTTGTTCAAATAACAGTTCAAATCACACACACACACTCCTCAGGAGTTATAGCGGCATCTGGTCTTCTCGATCGTACTCCCCAAACGCCCACTGATAACTGACTGCGCAACCCATGCCTTTCTGTTTATACTGTGTTTTTCTCTTCATTCCAGTCGCCTACCGGTCGGCTCCTGGGCTGCCTCCTCCCATGGCTACCCCCGGCTCATATCGACCACCCGTCGTTGCCATGCCTCATCCTTTATTGATTTGGCAATTAGGCGGCCCTACTCAAGACTATTCTGAATACATTAGGCAGGGGATAGTCGTGGCCATGTTATGTGGTCACCTACCCCCCATGTTGCTCTCGAGGCCCTGGTTAACCACCTCCTTCACCAGCTACCCCACATGCTGTCCCCGGAGGCCCTGGTCATGGACATCCCGACCATATGGATTTTCACCCTGACGCATAGCCCCATTTGCCTGTACTACTCGCTCCCATCGCTGAGGCCGCGTTCCCTACACGCCGTTCGTCTTCCCGATCCTAGCTTATCTTCTGACCTGGATTTATTCCGCTGTTATTTTTCCCACCAGCTGTCTCAGCCCGGATCCTAGTTTATTCGTTGCTTTCCTGTTCGGGCTCAAGGCCCTGACCACAGAGTTGAATATATTTAGTCCATATAACCCTGACTCTTATTATGACCGAATCTACCATTATTGGACTCTCTATTATTATACATATATATATTTATATATTCGTTATTTACTGCGTGGCCCGCGTACTGGGTTTGCCCGATTTACAGGTGATCTAGTATATGCGACGATATTCTTTTCTTTCATTATATTAGTTTCACCGGACTGCACCCATAATGTATACTACTTCCCCCCATTTACTCATTATGTATACGCTATACCCATACATATTCATACATATATATGTACAGCTCCGCCCATTCCCTTATATTATTTTATACGTCATTTATAAGTCAATAAATATGTCTTCCAAACATTTCTGCTCTTCTTTGATCTTCCACTATAACCCAGGTCATACCAATGTCTATAAAATTTCAATTTTTTTCTTTTGCAAATCAAATCAAGTTCAGATCACCCAAAACAACCCAATCAAAAGATAGAAATCCCCAAACCCTCTGTGCTAATAGTTCCGTATATAAATGACATTAGACCTGTAGGCTATTATGCTTCACATCTGGCGAATTTTCCTTGAAATTGGCGAATAAAAAACGGACCATTTTCGCCAATCTGGCGAAGGAAAAACGAATCCTAGCGCGAGCCTAGAATGCCATCCAAAATCCAATCATATAGGATTAGGAACACCCCCCAGCTAACATAGATAAACACATTATTTCATGTCATAATAACGTTTTTAATTACTTTCTTATTGCCAAGGATAAAACAACCCTATTTCAAACAAAGCTCCTGAGATAATAATTACACTCAGACACCAATAATACTCAGCTACCTTTATCTATAGAGGGCCACATTGTTATATGAAAATGGTCAATGCTGGGTGTCATAGATTTTTATGGATTTCAGCACCATGCACTTTATGAGTAGACTGAGAAGTTTGTATGTAGAAAGCTTTCAGAACTAGTGGATCAACTTGTCTATGGAATTCACTATAGTTTTTTTTGGGTTGCCGTAGCATAGCGACCTGACGTTGTGCAGCAACGTTTGGCAACCCTATTAATGTATTTGGTTTGCCTGGGCAGCTTATGGGGCACTTATGACGTCACCGAGACAGATTGTGGCAACGAAAATAATGTAGCAGAATGTTCATCATTGTAAGAGGGTTTGATATGTAGGCCTATCAAATATTCATATTAAGAAGAGAATATAAAATGGATAGATCTAGGCCTACTTTGGAACGTTCTATAGATATCTTTCTATAAAACAAAAATGTATATAAACCATATCCACTCTGGGGCCGCTGGTGTGATTAATAATATGGCCTACCTGGCAATGGAAATGATTTTAAAAAAACGTTACGATAATCCTAGATCAATACTTTACAGACATAGATCTCTCCAAAGTAAATGGGCCAACTAGGATACCCTTTAGTGCACATTTGGTCAACGGAATTGTCGTGCCACTCTGAGAGTGAGGTCGCTACTGTAACCAGGGCCTCCACTGGGTCGCTAAGGTGAAGTATGTCAGAGGGATGCTGGTCAGCTTAGGCCGCCGTTTGCCTTGGAGGCAGTGGCAGATCCAGGAATTTTAAGGGGGGAAGCTGTAATACCTACCGCATTGGCGGTGTTGGACCATCTAAATTAAAATGCACAGAAAAATAGGGGGTGCGGGGTCGGTGGGCTGCACTGCACCCGACCATTGCCAGAGCCACATTTTTGTATATCTTAAATCCCCCCATTTCTAGCGACAGTGTCTGTGCATTTACTGTGTGTGTATCTGTGCCAAGGTTTACAGAAAGATATACTGCAACTGACCTCTGTGCTGAGTGTCCTCATTCAGAGTTTGACAATAAAGGGCACAATAATTAAAGATTTGTTTCAGGGAGAGTCAGATTCTTTATTATCTACGCTACAGTGTCATGGTGTGGTCCCATACTCCCATCCCATTTAACAGGTACCACGCTCTCTTCTATCACTATAGTATTATCGTTACTTTTGCAGGCCTATGTTACCAAAATACCATCCTTCCCTCACATACCCCTCTTTACCCCTGTATAATAAGATATGTATATATGTATATAAACGTGAACCCCTTAATGTGATACCCAAATACATTGTGGATGAGTTTTGTTTCAAGGCACCCATTGGAAAATGCAAATCTGATGGTGCGCTGTGAAGTCATTTGTGAATGCAGCTTTTGAAACACAAAGTATAAATTATAGACCTTTTTGGCATTCGCAAATCCAAACTCACAGGACAGGATTCTGTCATCCCAATTCCAATCCTATAGAAACACCAGGAATGTCATCTGAGTTTGTCTTTCAGAAGAATATACATTATCTGTGTTTTAAATGACTCTATTCAATTCTGTGTTCGTAATCCAAACATCTTAGCATATTAGGATTATGTAGTTGTGTTTCTAAAGAATGTGTAAATGCAATGTGTAGTTTCTTCACTCCATGTGCGAATGCCAAATTACTGTTTCTAAAGTGATTGTTTCGCCTATCTCAAGGGGTTGATATGGCCTATAAAATCAAGAAGAATCTGCAAAATAGTGCATGCAACGTATGAAATATGTTCTTGTTATCAACAAATTATATAAGGCGTTTTTTTGGATAAACATTTGCATTCCCAAATGTATAGCTTTCACACATGTAGAATCTGATATTTCGTTTGTATAGATCCCTATAGATCTGCAAAAATGTGCAGGGGCAGATGAGTTGTTTGATACTTCTATGCCTTAGGTATAAGTAGGTGAAGTATGTAGTTTGATTGATTGATTGATTATTCATTTATTTATCCTGTCAAACAGTGGGGCCAGGCCCCGTTGGCGAATGGCAGCTCATAGTTATACGGATAACAGTATCCAAGCACCATCCTCCGATCCTATTTGACAGATGCCACGCCCTCTACTACCCCTGAAGTATAATACTGACTTTGTTGGCCTACAGTACTAAGTTTCCATCCTCCCATCACATAAGAAAGGTGCCACGTCCTCTGCTATCCCTGTAGTAATAATTATCTTTACTTTTGTAGGCATGTTACCATGGTAGCATCCTTCCATAACATTTGGCAGGTACTCCACCCATTGTTATAGCTGTAGTATTAACCTTACTTATGCAGGTTTATAATACCTGGGCGCCATATAAACAATTAGGAAAGGTATTGCTTTTACCCTAGTCACTTTTGAATATAAGTTCGCCATTTAACTAATGGAGTATGACAAACCTAGGATAGCCATTGATGACTAACCTCTTGGATTCCAGAAATCAAAACTTGATATATTTCTGATTGAAACAGCTAATTACCATGCCTTTTTCAATATCAGAATATACCATATTCAACTTGATAAACGTGCATCCCCTAATAAGCGAACACTCCTATTTTTGAGCCCGAAATAATAACCTTGTAGCTAATAAAAATGTGTTGAGAATAATTAGTTAAAGGCACTGTATTCTTATTAAGTTGAATAAGGTACTGCAAATGATATAAGGTTAGGGACAAATTGAGTGGAGGTGCGTGCTTATGAGAAATAAAATTGGTTTAGTTTTTAAGGGCACGAGGGGTGCATTCATGCATCATGCCACCCAAGGACAGATGTAGCATGTTAATACACTATGCAGCCTTTAAAGGTTTAACTATGGTAAGGTGGATGTTATCTGATAAGACACTATGTAAGTACCAGTCCTGTCCCCTCCTTACCTGGGTAAATAGTGGCCTCAATAGATAATCTCTTAAACGTAGGCCTGTACAGTTTACATACTAGTAATCTAGTCTCTACTGTATAGGCTTTGGTACTCTTATATGTAGACATATACATACTAGTATATCCCATTGATGAATGACAGGTCAAGTCAATACATCTGGGACTCCCATTCTAATTCTAAAATTACCATAATGGACAATGCTAATGTTTGATATGTTACCTAGTAGACTAGTATGCCAGCCATTTCAGACCTTAAGTCCGCCATGGCATTCTCTGGACTCCCCCCTTGAATACTCTCAGCCAGAATTCTTGCCTTCGAATCCCCCCCCCCGACCCTTGCAATTGCTCTCTCCCCACAAATCCCCCTCCTTCCACCTAGTTAAGGATTAACATGGGGTTTTCCACAACAAACAACAATGTTGTTATTTATTAGAAATGCTATAATGACGATCGTCTTTTGGTGATCGAGTGTATTCTCTTGCATTAAACCTAGGTCCAGCATTGACTTTGTCTTGATTATTCTACATCTAATAAATTGCTTTTCTCTCTACTATAACATATTCATATAAAATACATATATGTATACATGTCAGTCAGGCCATTAATGGAAATGTAGAAGCAACTGGTTTATTACACTAACCTTTGTTAGCTGTCAGCTGGCTGACTCAAGGTGCAGCTTGGCTGACTTAGGGTGAATGGGGCCTATTCTGAATGTTCTGATGTATCATGGATTTCAAATACTATAAGCTAATGTGTAGCCTCGTTAGATATTATTCTCCAGAACAATGCCTAGGTTTTGGCACATTTCTGAAGGATATAGACAAAGGTCTCTAGGAGCAATCTGACCTTAAAGTTAGGTCATTAAAAAACATGGACTGGACCGTTTGAAAGTGGTAAATCTACCCTACACTAGTTTAATTCTTTAGCGACGGAAAACAGACGAGAATGATGCCACAGAAAAGTTTACACCTCAGGCACTCCACTCCCAAAGGACTTCTAAAGGTCAGTGAACGGGGGGAGGGCATCCGACCGTTTTCTGCTTCAAAATAACATAATCTGCAATAATCATCTGTTTATTTCTAAGGGAAACACATTCCCTGCATTAGTAAGCATGAACTATAGGCTATTTAGAATAAGGGTTGTTTAGGGCCTTTGTAGGGACACGATAACATTACTGCTACTGCCATTCCATTACCCTGGCTAGTAATAAGGGGACTGCTGTGTGGCACATCCATGCTACAAACTGCCTGTTAGTATTAGTATACTCACTGATTAGGAAAATGTAATTCATATTAGTAACCGTAAAACCATACTAAGACACAATTTTGCAGATGGCATTTGTGTACATCCAGACAATATAATATAAACATATAACTATTCTCTTAACCCCTTTTAGCAGTTTACATATTAACACTTATACATGTAGGAACATTGATAGTGCATTTACTATCAATTTGAGTATACATTATATGCATGTATAAATTAGTAAACACAACCACACATTTCTTTAAATCGCACAACAGATATTAATTGACTGATTGAGAGTATTTTTTGGGTGTATCATGGTTATGGAAAATACTATGTCCTACCACCCTCCCTCATCATAAAGAGCCTGGATCAGTCATTGTCATCAGAATTTAACTTCATTATGATTTTGTCTGTTTATGTGGATTTAGTTATGGCCTCATCATTTCAACAAGCTACCCTTCCCACAGTCCCCCTTGTGTTGTCAAAAAGGGACCTAAATCCCAGAGGTGCACATGCAGTTTCCATGAGCTTAACATAGAGACTGCTACATTTGGCATGTAGTAAGATCCATTATTGATATCATAGACAATACAATATTTATTCAACACATATACAAACTTACCGTTTGTGGTAGGGGATGCGACACGTCGGGGTGTAATCGAGTTGTCAGTGGTATCCGTTTATCCGTTGTAGTTTAACATCCGCGGTGGTTCAGGTGGAATATCCTCTCTCCCTAGTCTCCTTAGTCACGACTGTGTGGTTAAGACAAATCAATGATGGCACAAGATGTCTGCAATCTACATACACTGACCTACAGCTGCCTTATCTGCATGGTCATCTATACATGCTGATAACGGAGCAGGTAAAGGTACATCGTATTGATCCACTCTCTGATGTCTTAGAATGGTTAAATTATGTTAAACATGTTACTTTAACTTAATTAGGGCTAATTGACAATGCCCTATTTGAATTAAATGTCTACCATAGAACCTCCCCTACAAGCTGCAGATAGTAAGCGAGTCAGATTGATGATGCAGCTTATTGATTCTTTGCCACTATGGTACAGTCACCATAATCAGATAGGCACTGCAGCTTATGAGATAGTCCAAAAGGCAGGATCTGGCTTATAAACGTGAGGTTTTACTGTAAGCCTACAAGTGCATCCCCAGTCATGTTGTAACAAAT
Source organism: Harmothoe impar (assembly GCA_947462335.1). NCBI lineage: Eukaryota > Metazoa > Annelida > Polychaeta > Phyllodocida > Polynoidae > Harmothoe > Harmothoe impar. The sequence goes on along the minus strand of OX381716.1, from coordinate 67,419,270 downwards.
ATAATTTATGAATTTTGAATTATTCACTGCTTTGGCTTTAAGTACGCTTGTACCTCGAGAGGTGGACCCTAAGGAGGAGAAGGATGAAGGGGAAAAGACCCCATGGAGATCTACTGAAAAGCAGCCCCTTTGTCATTTGATTTTGATCCCTATCTTGCATTTTAGGTGGAGGTGGAAGGACTAGTTTGAAAAGGAATAGAAAAAGGCATTACATATTATGGTCGCTTCTTATTGATTATGAAGCCCGCTATGAGAGTTTTATTATGAGCATGAGATGATATTCAATATAAAAGACACATATGTGGATTATCAATACCGAATATTGCACAGATTCTAGCAAAATTGAGTTTTTATAGCGCTTTAAATATGTAATAGTCATGTCGCACAATGGTGACACAGAAGTACATTTGCCTTTTCACCCAGTACAACCAGTAGGCCTATTTTATTAACAATTATCAATAAACAATTTTAACCAATACAAAAGAAGAAAAGTAAGTGTAGATGCAGGTGTTAATCCATGGAGAGGTGTGGGAGCACTGTTTGAATAGCAGGGCCCTGGGGGCTGCCCCACATAACAGTGGTCAGTCTTGGTATTATAGATTGCCGCCTCCCTATATGTATCAGGATACTGACTAGTTAGTATCCACCCCATATTTATGTCTCACAATGACAATGGTGACACAAAAGTACACTTGCCTTTTGACCCAGTACAACCAGGTGAAAATACACCCATCACATGCCATAGCCTGCTGGTAACATCTTCTGCCTGGGACCCCCCCGGTGCTGCAGAGGTGCCTGGGACACCCCCATCCCCCCCCTCTCCCCGGTGCTGCAGACATGCCTGGGAGCCCACCCAGTGCTGCAGGTGTCAGGGCACCTACTGGGTATCACCCTCATGGGGGTTAATGCCTATGTGCACCCGGCTATCACGTATGGGTGCTGGTACAACTGGGATGGGCGTCCGTTAGACCAGCCCCCACCGTTCTATAACGGGCTGGATCAGTTCAGTGCAGACCTCCTCACAGGGCTAAGTGACGAGGTGGTGGCTATAGCTAAGAGCGTCATGCACCAGCTTCCTCTGGTGGACCTTACCAATGTAAGCCATATCTTCCAGTGGTACTTACGGTGGAACTTACGGTGCTACAGTGAAGATATCACCGACCATACCAGCCTGTACACCTGCATCCATACCAACCATAGCTACCAGGGCCTCACTCACCCAACAGAGAAGACGGTAGATGGGAAGTACATGCCTAACTTCAAGCACCGCTACATGGTGGAGGATATCCCCTGTGGGTTGGTGGTAATGCGTGGCATCGCTGAGATTGTCGGAGTCCCCACGCCGAATATGGACAAAGTGATTACCTGGGCACAGGGCATTATGGGTAAGGAGTACTTTGTTAATGGGAAAGTGGCTGGGAAGGATCTCGGTGAGACGCGAGCTCCGCAGAAGTATGGGCTGAATACCCTTAACTCCATGCTGGGTCTGCACTAATAACAGAACTCAACCATTTCAATAACAACAGGGATTAAGCAGGGTATACTGTCACAAATGTTGATATAAACCAAGAACTTGGATTGCAAAACTAACACCTTTGGTGTAAATACAATCCAACCTCAGGCACCTCCTAATCCTCGGCCTTGGCTGTCCAGCCAATCAGGGACTGAAGTACTACAAATCATCCCACCATTTTCCCAAAGGACCTGGGTACAATTCAAGATAGGGGCCCTTAGGGAAATATCCATCTTTCAGTGTTTGAAGGAAAATGAGTGGATGTCCGCCCTCTAGTGTGGGTGGCCAGAACCAAAAGGGTACATTTGGGGTTCTAGAATTTACATCAAGATGTACTATAAATAGACATGGTACACATATGCAGCACTGCATTAACATTTTAAGTAAATTAAATATACTTAAAGGAACACTTTTAGCATATTTAATTCATATGCCACTTAAAGCAACGTTATTGCCGCTATGACATTTCCGGGACATTTACATGGTATCAAAGCTGTTCCTTTAAGGCATCTTAAATTGATGTTGATACAAACCAAGGACAACGAATTCAATGAAATTGTTTCACCAGAGGTGGGTGGCTGACTCTACATGATATGCAGCTTACAAGGGGTGTGCTTTGTGTTAGGTAGGCAGACATCTAGGAATTAAACTGTGCAGTAAAGTAGGGATGGGTACCAAAAAACAGTATGTGCTCATCTTGTCCACTGTCCAATTTATCGATACTGTGGTAGATTCTGGCTATGATAATAGATGAACATAGGACAAGACATAGATATAGACTTGGGCCATTTTTAGATAAGGCCTATTTAATACATGTCATAATAAACAAACAAGCGGTCGAACAAAAGAAAAAAGTTTTGACGAGCAAGCTAGAAACGTCCTACTCATGAGGCCTGTGAAGCGACAATGCTCCCTGGCAACCTGACAACATACCTGGTACCACCACTAACCACCAGGTGGCCTATGTGTTCCTGAGAACTATGACAGTTCCTATAGTAGATCCCAGGGGGTGGCTGTGTGAATAACTACTTGTATTGATAAGTCCAACAACTGACTTTGTTATACCCCCTTAATTACAAAATCAAACACTGAAGACTGATGGCAGCAGTGCCTAGTTCGGTGAAACACAGGCAATTTATCAGGCCAGTAGCACTGTCAGCAGAGATGTTAATGTATCTATTTATATTGTTAATGTGACGTGGACTGATATAACAGTATGCAGTAAAGAAATCCAGAAAGATTCTGGTAAAATAATCATCTAGTTTATGTCTATATACTTTAGTGTATAGACAGACTCCACGACAGTCAATTATATTTTCTTTATTTTACACTTTTATTTAACAGTTATAAAAAAGAAAGTGCCTGCTGCTTACTGGGTCCAACTAAACAGATAGTTGGCTTGCTTCCCGGTAGAGTAATGGGTAGTTGATCCTGTATCCTCCAGTCGGCACTGGGATGCTAGTTGTTGGAGAACTGCATGGTGGTGACCTCTCACTCATCTAATACACAATGCTGTTGCTCTTCTATCAGTCATTACTCATGTTTGGTTTTGGTTAAACACATCTCAAGTCTCCCTAGCTAACTTATAGATGTACGCTGCCTTCTCTAGCCATAGTTTCTACTTGCAACCACTCTCTAGCTCAACTAGCTGTGGATGTAGTGTATTTTGTTTATTTTGTTTATTTGGCTTTCATGACTTGTTTCTTTAAAAGTGGTGCTTACCCAGCGTGCTTATGTACAGAGAAACACTTTAATCAATATCATCAACCTTTTCACATTCAGAATAGGCCAAAAAAATGAATGAATATGCAATGTATGGGGGTGTCTACTATTATATATATGATAATTTGAGTATGTGGTTCCTGCATAAAATAGCTCTTGCTCTTTGGTTAAATGGACAGAGGTAATCTCTTTGTGATGTTTCTAATTCCAGTACAATGTCTTGGGTTGAAAAAGGAATGGTGCATAATATTGGTGATTTAGAATATTGTAAAGTATTATGATACAACATGTTGTCTGTTGAATGCTGTTGTTAAGCTTGCAAAAAGTTCAATCAATTTGTGGCTACACTCAATTGGAAAGAAAGATAACCCTATATTTGTACATAGTTCCAGATTTGTTCCCAAAATATTGACTGGTATGTAATTGTTTCATGCTTATGTTGTACAAACACTTGTTACTGCGTGAAGGTCATGACGACTTCCTTTGTACAACTTTATGATTTGTGTATTTCCTTATCTGTCTAAAGAGGGCATGACACTGTCTGTTAAGGTAACCTTCCTCTACAGACAACTATCCCTTTTTTTTCTTATTTAAGTAATTTTTAATCAGGCTAGGCTCCTTTATATGTATGCCAGTGCCCATATACTCCTGGCTCTTGAGGGACTTATAACAAACAGCAAATAGCTGGCTATTAGCATGTACCAGATAGTCACAAAGCTAGTATAACAATGAGATAATCAGGAAGATGAAAATATGGAAAAAGCAGCAGTGTTGGTAAAGTACATATCATCGTGATTATAAGGAAGTGCTTATATTACAACATTTTAGAGCCTAGGAATCTTCAACTATGAATATACAAGTTTCTTGGATTTTACTTGGAAAGATGTATATTCAAACTTACCTGTGTAAATAAAAAAACTAAATTTGCAGAGTAATCAACAGAGATACGGTAATCAACAGAGATGAAGTTAACTAGTTATTTGGTACTTAATTAGTCCAAGTGGCCGACATTGGAATACGCCATCTAGCCCTTTTGTAAAATGTATATGCAAACCACTGTAAAACGTGGTACAAGTATAATGGTTCATATTTAGGTTGATGTAAATAAGAACGCAAATAGGCAGTTTCCAATTGTGAAAATAACATATTTGATTCAAAGGGATAATATTGTCTTCAAAATAAGATCATGTGAATTAGCTTAGTATAAAGCATATACTCAGCCAGGTGATGTAACAGTAACCTCAGGCCATCACTGACTGGGGAACTAAGGTAACTAGGTGTCTTATATACCCGGTACAACATAGAAACAACATCACATGAAATGTCAAGTGGTCTCCTAAAAAAGCTAAACACAAGAGAGGACATTGTCAGATATGGGGTACAGCATGCACTAAATCCAGGCAGCGACCTGAGGAACCTTAGAAATACCAGGTCTCACCAGAAAAAGCAATACATAAAATACTGTACACCTTCACCAGTACTGTGAAAATAAGACATGCTTTAATACAAACTGTTCCTGTAAATCAGCAATAATTAATAAACATACTCCTTTCTAAAGGCCATTAACCGTGATTAAATATTTGTTAAAAAATTGATACTGTGTTCCCCGTACATTCAATAGTAAAGGAAGATGGTATATGTATATCAAACACACTGTTTTTATGAATTGAATTTAAACCTGCAATGCTTGCACGTCCTATTAGGCATCGAATTAGATCCGGCATATACCCCTACCACACTTTTTGGCCCGCAAATTGTGATTTTTTAATGTAAACAATCTTGCGATAATGGCACACCCCCTTTTACAAAATCCTGTCCCTGAACCAGCCATCATTTTTCAAAATCTAAAAAGCTAGAGCAGAACTGACCTCCCTAAAGCAGCACTGTTCCTTGGTCACCAACATCATACACTTGTCAAGACAGTGGCACTGAGGTGACTCTGTTTCACTGTTCAGGTAAATAGATCTTGTTCATCCCCAAATATATAAGAGGAGATATAAACTAGCAATTGAACCATGTTGATGTCATATTTCTCACGCTCTGGAAAAGCGAGTTTTGCATTTTGACACTGCTATATCAAAGCTATCCAGGGGATATAATCTGAGCTGCTATGTTGGGCATGATGCACAGGAACAAATGTTCCTTATCTAAATATGCTACTCAGTAGCACATTATCTAACCCCCCTGATGAGCCAGGAACACCAACACGGGATTGGAGACATTAAATTTTATTATGAGATGACTATAATAAAATACACATATTAATTCACATTTGTAAAATGTAGAATATACAATAAGAGACACACATATAAAATATAAATGTGTGATATTATAAATATTGGATATTTGAGTATGAGACTATTGTAAGTAAGGGTGGGTGGGAGGTAACTTTGTATAGGTGTTGACAGACCGATGGTGTATTGTAGAATAGGAGGAGGGACGCCGTGAGGCGTGAGTGGTAAGTGAATGTAGTAATTAGTTTATGTAGTATGCCCTAGGTGGCATGAGGGTGTTGTAGTGGTTCATACGCTCCCCAGGGGGAGACAATGCGCCGCAGATGAGCTATAACCCATCGCGACCACATTATCTAACCCCCCTGATGAGCCAGGAACACCAACACGGGATTGGAGACATTAAATTTTATTATGAGATGACTATAATAAAATACACATATTAATTCACATTTGTAAAATGTAGAATATACAATAAGAGACACACATATAAAATAGGCAAACCAAGGAATTATGTGTGGCATCTATAGTTTGTGCTGGTGTCATTGACATCAGGGTTGTCGTTGTGGGGTGTGGGGCGGCCTATTTGTGTAGGGCTGCGATCAGGGCTGAATTGACTGCCTGACCGCTGGTCCTTATGTAAGTCTGGTGGGCCTGTGACCTCCAGCCGCCAAAGCGCTTCACCTGCAGCTCTGAGCACCCGTTTGCGAATGCTGCTGTCGCCGCTGCTTTCCTGAGACTGTGTAGGGACAGTTTGTCTATGTTTGCGCCAATTGAGATCAGTGTCTGGTCCCATGCCTCCCTCACGTCGTTTGACGACACGGGGAGCCGTGATCCGGGGAACATGAGCAGTGGATCGTGAATATGTCTTGTCGGGACGTGCTGCATGTGCCGCCTCAAGGTTGCCACCGGGCATAGTAGGGGGTGCTTTGCCGCTGCTACCCTCACCCCCCTCTTCTGTCCGGTTTTCTGTAGGTTCTTCCCTTTCTTCAATGTCAGAGTCATGTACCCCCCGGTTAGTATCACATCGCCTCTTGTTAGGTGGGATGTACCTACAGTCTGGTTTGTGGTAGTCGGCATGACCTCGCTCTGTCGGAAGGCGCCGTAGAACATTATCAAAATTGCTGTCCTTAGGATCGTGCCCTCCGGCGACTGTGAGATGGTCATCACTGCCTGCCGTAGGATGCTTGTGTCTATTGGGTCCTTGACCCTGGGCTCGTATGCCTTGTTGCGGTGCATTGAGTCCATCATGCGAGACACTCTGAAGTGGTATGCTGGTGCTGTGTCCATTCCTGCTAGCAGCAGGAACATCCTCACATGTGTGAGGTGGTTGCCCACCGTCGCCGGTGCGTTCACGTGCCTCGATATGTATTCGAGGTAGGCACATATCAGTTCCGTTGTTGGCGCCACCATGGCGCGCCGCAGGCGTCTCGTGAATGCGATGAACGTGCCCGCTGCCGACGCGTGGTTTTTGTCTGTGCCTGGGGCCCTTGCGTGCTGCTGCCTGGTAGCTACGTCTTGTAGGAGCGAGTCGTACACCGGATCTACAAAGCAACATGGGATCGAGTTGGTCAAACATGTGAAGGCATGGATCGATGAGTACAAGATTATCAGCATTTACAAGGTCCAAGGCATGATTTTTAGCTTTGTTATTCAAATGTGCCCTACTGAGGGCATCTGCCAGTGCGTTATCTTTGCCTGGGATGTGCTCGTACGTAATGTCAAGTTGTAGGACGGCTTGTGCCATCCATAGGGCGCGAGCAGATTGCAGTATGACGCTGTTTTGGCCTCTGCCAGTGGTGAAAACTTGGACACATGCTTCATTATCACAGAGGATTCTTATGTGGCTGCCCTTATCAAAGTTTGAGAGAAGTGAATGTACGGCCACTACAACGTTAGCCCCTTCGAGCTCGGCGATATTATCGGCTCCGTCGTGAATTTCGGCCACCTGTATGCCGTATGCCCTGGTGCCGTCCGACGCGCCTATGCCCGATAAGCACGCGTCCACTACAATGTCTTTGACTGGGGCAGGTTTTGGTATGACGGCTACCCCGTTCCAGCTGGCCGCGAACTCGCGGAACCAGTGCAAGTCGGCCCGCATGGATGAGTTAATATTAATGTACTTGCCGCGCATGCCTCGTAGGGCCTCTAGTAGGCGTCCTATGAACAGACGGGCGGGTCTGACGCACTTGCCAATGTGCACCAATTTCCCTATGACGCTTTGTAGCTGTTTCTTTGTGAGACTACGTTTCTTGATAGTTCTACTGACCTGGTCCATCACCTCCGCCATTTTGTCCTTGGGGACGCTGAGGGTCATGCTGGGGGCGTCGATGTCAATTCCGAGCCAACGCACTGACCGACGTGGCCGCTGCGCCTTGGCCCTGGCCTCGGGGAGTCCGAGCTCAACGAGCAGCTTGCGTGCCACCCGGAAGTCCCTTCTTGCCTTGGATCTGGATGTAGAGATGATGACAATGTCGTCAAGGTACATATAGGCAGTAACATTCTTTGAACTCAGAATTTGTGTGATTTTGTTGGCGATTCTTTGCATATGGAGTGAGCTGTTCCTGGCGCCAAAGGGCATGGTAATGTCGCAATAAAAACTATCACCCCATGCCAAGTTCAGGAGAGGCCACCCTAGTGGATCACTCTTGAAATTCTTATAGGCCCTTTTCACGTCTAAAGAGCTGAGGTATGCAGTGGGCCCTACTTCTAGTAGTTTGTCAACTAAGAGGTCAACTGTCGGGAGCGCGTGTACTCGCGGGTCTCCGAACACTGTATTCTTGAATATATTGTAACGGGTTGACTATAAAGTCTAACTGTTATTGTTGTATATCTATTGTATGTTGTATGATGTAAGACAACACGGTTCTATTGTGTTTAATAACTGTTTTATTCATCTAACTAGTGTCGTCGGTTCGTTACATACACCGACTCCTCTAGTTCGGTTATCTATACGGTAGTGTACCGGTACCACCTTCGGTTACCGTCGGTAGTTGTTACATAATCATTTTTACATAACTAAACCTAACAGGTGGCGCTGCTAGTACGGTCACGTGGCTACGCAGCGCTGTATATAAGACGGCTGCTTCCCCATTGGAAGTCAGTCAGGTTTGGGACTGTCGTGACATGACCACCCTGTGCTCACGGGCTTAACTCTATGCTATAGGGTTGCCCACTGTATTATATATCTGTTCTGATCTTGTATATCCGCTGGTTATACTTGTACTATAATACCCAAGAGTTACCTTTACAATAAAGTCGCCGTATATTAAAGTCTAATTTACCTTGTCTGGTTTTTGTACTCAAGTGTCACATACGTAGTAAGAGACCAACTACATTGGTGCCGTGACCACTTGATCGAACCGACCATTGATAGGGTATTAAATAGACTTACAGTATATGGATTACCTATACGATTTTGTCAGCTCGTTCAGCGGCAGGACTAAAACCCCTGCTGAGGAACGTGAAGAAGCCGTACAGAATGTACGCTTCTTCACAGGCAAATCTAATAGGCGGGAGAGCCGGGCAGCCTTGGAGGTGCCCGGTGACGACCTCTCCCAAGAAGCAATAGGTGATCCTATTGTGGAAGCCTTTACCAAAGGAGAGGATGGGGAGCAATCTCCAATCCCGGGACCCTTTGATATAAGCTCCAGGAGATCGTTGGACTCCCTTTCCACGAATCTTTTCTGTCCTGAGGGTCAGAAAATACCGGGTAGAGAGCCTAAAACTCTCGGCCCAGCTGCCTTCGGTTCTACACCGACGGTAGCAGATCCTTCATTGGATCCAGACACGTCGGTTTTCACTGATGGTGCCACTCCTACACCGAACGGTATGGGGGGTGGCGGGCTATCAAAGAAAACTAACGTGGCAACAGAAGCTCCTGGGAAGGGGTACCCGCCAGCAGTAGATGAGCCATCCAGTTTACCACTGGATGGGGACCTACTAGCTGCCATGGGGATCCCCACCAAGAAAACTGAGTTGCATGAGCTCGCTGAAGCCCGGAGGGAGCTTGCTTCCATCAATCAAACTAGGAAGTTATTCCTAAGGGAGGTTGATGAGAAGAAAAAGTTCCTACTGGAACTCCAGAACGAGATGGCTTCCCACAAGGTGGAGGTTGACAAACTTTTGCACCAGAGGGTGTCCGGCGAATGTGAGGTTGCAAGCTTAACTTCCTTGGGAAAGGATTTGAGCACACAGCTCCACTTAGCCAGACAGGACCTCGCAAGCTTAAGGCAAGTCAATCAGGACCTGAAGGCGAAGTCGGAGAAAGTACCACCACCTTCCACGGTGGTACCTCCAGTCATACCCGTACCCAGTGTATACACGACAGTGACACCTTCAAGCGTCCCGCCGCTAGTACACACCACGGTAACAGGTATGACACCTCAGATGGGGGCTAGCTATCTACAGACTCCGGTCTGTGGTGGCGCCTTTGGAGGCACGGCAACACCTCCAGGGTACACCCACCCATCTACTGGTTCAACGATGTTGAACCAGCAGCAGACCATGGTCTCAGTTCCAGTACCGAAACCCAGAGCTAGACAAGGCTTAACGCCTGTCCAGCGGGCTAAGTACGACCGGAACCCGGCTATTGAGAAGCTGGGGACAGACATCGTCCCGCGGGACATCGATGAACTGGATGAACGGTATGCTCCTTTCAACTTTGGGGACATCAAACATCCTGATGCAGCCCGTCAAAAGGCCATCGATATTCCGCCTTTCACAGGGTCGCCACCCTGGAGAAAGTACAAAGTTCGGTTCAAGGCTATTGTGGAGAGCAATCGCTGGAACAATCAGCAAGCGCTGGTTGCTCTGAAGCAAGCACTCTGCAACGGGCCAGGTGAACCAGCCCTTTTGGCGTTCGAGAGAGTGAAGATCAAGACATTGAGCTCACTTGAAGAAACAGCTGAATGGGCGATTGGGAAGATTGGTGAGCATGACCCAAGGACTCAGCTGCTCAAACGTGTCCAACGCAAGGACGAGCATCTGAGATCCTACGGATTTGCTCTACAAGAACTGATATCCGAGTGTTATCAGGGATGTAGACCTGACACCCCCACTGTCATCCAGGAGTTAACCTCCAGGTTTGTCAATGGAGTCAGAGACACCAATCTCCAGGCATATCTGCGGGAGAAATGGCAGCCGGACTTATCTCTAGCTGACCTTTTTGACCATGCAGATGTGTATGACACCAAACAGGCAGTTTTTCCTAGTGGAGGAGTGTCGGCAGCTCCATCTGTAGCCCCGAAAGGAGCTCAGGTGGTAGAGGCCGCCACAAAACCACCTAAGAAAAAACAGCCCGCCTCTGAGGAGGTGGCGGCAGTAATGCCTGACAGGGACATGGAAAAGATGATTGAGGGTTTGTTGCGGAAGCACTTGGAAAAGAGCTCTGCGTCCACTTCTGATTCTGGATCTGGAAAGAGAAGGAAAAAGAAGAAAAAGGACACGAAACCTCAGCCATGTAGACGCTGTCAGAAGATGGGTCATTGGGCTAGCGAATGCAAAGCCCCTGCACCCATCGCTGCTAAAACCGAAAAGGAGACGGAAAACTGAATGGGGCCCATCCTCTTGGCAAGGATGGCGCCCCCACAGTTAGCCATGCCTGTAAGGGATTAGTAGACGGTGTTAACTCTTCCATGAACCAAGGCCGCGCAGAGGCAGAAGGGTCTGTACAACCTGTAAGCGTCTGGCAAGGCGGGGCTGGCAAGGACGAACGGAATCCGGAGGATTCTGTAGTCGCTGGCTTAGAGGAGTCTTGGTTAGAATCAATTGCCCAGAGCAGTGTGATTCAAGACTCCCCGAGCGATCCATGTTGGGATTATCTCCTGACAAAAGGGGTTGCTATGGATGGAGGGGGAAGCCCGATGCTGACCTCTGAGTGTGTCCCTTTACGGGGACAGCGTTGGTACCTGAGTCTGGTTATTTCCGGGACGCGTGGTGAATTTTTGGTCGACACGGGTGCATCTCACACCTTGGTCGATCGTAAATTCATGGCCCGTCTTTGCAACCAGCCCGAAGCTCCGCTACTAGGAGTAAAGGCTCGGACTGCTACGGGAGATAGTATGCAGACTTATGGCAGAACTGTAAAACCTATGTTGGTTGATGGCAAGACATACTGGATATGTCCAACCATCACCGACATCACTGATGATGGCATACTGGGGATGGACTTTGCTGCTCTTTACGGGGTAACAATGAACACCGCAACGGGCCGACTTCAGATTAAACATCCTTATAAACAATCTGTACAGTGCGTTTTAAGGAATGGTTCTTCTGTGGCGTCAGTGGCACAAGACACAAAGTTGGCAGCAGGACATGTATCTGATGTCCTAGTCAGCTGCGTGGGAGTGCAGGCCAAACGGCCGGGAATGTTTGAACCAGAAGATCAAAAGCTCTCTGAGTTAGGTCTTGCTGGCTATCATACTTACCTGGCCAACGCTCGTTGGGGGGTGATACCGATTTGTAACTCGAGTAGTAGAGAAATCACTCTACGAAAGGGGACGCCTATTGGTAACACCACGCGAGCATATGGGGTAGACTCACTAACTACGGACTTTGTGGAAGTAGGTGTGGTGGCGGGAGACTCTTCCCACGAAGAGGCTCTAGCTAAATCCAACCTACCGAAACATTTAAGGTCCCTGTTGTGTGAGTCACACCTCACAACCCTAGAGAGCGAAATGGTGGCAAATGAGCTGTCGGAGTTATCTGACGCCTTTGCGCAACCAGGAGATCCTCTAGGGCGTACCAATACGGTACAACACCGGGTTGACACTGGGGACGCGCTTCCCAGTAGAATCCCCTACCGTCGGTTACCCATGGCTAAAAAAAGTGCTATGGAGGCTGAGGTAGAAAAGATGTTGGATGAAGATGTGATTCAACCTAGTGAGAGTCCATGGTCAAGTCCTGTGGTGATGGTCACCAAGAAGGATGGTTCCTGTCGATTTTGCATCGACTATAGGAAGTTGAACGGACTCACTAGGAAGAATGCATATCCTCTACCTCGGATAGATGAATGTGTGGAATCTCTGGGTGGGGCAAAATGGTTCTGTACACTAGATTTACAATCTGGTTATTGGCAGATCGGCATGGACCCCCGGGACCGAGAAAAAACCGCATTTTCTACCCATATGGGACTATTTGAGTTCAACGTCATGCCATTCGGGCTATGCAATGCCCCGGCAACCTTCGAGGCAATGATGGAAACCATGTTACGGGGTTTACTTTGGAAAAAGTGCCTAGTATACTTGGACGACATCATCGTCTTCGGTGGTTCTGTGGAGGAAACTCTACAGAACCTCCAAGCTGTGCTGAAACGCATCTTATCATATGGTCTGAAATTGAAACCTTCAAAGTGCAAGCTTTTTAGGAAGTCAGTTGAATACCTAGGTAGAATTGTTTCTGAACATGGCATCATGGCTGATCCTCATAAGATCGAAGTGGTACAGAACTGGCCTCGTCCGATGGACACGAAGGAGATACGCTCTTTCATCGGGTTTTGTTCATACTACAGAGATTTTATACCTGGATTCTCGAGAGTCGCAGCTCCCTTACAAGAGCTGATGATTGGAGAGAAGAAGGCTAAGGCTAAAATAGTCTGGTCTCCAGCCGCAGAACAGTCTTTCAGTGAGTTAAAGAGACTCTTCTTAGAAACACCTGTTTTGCACTACCCTGCACCTGTTGGTAAGTTCATCTTGGACACTGATGCTTCTAATACAAGTATTGGTGCTGCCTTGTCGCAGATCCAGGATGGGCGAGAAGTGCCGCTGGCATTTTCGTCCAACAGTCTAAGCAAAACACAACGTAACTACTGCACAACCAAGCGTGAACTCTTGGCAGTGGTGGTTTACACAAAAAAGTACAGACATTTCCTATATGGTGGGAATTATCTCGTACGGACGGATCATTCATCTCTGCAGTGGCTCCTTAACTTCAAGGACGCTGAGGGGATGATGGGTAGATGGTTGAACCACCTCTCTGAGTTTGGCATGACGAATGAGCATATCATACACAGGAGTGGAGTAGATCATGTGAATGCGGACAGCTTGTCCCGCTATCCTATCCGGAACTGTCACCGTGTAGACTGCCGAGACTGTGGGTCTCACAATGCAGTGATTGCGTCTGTGGGTGCGAAAGTTCCTAACTGGACGTTAAATCACTTGAAGGATGAGCAGCTTGCAGATCCAGCTATTTCGAGGGTGTACTCCTTGAAGTTGTTGGGCCTGTCCAAGCCTGTTCGCCCCGCACTTTCGCTGGAATGTAAAGAAGTTAGACAACTGTTAGCTCAGTGGGATAATCTTTTTATACGGAACAGTGTATTGTGCCGCTGGAGGGTGCAACCTGGCAGGAAGAGAACAGCTCAGTCTGTAGTGCCTTTGTCACTCAGACTACAGTTGCTCAATTACTGTCATGGACACCGAACTTCAGCACACTTTGGCAGACAACGGACTGAGGCAAAGATTAAGAGTAGATATTACTGGCCTGGTATGACTTTGGACATACGGCGTTGGGTGAGACAATGTCCCCAATGCTGTTTATCAAAGCCTGGACCTGGTATTGGTAAACTACCTCTAAGTCAAGAGCTATTCGGTGTTCGATTTGCCCGGATCGCTGTTGATATCATTAGTGGTTTCAACACGACCCCCCGTGGGAATACCTGTATGATGGTGGTACAGGACTACTATACCAAGTATGTCCAAGTATATCCGTTGGTAAATCATACAGCTGTTACCTGCGCAGAAGCACTTTTCGAGAATTGGATCCTCACGTGGGGAGGTCCTTTAATGCTTCACTCCGACCAGGGTCGTGAGTTTGAATCTCGACTGTGGGCAGAACTGTGTAGTAAAATACACATCTGCAAGACGCATACGAACCCCTACCGACCTCAATCGGATGGTATGGTGGAACGTTTCAATCGGACGTTGATCCAATGTCTCACGACAATGGTTAATGAGCACCGGGATGATTGGGATGAGCACGCTCGCTATATCTCCCATGCTTACAATGCTACCGAACATGCGTCGACGGGCTGTACGCCTAATATGCTCGTAATGGGTGAAGACATAGTCATGCCTAGTGACATGGTCTATGGAGTGCAGGGACACCAGCTCGAGCAACCCTGCACAGTGATGTTTGTTGAGTCACTTCGACAATCATTACGCGAGTCCTATGGAGTAGTAAGGGACAACTTGGAAAAATCTGCTAGTTTGCAGAAGGTGGGCTATGACACGGGCCTTAAACTCCGCCAATTCAAGGTGGGGGATAAGGTCGCGAGATTTAGCACACCAAATTCCAAAGTCAAGACCCTGTACTCCTGGGATGGTCCGCATACGGTTACTATGGTGGTTAGTGAAACTACTGTAGTAATACGGTTGCAAAAAGGGACTCTCACTAAATCACATGTGGCTAGACTCCGACCTTGGTATGGAGTTCCATATATAGATGACGGTGAAGATTCCCTCGGTGCTGGTCGAGTACCAGCACCAACCGACCCTGTGCTACCGAAGATACCGAAGGCAGGACCAACGGTCATACCGTCGGTACCGACGGTAGCGCGCCGAAGGGGTCGTCCTAGGAAATTACCGATTGAACCACAGTCGTGTGTTACCAAGCCCAAGCGCGGTAGGCCTCGTGAAAAAGGGCCAGCTGTGCGTAAAGGACTAACCGTAGGCACCGGTAAACAAAGCAAGGTGATACCTCCGGTGTCACCATTGCTGGACATACCGGTACAAGGTCTACGGAGGAGCACACGTGTCAGAGAGCGAGATAAAATTGTGTAAACATTTTTTTCTTACCTTGTGGACGACATTTAGCTGCTGGCTTGATTAAATTTCCCTGGACAGTTCCGTACTGGGCCGGTGGTCATTGGCCCGGTACTCGATCACCAAAACACAACGAGAAGAGACGGGTTATCCGGTGTGGTTATCCGTTGGAGGTAGAAAAGCACGTGTTCAGGGCGGGTGGCTGGCTTTGCCGATTAGTTCTAAGTATGGGACTAGTTTTGACCACATATTGCTTAGCAGCACGCTGCTGTGTATATCCTCTAATGCCGGTATATCATTCCCGGGTTATCCGGTGGCTCCGCCACGAAAATTGTAAACAACAGTGAGAGTTCCCACGGTCGGATATGCCAGACGTGGGAAGGGCGCTGCCCGCGTCACCTGATCGATTTCTCCCGCCAAATGAGCCGTGAGAAATTGGGTCACCTCGGCGCGTCTTCGGGGCGCGACCCCTGATTGGCTGAGAAGCCGGTCAAGGGGCGGGGTCACGGGGGACGGGTGGGGTATATAAGCCCCACAGGCGGCCAGGCTTCTTCAGATCAACACGTTTGCCCGTAGGGTAGCGTGTTGGTCAGTGGTGCCTAGGTCTGCCCGGCAGTACCTACACTATTGTTTACTAGCTGTGCTACTAAATGCTCGGGTGAGTGAACCGTGAGGTTCACCTACGCCTGAGCTAACAGTATGGCAGCCCGTGTAGATGGCAAATGCACGGCCCCGGAGAAGGCTGAGGCCTCCGATGGGGAAGACCGGGTTCTCGAGTCTGACACGGAAATGGACACTACCGGTGCTCCAACCGTCGGTCAAGGCTCGGCTTCGGTACCAACTGAACCTAACCCTGAGGGGTCGGGTGATGTTGTTCCGAAGGCAGAACCTGGTCTGGGTGGTAGTAATACCAACCAGGAGGAGAACCCTGCAGGGGGATCTTCTCCGAAACCCGCCGGTGTATTGGCACAAGAACCGACGGTCCCTGATGGTGATTCATCAGACGGGTCCACGGTTCGTGCTAAGACCAAACGGAAGCGGAAGCGTAAGAGGAGGATTGCATCTTCCCCTGAGACTCCTGCTACCGAAGAGGTCGCACCGACTGAGGCAGATAGACTCAAAGCTGTTGCTGATAGACTGGCCAAGGCGGAAGCCGAGGGATGGTCTGTCGCAGAGAGCAGAGCCAATCGACGCCTCCGCGCCAAGGCAGCGCATGTCCGTCTAAACCTGTGTCTCCGTGATGATGACCGGGAGAACCTGAGCCTTACTGATTTAATTCAGGAGAATGGCAAAATGGCTCTTCCTGCACCTCACACGACCGATGGTTCAGACGACGAAGACTGGTTGACAGGTGATTCCCATCCCATTGACTGGTACCTCGTGTACCTCAGGGCAGTGTTAGACGGGAATAAACCTAACATCCATAGGTCATGCCGCCCCAAGCTGAAATATGCTTGGAAGAACTACGTGCCAGGGGATCCCTGCCCGTACGTTCGCTGTCAGCGCCTGAAAGGGACTGCGACAGCAGCAAAACGGTGGCCAAACCTTTTCAAGTTTGCCCGTCATTTGGTAGAGAAGCACATGAATGTGCGTCCCTACTTGTACTGTGTGAGTGGGAGTACGAGTACTTCCTGCCCTGAGTACAGTGACGGGGAACTATTCCGTAGCCAACGGAGATCTGGTTTGGTAAGGCATCTTTGCGACAATAAGGGCGTGCACAAGCGCACTATTAGTCGTGGAGTTGAGGCTGCACTGAAGGTTTGGGGGTGCCACAAACGTGTAGGAAATCTACAGTTTAAGTGGCGAACCAACAAACTTAAACAGTGGAACTACCTCACGGAGGCTGACTGGGAGAGGTTGTGTAAGGGCGCCAAGTGCGAACAAACCGACCTCGGACCAGCTACAGAAGCTCCGATGCCCACTGTAAAGAAGGATACCCCTCCTAAGAAGAAAAATCTAAAAAGGGGCCGCCAGTCATCCAAAGATGATACCAAGGGTGGACGTGACCGTTCCCGCAGTGAACCTGCGAAGAAACGTGTCGCCACCGCCACGGTAACATCTGAGGTCGACCGTAGCCAAACCGTCGGTACCGTCACGGTATCTTCGGTTGCATTGCCCCCGGTTGCTGATCAACTGCCCAGGCAGGAGAGACAGAGACTGGGTAATGCACTGGCTATTGTTCAGAACTCTTTGGGTGACGAGCAGGCGGGTCAAGTCGCTGCTGACTATGTCAAGCAGTACAAGTGGAGTCAGAAGCAAAAGAAAGCTTCAGCCCCACAGGAGAGTGTCTCACCTGTCAGTGACGCTGAACAGGTGGAGGTACAACAGCCGGATGGGGCGTCAGCCCAGCCGACTGCTCCAACCCAGCACGGAGCAACCTCTGACCCAGTAAGGGATGACGAGGTGACTCCAGTACCTGAGCACAGGGCTGTTGACGAAGGGCTAGCAGGGTTACCTGTGTTGCCTGGAGATGGTCCTGCTTTTGACACTGGATTCTCTGACACTCTAGTCCCCGGATTTGAGTGCTACAGAGCTAAGATGGCTGAAAACGCAAGTAAGCTACTCCAGTTTCAGGTTTCTTTCTTGGAGAAGTCCTACTTTGAGCAGTACAAGTTGCTCAGAGAACAGGCTATCCGGGAAGGGAAAGCTTGGGTTGCTGAACGCACCAGAGTCCTTGCCGAGCGCGAGGCGAGTCTGGAGCAAGATCATGCCTTCTGGAGGGCTACGATCGACCAGCTCGAATCAAGGTTGACAACTTGTGACGCCAAGTTCTTCCGGCAGTTCGGGCTAAAGCTGACAGAGTGGGAGAGAACTGGTTTTCCAGATCTCCAGTCCAGGTTGGGGCTTGCCGCAAGGCCTGCTCCTCCTGTGACCCCGGTACTGTCAGTACACCCACCTAGGTATGAGATGCCATTTTCTTTCATGGCACAATCTACCCGGGTGGTCAGTGGCGGGGAGCCTACTGCGGCGCCGAGTACCCTCTCGGTAGCCCCAGGTGGAGCCCTTCCTCTCCAGGTGGAGGCTGCTGTGGTTTACACCACGGAGGCCCCTCCTGGAGGAAGTCCTGATGGGGAAGGAAAGCCATCCGGCGGTGTCCCTATGGACACCTAAGGTTGGTCCCCCGTCAGGCCCTCTGGGGTGCACTGTTCCGCCCCTCGGAGGTAAAACTAAACCATCGACGCAGCTACACGCCCCTGGACAACCGAAAGCAGACCGACGGTGCTGTCGTGACTTAACTGAGTCTCTACTGCCACCACACTGGAAGCAGCCTGATGTCTTCAACCGTGGTTTACTACTAAGCCACAACCGTCGGTGCTCTACTACTGTCCAGGGCTCCTGATCCTGTGGTCACATTCTACTATTGTGACCTATGAACTATTATATGGATCATCCTCCTGTGATAATTATTTATAGGGAGGCACGGACCTACCTTTTTATATTTATATTTCACAAGAGATGGAAGTACTATACCGGTACTGGACTCTATCCATCTCTACCACCATAAACTGCTAGGTACTGGAGTACCGCCCCTAATAAGGATGACGATCTATCCCACCTTATTTAGGATACGCTATTATGGATTTTTATATATAAACTTTTCTACGCCAAAGGAAGTGGGAACTGCTATAGTTCCAATTATAAAACTTTTCTTCGCCAAAGGAAGTGAGAGCTATTATAGTTCTATTATTTATATATAAGGACACTAACTCCACACGGATTCGCACCATTGCTGAATGAAGTAGGTGATGTGTTGAGTTTCCAAGGTGGTTATTTGGTGCCTTTACTATTAACTGATACTAGTCTAGGACTATCAGTTGGACAGTTTTTATATCATGTGCCTACGGGACTATGGTTTTACAAAGACTATATTGTTGATATAAACTGTTATGTGCATGTTAACTTGTATGTTCATGTATGTATGCCTGTTGTTACTATGAGTAGAAATGTTACTTGTTGATAAATAGATATACGTGGTATATAATGTATCCAAGAGGTATTATTATTATAAAACCAACCCTTCCTACATTCTAAAGGGGGGTAGTGTAACGGGTTGACTATAAAGTCTAACTGTTATTGTTGTATATCTATTGTATGTTGTATGATGTAAGACAACACGGTTCTATTGTGTTTAATAACTGTTTTATTCATCTAACTAGTGTCGTCGGTTCGTTACATACACCGACTCCTCTAGTTCGGTTATCTATACGGTAGTGTACCGGTACCACCTTCGGTTACCGTCGGTAGTTGTTACATAATCATTTTTACATAACTAAACCTAACAGGTGGCGCTGCTAGTACGGTCACGTGGCTACGCAGCGCTGTATATAAGACGGCTGCTTCCCCATTGGAAGTCAGTCAGGTTTGGGACTGTCGTGACATGACCACCCTGTGCTCACGGGCTTAACTCTATGCTATAGGGTTGCCCACTGTATTATATATCTGTTCTGATCTTGTATATCCGCTGGTTATACTTGTACTATAATACCCAAGAGTTACCTTTACAATAAAGTCGCCGTATATTAAAGTCTAATTTACCTTGTCTGGTTTTTGTACTCAAGTGTCACATACGTAGTAAGAGACCAACTACAATATAACTGTTGACGGACGACTCGTGCGGGAATGTCATGTCGGTGATGACACGTCGTTCATCCGTGCCGCGCTTCTCCCTTGACATAAGGGGGGATACATGACACCACTGTACAAACGGGGGAGCGGAAATAGGGCCAATAATTCCCCCCAATTCCAGTTCTTTGACAATAAATTCATCAATTTTGTCCGGGTAATCCGTAGCACTAGTATGATTGGGTATGTCCCTGGTGTCTGATTCCGGCCCCATATAACCCAGGGGGAACCCGTACCGCAGAAAAGACATAAGTTGTGAGTCGTCCTCACTGTCGGGGGACATGTACTTCTCCCACCTATGCAGCTTGAGTTTTGTGGGGAGCTGCACCTTTGCCCCCACTGAGTTGGGTAGGCCTACTGCCCTAACCCTGTTATAAATGTCAATGATTTCACGTGTTTCCTCACATATAACCATGTCAGGCCATGTCTTTTGTCTATGTTCTGCGAAAGCTGTTGGGGCACAATCAATGTCATGTCTGAAAACATTAGACTTACACATTTGTCGTATGGCGTCGAAGTCAATGTCATGTGTTGTGGACGGACTGGCTGCTGTCTTGCCATCTGTAACCATGGGTGAGGCACTGGTAGGGGGCGCGGGCGGCTGAGTTGTATTCAGCGCGTAGTCTCCGGCCGCTCCTCCTGTGTGTGCTGCTGCTGTGTAATTAGAACTCATAACAGAACTGTTTATGTCATATAGCATACAGTATAGGCCTTCAGAGGCCGGGTGTGCCCATGCGCGCCCACTATCCATGATGGCGGCCCATGAGGGACGCGTGTGCGCGACGCCGCCATCCAGGGCCGGCGCGGGAGCACGCGTGTCTGCGGGCGGCGCGGGCTGCGCGGGCGGGGCGGCAGCCGCGCACGTGGGACTGTTATTGTTGTGTGGGGTGCTTACTCTGAGGTGGTCCGCGCTCGGCGCGCACGTGTCGTTGTTGACGCCGCGCTGGGTGCTTTCTCCGAGGAAGTCCGCGCTCGGCGCCCACGTGGATTTGTTGTGTCTGGCGCGGGTGCTTACTCCGAGGTGGTCCGCGTCCTCGCCACGTGGTCGTGTTGTGGCGGGGGCGGGCGTACACGTGGCCGTGTTTACGGTCGGGGCGGCTCCGGCGCGTGTCGGGGCGGCGTCCGGCTGCCCGCTGTCCGGTGATGCGGCTTCTGTAACGACTGAATTAAAACTATTGTTTATATTTACAACATGCATACTTGGCGCCCCTCCCACATCACTACTTGGGTGGGCGCCACACATTAGTTTTTTGACGCACCAGGGGCACTGTTGCTGCTCTGGCCGCCCTGTGGGGGGCCGCCATTACCTCCGCCTCTTGGGTGCTGGTAGGGATGCGGGAGGCCCTTCCTCCTCCTACAGTCGGAGTTAGGGTGGTAGCATTTCTTGCCGGTGGTGTTAAAACAGTGTGTGCATATGTGTTGCTGTACTATGCCCCTGTCCTCATGTTGTGTTGTGTGTTTACACGAGCCAGCGTTGAATGCGTGACATATGGATTCAGCGGGGCGGTGTGTGTTGTGGGGGGTGTGTGAGGGGGCAGCCCTGGAGGAGCCAAACTTAGTACCATTGCCAGGGGCGCCCCCTCCTGTGATGGATATGAGCATCCTGTATCTCTCTATGTATGCCTTGTCCTCCCACTTACACTTCTCCCCCTCTATACTGTCCCAGATGTATTGTGACCACCGGAGTACGTCCCTCCAGTCCCTATGCATCATGTCTACCGTGACGTCATGCAGGTGGTCCATTATGTGCTGCCTGTCTGCGGGGTCTGTGGCCCTCTGGTCCTGTAGGAGGGCCACAGTGGCGTTAATGTACTCCAATTCTGACAGTGCCCCTCTATTGTCTAGTTTCTGCTTGAGTGTACTGGCCCCTGCTCTGTCTACATACATATAGGGCTTTGCAATGAGCTTTGTAGTGAATATGCTAGTAACAATGCCTGCCTTACCATCTGTGGGCGTGGCGCGGAATTCCTCCCTGCGCAGTTGTGCATCAACGTATCCGTCCCGGTTCTCCTCCTGGCGGAGGACGCGTGGTGGTGGGAGCTGCGTTGCTGGGTGGATGGCAGCCTGTGGCGGGTAGGGGAGGTGCTGTAGATTGCCGTCCCCCCGCTGACCCAGCCACTGGCCGCGCTGTTGTGCAGGCAGACGACTTGTGTTGTGGTGTGTGGGCTGTGGTGTGTAGTGGCGGTCTGGGTCGCCCTGTGCCCACTGCTGTGTGTGTACGTCGTACCCGGCCGGCGCCTCCCGCTGCTGATAGAGGGGGGCGGGCTGGGTGGGCTGGTGGTAGGGCGCCGCCGCGGCCTGCTGATCCCGGGGGTCCGGCAGGGAGAGGTGGCGGTATGCCAGCTCCTCCTCCCTCCTCCAGTGCGGCGCCGTTGCGTTGTACTGCTGTTGTTGTGTGCGGGGGTCGTCCCACAGCTGTCCTTGTGACGCTGCCGCGCCGTCCGCCGCCATGGCGGGGGGCCTGTAGTGTAGATGGCGTCCCATACCTGCCTGACGGGCCCCCATGTCCTCATACCCATTGTGTGCGTCATGCATGGGCGGGTTTGTGAGGGCGTTGTTGTACCTGGGGCGGTCAGAGATGGGTGGGGGGAGTTGATAGTCTCCCCACGGCCCTGGGGCCGATACACCTGTGTATGGGGGGTGGCGGGGGTCCTCCTGGGTCGCCGGCATGACCCTGCGTGACGTGTGTGCCTGCATGCTCGTGGGTACAGCCTCTCCCGCTATTACTACATGGCGGGAAGCATTATGACGGGGTGGGGTGGCAGCCTGCTGTGTCGGGCGTGTGGCTGTGTGCATAATGTCATGAGGTGGAGGAGGGTTGGCATCCACATGATCCTCCCGGGCGTGTGCCGGGGCTGGGGTGTGGGGCAGCTGTCTTTGTATACCCTGCGTGTATTCCCCAGCCTCAACCTGTCTGTCAGCATATGCCAGCTGAATCATAACGTCTAGTCTCTCGTGGATGTCTGCCACTTGTCCCCTCAAACCATGCATGTCAGATTCTATGGTCCTAAACCTGTCATCAGCCCCGGGCCCCCCTTGGTCCGCCATGTCGGCCGCCGCCCGGGCGGCATGTGCCAGCCTGGCGCTGCTGCGCCGGGCATGGGGTGTGGACTGGGCCATGGGTTCATGATTCATGATGTCTGAGTCCAGTGGGAGCATTGAGGGATTGAGTCTTAATGCAATATCTTCGTCCACCTGGGCAAATGAGGCCCTGACGAGCTCGGCGGCTTTGTCCTTAGCCACCCTGCGTCTAGATTGCCGTGTATCCGGCATGGTGAGAGTCTATTCTACAATACCATAAAACTGGCGTAAATATGTATAGAGGGTCACATCAGACGTACCTCGTATTAGTCCCAGACTGTAGCATATAAAATGTGTAACACAACCTGTAAAAATTCCGGTGCCAGTGGTGGATGGCGGCGGATTCCTGGGTCTAACTTTGTATAGGTGTTGACAGACCGATGGTGTATTGTAGAATAGGAGGAGGGACGCCGTGAGGCGTGAGTGGTAAGTGAATGTAGTAATTAGTTTATGTAGTATGCCCTAGGTGGCATGAGGGTGTTGTAGTGGTTCATACGCTCCCCAGGGGGAGACAATGCGCCGCAGATGAGCTATAACCCATCGCGACCATATTGTTTCAGGCAGTCTGACCCTAGATTCATAAAGGGCAGACACGAGTATTTATTTCACATTTTGGGGAATTTTAATATATGGAAGATATTAATATTTTTCGAAATTTAGCAAATTCAGCAATAACAGCTAGGACACATCATTAGTTGTCTGACCTCAGGAAATTGCTATTCCGTTACAGTTAGTACAGTAACACATAGGCTGTCTTACTGAATGGTTCAATTGTACACACCCATGTATGCACACATTACTAGTTTTTGTTAATAGTAAACCATTATGAACAA
Organism: Harmothoe impar; assembly: GCA_947462335.1. Classification (NCBI taxonomy): domain Eukaryota; kingdom Metazoa; phylum Annelida; class Polychaeta; order Phyllodocida; family Polynoidae; genus Harmothoe; species Harmothoe impar. The sequence continues at coordinate 67,395,509 of OX381716.1, read as the reverse complement.
AATGGTTAACCAGTACATTAAACATTGACATACTAATATAGTCTCAAATATGCAACCTGAATGCTCAATCATGTTAAGGCAGATTTATATTATTTATATTTTGCAGGGGGAGCCCCCTTCAGAGCAAAATAGCTTAGTTACTATAAATCAAAGGCGACAGGTATTTGGCATATCATTTTGAGGAAAATAAGGTTACTATAAAATGATTTTTAGATATTTCATATTGACATGAATAAGTCAGACAATGTCGTGAACACAGATTGTATATACTACAGGATACTACAGGATTCTCTGTGCAGTTCTTCATTCTAAAGACAGTAACAACATGAAGCAGGTATACATTAAAACCATATCGTGGGTAGAAAGGCCTCATTATAGCATGTTACGGGCCTCCAACTTGTCTTGATGATAACATTGACTGATGTGGCAGGTGAAACCATGCACCATAACAATGATGGATGGATGCTAGTTTTACCACAGCTTGACCCTGCCTTGTGCCTTGAGTCTTCTCTGTAGCTGTTCTGAGCAGTCTATCTTTCCTACTCTGTAAATTATCAGACAAGACAAGGAACAGTTAGAATGTAAAGATCGATGTAGTCCCATCTACAGTAATGTAATGATGCTGCAGATCCATGACACATGCCGCACAGTGAAGTAACATTCTCACTGTCTATAACTGGGGGCCTTTAGCAGTATTGGGGTTTATGTAATGCAACCTAGATTCCCAGTCCAAACCCTAAAACCAGTTGCAAATCACTGCACCAACTTTGGGATTTACAACATGTAAAGTCCATGTAAACGGGTGTAAATATCCTTAAGATTTGGTGCAAAGATGGTGATCAAAATTTACACAAATTTACCTGGCTTTTACATCAATTGATATTTACATGTCTTTACCACTTCAGTCATTTCCAAGTAAAACTAATGTAAATGATTGTAATTCTCATTGTAAATTGGTGCACAGATTGTGCTCAAAATTTACACCAATTTACCTGGCTTTTACATCGGTTGATATTTACATGTCTTTACCATTTCAGTCATTTTCAAGGAAAACTGAGGTAAATGACTGTAATTCTCATTGTAAATTTGTGCACAGATTGTGCTCAAAACCTACACCAACTTACCTGGCATTTACATCAATTGATATTAACATGTTTTGACCTCTTCATTAAATTACAAGAAAGAAAATGTATGAATATTTATGATTGTCATTGTAAAACGGTGCACAGTTTCTGCTCAAAACTTACACCAATTTACTTGGCATTTACATCCAGCGGATTTTCCCCTCTGCTATTTCAAGTAAAATGTATAGATGTGCAATTATCATCGTAAATCTGTGCAAAGATAGAGCTTAAGATTTTCAGCAATTTACCTGGCATTTACATCAGTTAATATTTACATGCATCCCCCCGTAAACAAAAATGTTATACAACATTTTATAATGTTGTATAAGGTTATTCTAAAGCTCTTCACTATGGCATAACATTATTATAATGTGTTGAAACGTTATTTTGACGTAAAATAACATATTTTTGTTAGCCGGACCTTCTGTAATGTGTATCCTTATCACAATAGGAACCGTACAGGCTAGGTTAAGGCTCTATCTAGACAACTAAAAATAATGTATAATACCGGGATGAGGGTTCCCTAAATCCCCTGGTTATTATCACAGGTTGTACCCCTTCAGAGACCTTCAGAAAATGGTGTGCAATAACGGGATGAGGGTCTCCTATAGTAAAATATACTCTAGATTGTGCTCGAAATTTACATCCATTTACCTGGGATTTACATCTGTTGATATTCACATACATTTACTCCTTCTGTAATCGGGACCATGGTGGCTGGATCAGGGCTCTTCCCAGACAACCCTGATGCCGCAAGGGGCCCTGCTGAGACCCCCCCCCTCCCCCCCCCCCCCACATACCCCCTGACTCACTACCCGACAGAAAATAGTGCAAACATTTTCTAAAATCGGTTTCTCTGGTTCTACTGGATGGAAATTATTCATTTAAACTGCATGTTAATGGCAAGGATCACCCTTCTCCTAAGTACATAATTCAACTATATATAAATAAGTCCAAAAAGTGATATGTCCTGTGCCATCCATTCTTTTTATGTAGTGAGACAAAACATTAAAGTAATCCTTACTATGTTTTCCTTTTCTATTTAACTGGTCTAACATTTGTGACAAAGAATATACTTATACATATTATACATGCATTAGAAATAGCTATTGCGACCCCCCCCCCCCCCACCCCACCACTCCCTTTAACCTACAGGCTACACCCACCAAACACCACCCGCATGACAGCTTGTGGTTTCCATAGTAACCGCCCGCCGCTGCCCATAAGAACAATGCCATTCTGCACCCATTGTCTTCTCCCTACTGGTCAGCCTGCGTAGTGTGTGACCTACATACATACAACGACCAATGGGAGTTTGAGTAGTACTCAGTTTGAGTGTTCATACATTCAGCAGTAGGAAACCGGGAAGACCACATGCATAGCTTCTGGTGGAAGCACTATGCTATATATATGGTGGGTACTTTCGTTTATCATGTAGAGCCTATGACATCCCAAAATAGTAAAGGTAAATCCAGAGAATATTCAAACTGATAATATAACAATTGTGTAATGTAAAACTACTTGATATAGAAGAAAATTGCATAACATCCTGTTTCCTAATCCTATTTCTGTTTCCCCAGCTATAAAATGAGTGTATTTGCATTATCTTTTACAGAACTCCACAACTACACCAAGGTGCAGGAATCAAGTCAGTTATCAGTTAATCATGCGGACTAGTCTACTCAATTCATTCTGGTTGTGTTAAAATTACTTTATAGTTTGATATTATATACAGTGATACATTCATAGGATTCTAAGTTGCATTTAATCTATTTAAATATGACTATTTACTTTTAGGTAGAGGAAGATATGCAGCCTGCACCTGACCAGAGGGATAGTGAAATGACGACAAGCTTCATGCCTTACCTGAACCCACCCAGTCTACAAAGGTCTCCCTCACTCTAAATACGTCTCCCCCACTCTACACACACCCCTCCCCTTACTGCACGTCCTCATTCCCCCACTCTGTCTGTCCCCCACCCCTCATTGCGCGTCCTCACTCTATCAGTCTGTTCTTACTCCCATATATATGTACCAATATATTTAACAAATCAATAACTTTCTAGAATAAATTTAAAAAAGGGTTATCTGTCATACTTTTCTCACGATTGTTATTTTTAGGATGATTATTGCCAATCCCCTGGAGGCGGAACCAGAACCAAGAAGGCTGAACCATGGCTCTTGAGGCGGACCCAAGGCCCTGGAGGTGGACCAAGGGCCCTGGAGGCAAAATCAGAGCTCTGGAGGCGGACCCAGGGGTCTTGAGGCGGTTTAAAGACCCAGGGTTTTGGAGACCCATACACGTCCCCCAAATGATGTTCCAATTGATGAAAATGAATAAAATCTCCCCTTAATGGTTATGTGTCCATTCCTTAAAAAGTAGGGTTTCCCCTGGGTTTTACAATGATGACTATTGAATTTACCCGGGCTTTACACAATTTGTAAGAATCAAAATTACATTTACAGGGTTTTGTGCAAGGTGTAAAGTTCGAAATTACTCACATTTACAGGGGTTTGTACCAGGTGTAATGATCGAAATTACTGACATTGACAGGGTTTTGTACCAGGTGTAATGATCGAAATTACTGACATTGACAGGGTTTTGTACCAGGTGTAATTTTCGAAATTACTCACATTTACAGGTGCTTACACAAAGTGTAAATACAGCCATTACGAGCTTTGATCTGGGTAGTAAAGCCGTGCAAAGATCAATATTGATCAGCTTTACATCTGTGGTAAATATTGTTGTAAATGTCTGTAATTGTCTATAAAGATCTGTAAAATCAGCCTTTACACCAAATGTAATTCCAATGTAAAAGGCAAAACTCGTGCAGTGAATGTTATTAGGGGAGAAGTAAACCCATACCAAACTTAAGTGCAATGTACATGAGTATCATTAACAGTGAAATACAACATGTGCTTACTTACTCTACTCTCACCCTGGTGTTGACCTGCAGTACCAGTAGTAGTGCAGCTGCACCTTCATCATGGATGGTCGTGAGGCCCAGGCTGAGAACAGTAAAACACAGCAGCTTACAGCATGTACAGCAGATGTCTCACCATTCTTAAGTATGTAGGTGGGGATTCCCTCAATATCATTATTTTATGGACAAGACTGGGAGGTTGTTTCAATGGTGTGGTTTACGATATTAAAAATGTTTCTAAATATATGAGGAGACACAACATCCTAGTCCATGCCACTGTCCTTAGCACTGTGAGGACCACATGCACCTTATGGCAAGGCAGCATGTACATATATTGCCATGATGCACAAATGCAGCACAGTCAGGTTTGTTGTCATGGTCATTATGCTGCAGGAATGCAGCAAGGCACTCCACCATGACATCTTACCAAGCATGAAGGGATATGAAGGTGAATCTTCAAACAATCTACACAAGTCTCTGATTCATGGTCTCGGAGGTATTACTGTGTTGGGAGCTGCATCCATGCATCATACCAATTTATGACACACCAGTAGAGCATTGAATGACATGGAGGGATACTGCTACATGGGCAGCATCCAGCGAATTTTAGTTGTATCCCCTTTCCACAAGACCTTTTTAAGATAGGAACACTGACTTTTTAGAACACACATTTTTTTTAAAAAGCTGTATGTTTGCCCTCTGTCCATCCCTAAGTAAAAAAAACTTCATAAGGAAGGAAAATCTGTTCTGGAAAAGTTGATGCCAACGTAAGACTCCATCAGCCAGCCTAAATTTTTGCATCTAATAAAATTACTCATATTTGGTAACCCTTCCACACACTTTTTTTTACGTAAAAAAAATAGCATACTAAGTTATCAAAATCAACATCACAGGTCTTCATTTCCCCGATCTGGCTACTCCCCTTTACATTTATCCCTTTCCCCTTCAAACACCTCCTCATCATTACCCCATCCCTATACATAAAACCTCTCCCAATTCCCATGCATATCTACTCTCAGTATGGGTTGGGTCCTCAGAGATGGACCGAGCCTTATACAAATGCTTTGAACTGCAAGTTAACACATTATAATTTTCAGCCTTTGCACATCCACTATTTGGCGGGGTAAGGCTTATGCCTTATCTCATCAAAAAGCTCTTATTCTATTATTCACTAAGATGAATGGTCAGTCATAGTTACCCTATGATATATAACAACACTGGAAACTACATGAAAAGGGATGTCAATATATACGTGGACACCAAGAATACTTACTTACCTACTTTATAATACTTCTATTCTTCAAATCATGGCTACACCTCCAGAATTTACTATGAAATTGGTTAATTACACAATTTCTTTTCTAGTATGAAACCTTTCACAGACATATATGGGGCACTATCATACCCCCGTTATGTTACAAGGTACAGCCAACCAACCAGAGCCCAATGACCCAGAGGCAGAGAAGAAGAGTCAGAAAAGGGAGATCTGGGAGTCCATAATTACTGAGCAGAGGTTGAGAAGACATCCTGGAGCATGGAGTGTGTTTTAGTGATACCATAAGAATGTGTGCTTATGCAGCGATTAATACAATTGACCCATCCTCCCCCTGGTGGGTCAAGCTGGAACTTGGTCAGTAGTGGCCACACAATACCCCCCTGTGGGGAATTAATAGGACTGGACATTGACAGGTGGTTGCTGGGTCATAGCTTTGTCAGGCACTGAACAAACTTTTGTTTTTATTTAATGTTTTATGTTATTGGGCCCAAACCGCCCAAACCTTAGTCTGTGTACGTGTCTTTCTCTCTCTCTACTGTGTAAAACAGGATTTATATGGCAGCAGCCTATTAGCACCAGATCTCCTTTTATAAGAAGAAATTTGGAGATGAAAATCCTTGTTTTAGAAGGCCAGAGACATGTCTCTGGTCTGTAGAGACACTAGCCTCCTATTTTAAGAAGGCATCATCAACAAAGCAATCAGGATTGTTTCTCAGAATTTGGAGAGATACAGACCCTAACCCTAACCCTAACCCCAACCCTAACTAGTCTTTTAAAAAAAGATATGGCTCAGTCTTTATTTTAATTTGTGGTCAAAGATAGGGGTCATGTGACAGGATTTGTTTGTCTCCAGGTTCTGACTACAATTCCAGAGGTGATAAATCCTTGTCATAAGAGAAATGTGTATCGGTGTGTGTGTTGCTTTACCAATGCCAAGGCTTATGTATGGCACTGGGAGGTATCTTGTAGGTGTAGGTGCAGTCCTTCATTAGCAGGATAAGGGAATTATCGTTGTAAACTGTGATAACCATGTGACAAATGAGACAATCAAATGATTGATAAACTCAAAAAAAACTTGTTTCTATGCCATATGAAAAACTAATGAATAGCTGTGTAGATATTTTCCATGTCATAAGAAATTCCTTTCTGTGTGCCTGTTACTACACACTCAACACTATGTCAATAAAGATCTAGGTGAGGACTCTAGATGAGGGCCTTAACCCTTTAAGGATGGCATAATGCCTTAATGCATTGTGTCGTTGGTAGACATGATGAATGAATGCAGCCCTGGCGAGTAACTTGCCAATGCTGCATTCAAGCATCATGCCCACCTTATGAGGTTGAGACACTCCCAAAGGGTTGGCATGATGCACCGATGTAGCCCCGGTGAGTTACTCACCAGGGCTGCATTGGTGCATCATGATGACAAATGTCATCTTTCAGTGACATGTGTCTTAAAGGGTTAAGGAGCCATGGCCAGCTAAAACAAGGCATTGAATGTTTTGTAGGGATGGTCTGTACTGCAAAGCTGTACATTAGACCATGAGGCTTGTGATAGGGCCAAAAAAAATGTCTCTGTACCTCACCTTCACCTTGGATTCCAAGATCAAGTTGGAGTGTAGCATCGTCAGAGACATCTTTCAGAACCCAGATATCTGCAAATGGGTTTCATAACTGTCCTAAGGAGATTATAATCTTCTATTTATCACACGTTACTTACTGCAGACTTGTCAGCGAAGTGTTAGAGTGGAGAACAGCTGCGAGTGAGGCCACTCCCTGGTCAGTTACCGCTTGGCTCCAGATTCTACAAAATAAAAAGACATAACTCAATAAATGCTGGCATAAGGTGAAAAAAAGTAACACTTCATGTCATTAAGCCTCACAGTGTTGCTGCTCACATCCAGCTGACAACATAATGCCAGTGGTAGTGTAAATGATGGGTGTAGATGAGGGACGGAGATGAGGGATGGAGATGAGGTATGGAGATGAGGGATGGAGATGAGGGATTATATGGGGGATTGGGTCAAGGGATGGAGATGAGGGATGGAGATGAGAGATGGAGATGAGAGATGGAGAGGAGGGATGTAGACGAGGGATGGAGATTAGGGATGGAGATGAGGGATGGAGATGAGGGATGGAGATGAGGGATGGAGATGAGGGATGGAGATGAGGGATGGAGATGAGGGATGGAGATGAGGGATGGAGATGAGGGATGGAGATGAGGGATGGAGATGAGGGATGGAGTAGAGGTATAAAGATCAGGAATGGTTATAATTGGGTGTGAAAAGGAATTATGAGACACATAAGAACGGGCAAGACCCACAACACTTTGAGATTTTAAAGCAATATTTTTATCACTCAACATGGAGGACATTCTGGGTTGCCATCTTATGGGCCTCAAGCACTTCTAAGGAGATCAATTAGGGGGCTTCCATAAAGTATGGACGCACCAAGAGGGGGTGGGGGGGGGGTCTTGGCAAATGCATATAAAAGCGTACATCAATCATGGGGTGGGTGGGTAGTCTAGAGCCGTTTTAGGATGCTCTTTTTGAACGCATATTCATTATTTTGGAGAAAGATAGGGCCAATAAAACTGAAATGTTAGTGGTTGCAGCCTAAAGTTTTCACGTGAAAGGGATGGTTGCATTAGAGGGACAATCTTACACTAACACAAAAAATAAATATGGTTGGTTTATTTATGAGGTGGAATTCAAATGGTTTGAAATGTTACCTCTCTATCAACTCTGCAGTCAGCACAGTATTTTATTAGGGATAAATAACCCAAAGAACACAGGTAGTACTATGGATGACAGATAGGAAATAGGAAATTGTATACAGGAAGGAATAGATACACTATACAGCCCAGTTGTGTGGGTTTATTAGCATTTAGCATTATTAATGCTTAAATCTGGTTTTCCTCTCCCCCCTCCCCCATTAGACATTGTTTGCCTTAACATGCCTGTACCCTGTGAGAGAGGGGTGGTAAAAAGCTGATAAGGGATGGGGTACATCAAAAATCCTCAGAGAAAAGGGGCGCAGGGGGGGTGTCAGCAAATGAATATGTACTCTAATGCCATGAGGTTTTTTGAGAATTTCTCTTTTCCCATCCATGGAGCATAGACTTTGTCACATTTTCCATCCTTTATAGGCAAAATAATATATGTCATCACATGAAAATTTATGTTTGAATGATTCAGGGTTTTGTTGGTATTACTGGCATGGCTGGGGGTATTACTAGCACCCTCATGCTTTCCTCAGAACAAGCCATAGTCTTACAAAAAAATATAAACTGACCATGTTGGGGACACACAATTTTGTGTCATCAATTAAGGACTCAAAGTCAGAGACATCCTGACTTGCCACACTCATATGTCATTGATATACTCCCAAACACAGACTTTGGCCTCACATGATTGCACTAAAATTATTTGTGAATGTTGTTTTGGGTACCCAAAGAATCCAAATTACCAAGGAAACAGCTTTGGTCTTAAACCACACATATAAATCTACAATGCAGTGTCATAGAAAGAATCAATAACTGATTAGTGTCATGCTCATCTTAACTAAAAGGATGAGAGTAAGACGGGTGCCAGTAATACCCAAAACTGTACAAATCTGTTCGCATTACTGGCACCCCCTGCCATCTAGGGGGTATTGAGACCCAGTTCAAAAATGATTGTTCTAGCAGACAGAGGACATAAATTGGCCATGGAATTCTGCTTACAGTTTATGAAAACACATACAGGTGAAGCTGTGTATCTGGATCCAATTCCTCTTACAACTTGGCAAAACCTATAACTGCACCAATATTGAGCTCAATGACTCAATACTCATAACTTTGAAGGCAATTATCCTCAACACAAAGTTTTATTTCCATTTTTTTTTGTCTGTTAGGGTAAGAGGATATGTCCCCAAAATGTCTTGAATTATCATTGGCTACCCTGAGTCAATTTGCCCAGCAAGAAATCCACGCAACACTGCCAAGGTGCCAGTAATATCCCCCCTGCCGGTAATACCCCACGGTACTCTAGGATTTGGGTTATGGCTAGGGTAGAGTGCAGGTAAGTAGAAGTGTCGTGTTAGACCTAGGGAGGGGGCTAGAGATAGGGTTAGGTTACGAGCTAGAGTTAGGTGTGGGTTTATGGTTAAGGTTGGGGTTGGAGTAAGGCTTTGGGTTGGGCTTTGAGTAAGGTTTAGCAGGTCCCTCTTCAGCATGGGAGACGGTACTGTGTTGCTATTCAGCATACACTCACTGATTAACTTGCACTAGATTTTAGGGGCAAGGGCTGACATAATGACCAATATTGGTATGGATAGTGAACTCGTTAAAAGTTGTAGGAATAGTACATTACATTGAGAGCAATCACTGCACCAATCCTCTACTTGACAGATGTTACTCACATCAGACCTGTCAGGGTGCTGTTAGTGTTACATGTTACTGACCTGTCAGGGTCCTGTTAGTGTTACATGTTTCTTACATCAGACCTGTCAGGGTGCTGTTAGTGTAACATGCTACAGACCTGTCAGGGTGCTGTTAGTGTTACATGTTACTGACCTGTCAGGGTGCTGTTAGTGTTACATGTTACTGACCTGTCAGGGTGCTGTTAGTGTTACATGTTACTGACCTGTCAGGGTGCTGTTAGTGTTACATGTAACTGACCTGTCAGGGTGCTGTTAGTGTTACATGTTTCTTACATCAGACCTGTCAGGGTGCTGTTAGTGTTACATGTGACTGACCTCAGACTACTCTCGTTCCCAAATCCTTCGGAAGGAAGGCTCTGGTAACAGCCAAATAACCTTGACCTTTGAATTTTGCTTGTTCTGGGCAACCCCTGCTGGTAGCCTGGAACCAGTGGATAGAAAAAGGAAATGGAACTAAAAAGTCTGATGGTAAAATACAGTAAAACTACCATCATACATAACGTTTTCAGACTAGTCTGGAAACACAGGGCTACCCCAGAAGTCACACAAAGATAGATATGCCATGACTTAAACCTCCCAGGTGTTGAGATAATACATACTATAATTAAGGTTAATTAATTTGTAAATGTCACAAAAAAGATTGTAGCTGATATACTTACCTAAGTTCTGTTAGTGTCTTGTTTACTACAAGTGCATCTGCCACATGCTTCACACCCGTGTCACTAACACCATCCTCCCATAGCCTGTAAGTAAACTACAACCAGTCAGTACCAGTATATATACATACACAAGGTGTGTCACCACCCTCATACAGCCTGTAAGTAAACTACAACCAGTCAATACCAGTATATACATACACAAGGTGTGTCACCACCCTCATACAGCCTGTAAGTAAACTACAACCAGTCAGTACCATTATATACATACACAAGGTGTGTCACCACCCTCATACAGCCTGTAAGTAAACTACAACCAGTCAGTACCAGTATATACATACACAAGGTGTGTCACCACCCTCATACAGCCTGTAAGTAAACTACAACCAGTCAGTACCAGTATATACATACACAAGGTGTGTCACCACCCTCATACAGCCTGTAAGCAGGTGGAAGACTGCCTGGAGTAACAGTACAGCCTGTATAACGCACCCAGCCCGTTATTACAGGTCACACAGCCGGGTATACAGGGTTGTATAGCTACAGCACTGTGTTTTTACCTTAGCTTTCATGTAACCCTATTTGCGATTTTTATGTGATATTTGCGAAAAATAAAGCCCCCTTTAGTATATAAATCAATATATTACCTACCAAATTATAGATGCAATTAGTGCATGGTCTATTGCATTCATGAGTAATTACAAGTTTAAATCTGTACATTGTCTGGTTTTGGGCACATAGAGCATGGTATAGCAGCTGTATATATGCTGGGAGAAGGTGTGAATGCCTGACCCCCAGCCTGCTATATCAGGTTGATGTGCTGGGAGAGTGTGAACAACCTGACTTAACACCCTGCCTGTAAAGACTCCCGGCCTTCTAAACCAGCCTGGGCAGCCTGCATTAACAGGCTGCCTAGAAATACGGTCCAGGCTGTATCACTTGTCCAGTCCTCCACCTGGTAAGTAAACTACAACCAGTCAGTACCAGTATATACATACACAAGGTGTGTCACCATCTTATACAGCCTGTAAGTAAACTACAACCAGTCAGTACCAGTATATACATACACAAGGTGTGTCACCACCCTCAAACAGCCTGTAAGTAAACTACAACCAGTCAGTACCAGTATATACATACACAAGGTGTGTCACCACCCTCATACAGCCTGTAAGTAAACTACAACCAGTCAGTACCAGTATGTACATACACAAGGTGTGTCACCACCCTCATACAGCCTGTAAGTAAACTACAACCAGTCAGTACCAGTATATATACATACACAAGGTGTGTCACCACCCTCATACAGCCTGTAAGTAAACTACAACCAGTCTGTACCAGTATATACATACACAAGGTGTGTCACCACCCTCATACAGCCTGTAAGTAAACTACAACCAGTCAGTACCAGTATATACATACACAAGGTGTGTCACCACCCTCATACAGCCTGTAAGTAAACTACAACCAGTCAGTACCAGTATATACATACACAAGGTGTGTCACCACCCTCATACAGCCTGTAAGTAAACTACAACCAGTCAGTACCAGTATATACATACACAAGGTGTGTCACCACCCTCATACAGCCTGTAAGTAAACTACAACCAGTCAGTACCAGTATATACATACACAAGGTGTGTCACCACCCTCATACAGCCTGTAAGTAAACTACAACCAGTCAGTACCAGTATATACATACACAAGGTGTGTCACCACCCTCATACAGCCTGTAAGTAAACTACAACCAGTCAGTACCAGTATATAGTTAGTGTGCAGGTTCGAGGTGTGGATGAGTAGGGGGCGGGATGGAGGGTAGGAATTAAGGAAAAACCTGACCTCTTTCCCACGCTGGGTTATTACTTATACTTAATACCTTTTTGCATTTACTACCTAATACATACAGTGTAGTTGTTATTAGTTACAAGAGTGGTGGGGGACTGCACTCTGGGCTCTCATATACACAATAGTGGTAGCACTGACAAGTCTATACATACATGATATTCAATAATAATTGTTAATATAAAGACCCCCATAGATGTGTTATTTCCGATATGTATACATATTAATATTATATGTCCCAGCATCCCATGTCTCTGCTGGTTAGCTCTTTAACCCTTATTGCATCATGCTCTTGGTCGTCATGATGCATGAATGCAGCCCTTGGGATTAACTTCCCAGTGCTCCATTCCTGCATCATGCCGACCCAATAAGGTTGAGACACTCCTGAAGGGTTGGCGTAATGGTCCAATGCAGCACCGCCATTTTAGGGGAGTGTCCCTCCAAAAGGGGTGTAATTTTAGGGTTGCACGCTTAGGGAGGATCTGTCAAAAGGTGTAGAATTTATCAAATCTAATGCGGGTATACGATACGATACGATACAATAACTTTTAAAGTGGCTTTAAAAGTTATCGTATCGTATCGTATACCGGCATTAGATTTGATAAATTCTACACCTTTTGACGGATCCTCCCTAAGCGTGCAACCCTAAAATTGCACGGGTATCTTGCCTAGAGAGGTGTGTTTCGAGGGGATTTTGTTCCTCTATTAGGATGGTGTATGCACATGGCATCCATAAATAGGATAGTGCCCCCCCCCCAGACCTCCAAAGCTTACCCAGTTTACAAAAAACCGTTATACAACAGTTTATAACGTTATATAACACTATACAACGTTTCTCTAAGGCTCCTTACTGTGGCATAGCGTTATTCCCCAAAATATGAAACGGCAATAGTTGGGACCAGCGAACCACCACATTATTAGGCCTGGGTGCTCGCCAGGAACAGATAAACCAAAGAGGCTAGATAGGATTGTGCATTATTTTCAAAGTTAACTCGATTTTCCTTTCTGAATTTATTGCAATTTATATTTTGATTCCTTTATATGTCATCAACGTTCTCCCTATTACAATAATTCTCAAAATTTTATTGGATGTAAAAGAAAAACAACATAGATATTACAAATACTCTCTTACTGTGGACCTACACTTCCGAGTTGAGCCCCTCTGTAAGAATCTGTTGGGAGAGTGAGATGCGGCACTGGTTGATAGGGAGGACGCATTGCCATGGTGATCCCGCCTAGTGCACTCTGGGTCAGAGGAACGCTGTCCTGTCTGTTCCCGCAGTCAGTCCTGGTCCCACAACACAATGTTTGTGTCTGTGTGCATGTGTGTCTGTGTCTGTGCATATGTGCGTATGTGTCTATGTGCATGTGTATGTGTATGTGTCTATGTGTGTGTGCGTGAGTGTATGTGTCTGTATGTGTGTATCTAGGCCTATGTGTGTGTGTCTGTGTGTCTGTGTACCCCCATCCATTATCCCAGACCCCGAAGGGGCTGGTATAAAGTTTTAAATCGTTATTTTGATGTAAAATAACGTTTTTTGTTAGCTGGGTAGGGGCCATATAGTTGTCTGCACCTGTTATTGCACCCAGACTGTCAGAAGTAATTGTAGAACTACAGTATAAAAGGAGGGATTTTTGGTTTCAAGACCAAAAATATCTCTATACTGTAGTTCTGCAGTATAATTCGCTGTGCAGCTACAGTAACTTCTGACAGTGCAGCGACATCGACATGAGAGCGTTACCCCGGGTGTAACCTCCAGTCATGATGCATCCAGAGTATACCAGCCAGTAATGCATGCATATACATGTATTTATCAAGTTGACCCTTTGGGAGTGTATCAGCCATGGGGGGTCGACATGATGCTTAAATACAGCCATGGTTAGTAGAATTGACAGTGGGCAGAGTACACATATTGCATTACAATGTTCTTAAAGAGGTACATCTAAAGCTGTCTGTTTGCCTCTGTCCCCCTATCACAGTTAACAACGGTAATGTAACAATGTTAAACCCCTTACAGCTCAGTTGGCACAAAATTCAACTCAACATTGAATCAATGTTGGATCAACATTGAATCACATGTTATGTGCCCACTGGGAGAGGGCATGCTTCAACAGTTTGTGCTACACTGCTTTGTCCTTTGTCTATTCCCCAGGGCTGTATTCAAGCATCATGGTAACCCTACATTCTCAAAGGGTCAGCTTGATTTATTCATGCAGCATTGGTGGTAGGCTTAGAATGCATTTTTGAATCATGACGACCAGCAGAATAACACATGCATGCATCATGTAGCCCTTGAAGAGTAACCGGTGGGGTGGTGATGGGACATGTGGGCCTCAGCATAACATGGTGTAATCAGCATGGGAAAGAGATCCAGTCATGCATCATGACAACGAAGGGCATACTACATCAATACACTACTCAAGCCCTAGAGTTAAGCAGAACATGGCAGGGAGGGACATTGTATCTCTCTGCATGCCCCTCTCTGTATTTGTGTGTCTGTCTACCAAGCTGTCTCTGTTCTTTTCTCTGTATTCCCTCATACATCCAAGGACCCCAACAAGTCTACCTAGATACATTTCCTGCCAAGGATACTAGACGCCAATGTGGACCGCATTAACTTTTCTGGACAGCATAACTGATGGCTTCATGCCAATTTGCCATCATGATGCCTGACAATCATGTTGCATCATGCCAATTATCCAGGGGAGTTATTAACTTCATATGATCTGCATGGTTGCAGCAGTAGCGAGTTACTCACCACAGCCCCATGCTGACCAGATCTTGTGGACAGTGGAATGCAGTCATAGATATTTGCACACTATGAGCAAGACCAAGTAGTGCACCATTCAAACAGGCAATATGTGAGCAAATGGGCCAATTTCATTGCATTTTGACATAGATGGAATATATAAATTCTCTTTGTTTTGGGCCCATCAATCCCTGGAGCTACAGGCCCTGGTGGCCCTCAGCCGAGACAGTTAGTGTTAACCCCTGCCGATATATGACTAACCCTTTAAGTGTGCCATGATGCATCATGGCCTTGGTCGTCATAAGACATGAATGCAGTAATTTGTCAGTGTTGCATACAAGCATCATGCCTACCCTTTGGGAATGTTTCAACCCCATAGACATGATGCAGCAATGCAGCCCCGGGGAGTTACTCATTGGGGCTGCATTGGTGCATCATGACGACAAAAGTAATCTTTTAGCGAATCTGTCCTTAAAGGGTTAATCAGCAAAACACCAGGTAATCTTCCCATGATACACTGACACAGGGTAATGTAACATGCAGACATATAACTAGATGCATGCCTGATGGTCAATAGTACATCACTCTCTCATTAGCAGGTTGATACTGTACTGGTTTGCGCAGAATTTTAGGCCCACATACTCTTGAGTAGGCCATCTCCCCCCCCCTCCATAGGGAGTGATTCACATGGAGATTTGGCAACATGATTGATGCACAAGTTAGTAGTGGATGATTGTAGTGTTGGACAAGTTGGTAGTGGATGACTTTGATGCTGGAATTTGCTACACATGATGCACACATGCTAGTATTATAAATTACCCATCTAACATATATTAGATTTGATTAGAACCCTATCAGCAGCAGATTGTATACGTAAGTATGATAACAGACCAGGTACACATGATGAGCACCATGATAGCAACCTACTAATGTTTCTCATAATTATGTTACACATGTCATGCCATATGGAACATTACTAGCAGCAGAGTGTGAGCCCTGAAGAGTTATACTTACAACAGGTATGTCAATGTCCGGTTTACTTTGAGAGCAGCTGCCAGGTGCTGCACACAGGTGTCATCAATGCCATTACCGTTCAGTCTGTAAGTAAGCAGCATACAGTTAGTGTATACAGACTGACATCACAACATGTACACCAATATATATATACAGATCATTAGGATGTTCAATTTGCTATGTCTATGTTCAAAATAGTGTAATAGTATTATGCCATGATACAATAATATTGCCATTAACTATGTGTGGGGCCTCATAAACATTTTTGAGAAGACATTAATTAAGGATGGATAAAGACTATGAAGTGCATGTAGGACTGTGTTTCACATGTAATTAAAGATCTGCTAGTGTTAAGTTATGATGTGAATTGTAGATTATGGAGGGAAACTGCTGAGTCTGTATAAAAGCTGCATGCAATTAGAGACAGGCTAACACTGCACGGACAGATGTCATTATAGATGGGGTTCGTTATCATGATGCACCAATGCAGCCCCAGCGAGTAACTCCCCAGTGCTACATTGGTGCATCATGCCAACCCTTTGTGGGTGTCTCAACCCTGTATGATCGGCATGATGCTTGAATGCAGCACTAGACTGGGGTCCCGCAGCTCTGGATTTGAAATTTGTAGCACGCCCAACAAAACAGGCATAGCATGGTATCAAATGAAACGGGAATCCCATGGCTATCACCTAAAAACGGTGTATCACACTGTAAGCATAGAGACACATAGAGTAAAATGCTACTTTCCATGGCACTGTTTCACATCGCTAATGCCAAGATACTACATCCCAACACCAGATGTCACTAGTGAGTCATGATTGACACCACCTTTTTTTATCCGAGTTGCCATGGTTTTGTCGGGGGTGCTACGAAATCACATTTTATAGCCCCTTTTCTCACATTGGACTTATTGGCTTGCATTTATGCATTTTGACAACCAAGGGCATGATCCATTTACGAATTTCACAAGTATCTTAGTGATTGTCGTGATTCTGAGTTGTTCCTCTATATATAAAACAGCATAATTTGGCCGCTGGCACCCACCCCATTGAATCAGAGTTGAGGTGCTTGACAAGACCAGATGAACCAAAAGAGGCTAGATAAAAATATGTAGTTTTTTCAAAGCCAACTCAATCTTTACTTAGATTATACTAAAAAGAAGATTTTGGGGTTATGATATATGTCAATCTTTCCTGTTATCATATTATTTCCATTAGATGAAATGCCTTTAAGAGAAAACCGACCTTTAAGACCTAATCTCGACAGAGAGTGCCTCACAACAAGAATGAGCCCATTTGACCAAAATCCGCCATACTTTCCACATGTCACGAGGCATTGAATAGAACAGGTAGTTAAATGCTATGGCAATGCATAGTTTATACCAAACCAGTGCAGTCATGGGATATCATAGGCCTGTACATCCAAATGATTTAGAACTAGGAGCTGACACTTTTCTAGCAGGAAAGGGACTCGACAACAGTGGCGCTCCTCCCCGAGCCAGGGTCAAGGCTGCATTACAGGGGGCTATCTGGGGCAGAGGGACGCCGCCCTGTTCCCACGCTCATCTAAGCTGCCATTGCTGGTGCTGTGGCTGTGTGTGGGGGGGGGGGGTCACGTCTCACGAGATAGGCCTATAGAGTAGGCGGCCACCCACAATCCCGGCCCCAGAAGGGGCTGGTATCATAAAAGATGTAATATGGTCTCCCATCAAGCTGATGATCTCAAACATAATAGAAAAATAAAGGATTTGCTGTTGTTTGTAGATGAAAGTCAGGAGTAATGGGTTGTAATGAATATTCTGAATCAATAAGTGAGAATACACTTACATGAGTTTGGTCACAGTTTGGTTGGTGGTCAGGAAGCAACCGAGTTCTCTCATACAGACAGAGTCCAGACCTGCCTGGCGCAGACTGTAGGTGGAAGTAATAACAGACATTAGACACTATCAAGATGTAACCAAATTATCTCATTAAGTGACAACATATTTTGAGGTGCAGAACAGTTGTAATATACCTAGCTCAGAGACAGTCTTGACAGTTGAAAAGTTGCCCTGTTCCACCTGTGGATGATATCTATTGTTATATAGGCTAATTAATGAATAAAACCAGGTTCCTTTACTTTAGAGTCTTTATTGGTTGGTGCTGTAGGTAGCCTCCCCCTGCTACCGTGCCTCCTCCAGTGCGGCTCGTCTCACCCCTGGTCTGCTCCAGTCTGCTCTCTCTCCGGTCTGCTCTCTCTCCGGTCTGCTCTCTGCTCACCCTCCTCCAGGGTGCTGCATATATACCACTCCACAGCACCCTGTGGAGGTACCCTACTTCCGGGGGGGGTACTCACATCTACTATACTACACCCCTCCCCTACCCGGAAGTTTTTCACTGGCACACAGTTAAAAACATGCCAAGGCTTATTGATAATACACATTGATATTCAAGACATACATATTATGAACCATCATCAATAATAATACATCACAGCTAATTGATAATACAATTGATATTCATGCAATACATTTTATGAACCATCACTAATAATAAGGTCACTAAATGTCATCAGTGATGAGGTCATCAATCATGACTGTAATCAAGCATAGACAGTAATAGTGTGTCACATCATCACTAGTAATAAACATCATTAGTAATAAACTTCGTCAAGAATAAATGTCATCCTTGTCATCAATAATATGTTAATAGGCATCATCATGCAAAACATATGACAGTATCCATAATCATAAAATGATGATAGGCATACACATGCCCATGTATATCACCATTAAATGTTCTCCATTATCCTCTAGCTGTCTCTTAATTTCAACCTGTAAATCAACGCATGTTCACGTTTCAAGATTGATCAGTTTATCAACTGTAAATATAGATTAATCAGTTTATCAACTGTAAATATAGTTCAACATTCTGTCCATTGTCCAAGTTTCTGTAATGAAACATCCTTCTCAATTCGCTCATACTTCAGTCTGTTACTTTCACTAAGCGGAAGGTAGTCTTAGGGCCGGGTGAGGTGTTATTGTCAGTAGTATTATTGTCAATAGTGCCATTATCAGTGTCAGTGCCAAGTGAGGGGGGAATAGAAAAGGTTTGAGTGCCACTATACGGTGCCATAGGTAGGTCGGGTTCCCGGTGCTTGGTTTTCGGATTGAGCTTCCTTGCAATGACGCGAAGCAACACTTTTCGTTTACAATACAAAATAGAGATTATGCCTCCAACTGAAACTATGATTACACCCATGAGTACATACAATAGAATATTGTCTGGAAATTCGTAACTGCCTTCTTTCTGTAGTCTCTCAATATCGGTGATCAAGTCCTCTATCGGCTTATCTTGTATGTCGCCAAGCTTCTCAATATTCAGTTTCACATCTAGATTTTTGTTAACAACCGGTTTCCAAATGGATAGATCAGAGATTTTCAGATTTTTCGGTGGAGATGCTATGCGGCTTTCTCGGAATACCTGATATTCAGTTTTTCTTTGGAAATATATTGGCAGTTCTATTAAATCAGAGATTGCGGTGCAACCAGACTCAAGGTTCACAGCGGTATATGGAGGTATCACTTGCACAATGTTTTCTTTACCTCTACCAACGCATCTTCTACGGAGATTGAAAGGCCTTTCAGTGGCAATCAACCATTCACCATTTGCCACATAGTGGGCTATAGGCAACTTGAGCCCAGTAGAAACCTTGACCTTACATAATTTATCGACTTTTGCTTGGTCCCTCTGGTAAAGAGCAAGTGTACAATATGAATGACGGTTTGCTTCTTGAATGGCAGATGTCAATGAACAATAATTGGTTTCTCTATTTCCACATTTAAGCTGATCTTCTAGAGTTAAGACTACATACTGTCGTCCATCAGCACTAATTGCAAAATGTTTAAATTCCAAATCATACACAGCAGTCAGCTTGGTTGAGGCATATGGAACTGGAAGGGCAATTGCCTCCATGACCTTCAATTTACGCGCAACATCCAAAAGAGGTATCTCGATGGCTATTACTGACTCAGTGTCCAAAGCTATGGTATTTGTGGTCAACACAGTGTAGTAATAGAAGGGGCGCTCCCGAGGGTCTTGGGGAAGCATCAATTCTAGCGGGATTTCGACTTCTACACCCTTGAGGATCTGTACTAATTCTGGGGCCGGCAAAATAGTTGGGGACAACTTTCCTGTGGCTAACTTGGCTACCTTTTGCTGGAGCTCTGAAATAAGATCACTTTCTGCACTAACCAAATCGCGAACCTTACCAATGTTGGTCTGTATCTCCCCTCTTGTTATCACAAACCGTCTCATGGGCTCAACCACACCAGTGAAGGCAGATACCAAATTGCCTAAACCATTAATGACCTTGTTGATTGCCATTCTATTTTCTTTCACTTCCATTTTTGTCAAATTAATGAGAGAGAGGCTTTCCTTCAGAACAGTTCTAATTCTCTCCTGATTCTGCCTGAGTTCTTGGACTTCTGATTTCAACTTGTGAGTTTGGAACAAACTAAACCCTGAAAAGATTCCTGTTATTCCCATGAGTAGACCTATTGCCCTGCGGTCTCGTCCACGCATCCTAGCTACCTCTAATTCGCTGTGACCAATCCTTTTAATTTCCAGAAAGTCTTGCCAATTCTTCTGATGTAGCTCTTGTAGCACCAGCAGCTCTTTCAACTGTCCACTGAGAATGTCAAAGTATTGTTTTAACTGCAATTCCTCGCCTCTGGCCATGGTTGTCTTGGTTCTTGCATATTCCCGCTTCCTGTAGGTCGTACTTAAATAAAGGCCATCAAAGTACACCTTACCTCTCTGGGTAGTCTTGATTGCCATGTCAAGGGTCCGGTTTGTAAATTTCAGATATCGTTCATACATGCCAAAATTGAGTACCAGTCCTACTATCCACTGTGAACGTGTAGTATGCACCACCGACTTCTCTCTGAAGAACACATCGTCGATCTTCGTCTCGTCCCCACAAATTACCAAATTGCTGGCGAGCAGTACTGCAACCCTGATTCTGAAATAGCATGAAATCTTACATTAAGGAGGTGATTATCGATAGGAGCTGCTTGACCTTCTGCTTTTCACTAGGGGTATTGGATAACTTTGTCTTGGAACTTGAACCTCTTCCTGTCCTCTTCTCCTTTCTCTCGTCTTTGACTTCCAGGCCCTCTTTTCTTCTTATCTTCTCTTCACTTTCTTCATTAGGACTTGAGTCTTGGCTCCCTAGCCGTTTCTCACTGCAAGCCCCAATTTGCTCTTCTATGTCTATGACCCTATGTTTACTATGTCGTCCCTCAACATCTTCTTCCTCACTGTCACTACGTGTCCTCTTACCTGTACCACTATCTTCAGTCATCTCTACTTCTTGACCCATATATCTCGCCAGAGGAATGTCATCTTCTGATGACCAATTGCTGTCTTCCACTTCTTGTTGCCCTATGGCTGCATACTGACCCGGAGCCTCTACTTCTGGTTGAACTGGACCAGCATATCTTGCCAGAGGAATGTTATCCTCTGATGACCAACTACTCTCTTCTTCCCTGTCCTCTTGCCCATTGTTGTTACCTGTCATACCACTCATGCCACTACCCCTTCCTGAACCTTCTGATCCTGAGCTTGATGGTGATGCTGCTAATTGAGCCCGTCTGCGGGGTCGGTTGACTTCAGCTTCAGGTAGCTCCCACTCCAGGTTGCTCTTGCGAAGATGGATCTTGTGGATCCTGTGGACTTCACCGGTGATCTGATTGCGTATGCGATAATTGACAGGGCCAAGCTGCTCTATCACCCTGTAATAGGCTTTCCAAGGCCTTTCCAACTTGCTTCTCTTCCTGGCATTATATAAATACACAGGATCTCCAACCTTGATCTCTTCATCCCTCACTTTTTTTTTGATGGTACCTCTCCATACGCTCCTTTGAATTCTTCATGTGTTTACGCACCGTATTCATTGCTTGATGGTGTCTCTCCAGGATCTTCAGATGTTCTTCTTCTCCCATGTACTTCCTCCTAGGCTTGAGTAATGTATCCAGAGGTAGCATTGGATCACGCAAATGTAACAGGAAGAAGGGAGAGTGTCCTGTCAGATCTCCCTTGGACATACGGATCGCGAACAAGGCTGAGGGTATGGCCCTGTCCCAGTTTTCACTCTCCTCTGTGTATTTGGATACTATATCACCCCAAACACGGTGCATTCTCTTAATCTTTCCGTTGGACTGTTGCCTATATACGGAGGTTGTAATCCGAGCTGTCTTCAATGTTCTGCATATTTTAGCAATTATTTCACTAACAAACTCTGGCCCATTGTCACTCAGAATTGTCTTGGGACATCCGTGTCGGCTGATAACCTCTTCTAGTATCTTCTTGCCTACTGTTTCAGCTCTTTTATCTTCCACTGCAAACATCTCTGGCCATCCGGTATATGTGTCAATGACGGTAAGTAGGTACTTGTTACCATCTACACTGTCAGGATAGGGTCCGCACATATCCACTGCTATCTTCTCAAAAGGAATGGTAGACTGGTCCATCTCTTGTAGTGGTGGCATGTTCTTCTTCATTTACCTCTGTTTACATGTCACACACTTGTTCACATAGCTTTCAACTTCTCTGAAGATGTGTGGCCAATGATATGATTTTTGTAGATGGTAGTAGGTCTTCTCAATGCCAATATGAGCGACCTCCAGGTGTGCTGCCTCCAATACCAGGGAGCGTAGGTGTCTCGGCACTACCAACTTCAACCCTGGGCTTGGGTTCTCTCCCATGTAGTATAGGATGTCGTCTACTGAAATGTAGTCTTGGTGGTTTCTCAACTTATCAAGACTAGTATCACGCCTCTGTTCTTCTGATATATTGATTTCCTGACCTTCCAACTTGATGTCAGGCAATGCATCCTCTTCTTGTACTTCCTTTAAGAATTCTTCATCTTCTTCTACAGTCTCATTTCCAGGAAGCCTGTCAAGATTGATAACCTCTACATTCCGGAGTCTACTCAAGAAATCTGCCTGCTTGTTCTGTGGCCCAGTAATGTATTCTATCTTGCAGTTGTGTTGGGCTAATTCCATTGCCCACAGCTTTAACTTTTCATTCTCCATCTTGGCTCTGAACATGTACTTCAAGGGTTTGTGGTCTGTACGGATGGTGAACTGATGACCATGCAGATACGGCTTAAACTTGTGTACTGCTTGCATGATAGCATAGGCTTCTCTCTGGATGGTACCCCACTTCTGTTGAGTGTCATTCAGGCTGTTGGACATATATTCAATGGCTTTCTCCTGTCCTTCTTGTTCCTGTACGGGTGCCGCCCCTATGCTCTTCTAACTTGCATCAGTATACAAAATAAACGGCAAGTTCATTTCCGGATAGGCAAGAATGGGTTCTGTAGTGAGGGCAGCCTTTAAGGCATTAAATGCTTCTTCTGTTTCGTCTGTCCACACAAACTGGGCGTTCTTCCTTGTGATGTTGATTAAGGGTTTTGCTACTGCAGCGTATCGCGGGATGTAACGTCTATAGTATGATGTCATGCCTATAAATGATCTTACATCTGTCACATTCTGTGGTCTTGCCATGTTGGTAATTGCAGAGATCTTTCTGGTTTGGGGCCTGATACCTGATGTGGTGACTGTATGACCCAAGA
This sequence comes from Harmothoe impar, assembly GCA_947462335.1. Lineage (NCBI taxonomy): Eukaryota > Metazoa > Annelida > Polychaeta > Phyllodocida > Polynoidae > Harmothoe > Harmothoe impar. The sequence goes on along the minus strand of OX381716.1, from coordinate 67,371,887 downwards.
AGTCCAGTTCCTTCTTGAAGAACTCACACTTGGACATTTTTAATTTCAGATTGGCAGATCTCAGTCTGTCCATGACTTGTTCTAGATGTTCCAGGTGTTCTGCTTCTGATGATGACCACACAATGATGTCATCCAGGTAGGATGTTACGAATTTCCCGTTTATTCCTTTGAGGACCTCTGACATTAGTTCACTGAATATGGCAGGGGCATTACAGAGTCCAAATGGCATGAAATTGTATTCGAACTGTCCGCAGTGGGTGACAAATGCAGTTTTCTTTTTGTCTTGTTCAAGGATGGGAACTTGGTGGTAACCTGACCTCAGGTCTAGTACGGAAAAGCAATTAGCGCCATGAAAAGATGCTAACAGATCATCAATATGTGGTAACGGCCAAACAAACTTGGTTGTCACATCGTTCAGCCTCCGGTAATCCACGCACAGACGATTTGTGCCATCCTTCTTGGTTGCAACAACCACTGGTGCAGACCATGGTGATCTACTCTTCCTGATGATATCTGCTTTCAGGAGGTCATCTACTTTTTCTTCAATGAACATTCTTTTTCCTAAAGGGGCTCTGTATGCTTTGAGTCCTATTGGTGGATGATCTGCGGTAGCTATATCTATTTTGAGTAGCTCCGTTTGTCGATGTTGGTCGTCCTTTGCAAATAGATCTTCATTTGCCATTAGAAGTTGCTGAATGTTCTTGTAACCCATGTGGCCTTCAAGTTGCCTCTTGACACAATTGCCATCTGACTTGTTCAATTGTGGTGTTTGATCAACTTCATTTATGTCTGCAGCCTCTAATGTTCCAATTACATTTCCCTTCTTCAGTCTATATGTCTTGCCCGTCTCATTGATCATATTTACCATAAATCTTCTTCCCTTGGTGACAATGCTAACTGTATTCACGACTGTTACTCCTGGTTCTTCTCTAAGTACTCCTGACTCCACGGATGTACATATATACAAACCATTCTTGTGACCTGTGGTCCGGGCCTTCTTTGCAGGAACGCTGGCCATGCTGTAGGCGGGCAGTTCTACATCACACGTCAGCCTCACGAAAGATGAAGGTGCTAGGTCCTGTAGAGGGGTTGAAACTCCTTGATAGTCCAACGTCTTCTTTTTTCCATTTATTAACATACCTTTCTCAGTGATGAGGTCCCAGCCAATAATTACTGGATGGTTTAGGTTTTCCGCAATTAGAAAGGTGTGCTGAATGGGTTGACCTCCGACATGTAGGGTCAAGTCACATTCCCCCCAGTTGTTGATGCCAGTTTGATTTGCAGAGCTCAAGATAATGTTTGATGGACGGATTGTGAGACCACCATGCTTCTTGATTTGTTTAAAGAACTCTGCCGAAATGAGTGAGACTTGTGCTCCAGTGTCAATCAAACCTTGGCTCCGTACCTTCCCTATAGATATTTTGCATGTTGCCTTCTGGGCTGGCCCATTTTCAGTTATTGTTACTCCTCTCTTCTGTCCCTTGTTGTCATCTTCATAAATTATCTGTCCTCTTCCCTTCTTCTTGAACCACCTGTTCTTCTCGGGCCTTACTGCGGTGGTGTTTGGAAGGCCCCTTGGGCGTTTAAACCCGGCTGCTGTGGCCAACCCTGCTGGTTCTGTTGATGCCCTCTATTTCCTTGCTGTGGCCAACCCTGCTGGTTCTGTTGCTGTGGCCAACCCTGCTGGTTCTGTTGCTGACCTCCATTTCCTTGTTGTGGCCAGCCCTGTCGGTTCTGTTGCTGAGCTCTGGCCCCTTGCTGACATTGCCAACCTTGTTGGTTCTTGCCATTGTCCATTGGGCAGTTTCGTGCCATGTGCCCATGTCCTTGGCAAGAGTAGCAAGTCAGAGACCGGCAGTCTCTTTTCATGTGTCCCCTCTTGCCACAATAAAAGCAGGCCAGTGATGTCATTTCTGCTGCTGCTGCCACTCCCTTCCCTGCACTGGTGTACACGGGGTCCACTTCCATCGGTACTTCCTTCCTGCGTATGGCAATCCTTTGCTGTACATCGGCATCGTCACGCGGACTGCATCTTCCAGTGTCTTGACCTTCTTGTCCTTCCTCAACCGTAATATCTTCTTACTTGTCCCGATATCGGTTAACCCATCCACGAACACCTCAATTAACTGTGATCTTATAATATGGTTGTCCAGGTCCTCGTCAGGAAAGGCGTCTGTGGCCACGTCTAGTATTCTTTCCGCAAATATCGCCACACCCTCCTCCTTCCTTTGTCTTATTCTTCTTAGGAGACCCAGTGCGTGACTCTCGTCCGTGACCTCTCCGAACCGAACCTTCACCTCCCCCTCCTGATCTTCCCAACTGGCACCTGCATTGTCCTTCATGTATCTACTTATGAACTCCCCGACTGGCCCTCTTGAGCTGTGCGCAGCCAAACGTACCTTGGCCTGGTCTGGTGTGTCACACGACACCGCACATCGTTCTATGCTCTTCACCCACTCCTTGTACGCTTTTGGCTCACCCTTGTATGGCGTTATGTTCGTTAATAACTGCCCTATAACCAGCTCGTTCACCATCCTGTTCATAGAATCTATCATTCTTCCCTCAACTGGGGGTGCTGCTGCGGCTTGAGCCACCCGGTCTGCCTCAAGTGCCTCCAACCGTTCTATTTGCCCTTGTGCCTGTTGCAGTGCTTGTGTGTCCTGCGCATGTTGTGCATTAGCATTTGCCAGCTGCTGCTGAAGACGTCTGATGGCCTCTTCCCGCTCCGCTACTGCCTGTTCCATCTTTAGAGTCAAAGTCCAAACCTCAAAATAGATACCTAACACCCTGAGATACCAGGCCAATCAACAACAACCTTACCTCAACCTCAAAATAGAAACCTAACACCCTGAGATACCTCTCAGTTTAACCAGAAACCTCTAATAATTAGGAACTATTTCCACCGAATTAATGGCTAATGAGCTTGCTCATCCTCATTAATCAAGGCCAATCAACAACAACCTTACCTCCAACACGTCTACATGAGATGCCAGTCAGTCGAATCAGAAAACCTCTAATGTGTAAGGGTTACTTCCAATAAATCATCTAACGAGCAGCTAATGAGTTTCTTCACTAATCAATACTAATCAACAAAAATTTGCCAAGAAATCTTCCCGAAGGCCATTGAAGTACCATCTATTTCAATCAAAAACCCCTTAAATAAAAAGGACACTATTCCAATAAATTCCTTAATGAGTAGTTAACTCAGACAGGACTGATGAGCACCAATCAACAATAACCCTTCTTCAATCTCTGAGTAATAAAGCTGGGCGTCTCCGTTACCTGACGACACACAATGATTGGTAAAAGCATCAGTTCCACGTGACAATATGGTGCCCCACACTGACTATGTATCCTGCCTTTAGCTCCCCATACAGTGCTGCCGACTAGTGGAGAATCTGGTCAACCACTCTGGATCACTCTGGTTGACAGGCCCCTTGATGGTACTCTCTGTGCAATTCAGCACACCAAGCTTAGACTTCACTCTCCCAGCAGACGTTCTGCCTGGCCTCACTCTCCAAACAGATGTTCTGAATGGATACATAAATTAACATACATCACCTCAGAATGGTTGTGCCCATACTGAGAGGACCACAGACCTGGGTTACCTGGCACCAGCACTTGTTACAGGTTCAACCTCCAACACACTCCTTATATGTAGGCATGTATATAGACTCAAAGGGGTTATTATATAATTGCTAATAACTCGTTTAATTTACAATCAAACCACTATTTGACACCAATGAGGTCCGTCATCACCCTTTTTGAGTTGACATGCAAAATATTTTTTTGAATAAGTCCAAAAAAATGGTGTTGGTCAATTAGGGATCTTAATTAGTCACCCCCTTATTAGTGTCTTTTCTGGTCATCAATTATTAACATACCGAGTGTACATGTCATACAAAGTGCATCAGCCTAATTAGGGCACTAATGAGGCTAAAGCATATTCACTCTGAAATCATATTTATGGTAATAAGTGGTGTCATACAAGGATCAATGTGATACCTGGGGGATGGGGGATGATTATTTGAGTTGATGCTGAGTGGATATGCACACTGACCGGCTAATTAGTCAGCCTAATTAATTAAACCGTAAAACATCATTTATTATTATTACACTTCATGCACATCAATGCATTGCATTTACTACAAACATTAAAGGGGCATAATCCCTGAGCTTTTCCAGCACTGTTAAAGTGCGTTATGTGGTTAAGTGTGGTGATGTTTGAGTGGTGATATGGCCACTTTAAAGTCCTTCCATATACCGTTTTTTTTTACCCGCTGCTGCAAAGTGGCTGTAAACAGGGTCTTACATCACCCGATTCACACCACCCAACTGTGTCACAGCCAAGGGTATCACTGGCACGGGGTGTCAACGTTACTGATAAACCGGCTATTGTTGTCTGAGAATGCTGTTGTTGAGAATGGGCTGGGTTTCCAGACATCAATTGTTTAGTTGAGAACCGTGTTGACAAATGAGAACCGTGTCGACAAATAAGAGCAGCGCCGACAAATAAACACGTCTGAGTCTCGGGCTAAGGCTGTGGCTGGGTCTGGAAGGGATCCAAATGGCACAACGAGAGTTAAGTCCCCTATAAATGGTACCCAGTCAGTGGTATATGGTAAATCAGGCACTTATACCAGGGATGGCACTTATAACGAGGATGGCACTCATAATTAGGATAGCACTCATAATGAATATGGCACTCACAGTCTCTATAATAAAATGGCACTTATTCCCCCTCACTGTTAAAAATGGCACTGATACTCACAGTAGTCCTCCCATGGTCAGCTCTGCTGCACTGGTCAACACTGCTGCACTGGTCTTCTCTTCACTGCTGCACTGGTCTTCTCTTCTGCACCACCAATTACTTCATCCTGGTCACGGCACCAGTTAATTAGCCTGTTATATAGGCTAATTAATGAATAAAACCAGGTTCCTTTAATTTAGAGTCTTTATTGGTTGGTGCTGTAGGTAGCCTCCCCCTGCTACCGTGCCTCCTCCAGTGCGGCTCGTCTCACCCCTGGTCTGCTCCAGTCTGCTCTCTCTCCGGTCTGCTCTCTCTCCGGTCTGCTCTCTGCTCACCCTCCTCCAGGGTGCTGCATATATACCACTCCACAGCACCCTGTGGAGGTACCCTACTTCCGGGGGGGGGGGGGGTACTCACATCTACTATACTACACTATGCTATGTTCACCAAATAGGGTAGATTTGGCCAAAGCTAGCCACATACCCCAAGTCAGCCACTGCTCCAGGGAAAATAAAAACAAATATGATTTGGGGGCTTCCATAAAGTATTACGCTTTTTTTCCAGAAAATAGACCCCCACCCCCCATGTTGCATTATTTATGCATTAGGGTGACCCCCCCCCCCCCTAGAGTACATTCTCATTTGTAGAACTGACCCCCCTCCCCTTTTTTCACTAAAGACCACTGGTGTGCACCGCTTCTACGGCCATGGCTAGGTCTCAAGTGAAAATATTTGATAAAGTTATGATTGTGATACTTGGTTCTAGAAAGACCATACCTCCCCAAAAATGATTAGGGAGCGGGGAGTTAAACCAGCTTTGAGCATTAACCGGGACCACCTGCCCCGATAGCGTTTGACAATGAAATCAAATGCAATACCATTTGTATTTTTGTTTTTTGAAATTGCAGATAAAATCTGATCAAACCTAAATCTAAAGAAAACGCCAGATTGAAGAAAAAATGAACGTTACTCCCTCGGGGGTTTGACTGATTGTGAGCGGGAATTGAGAGGTCGCTCACCTGTGTGACGTCAGAGCCCCCAGTGAGAGGAGAATGAACTAGGTTTGGTTTCCCACAATATATAAACATATCACCTATGAGGAGATATCTCCCACATAAAAACATGCATTTGTCCCATTTTTTTAGAATTATTTTTTTAATTGTCATCTATGTATTTCTTTTCTTTTTTCTGTCAGGAAATTATTGTCCTTCACCCCTCAGCCTCCCCCCCCCCTCCAAAAAAAGAAAAGAAATAGATTATAATAATGCTGAGTCAATACAGAGGTTTTCACCCTGGATGTGAATGGACCCATTGGTATCTTTGTAATTCAGTATGGATTTTCCCTTTTCTACCCTCCAACATAGGACCTATTCTTTATTATGACCCCCAAACCTATTTCCGCCAAGCCCCCCAGCCGGCAATAAATGACTCAGCTTTTCGATTTATACATGCATTGTCATAGTCATACATGTACTGCAGTACCTATATCCTGTTTAGTTCATGAGGAATGTCAACAACCATTCAGTGAAATATTGCATCATAGAACAGTTTATAGCTTACCTCCACAGGAAATTATTCAAGTCAGATCTATGCACAAAAAATGTTTGGATTGCCTTGATTTCTCATACACAGAAAAATGCATAGATGGCCCTTGACCCCCCTCTTTTCATGTACGCTTTTGTATGCATTTATCAACAACCCCCCACCCCCTGGGTGAAAACCCCCTTTCAAACTAACAGTATCACCTAGTAAGTCCAATATAGAAGTGTTCATTTCACATCGTTCTAACCATTGTCCTCCATTGAGGTGTTGCCTACTGCACGTATGTAGCCAATTTGGGATGAACCCTGAGTGTATTGTCTATGGTGAATAGTCTATGCGACAAGACACCAAGTGCACAACCATATGTATGTACTTTGCCAGTTTAAGTGAGTGTATGTTATTGTAGCTGTTGGCTTTTCTAAGATAGGCATCGGCTATGAAAAACTCCAGATTCGAAAATAGGTTGTTCACAAATTACTCTTTATTCATTCTGACATACGGCACTTAATCATACAGGCGGATAGTGATATTTAAATATGCTTCCGAACAACAGGTGTCATATGAACATATAGGAGGGATACGCTCACGGTCTAATACACAATTCCCCAAGGTCCAATGCTCTCTCTGATCTTAGTTAACTCCATATCGACCGGACTCCCCCGAGGGGTTGCGGGCCCGGAGTTATCTACCAGTTCGTCTATCTTCTCGTGTTCCCCCAGAGGGTGGAACAGGGAGAGAGACGCAGGGTCACCGATTTAGGTGCAGCAGCAGGGCTAGGCCAAAAGGGTACAACAGAGTTCTAGGAATCTCTGTTGCGGAGCAGTCAAGCTGGCCGATGTGCACAGCAAGACTGGGTCCTCGAGTAGCAGAACCCCCGGGTTTATATACTGAGCATTATGTAACTCCACTCCATTACGCGTAAACACTTGAGTTCCTGAGGAACTTTGGGTAACCTGAAACCGGTTCATCCAGACCGACACGTACCCGGGTTATGCCGGGTGCCACGTGGCGGTCTCGGCTCGGGGCGTATTACCAGGTCGCGCTCCACCAATCCTCAGGTGCCGGATTATGTAACCACATACCGGGCAGTGGACAGGAGTGCGGCCAGGATACGCCACAACAAACACACCTAAAATAACTCAACCCGGTTCTATAGAAATAGTACAGCGGCGTCCCACTACACTATTAAAACAAGTACACATATGATAACATACATCCAGTACAGGGTAGAAGCACCCTAACATGTATACACTGTCACTCAGAGACGTTTACTATTTAATTAATCACATTCATATTCTAAGGAAGGGACTTTATTTCAGGTATCATGGTAGATGGTACTTTTACACATTAATCATAAAATAATGCTGTAGGATGCATAAAGGTCACTAATACTTAATATGAGCTGCATTATAGACTGTGATGTTGAGCACCACAGTCTATAATGTGACTCATACATTGGATTGTTACAAACATTGCCTGTAGGACTGTGACTGCAGGTTGTATTACAACAGTAGATTGTTAGCTGTATACATACTATATGGTTGTTGTTGTAGGACTGTGCCGCAGCAGGAAGGTCAGAGCTAATACATCAACCACTGTCATCTTGGTGTTCTGAAACTTAACCTTCTCCATAAACCTCTGCTGCCCCACATGTCGTGCCATCCCTGGGGACTGGCTTTCATGGACCATCTGTAGTAGTTGCAACTTATTAGACACATCCTAAAACAAAGATAATATATATTGGTAAAGAGGCATTTAGCATAATCTTACATGTGTTTGGTGTCATGAGCTGTTGAAGCCAGGATATCTGCAGCTGTTGGACTCTGTTTGTATGTGCCTGCATTAGCAACTTATCTGTCAGGTGCTACATTGGGAGTGGCAGAATTTGGGAATTGCAGAGAAGGAATTCCCACATGGTGCAATAGTTCCGGAATTATGCAGGGCTTCTGTCAGTAACAGGAGGAGTTTGCAGGGGCTATGAACCCCCTCCCCCAGTTAATCTAACACATGCATACGGATTATCATAAATAAAGATGTATCTTTCTAAATGACCCGCTCAGACCAGGTGACCATAAGGCATGGGGAGGGTGTAACTTTGCCACCACACCTCTCTAAACCAACTCCATTAACTTGGCCTACCCTAAGTCTTATATATACTGTTCATGAAAACACTCAAGGAAGTGTACTCTTAAGGCTGGCAGTATGAGTTTGAGTTTGACAGGTATTTATTCTGCTATTTCATTGAACACGAAAGTAAATGCAATTTTTTTCCAATGAATAACGAAAGTGGTGAATGTATTTTTCGATAATATATTACAATCAAGAAGACGAAGTAAAATCAAATTGTCCCGGTTCTACAACAAATGCAGCTTTTGAGAGTAACTAGTTTTCACACCTACTCTTGTAGTTAGACAGTCAAAGGCCAATATGCATCGAGGCAGGGCAGAGATTTTTTTTCTGATTTTGGTCAATTAGGTGAGGTGCTTAATTCGGTAAATTTTGTTGTTGAGAACTGTAAAGCTATACAACATCAAAATGCTTGTCCCCCCCGCGTACATTGGGAAATTGGCTATACGTGGGGCTGTATCCTCCCCTGCCCTTTTGCCTTGCTAAATGTCCCTCTGGCACCTGCCATAGAATTTGGAGTGGTGTTACCTCCAAACATACTATGGGTAGAAGGGGAGGTGTGACAAATAAAGATGCTATCCATCGGCTGGCAACAAGTTTATTCTTGCCAGACGTAAGTGAGTGTGTGTGGGGGGTTGGGGTAGGTGTGACCAACAACTTCTGTGGGTTTAAAGCATAGAACCTTAAGGGGCTACCTGCTATGATTATCCGCAGCTTATTACCCTCATGAGTAGGGTGGGACAATTCTGGAAATGCACAGTTTAGGAATAATCATTTCCATCTAGAACTGCCTACGTTTCACAATTTCCGATATTGCGTGTGACATATATAGTCGAAGCACATGGTGAACAATTTTAGCAGTAATACAGCAATCATAAAATCAACGCAAGGGTCAACAAGGTATGGCAGTTGTGTTGAATCATGAAAGAACCTCTTTTGCCAAAAGATTTTTTTCATGGTTGGGTAAATATTCCATTCTGTATGTCACCTATAGCTTATGGCTGTGTCTCACGACCTTGGGCCAATGTTTTTGTCTCTGACCGGGTGCCAGCTCTGACCGGGTGCCAGCTCTGACCGGGTGCCAGCTCTGACCGGCCTGAATAAAAACGGGTTATTTAGGGCAGATGGAGATAGAATTTGGCTGAAAAGGTTAATGGATGTTATAACTCTTCAAACTAGTCATTAGTTGCCCATTTTTATCATCATCTGCCCTAAATAACCCATTTTTATTCAGGCCGGTCAGAGCTGGCACCTGGTCAGAGCTGGCACCTGGTCAGAGCTGGCACCCAGTCAGAGACAAAAACATTGGCCCAAGGTCGTGAGACACAGCCTTATGTTAGTTGTGTAATTGCAAGTTTTAATGGCAGTAATAATCAGTTTATGAAACTCACACAAATCATGGACAGAAGATGATCTTGTACTTTTTTTTCAACGTCCAGCCTTCCACCAATACCAATGGAGAGTTTCCGAAGAGATTCATTTTTGTTGTTAAAGGCAAAGCCATACAGGAACAGTAAGGCCATGTTGAACTGTCCTGATGTCTTCAGCATGCTCAATGCCTTCTTGATGTTTTCTGGAGTCTGCAACAGAAGTCCTGCCATGGCTAGAAACTCCTGGATTGACAGATGTACAAATTCTCCAAGAACCTTCTTGCTTTGTGTGTTTATCAGCCCTGGTACATTGGTTTGCAGAAATAAGCCACATTTTCGTGCCCATTTCACTGGAGAGAAAGTGGATTCAATATATAATGTAATGCACAACATTGTAAGTTAGTTTGATATTGAGGTTTTGTTATTCACACATGGAACATTATGAGGATTGGAAATCTAATGCAGTGTGCCCCATGTGATGGACGTTGCTGCATTTAGACTCCTGATGCCTCCTGACCCCCCTCACCCGGAATCTCCTCATATAAAGGTCTGTGGCCTCAGCGACACTCAGCCTCATGACCAACACCAATGTATACACACTAAATAATTTCAATGTTACTTTAAGGTTTGAGTAGGTTCCCTCCAACTAAAGGTCTGGGCTTAATTTATGGTCTCACAGCAAAGCTGTGCAACATTTCTTTGTAGAGTGGTCAGAATTTGCGGAACCAAGAGCAACATTACAAGAACTTATTCTAAAGAGGAATATGTTCCTATCTCAACAAAATTCCTTCAACAGATAACCAGACTTTATCCCATAACATTTAGTCATTTATCTATGTCGTTCGGTATCTGGGCTCACCTGATGAATTTAAAAGCTCCTGTAATGTAACTCTGTCAGCTTTCAATATTTATCCGGATTCACTCAATGAAGAAACTCATAGATGTGAGAGGGGGCAGACCTTGAGGTTAAACCCTTCTCCACCAAGATAGGTTGAGAATGGAACCTATTTCAATGTTACCCCAGAGATGTGACTCCGCACATGGATCATACAACAGTTCCCAGGAGACACATCGCATGGATAACCAGAACAGTAGCGTTTTGTCATGAATGCAGCATTAGCCGTCCCCACCACTTTCCTACACACGTGAGCGGGGGGGGGGGAGTAACAGGGGTAGACACTAATGCTGCCCTTGGAGCCAATGGTCAGTAGTTTTAGGTGCATAGCTACGCACCCAAGTGGCTATTTCTATAGTATCTATAGATGTAATGTCTATGTTGTACACTACATGACCATGCCAAATATATAAACAGCAAAATATCATGATCTATGTCCATTGTTCAATGCAGTGTTCTATGGGTCATACAAGCTGTCCCACAATTGTGTAAGCCAAATCTTTAAAAAATCATATGAATTTGGATCTTTGAATAGTCATAGGGGTGTGCCAGAAATGCCCCTCTCCTTTTAGTAGTTGATAAATTTCCAGAATCCTACAACTAGTATGGCCGGGCATTTACATATCGCACAAAGCAGTAATTGCTCAGATAGGGGGCCTCAGTATACAAAACATGTTATACAATGTTATACAACATATAGCTATGGCTTCTTATTGTGGCAAAATGTTATAGAACAATGAAGGCATTATTTTGACGTAAAATGTAAGCTGGGGCACCATTGGGATAAGTTATATGTCCCTTACTATACAGGCATGTGCTATAAATATGTGTGAATGCAGGCTAGCCTACGCTTAAAATCATGTAATAGTGAATGGAACAGATAAAAAAAAAATTGAGAGCAAATTGGTTCATTTCTTTTAACTATTAAATTATTTTTGAGTCATTTTGTTATTAAAAAAGTCTGGATCCACAGTTTTACCTCCGGGCTTTTTCAGGCCGTGTGCTCGGGTGGCCCATGGTCTGAAATGTTAGTGTCTACCTCTGGGGTTAGGGGGAAGGCAGAGAGGGATGGTAGCCTACTATCTTTGCACTATAAACTTTTGGAGGGCAAGAGTGAAAATTATAACAATTCTGAATAACTATGAATTATAATTCATGATGTAAACCCCTATCAAATTTACTTTCAGAATCTCATGAAACTTATCATAAATATGTGAAAAAGGAACATACCATCCTCAGCTGTCATGTGTTCCAAGTCGTGTTCATCAAAGATGAGTTGGGCGAGTCCTCTCCCAGTCCGCTTCATGAGTCCATTGTACGCCAACACAGAGATCTGAGGCCGGTGGATACATCACTTACTTGTGCAGATTTCATGGACCTCTGCAAAAACATCTGAAAAACAAAGACATGCACCATATAGTCTCACTGATTGTGTTTATTACACATACATGCCTTTTACTTCATATAATGTTTATGTCTCGAAATGTCTAGTGTTTCCCCTCATTGTTTTACTAATGTCAGTTGAATGCATTCCTCATGCTGAGGTGATAGGCCCTCAGGGATGATGTTAGTCACTTTGTCTTTCTATCAACATGCGCATTGGACCAGCAATGTAAGAGACAGTTGAGTTTCTTAGTTGGAGAGGTTCCTAAGTGATAGAGCATTTGGATTGAATGTGAGAGGTAGTGGGTTCAAGTACTGCTTTCTCAGATCCACATCCCACAGTTTACAATGACATAATATTATTTGCACAACTCGAAGTGGTGTAAAATATAAGTATTTGTACATTCTCAGTTCTGTGCATAGTTCTATTTAGTTCCTCTGTAAGCTTGGAATGTAAAGCAGGTTTACCATGGTAATGAATGCTGTGATCTGGGTGTAGGTGGTGAGTTTCTCAGTGTTACCAATGTCATCCTGTAGGACCTGGCATAGAGCTGCACAATAGAATGTTATCGCTGACACCGACAGCAGGATCGGGCGGTCAATCATAGTTTTCTTAACAAGGTTCATCTTCTCATGTTTGACATTCTTTTCAATGAACTCCATGACCCGGTCGTGTGTCAGTCCCATCACTTCTATCATAGATGATGGTGTGAGTAGGTTCAAGCCGGTGAATGGTCTAAGTACAAACAGTAATATGGTGGAGTAATAAAGTAAAGCTTTTTTAGCTTCATTTTGTTTATAAAACAACACAAAGCATCTTATAGCACAATACCATTTATGGCAAAAAAAAGAGATTTGGCTACAAGATGTTTATCATTATATGATGATATGTCCAGTAGCATAGAATCCTACATAGAAGTGATAATCATTGTACGATGTGAAATGGTTCCTGTGCCACTTAGCAACATAAGAACTCTTACCTAGAAGTTATGATTAGTGTAGACTTAGGTAGACACATCCGCTTCATCAACAAACAACACCAATGTAGTGGTCCAGATTCCTGTTGTAGTCTACGTCCTAGAGTTTCATCTTCCCACAGATCTTGGAAGTTATGGAGCTCATCTAGTCCATCTGTATAAGGGCAACATTGGCATTTGTTATACAGGTAACCCAGCTAACAAAAAAACCATTATTTTAGGTCAAAATAATGTTTTAAACTTTACATAACGTTATGACATACTAAAGAGCCTAGAAAAACGTTGACATATAACGTTATATAACGTTATAAAATGGTGTGTAACATTATTTGTTTACTGGGAATGCCAAATGCATCACTTCAGGACTTTATCATAACTAAAATAGCTGTTATTCTACATTTGTTGCATTGTGAATGTTGTTTTGAAATTATGCATTTCACATTCATCACTCTCTTGTATCTAGGAAACTCAAAAGGGAAATCACACCTAAGACAAAACCGATTTGTTCTTCATTGTCCTGTAGCCACTTTGCCTTGAGACCTTGCCCGTAGTGCCCAGTTCTGTACACACTACATTGACTCAGGATGTGAGGCAGGTCTAGGTCTCCCTGAATAGAGGCCAGGACACGGAGGTTCAGCAAGAAGATGGCCTTAAGATCTGTCGCCCATTCACCACACGCCCATCTCCACATCAAACGCTGCATCAAGGTTGTCTTACCAATACCAGCACGACCACGAATCAGGATGTATTTCTGTGTTTCATTTGGAGTTACGATGTCTTCATCTGCAACATCTTTGGTGTCTTCTCTATCTATGGTAGCCTGGTATTTATCAGGAACCTCCATCTCGTCCCTTGATATTGATGTCAAATTCAACTTAGAAAGTATCTTCAGCCTCACATACTGAGTCTCCAGGTCCACCCTTCTGTCTTGTTTAGCATCTTTCACATGTTTATGTTTGATTATCTCAATAGCCAAGGCTGCTGATTCTTCATCTATAAATGATTTGAACAAAAAAATGTTTGTCCACATTTGATGTCCGACATATTTTAAAAGTAATCCTTAGCTAAAGAGAACTTAAAGTAACAAATTGCTCAGAAAGGGTTCACTAATCGTTCAAAGGTCTAGATTACTGTTTTACAAAGAGCTTTTATAGGTTGATTACCTTTTATGGAAATACTGCCAGGGCGAATGTAACTCCCTCCTTCGTGACGTAATAAGTAGAGAGCCTTCTTGACCTCGTCCTCAATATCTGCTTTTGCACTCTCGATGCGGAGAAAGACCATCTGTTTCTGTTCACTGCAAAAAATACACAAATATATGTTACTTTTTAAAATTCATGAACGCTTTGTTCCTTTGATTGGCAAATACTCAAGTAGAGTAACACTGATTAATACCCTTTTCTAAACATTTTTAAAACTGCAGCAAATTACTATGTATTTATTATGAACCACCTTTATTTACATGGCTGTTGCAAAAGTAAAACTCAGGTATAAGTTTTGGTTTCAAATGTAACAAATGTTTATTGATCAATGTTATTTGAAGGAGTCTGATACAGAATATTCTAAAATTGTCCAAACAGGAAAACATTAGGTGTTCAATAAAAGTGAATCACTAAAGGCTTCTTTTTTATAAGAGGAAGGCATGTAGGAATAAACCTATAGCATTGCAAAGCAATATGTTGAAGGGGGAGCTCATAGAACGAACCGATGAAGGAGGGAACAAACCCTCCTTGTATGTGGTTACCTGTAGAATGGTAAGATATGATCAAATGTAACATACCTAATACAGTCAATGATCACCTTCATCCTTCCCTCAGTTATGTCTTGTAGGGCGCCTTTAACCTACAAATATATCATATTATAAAAATGCCGACTCAGACTTTTTGAATAAGACATCAATGTAAAATACTGACATAGGTAGTTTTGATGTATCAGTTAATATCATGTGAAGGCATTTGTGCATTTAATGTCATCAAAGAAATAATTTGAGTGTCTAGTGATGGATTTCATGTTGTCAATGAGGATGCTCACTTAAATTGACGGGATATAACTTATGTATTTTAAAAAATAGTAATTGGATTTCATTAATTTCTGACAAAGACCCTATCACTGCATGAGTTTTGGCATTTAAGCAAATTTAAGATGCCTTAAAGGACCACTTTAAGGAGCATTAAGTTCAGAAATGCTTTGTAAATGTCTAGGAAAGGTCGTAATGGCATTGACACTAATTTAAGTTCCATTTACTCAAATCAAATGTACCTAGAGTGGCCCTTTAAGCATATTGATTTTACTTAAATACAAACATTTCTGCAGTGTATCCTATCAATTAATTAGAACAAACATTGAAATTCTCATTCCAAACCTTTTCCCTGATCCTTGATGCAAAAGAAGAATATTCTGCAGAGCGAGGGTCAGATTTCCCGGCATTGAATTTGGCATTTAGAATGAAAGAGAGATAGATGCAATGTTTGGGCTCGTCTGAAAGGAAAAATACAAAGTATATATTCATTTAAATGTGGATCATATTTTGGCAGAATTGATTCAACATCTACTTCTGATGTTGCCTTTAAACACTTATGCTTTAAGAAGGAAAAGCAGGCATTTACCTGATGGGACTTCTATTAATGGTAAACCTCCCTCCATGTCTGATTCATCCGGTCTGGATCTATAGAAATGAGACAGATGTTTACTATGAACTGCATTATGTGCCTGCCTAACTCTAAGTTAGGTTTTAAAATGTATCATCAGAATATGCGAGCAGGCAAGCAGAAATGATAGCCCAAAAGAGAGCCCACAGGTTATCCTTTCTGCTTGCCTGCTCACAGATGTACGTCAAGTCAATAAAAGGGGAATGATACAGAAACTGGTCATGAAAAGAGCAAATCTTTTCCTTGTGCTTGTTTATCCCAGAGACCCTCTCCTGTGCGAAAAAAAGACCAACAGATATTTGCCCAGTCATTGCAGTTACTCGCCTCAATTACATTATTTAACCTCTGGTTGTTTTTGTTTTGAAGGCAATCTGTGTTTGTGAGAAGTCTCTACTCTACCTGCATGTTTCAACAATACGCTTTCTGTACATCCATCCAATGACAGCAGCAAGGGCAATTACACCCAGTAGAAGGAGAAGAAATAACAGATCTGCAATTTCATTTGAAGAAACGTCTTTGATATATTATGACAACATGATTTATTCTACATAGTTTTACTTTACATGAGCAATTGATTCCCCCTTAATAAAAATCTATGCCCTTAAAAGGGGTAGAAACTAACTTTATCGGCTGTGGCCCACCCAGGCCAATAGCTCCGAAAATCCATGGGCCCTGCTTTTCAGCTGTGGGCCAGAGAACAAATTTTACATTTTTCAGAGAAAATGGTATATATTCCTGATTAATCTATGTTGAAATGAGACCAAGTTGCTTCATTTGCTCACATTTTTCCCTTTCCAACGACATATTACATGACTGTACTCATCAAGTATATTTCTTCCAAACATTTTGTAAACTTTCCTTTGGGCCACCCATGGGAAGGACATTCTGAAGAAAACTACTGGCCCGGACTCAAAATTACGGGCCATTGGCTCTTGGGCCAGCGTTAGTGTCTACACCTGTTTAATGACCACTATCAGTAAACTTTAAACACATTGCTCCATGGATGAGTTCTTAAGCAAACATGACTATCTTACTGTAGTTGGGGCCTCTTGAGCATTGCCCAGTTGGTGATGACCACTTCCCATCAGACTGACACATAACTACAAGTGAACCATAAACTATGAATCCTGAATCACATTGTAGTGTTATTTCAGTTCCATACCGTCTGTCAGCTATTGGTGGGGCATTTCCATTTTCTATGGTAGGTGCTGGGCTACATACGACATCTGAATATTAGAGGAAATATTGATTTAGTTCATGGAAGATATGAAAATAAACATTTGTGATAATTTGAGATGTTAACACCCTAGAATTGACCTGAAGTCTTTATGAATTAGTTTTTTCATAGAGAAAATAAGGGATATCGGTTGACATACTAAAGTAAGATAAATTTATTTTACATTAATTCAAAATCTAATGACTATAGACAACTACAGTAAAATTCAGTGAAAATGAAAAGTGCTTAGAGCTCGAAATAAAATTTGATATAAACTAATTTTAGAAGCCTTAATACTGTAAGAAATGTGTTCCTAACCCCTATAAACCTTGACGTTACTACTGAATCGTATCCAATTACGAAAGCTTGTGTCAAACGACGCATGCGCAAAGCACCCCGTTATCCGGTGGTTCCCGTCTTGGCTCTCTCAGGATTTATACACCAAAAATACCCGAGCTATTTCTCATAACGTATCATATTTAGAAAAAAACACAGAAGTAAACCTAATACAAATGTAAAATGTGAATACCAACTGTGAATGTCTAACTGTACCTGCACAAACACCCTCTGTTCCATTCCACTGTCCATCCCCTTTACACACCCATGTAGTGGTCCCAGTGTACTTAAATCCCTGGTGGCAGATGAATCTAGCTGTGCTATTAACGAGACGGCCTGATATTTGTAAATAACCATTTTCTGGGATTGTTGGAAGTAGGCATGTGATCACTGAAATATAGCATATTTCACTGGTTGTTACATAGATTCAAATAACATTGCAATGACTCATTGTGATGGCCAGGCTTTAGCAATTAATGAGCATTAAGCAAGTTAGATGCTTTATGATCACTTACAATGATGTAAGAATAGTTATGGTTAAAAGAGAAAGTAAGTACATATAGATATGAAATATGCATTATTGTCATTGCTAGGGGAACACAGGTACCTGCTAAACATCTCCATCTGCCTTAGTCGTGGTGGCTATAGCCATTCCTTGTTGGACATAAAAGTATAGTGGGGAAATGATGCAGACCTTAGCTCTGTGGCAATGTCAATGTATACTCACGTTGACAGTCGCCTGTGTCAGAGCTCCACTTGTTGTCCCCCTGACAGACTCGTGGGTTGGATTCTGGACTTGAGAAGACAAAACCGTCATCACAGATCACCTCAGCCGTGTCCTTGTAGCCATAGCCAGAGTAACTCATTGTGCCATGATGTGGAACTGGCAACTCAGCACACCAAACCTCTGAATATTAAATTGATAAATAATACATGATGATGGTGCAAAATTGTCTTCCCAAGAGCACCCAATACTATTCAAGGTTGCTTCTTCTAATCATGTGTATGAACACAATGCTATTTTTGATATATAGTGTTATGAATTCATTATATTATTATGCACAATAGACTGAGTAAGATACTCCTGAATTTCTTCCAAATTCTAATTAACATTAGTATACTACATACAATTTAGGGACACTAGCAATATTTTCAAAATTGTCCACTTGCCACTTTAATCCTTATCTTAGGATCATGCATATTCTCATACATCACATGATTTTTATATTAAGAGCGTGAGCCATACCCTGACATGTTCCGCCTGTACCAGACCACTGTGCATCTAGCTGACACACCCTGGTCTCTGCCCCGTTGTAGAAGTAGCCGTCCTCACAGGAGAACGTCGCTGTACCATTCACGTAGCGGTTAGTCAGATGTAACCTGCCATGTTTGGGGGTCTTTGGGAATGGACATGTCAGACCTGAAACACAGATTTCCTTATTTAGAATGTCACTTTTTTTTGCTGACCTATTTTCAAGGTGAGCTTCAAAACATCTGTCTGACTTTATATATAATACTCATAACACATATCAACTTTAGTTCGACTTTCCCTTTACTGTTAGATATTACTGGTAGGAGTAACTGTATATTGTTCAGATGCATGATCTAAAGCATATATTGATAGCCATAGAACCACTCGGTCCAGTGTCGGGAAAAAAAGTGGCTCTGGGTGTACATTGTCTTTCTAACAGTCCATATCCACTTAAGTGTTTTTCCATGGTGTAAATCAGGTGATGAATGAATTAGGTGTTCTTTGGAGCACAACTTATATTGGATCACCGAATTTTGACTGAATATAACATAACTTTTGAAAAAAGCTAAAGCTGTAACACAGACCTTCACAGATGCCGTTTACGGGTGTCCATGTGTTGTTGTGTTGGCAGGTGTGTGTGTTGTAGCCCGGATTGCTGAACACATATCCCACATCACACTGTACCTCTGCTGTATTCTGGTACCCCCGTCCTGAGTACTGTATGCTGCCATACAGTGGTTCTGGCAGAGGGGGACACTCAACAGCTGTAATATATATATATATATGACATGTATGTAATCAAATGATAATTATGTGAGATTGTATGCAGGCCACTGCTAGTTTCTAAGACTGAGTAACTTCATGGAATAACAATTATGACCCCATAGCTGTTTAAGAAATGAATATCTCCGCCTTGCTGTAAAAGACAAAATACAGGAACATTATTCCTGTCTGTTGCAGTTTAAATAAAAAAGATTGAATTGAATTGAATTGAATTGAATGAGGAAATTAAAGAAGTCCCCTTCACATGAACTGGCACAAAAAGTTGTCGGCCCTGCAGCGTATGGGGGGGGGGGAGGACGGCACCCCCGCCGGCTGGGACTGCGCAGATCATCCTAATATAAAGTCATGTTGTACCATTCCACCTGTAGTTGTCATGTTGATGTGCGAATTTATTAGTGAAAAGAGCAGCTAAAAACTGGGTTTAAACAAGTTTAAAAAGTAACGAGAAGTTTACCTTGACATTTGCCATCTACCCCGTTCCACCGTGCGTCTGCCTGACACATCCTGGTAGGAGTCCCGGTGTACCAGAACCCCTCATCACACTCCACTGTCACCGTACCCCCAACACCACGATGTGGCATTTCAGCAAATCCATGCTCGTAATAACCAGGGTATGGGCACACGCCAGCTGTGGAGATCAATGTTCAGTATAGAGCTGTTTTGTTACCTATCTTATTTAATAATAGGAACACATAATCTTATAAAACCCTATACATTTTTTCATTTGACTATGTATTCAGAGTGGTTGAGAGATATCTTGTCGGTAATGCCGGCAACACATTGTTAATACATATTTTTTTGTTAGCCCATTACTTAGACTTCAAATGAGAAATGATCCCATATCAGTCTAGTTTTAGAAAATTACTAACATTATAATTAGTACTTGACTTTTAAAGCCACAAACTTTGGACAATATTGGTTCATGTCAGACTACAGAATTGTATTATTAGATCTTACCAGGCCTTTAGTGAGGACGCAATGAGCTATTTACAATTGATAAGTGATTAACCATTTAGATACTACATCATAAACCGAAGTACTTACGCTGAGAGTTAGTGTAACTTAGCAAGCAAATTGCCACAATGGCCGTGATAGCTCCTTGACATATTACATTCATCTGTAAGTAAAATAATGCACCAGTCAATGCTAACTAAAGTCATCATTTTGTTTCTAGATTATTAAGATTTAGTGTACTATCACACTATAAAATCATGTTGTCTATCTGTATAGAGGTTGATAATTCTTGGCAAACAATGGTTAAATGGCGGCAAATTTATTTTCTGCATGGATCTATTGGTTTTATGCACGTCTGGCCAAAATAGAAGGGTGTAAAAACGAATTTTGTGAAATTAATACTTTGCTGAAGTATAGCTAATACCTAAACATAAGTTCTGAGTTAAATCCCCATGTCTGACATTAAGGTGGGTCGCTACCCTTTGATCAAAGTCAACAGCATTGCCCAATTTGTTTTCTACAGGTACTCTAGATCATATAGAATTGGAAAATGAAAAGAAAAATGGGGGTCCAAATCTACTTTTTTTTAATACAGAATTTTTTTTTAAAAAGAAGGGATTTTCATTTTTCTCTCAAAAAAAGAAGAAAATTGTGAAAACTTCCCTAATATTATTTTGTAACAACCGTTTTGCACAGAAAAAAAATGTTCACGCCTTCATGCTTGCCTTTGTAGGGGCACGAATAATACGTGTATATATGGGTTCGTGGAGTCAACGCGGGAAGTGCCTCCTTGGGATACTAGGTGGCAACACCTACGCCATGTCCTTTCGATTATCCGGTAGCGGAGCCAGGCAGGGCACTCCAGACGGCGCTCCGATGGGGTGCCATGTCGAAACTGCTTGGTCCGCGCTCAGGGTATATAAGGGGCTGAGGTTGGCTACCTCAGGGAGTTCGTCCCAGGAAGAGCTCAGACCCACAACCTTTGATACCTTTGTTGCCTTTTCAATCACGGGGCACCTACACCCCTCCCACACTCTGGCTAAGTTACCTTTAATGCAAAAATAATTTTATAGTTGTGTGGCAGGGTATTCCGGGGAAAAATTCAATGTTTTCGGGAAAAGATATGAAAAAATTGTCATTATTTTTTAGCCTTAGTGGTTAAAAGTAGTATTCAAACTTAACAGAATCGTTTTAAAGAATATTGTTCAGATCGTTTGATGACATAAAAAAGCAATTTTGATAGTTAGTCCCAGGCACAATTTAAAGGTTTTTGGCCTTTGAAATTAAATTTAAAAAAATGCAAAAACAGACTAATTTTCATATCCAAAGCAGTGCATCATGTGGAAAATGCCAAAAAATAACACTTATGAATATATAAAAATTCAATATAGACCCAGGCCTTACTGATAGTTCGTAAGGGCTGTACAACGTGTGGCCAATGTCACAGTAGCTCAGTCGGCAAATCATAGGAATGAGAACCCAAAGGTCCCAAGGTCGATTCCCACTGGAACTGACTGTGAAACGGAACTGTGTATTTGCGAAGATATTTGAGCGGCCTCCCCAACCTCAGGAGAGATTAGAATTTTTACATCCCCCCCCAAGAGGGGTTGGACTCTTTTATGCCCCTGACCCACTACCCCCTGTATTACAATGAGAACAATGACAACTACGCCTTAGGATGGGGTTTGCTAGCCGCGCCAGCGGCCCGGGAGCAAGGTGACCGGTGGCGTCGCCAGCAAACCCTATTAATGTTTTTGTTTTGTATCGGCGCCGCATGGGGCACGGTGACATCACAGGGCGGATTATAACAATGAAAATAATATTGTTGGTGTGGACATTACGCAGTAGGTTTTGCCAGCATGACATCGATAAGGTAATCATATACAGTAGAATAATGTATTTCTAATCGTTCAGGTTAGAATATAAGGCCCACTAGTACCTTCACGTAGTACGGTACTGTTTTGTTATTATGGTTCTGTGGGCCCTGACGCCGTCTCATGTATGACGTCACAAACACAATCACAGTTGGGTCCCCATGTCCCATGTCGATTTTAAGAAATGCTCATGTTGCCATATCGATTTTAAGAAATGGCCATGTCGCCGTATCGATTTTAAGAAATGCTCCATGTCCCATGTCACTATCTTTTTTTTCCTCATGTCCCATGTCACTAAGGCCCAAAGTGGCCCATGATGCCGTGTCGAATTTAAGGGTCTAGGGCCATAGTTCACACAGACAACGGTGGCAATTCAGGGCCCAGGCATTGCTCTAATCCGTGAACCCTGACTGCAAAAAAAGAGGGTAAAGAGGATAATGTAATTACTAGTGTTAGGATGCCTAACTACCTCCAATTCTCCATGACCTCTATAGGCCTACCGGGCATACGGGGCCTCGGAGGGAGGCAGAGTTGGTGACTGGAGGTAGGCCTACCGCATGAGCCTGCTTTTTAGCCTGCTTGTTATAGAGGCTTGACAACTTATATATATTCGGCCTCTCCTTCCTGGTTGGGTAGGGGGGCCCTGCCCCGCCCCCTTTTCCTACCCACTGACCGGGTACAAGCCTACATTCTATGGGCATGTACTAGCCTGCCTCTCATGTATACGGACTCCCGTGACGTCACAGCATGGCGAGACAAGGGAGCTGGCTGTGTGTGGTGAGTGGAGGGAGGTGTGGGCAGAAGGCGGACCACTGTGTGGGGTGCAGTAGGGCTATGTCCTCTCTTACATACAACAAGTGGATGCTCTTTGTATGGCCAATAGAATACGCTAAAATCGTGGCAGTAGGTCTTTAACTACCATCAACATGTAGAAATGCATCCCAATTGACTACTAAATTCTAAGAATAATAATGACCTACAGCCCAAACATGTACAGGAAACTAAGGACTGTCTAACCAATAATCATATCATGGTGGTGAATTACCAGCAAATAGTGGTGGGTCATGTGAGGCATGTTTATCAAATATATATTAGATAAAATCTTACTCAGCTACTGGGTAATCTTAGCATCCCCTATGGCATGATGACTGAATCCACACATTGAGTAAACAGAGAGAACACACAGCAAACTAGCATTCATATATATCACCCCTGATCATTAGCCTTCTCTCACAGATCAAGATGGAACTACTTCTTATAGCAGCAACTTGTGAGTTCTGATTAACTTTGTAATGCCTGTAATGTATGTTCATAGATAAGTCAAAGTGACCACTCGGAGCAAGTCTTTTCACTTGTATATAATGCCTTAAAACAAATTGAAAGATATCTTGATCCCTTCAGTAAATTGTGAATACATGAACATTAACTGTTTAGTAATTGCAGGAAGTTGTGCATCCACCCATGTCCAAGTGGGAGTTGGAGGTAACGTGACGCTGTCATGTAAGGCACCACCAGGCCAGTCCTCATGGAGAAAGTTCAATGGTACATGGGAAGATGAGGACAGAGTCATCCCAGACACCAGGTCCTGTCAGCTCATGATAACCTCTGCTCAGGTTGCTGATGGAGGACAGTACAGGTGTGAGCAGCAGGACAGTCAGGGCAGACTCATCCACTCATGTTATGCGACGTTAGTGGTACATGGTCAGTTTTATTGTTTTTTATGGTGTACATTCTACCTACAGATACATCTGTGTAATTGATTTATCATAGACAAACTTTAAAAGCACTACAACGTAATCAACTGAAAAACGAAAATGTCTTCCCTATTAAACTGGAAATTTCCCCACTTAAGATTTCCCACCTGGGGATTTCCAGAAGGACTTTTCCATTTGAATGGTATTGATACCAAATTAACACTAAATTGAAGAGGTTACGACATTTCCCCTGATGCTGGGCACTATAGGCTCGCTGGGTTGTCTTTTTTGAATTTTCAAAATATGTTTACTGCACATATAATTCCAGATGTCCCTGTGCTGACACTACATGTTGATGAGCCTCCATACATAGAGAACCAACTCGTAAACATAACCTGTGTCCTGACTGGGGTGGATTCTGACCTCAACCAACTGCTATTCAACTTAACATTTGGCAACACGAAGGAAGTTATCTATGCAACAACCCAGACAAGAAGTTCTGGGAAGCTGTCTAGGATAGAGCACATCATGAATGCCACATTGAACTACCAAGATGAAACCCTGATATGTCAGGCCAGCGTCAATGGACAAGTCTTACGCCAGGAAACTAAGATACACATAACAAGTAAGTCACCTGCGTAATAATAGCTCATTTAACTTATCTCAAGAGAGGTGTGATACTGTGGAATAAAATCTCAATTGGATGTGATATTGATGAAAGGCATAATAAAATAACATATTGAAAACAAATTAATTTCCTTTCAGATACATTTGTTACCCTTAATTGGCCCTCCTATTTAATAGTCTTTAGCCTTAAAGTTTAAATTTTTCTTCTCTAGGAGTTGGCGCAAGACTGGCAACTATTTTTAAAGGAGATAATTTCTCCATGACATGCCCAGTTGGTGTTCCCTCACTACAGAGATGGGCAAAAGAAGAGCGCCCCGGTCAGCCTCCTTACAGAGGCAAGGTTCAAATAACCAAGGGGCCTCTGCGACTCATCAATGATGCAGGGGTAGATGACGAAGGCCAGTATAAATGTCAAGAATGGAAACATGATAAGCTGTACACCATCATGACAGTTGACTTGTTTGTACATGGTAAGATTTAGATTCATGATAAGAAAAGTGGGGAATAGGCCTTCAACAACGTAATAATGCAAAACCGAATATCAGTCATACGTTTACCTTGAACTCATGAACAGTCAATCACCATAATGAGAAATTGTAAAGTTTACATACAAGTCATTAAAGTTGACATATCTGATCATTAGATTTCAAAATTTAAACTTCTAGAAATGAATAATAACTAGAGTCATACTTCCTCTGCTCCATTTACTCTCAATATCCTAATCCCCATACTGTTGTATTGTATAGGTGTTTGGAGCACATTGGGGTAGATCAAAATATAATCAGGAATATTTATTGATGGACTACCTTCATTAGTATTCATATTTATCTCCATAGAGACACTATTCACACTGCCATCTGGTCGGTATGTAGAGGGTCAGATGGTGAAGGTGTCCTGTTGGCTGGACAGGGTCAAACAGCCTTCTGCTGCAGGTCTGAGACTCACCCTGGGAGCTGAGACTCTTGGCTCCTCCATAACCGTGACAAACACCACAAATAGGGACAAGATGCTGCACACTGAGGCACACCTACCAGTAACAAGCTCCATGAACCAGGCCCGGCTGCAGTGTGTGTACGGGGCTGGGGCTGGACACATGAAGGTGTTGGGGGAGAATGTCATCCAT
Organism: Harmothoe impar; assembly: GCA_947462335.1. NCBI lineage: Eukaryota > Metazoa > Annelida > Polychaeta > Phyllodocida > Polynoidae > Harmothoe > Harmothoe impar. The sequence goes on along the minus strand of OX381716.1, from coordinate 67,346,337 downwards.
GTTGTAGGTGAGTGGGTTATGATACTGTACACAGTAGACTCTATACAGGTGAACTTAAGGTGAAACTGACTCTAGCCATCAATAAATAAACTCCAGTGTCTTTCTATTTCTTTTGCTTGAGACTGATTGAGGGTCTTCACAGATATGTGTTCTTCTCATTAGAATGTAAATACAGAGACAAAGGTTCACAAGTTTTAGTCCGTTGACAGGGTTATTTCACGAGTTGAAGGGGGGGCCGTATTTCACGAGGCCGTAGGCTGAGTGAAATGCGGCCTCCCCCTTCAGCAAGTGAAATAACCCTTCAACAGACTAAAACGAGTGTGCCTTTGTGTTTATTTTTTATCTTTTTCATTTCAAATTTTCAAGATTATGATAGCGGGTAGCCCTAAATTTTATACCTCGTTCAAATGTAAACAAACCGCCATTTTGATGACGTCATAGGGCCGTGAAATACGGCCGTGGGTTGTTTCACGGGGAGTGTGAAATACGGCGCTCATTGGTTAAATCAATGGGGCTGTCGTATTCCATAAGAAATAAAAAGATATATCTTCAATACGGTGGTTATCTTACACATTGCCATGTACTCAGTTTGTGACATAGTTTAGAACTTTGACAGCTGCTGTTTGTTGTTCACTTCAGCTGGTGTGAAAGTTGGCATGGTGATTGGTGTTTCTGCTGCAGTCATCCTTGTACTGGTGTGTGTCATTACTGCCTCTGTGTGGTTCTACAGGAAACACCAGCAAAACAAAGGTATAACTCATTCTGAGAGGATTGAACAATCCTGTAGATATCATTGGCCACCCTACACAGGGGTTGGTCCGACTATAATGCCCATACTTTTTCTATATAAACTGAAATTGGGGTTGTGGCCATAACACATGTACTGAGTAAACCAACCCTAGACACAAACAAAATGACCATATTTAATTGAGAACTATAGTTTTCATTCATAGATTTTGTTAAGCTCCATTCCCAATGTTTACCGTGAATGTTGAGGATGATTGAAATGTCTTTGATATCTGAATGCACTCCTTACAGACATGGATGATGACTACAATCAGCTGGACGAACAAGAGATGGGACCACAAAGACATGGTACAGTTTTTAGATACATTAGAACTGATAAGAGTCTTGTCTTACTAATGATAACCGAGATATGTTTGTTAATGAATGTTAATCTTCTAAAGTATGCAATTTACTTTACTTTAGCTCACTAAAATGTGTATGAACTTTTTTCAATATATTACAAATTATTATCTATCTTTTATTTTCTTTTTATCAGTGAGGGTTGCTGAACGTGAGGGTATAGTCAATGCAGCAGAGCAGCAAACAGAAGGAGGTGAACCTCCACCTATCACACCCAGACCTCAGACTGAAGGAGTGGGGGTTGTCGTGTCAAATGTGACCAATATCTCTGAAGGTGAGCTTCAGTCTGGTATCAAAGCCAAGAATGATAAACTGCTAAGAGTACCCACTGGCCAATAACCTGTCCCCAAACCTTTCATGGCACACTGTAGTGTGGGTGTATTGTCTAATTATCCAGGTTAAATTAATCAGAATAATGTCATGGAGAGGGTGGTTTGGCAAAAGGGCCTGTCACTGTATTCACCTTAGGAAGTCTTTGGAAAGAATGGACCATACCTCTGACTTATACCCATGAAGAATACACCTCACACATCAATATATAGCAAACTTTAAATACATCAAAATCAAAGAGATAGTCCTTTTGTGCTGCACCCCATAGCTATAGTTTGGTTCATTTTACTTGCCAATATACAGTGCCACCCGCAGTGGATCATCTTAGTATACTTTGCTCTTTGCTGTTATCATGTCTGCGATATCTACAAGTGGTCTGTACTAGAGATATAGCGATGACTCTGGTTTCTCTTTAGTCATGGCCATGTTAGTTCTGTCCACTGAATTCCTCCTGAGATTTGGGCAGTCACCATACTTACATACACCATATTTTGCAAGGAACAGGCTAAGATTGCGAAAGCAGAACCAGAATCGGAAATGACGCCTGTGTCAGTGTGCACACAGTGGTCATGGAAACAATTCCACACCAGTTAGAGGCCTATAACTTGAGACCAATCCTGATGTGTAGGAGTCAATTATTGTGCCATTTACCGTGCTAAATCTCCCCCTGCTCACACACGTCAATTGATCTGGGCAGGTTGTCGAAATTTGTTAGACTGAAGTGCACCTGAGTAATGTTTGTTCAACAAGGGATCTATGTAAACATGCACATATATATAATAGCTGAGGTAAGAGGTTGGTTGGTGGTGGTTAGTCTTGGTTTGGGGGATTGGAGGAGAGGCCAGAGTCACTATGTTCATGAAGGTTTACATGAAAGGTAGAAGTAGTTCCCCTAAACCTAGATCGTCACTCACATATATAAATACATAAATAACAAACTAAAGAATCTCCTTGTGTCAAATATAGGTGACCACCCAGCTATAGAAATCAGTGATGATCCTGAATGTCACAGTGAAGAAGAACAGATTGACAACACACTGAGCCCAGAGCAAACAGAACCTACCTGTCCTGAGCAAGAAGGTAAAGCATACTTAAATAAAAATGGGCCTTGACCTGAATTTTGAAATTGATATATATAGCAACAGACAAAAAGGGAAAACCACAAATATATGTATATATCAATTACTATGCTTTACTTAATTGACTTTGAACAGGGGTAACATTGTGATAGGCCTATTCATTAATAATAAAAGAAATGAAATTTCTGGTACTGCTCTTTCAAACCTGCTGATTTTTGACATTTTGCTATGTGCTAGTCATCTGACCTTGATCTCTACTTCCAACCAGTATGGGCTCATTGCTTCTGCTTGATCACCCATTGTGCCCTTACATATATATATGCCTTCTATAGATGTATTTTTCTTATAATAAATCCCATTCCCTGTATGTAGGTGCCTGTGGGACTACCAGCACGGTGTGTGTACTACCTGCAGCAGACCTCTCAGCTCTGATGCTGAATATCCCGCGTCCACCCTGGAAAACATCAGCTGGGGATTTGCCGATCATTGTAGATCAGATCAGGAGGTCTCCAAAAGGTAAATGTCTGGGGGTATAAACTTGTATTGTCTGAACAGGTCTAAATGTAGTCATCAAAATGTGAAGTTACTTTGATTCTACCCTCCTTGGGCTTATTAAATGGTTCTTTGGCCTGGGACTAAATAGGGGTATTCTGATAACTACCCTTCACATTGCTATATTTTTACAATTAGTAGTTTGATAGTGATTTCAACACAGTAGGATGTTTTGAGGAAAGTGGTTCTTGTAGAATCAGAATCTTCAGCTGCTTGGAACCCACTTTTGATTTACATGGCTATGATTATACATTTGTCCATTTCAACTCATCCAATTTGGTCAATAGTTAGTATCAGAGCTACTCATAGTCTGTCCTTTTTCTACATTATCTGATTATTGGTTGGGCTAAACACAACCAGTAGAAAACTGACCTTTTTATCTATAACTCTTAGATGGGCCCAGCCCCATCTAAGAGTTATAGCAGTAACTACCAGTACCTCATTATGTAATCTATCATCATTGGAAATACAATAATATAGCGTATCCACTAGTCAACTGTAAAAGCATCAGCATATTTGCATAGAATAAGACTATTGATACCCAAATTTTAAATGTTCACTACATTATACAATGAGACGATAACAAGTGACTCTTTTCAGCTGCTGATTCCCGGCCACCACCCGTGAAGCCTCGTCCCCTATGGACACTGTCTAATCTAGCCATGCCGCCAGGTCAAGGCAGCAGTAATCTGTCAAGTAGGTCTATGTAAACCTCACGCTTCTATCTTCGTCCCAACTGATAGTTCTTCTCTTACTAGAAGACACAGAATAGTTTGTCCGGCCTACGAATTTCCATACATGTGATATAATTATAGCATTCTTCCATTATGAAATGACATTTCTCCCTTATATATTGCCACATGTATACATGTACTATGATCTTAGAATAAGTAGAATTTAACCAGACTAGCTATAGAAGGCATAATGAAGTTTTCATTCAAGTGAGAAAGTATCACAAATCCAAGTTTAGGACTTCTGTTTTATGGTTTAGCATTATAAAACCTGTTTCCACCTTACCTAGCCAGAACGACAATTGGCTCCCATACACATTATAAACATATTCATGATAATGTATTTGATTGGAATGTGCCTTTGAGCAATCTTTTTAAAACTTTTAGGATGGCATAATACCTTAATGCATCATCCCCTTGGTCGTCAAAAATGCATGAATGCAGGCCTGGTGAGTAACTCGCCAGAGCTGCATTCAAGCATCATGCTAACCTAATGAGGAAGAGACACTAACAAAGGGTGTGATACACCAATGCAGCACTGGTGAGTATGTTACTTGCTGGGGCTGCAGTGATGCATCATGACAACAAATGTCATCTTTTAGTAACATCAATCCTTAAAGGGTTAACAATCATCTCTCACTTTTCCAACAGACACCCAGGATTCAGACTCAGATTCATCAGGCTATTGCCATGACTATCTCCATATGAGAGGTAAGGGAAACACTTCATCATCTTATGCTACATTCTCCAAACAAAATGTCTTCATTCATCTAATGGTATGACTGCATAATTATAAATTTGATATGCTTAAGACGGACCTGCTCAATTCAACTACCATATGACCTTGTGTATAAGCCCAACTAACGTATAAGCTTCCCCCTTACTTAGGAAGATCATGTAAGCCAAGCAGAATATTTGATTATGGCAACTTTTCTACCATAGTAAAGATTTAAAAACTGTTTTTCTATGTTACCAGGTGATAGCAGTGAGGAGGATATCCCATGCACTCAGCAGAACAAAGACAATGAAGCAGCCCATGGTACGTACAAGTGCATTTCACCATCAAGGGTGCTTTATATTTTATTCTGTTGGTGCCGTCCAAGGGGACCGGCAGACAAGGACAGGTGATGACTCTGTTGCTAGACCGAAAATATCTTGCAGAAAGCCACTCATGTCCATAAGAGAGGGCTTGATGCATAGCCCCCCCCCCCGTACCCGCTACCACCGAGGGGAGGTCAGACATTAGGCCTGGGAGAGTGAGAAATTTTCACCAATGAATGATACCCATTATATGAACAAACTCTCTTTAAACAGTAAGAAAACTAAGTATATTTGTTTCACTACCAAAGACAATAAGCACCACCTGAAGGGGATCCCAGAGCCTAGTCAATAAGGCCCTCAGAGTGGCCTATAGACGCACAGGAGTCACAAGTAGAGCAGCCTTGCATAGAAAGGCAAAGCTTAACAGTCTTAAGGACAGAAGGGACATGCATCTGCATAAGATGGCCTTTAATAAGTCATTGACTGCAGAGAATTTAGACACCAGGCCGGTTAGAACCAGGCTGCATGATAATCGTCTCTTAAAATGTGTTAGAGCTAAAGACCCTGCTTATCGTAAAAGTTTGAAGTTTAGATAGGCTCAAATGTGGAATGCACTTAACAATGAGGTACATGCATTGAAGACTCAGAGTGAATTTGCCTCATGGACCCAAAGACACTTTTCAGATCGTATAGTAAGATATAACCATTACAGGCAAAGATTTTATGCCTATATGTTTTCAGTATAAATAAAAGAATTAACATACATGTATACATATTCTATTCTGAATTGCAAGTTATTGCTATTCTATAAACACCAATATACAATTGTGATCTATACACCATTTCATCTTGTCTCAGATGCAGAAGAGGTGCGAAATTATGAAAAGCTTCAGAGAAATGAAGAGGGTATGAGTACTTTCTCTTTTGCTCTGGCAGATTTGTTACTAAAATTAATGATAGATATTATTCCTAATGATGATTGTCCATAAACATGGACTTAACCATTTACCACATTGTATGTGCTGACTCCTGACCCTAAATCAAACTAAAAAGTAAACATGAGTTTACTAGTTTTATCCCTTGAACTATATACATACATAATCTTATTAAAAAGATCATTCATTTATATTATTTGTACAAAGGCAAGGTGATAGGCGAGGAAAGCACCAACCGTGCATATGAAAAACTGCAATGGAATCAAGAGGGTGAGTATATATATGGCTCACTCTCACCAAGTCAATGCAACTTAAATGTGGCCGTACATGATCGGTGGCCGTACATGATCGGAAAACAACAAAACCCCCCTAAGGCCCCATGTACTCTGCTTTTTAACTTATCAAACCATACGTTCTGGCTGTTATCTATCTTTGGGGAGTTTATTAGAAAAAAACCACTCCCAAAATATCTATAGGGGCCAAAGGGGGAGGAGCTCAATGTACAACCGATCATGTATGTCACATGACATACATGATCGGTTTGGAATAACATGTAAAATTTTCTTATTACCCACGACTTCACATGTCTTTGATAATACATGTTCAGACACAGACCATGTGTACACCTTGCTATGTTTGATTAATGATTCAAACATGGTCATAAAGGCGTCAAAAGGAGAGTGGCTCAATGTACAACAGATCATGTACGTCACATGTCATGTAAAATGATCTTAATAGTCGCTTCTATACATTTCTAACATATTACATTTCAAGACACACATCATATGTACACCTTGGTAAGGTTTATTCATGTTTTATCATGTTCATAAAGGGTAAGGCAGTAAATAAATCACCTATCATGTATGTCACCAATCATGTACGTCACATGACGTACATGATCGATATTAAAATTTCATGAAAAATGACCTTAATAGTCTCATCTATACATTTCTAACATATAACATTTCAAGACACACATAATATGTACACCTTGGTAAGGTTTATTTATGTTTTATCATGTTCAGAAAGGGTAGGGCAGTCAATAGATCACCGATCATGTACGTCACCGATCATGTATGTCACCGATCATGTATGTCACCGATCATGTATGTCACCGATCATGTATGTCACCGATCATGTACGGCCACTGATCATGTACAGCCACCGATCATGTACGGCCACTTTTAAGTTGCACTGGTTTGGAGAGAGTGAGCCATATACCTCCATAACTAACATTTCCAATATCACTGGTCTCTTTCTTCTCTGCTGATATTCCTTCTCCCGAACCCACTGGGTGTCCATTCTTTGTCTCTTCTCCCTCCCCACTGGCAATGTCAAAACCCCTTTATAATCTTTGCAGTTAAATATTCAACTGTATAGTTATATTGGTTTGAGTTTTAAAGCTATTAAACCAACGGTCAGATTCTGCTAGATTCATGGCTATAGCTTGTTCTTTATTATCAAAAACAACAATGATGCTAACCCTGTACAGTTCCATGTCCTAGAGCCCCCGTCCATGGACGCCTGGCTACAGGAGAACGGTGTGAGTGTGGAGACGTGTCACAGACTACAGCAGGCCATGGTGCGGACACCCAGGGACCTCATGAGGCTGACCAGAACTGATGTAAAACAGCTGCTGCTACCGGTCAGGGAGGAGGTCTGCCTCTGGTCAGCTGTACGCAGACTGCAGGATATGGTATCATAGACACTAGCTGTAGGGGAGGAGGTCTGCCTCTGTAACTACAGGACATGGTATCATAGACACCAGCTGTAGGGGAGGAGGTCTGCCTCTGTTACTACAGGACATAGACACTAGCTGTAGGGGAGGAGGTCTGCCTCTGTAACTACAGGACATAGACACCAGCTGTAGGGGAGGAGGTCTGCCTCTGTAACTACAGGACATAGACAATAGCTGTAGGGGAGGAGGTCTGCCTCTGTAACTACAGGACATAGACACTAGCTGTAGGGGAGGAGGTCTGCCTCTGTAACTACAGGACATAGACACCAGCTGTAGGGGAGGAGGTCTGCCTCTGTAACTACAGGACAAAGACACTAGCTGTAGGGGAGGAGGTCTGCCTCTGTAACTACAGGACATAGACACCAGCTGAAGGGGAGGAGGTCTGCCTCTGTAACTACAGGACATAGACACTAGCTGTAGGGGAGGAGGTCTGCCTCTGTAACTACAGGACATAGACACTAGCTGTAGGGGAGGAGGTCTGCCTCTGTAACTACAGGACATAGACACCAGCTGAAGGGGAGGAGGTCTGCCTCTGTAACTACAGGACATAGACACTAGCTGTAGGGGAGGAGGTCTGCCTCTGTAACTACAGGACAAAGACACTAGCTGTAGGGGAGGAGGTCTGCCTCTGTAACTACAGGACATAGACACCAGCTGAAGGGGAGGAGGTCTGCCTCTGTAACTACAGGACATAGACACTAGCTGTAGGGGAGGAGGTCTGCCTCTGTAACTACAGGACATAGACACTAGCTGTAGGGGAGGAGGTCTGCCTCTGTAACTACAGGACATAGACACCAGCTGTAGGGGAGGAGGTCTGCCTCTGTAACTACAGGACATAGACACTAGCTGTAGGGGAGGAGGTCTGCCTCTGTAACTACAGGACATAGACACCAGCTGTAGGGGAGGAGGTCTGCCTCTGTAACTATAGGACAAAGACACTAGCTGTAGGGGAGGAGGTCTACCTCTGTAACTACAGGACATAGACACCAGCTGTAGGGGAGGAGGTCTGCCTCTGTAACTACAGGACATAGACACCAGCTGTAGGGGAGGAGGTCTGCCTCTGTAACTACAGGACATAGACACCAGCTGTAGGGGAGGAGGTCTGCCTCTGTAACTATAGGACAAAGACACTAGCTGTAGGGGAGGAGGTCTACCTCTGTAACTACAGGACATAGACACCAGCTGTAGGGGAGGAGGTCTGCCTCTGTAACTACAGGACATAGACACCAGCTGTAGGGGAGGAGGTCTGCCTCTGTAACTACAGGACATAGACACCAGCTGTAGGGGAGGAGGTCTGCCTCTGTAACTACAGGACATAGACACTAGCTGTAGGGGAGGAGGTCTGCCTCTGTAACTACAGGACATAGACACCAGCTGTAGGGGAGGAGGTCTGCCTCTGTAACTACAGGACATAGACACCAGCTGTAGGGGAGGAGGTCTGCCTCTGTAACTACAGGACATAGACACCAGCTGTAGGGGAGGAGGTATGCCTCTGTAACTACAGGACATAGACAGTAGCTGTAGGGGAGGAGGTCTGCCTCTGTAACTACAGGACATAGACACCAGCTGTAGGGGAGGAGGTCTGCCTCTGTAACTACAGGACATAGACACCAGCTGTAGGGGAGGAGGTCTGCCCCTGTAACTACAGGACATAGACACCAGCTGAAGGGGAGGAGGTCTGCCTCTGTAACTACAGGACATAGACACTAGCTGTAGGGGAGGAGGTCTGCCTCTGTAACTACAGGACATAGACACTAGCTGTAGGGGAGGAGGTCTGCCTCTGTAACTACAGGACATAGACACCAGCTGTAGGGGAGGAGGTCTGCCTCTGTAACTACAGGACATAGACACTAGCTGTAGGGGAGGAGGTCTGCCTCTGTAACTACAGGACATAGACACCAGCTGTAGGGGAGGAGGTCTGCCTCTGTAACTATAGGACAAAGACACTAGCTGTAGGGGAGGAGGTCTACCTCTGTAACTACAGGACATAGACACCAGCTGTAGGGGAGGAGGTCTGCCTCTGTAACTACAGGACATAGACACCAGCTGTAGGGGAGGAGGTCTGCCTCTGTAACTACAGGACATAGACACCAGCTGTAGGGGAGGAGGTCTGCCTCTGTAACTATAGGACAAAGACACTAGCTGTAGGGGAGGAGGTCTACCTCTGTAACTACAGGACATAGACACCAGCTGTAGGGGAGGAGGTCTGCCTCTGTAACTACAGGACATAGACACCAGCTGTAGGGGAGGAGGTCTGCCTCTGTAACTACAGGACATAGACACCAGCTGTAGGGGAGGAGGTCTGCCTCTGTAACTACAGGACATAGACACTAGCTGTAGGGGAGGAGGTCTGCCTCTGTAACTACAGGACATAGACACCAGCTGTAGGGGAGGAGGTCTGCCTCTGTAACTACAGGACATAGACACCAGCTGTAGGGGAGGAGGTCTGCCTCTGTAACTACAGGACATAGACACCAGCTGTAGGGGAGGAGGTCTGCCTCTGTAACTACAGGACATAGACACCAGCTGTAGGGGAGGAGGTCTGCCTCTGTAACTACAGGACATAGACACTAGCTGTAGGGGAGGAGGTCTGCCTCTGTGACTACAGCACATAGACACTGGCTGTAGGGGAGGAGGTCTGCCTCTGTAACTACAGGACATAGACACCAGCTGAAGGGGAGGAGGTCTGCCTCTGTAACTACAGGACATAGACACCAGCTGTAGGGGAGGAGGTCTGCCTCTGTAACTACAGGATATAGACACCAGCTGTAGGGGAGGAGGTCTGCCTCTGTAACTACAGGACATAGACACCAGCTGTAGGGGAGGAGGTCTGCCTCTGTAACTACAGGACATAGACACTAGCTGAAGGGGAGGAGGTCTGCCTCTGTAACTACAGGACATAGACACCAGCTGTAGGGGAGGAGGTCTGCCTCTGTAACTACAGGACATAGACACTTGCTGTAGGGGAGGAGGTCTGTCTCTGTAACTACAGGACATAGACACTAGCTGTAGGGGAGGAGGTCTGCCTCTGTAACTACAGGACATAGACACCAGCTGTAGGGGAGGAGGTCTGCCTCTGTAACTACAGGACATAGACACTTGCTGTAGGGGAGGAGGTCTGCCTCTGTAACTACAGGACATAGACACCAGCTGTAGGGGAGGAGGTCTGCCTCTGTAACTACAGGACATAATATCCATAGACACTAGCTGTAGGGGAGGAGGTCTGCCTCTGTAACTACAGGACATAGACACCAGCTGTAGGGGAGGAGGTCTGCCTCTGTAACTACAGGACATAGACACTTGCTGTAGGGGAGGAGGTCTGCCTCTGTAACTACAGGACATAGACACCAGCTGTAGGGGAGGAGGTCTGCCTCTGTAACTACAGGACATAGACACTAGCTGTAGGGGAGGAGGTCTGCCGCTGTAACTACAGGACATAGACACCAGCTGTAGGGGAGGAGGTCTGCCTCTGTAACTACAGGACATAGACACTAGCTGTAGGGGAGGAGGTCTGCCTCTGTAACTACAGGACATAGACACCAGCTGTAGGGGAGGAGGTCTGCCTCTGTAACTACAGGACATAGACACCAGCTGTAGGGGAGGAGGTCTGCCTCTGTAACTACAGGACACCAGCTGTAGGGGAGGAGGTCTGCCTCTGTAACTACAGGACATAGACACTAGCTGTAGGGGAGGAGGTCTGCCTCTATAACTACAGGACACCAGCTGTAGGGGAGGAGGTCTGCCTCTGTAACTACAGGACATAGACACCAGCTGTAGGGGAGGAGGTCTGCCTCTGTAACTACAGGACATAGACACTAGCTGTAGGGGAGGAGGTCTGCCTCTGTAACTACAGGACATAGACACCAGCTGTAGGGGAGGAGGTATGCCTCTGTAACTACAGGACATAGACACCAGCTGTAGGGGAGGAGGTCTGCCTCTGTAACTACAGGACATAGACACCAGCTGTAGGGGAGGAGGTCTGCCTCTGTGACTACAGGACATAATAGACACCAGCTGTAGGGGAGGAGGTCTGCCTCTGTAACTACGGGACATAGACACCAGCTGTAGGGTAGGAGGTCTGCCTCTGTAACTACAGGACATAGACACCAGCTGTAGGGGAGGAGGTCTGCCTCTGTGACTACAGGACATAATAGACACCAGCTGTAGGGGAGGAGGTCTGCCTCTGTAACTACAGGACATAGACACTAGCTGTAGGGGAGGAGGTCTGCCTCTGTAACTACAGGACATAGACACCAGCTGTAGGGGAGGAGGTATGCCTCTGTAACTACAGGACATAGACACTAGCTGTAGGGGAGGAGGTCTGCCTCTGTAACTACAGGACATAGACACTAGCTGTAGGGGAGGAGGTCTGCCTCTGTGACTACAGGACATAGACACCAGCTGTAGGGGAGGAGGTCTGCCTCTGTGACTACAGGACATAGACACCAGCTGTAGGGGAGGAGGTATGCCTCTGTAACTACAGGACATAGACACTAGCTGTAGGGGAGGAGGTCTGCCTCTGTGACTACAGGACATAGACACTAGCTGTAGGGGAGGAGGTCTGCCTCTGTGACTACAGGACATGGTATCATAGACACTAGCTGTAGGGGAGGAGGTCTGCCTCTGTAACTACAGGACATAGACACCAGCTGTAGGGGAGGAGGTCTGTGTCTGTAACTACAGGACATAGACACCAGCTGTAGGGGAGGAGGTCTGCCTCTGTGACTGCAGGACATGGTATCATAGACACCAGCTGTAGGGGAGGAGGTCTGCCTCTGTAACTACAGGACATAGACACTAGCTGTAGGGGAGGAGGTCTGCCTCTGTAACTACAGGACATAGACACCAGCTGTTGGGGAGGAGGTCTGCCTCTGTAACTACAGGACATAGACACCAGCTGTAGGGGAGGAGGTCTGCCTCTGTAACTACAGGACATAGACACCAGCTGTAGGGGAGGAGGTCTGCCTCTGTAACTACAGAATATAGACACTAGCTGCTGTAGGGGAGGAGGTCTGCGTCTGTAACTACAGGACATGGCATCATGGACACTAGCTGTAGGGGAGGAGGTCTGCCTCTGTAACTACAGGAAATAGACACCAGCTGTAGGGAAGGAGGTTTACCTCTGTAACTACAGGACATAGACACTAGCTGTAGGGGAGGAGGTCTGCCTCTGTAACTATAGGCAATAGACACCAGCTGTAGGGGAGGAGGTCTGCCTCTGTAACTACAGGACATAGACAGTAGCTGTAGGGGAGGAGGTCTGCCTCTGTAACTACAGGACTTAGACACCAGCTGTAGGGGAGGAGGTCTGCCTCTGTGACTACAGGACATAGACACCAGCTGTAGGGGAGGAGGTATGCCTCTGTAACTACAGGACATAGACACTAGCTGTAGGGGAGGAGGTCTGCCTCTGTAACTACAGGACATAGACACCAGCTGTAGGGGAGGAGGTCTGCCTCTGTAACTACAGGACATAGACACCAGCTGTAGGGGAGGAGGTCTGCCTCTGTAACTACAGGACATGGACACTAGCTGTAGGGGAGGAGGTCTGCCTCTGTAACTACAGGACATAGACACCAGCTGTAGGGGAGGAGGTCTGCCTCTGTAACTACAGGACATAGACACCAGCTGTAGGGGAGGAGGTCTGCCTCTGTAACTACAGGACATAGACACCAGCTGTATGGGAAGGAGGTCTGCCTCTGTAACTACAGGACATAGACACCAGCTGTAGGGGAGGAGGTCTGCCTCTGTAACTACAGGACATAGACACCAGCTGTAGGGGAGGAGGTCTGCCTCTGTAACTACAGGACATAGACACCAGCTGTAGGGGAGGAGGTCTGCCTCTGTAACTACAGGACATAGACACCAGCTGTAGGGGAGGAGGTCTGCCTCTGTGACTACAGGACATAGACACTAGCTGTAGGGGAGGAGGTCTGCCTCTGTAACTACAGGACATAGACACTAGCTGTAGGCGAGGAGGTCTGCCTCTATAACTACAGGAAATAGACACCAGCTGTATGGGAAGGAGGTCTGCCTCTGTAACTACAGGACATAGACACCAGCTGTAGGGGAGGAGGTCTGCCTCTGTAACTACAGGACATGGTATCATCATAGACACCAGCTGTAGGGGAGGAGGTCTGCCTCTGTAACTACAGGACATAGACACCAGCTGTAGGGGAGGTCTGCCTCTGTAACTACAGGACATAGACACTAGCTGTAGGGGAGGAGGTCTGCCTCTGTAACTACAGGACATGGTATCATAGACACTAGCTGTAGGGGAGGAGGTCTGCCTCTGTAACTACAGGACATAGACACTAGCTGTAGGGGAGGAGGTCTGCCTCTGTAACTACAGGACATGGCATCATAGACACTAGCTGTAGGTGAGGAGGTCTGCCTCTGTAACTACAGGACATGGCATCATAAACACTAGCTGTAGGGGAGGAGGTCTGCCTCTGTAACTACAGGACATAGACACCAGCTGTAGGGGAGGAGGTCTGCCTCTGTAACTACAGGACATAGACACCAGCTGTAGGGGAGGAGGTCTGCCTCTGTAACTACAGGACATAGACACTAGCTGTAGGGGAGGAGGTCTGCCTACGTGACTACAGGACATAGACACCAGCTGTAGGGGAGGAGGTCTGCCTCTGTAACTACAGGACATAGACACCAGCTGTAGGGGAGGAGGTCTGCCTCTGTAACTACAGGACATAGACACCAGCTGTAGGGGAGGAGGTCTGCCTCTGTAACTACAGGACATAGACACCAGCTGTAGGGGAGGAGGTCTGCCTCTGTAACTACAGGACATAGACACTAGCTGTAGGGGAGGAGGTCTGCCTACGTGACTACAGGACATAGACACCAGCTGTAGGGGAGGAGGTCTGCCTCTGTAACTACAGGACATAGACACCAGCTGTAGGGGAGGAGGTCTGCCTCTGTAACTACAGGACATAGACACCAGCTGTAGGGGAGGACGTCTGCCTCTGTAACTACAGGACATAGACACCAGCTGTAGGGGAGGACGTCTGCCTATGTAACTACAGGACATAGACACCAGCTGTAGGGAGGAGGTCTGCCTCTGTAACTACAGGACATAGACACCAGCTGTAGGGGAGGAGGTCTGCCTCTGTTACTACAGGACATAGACACCAGCTGTAGGGAGGATGTCTGCCTCTGTTACTACAGGACATAGACACCAGCTGTAGGGAGGAGGTCTGCCTCTGTAACTACAGGACATAGACACTAGCTGTAGGGGAGGAGGTGTGCCTCTGTAACTACAGGACATGGTACCATAGACACTAGCTGTAGGGGAGGAGGTCTGCCTCTGTAACTACAGGACATAGACACTAGCTGTAGGGGAGGAGGTCTGCCTCTGTAATTACAGGACATAGACACCAGCTGTAGGGGAGGAGGTGTGCCTCTGTAACTACAGGACATAGACACTAGCTGTAGGGGGGGGAGGTCTGCCCCTGTAACTACAGGACATAGACACTAGCTGTAGGGGAGGAGGTCTGCCTCTGTAACTACAGGACATAGACACCAGCTGGAGGGGAGGAGGTCTGCCTCTGATACTACAGGACATAGACACTAGCTGTAGGGGAGGAGGTCTGCCTCTGTAACTACAGGACACCAGCTGTAGGGGAGGAGGTCTGCCTCTGTAACTACAGGACACCAGCTGTAGGGGAGGAGGTCTGCCTCTGTAACTACAGGACATAGACACCAGCTGTAGGGGAGGAGGTCTGCCTCTGTAACTACAGGACATAGACACTAGCTGTAGGGGAGGAGGTCTGCCTCTGTAACTACAGGACATAGACACCATCTGTAGGGGAGGAGGTCTGCCTCTGTAACTACAGGACATAGACACCAGCTGTAGGGGAGGAGGTCTGCCTCTGTAACTACAGGACATAGACACCAGCTGTAGGGGAGGAGGTCTGCCTCTGTAACTACAGGACATAGACACCAGCTGTAGGGGAGGTGGTCTGCCTCTGTAACTACAGGACATGGTATCATAGACACTAGCTTTAGGGGAGGAGGTCTGCCTCTATAACTACAGGACAAAGACACTAGCTGTAGGGAAGGAGGTCTGCCTCTGTAACTACAGGACATAGACACCAGCTGTAGGGGAGGAGGTCTGCCTCTATAACTACAGGACATAGACACCAGCTGTAGGGGAGGAAGTCTGCCTCTGTAACTACAGGACATAGACACTAGCTGTAGGGGAGGAGGTCTGCCTCTGTAACTACAGGACATGGTATCATAGACACTAGCTTTAGGGGAGGAGGTCTGCCTCTATAACTACAGGACAAAGACACTAGCTGTAGGGAAGGAGGTCTGCCTCTGTAACTACAGGACATAGACACTAGCTGTATGGGAGGAGGTCTGCCTCTATAACTACAGGACATAGACACCAGCTGTAGGGGAGGAAGTCTGCCTCTGTAACTACAGGACATAGACACCAGCTGTAGGGGAGGAGGTCTGCCTCTGTAACTACAGGACATAGACACCAGCTGTAGGGGAGGAAGTCTGCCTCTGTAACTACATGACATCATAGACACCAGCTGTAGGGGAGGAGGTCTGCCTCTGTAACTACAGGACATAGACACCAGCTGTAGGGGAGGAGGTCTGCCTCTGTAACTACAGGACATAGACACCAGCTGTAGGGGAGGAGGTCTGCCTCTGTAACTACAGGACATAGACACTAGCTGTAGGGGAGGAGGTCTGCCTCTGTAACTACAGGACATGGTATCATGGACACTAGCTGTAGGGGAGGAGGTCAGCCTCTGTAACTACAGGACATGGTATAATAGACACTGGCTGTAGGGGAGGAGGTCTGCCTCTGTAACTACAGGACATGGTATCATGGACACTAGCTGTAGGGGAGGAGGTCTGCCTCTGTAACTACAGGACATAGACACCAGCTGAAGGGGAGGAGGTCTGCCTCTGTAACTACAGGACATAGACACCAGCTGTAGGGGAGGAGGTCTGCCTCTGTAACTACAGGACATAGACACCAGCTGTAGGGAGGAGGTCTGCCTCTGTAACTAGAGGACATAGACACTAGCTGTAGGGGAGGAGATCTGCCTCTGTAACTACAGGACATAGACACCAGCTGTAGGGGAGGAGGTCTGCATCTGTAACTACAGGACATAGACACCAGCTGTAGGGGAGGAGGTCTGCCCCTGTAACTACAGGACATAGACACCAGCTGTAGGGGAGGAGGTCTGCCTCTGTAACTACAGGACATAGACACTAGCTGTAGGGGAGGAGATCTGCCTCTGTAACTACAGGACATAGACACCAGCTGTAGGGGAGGAGGTCTGCCTCTATAACTACAGGACATAGACACCAGCTGTAGGGGAGGAGGTCTGCCTCTGTAACTACAGGACATAGACACCAGCTGTAGGGGAGGAGGTCTGCCTCTGTAACTACAGGACACCAGCTGTAGGGGAGGAGGTCTGCCTCTGTAACTACAGGACATAGACACTAGCTGTAGGGGAGGAGGTCTGCCTCTATAACTACAGGACACCAGCTGTAGGGGAGGAGGTCTGCCTCTGTAACTACAGGACATAGACACCAGCTGTAGGGGAGGAGGTCTGCCTCTGTAACTACAGGACATGGTATCATAGACACCAGCTGTAGGGGAGGAGGTCTGCCTCTGTTACTACAGGACATAGACACTAGCTGTAGGGGAGGAGGTCTGCCTCTGTAACTACAGGACATAGACACCAGCTGTAGGGGAGGAGGTCTGCCTCTGTAACTACAGGACATAGACAATAGCTGTAGGGGAGGAGGTCTGCCTCTGTAACTACAGGACATAGACACTAGCTGTAGGGGAGGAGGTCTGCCTCTGTAACTACAGGACATAGACACCAGCTGTAGGGGAGGAGGTCTGCCTCTGTAACTACAGGACAAAGACACTAGCTGTAGGGGAGGAGGTCTGCCTCTGTAACTACAGGACATAGACACCAGCTGAAGGGGAGGAGGTCTGCCTCTGTAACTACAGGACATAGACACTAGCTGTAGGGGAGGAGGTCTGCCTCTGTAACTACAGGACATAGACACTAGCTGTAGGGGAGGAGGTCTGCCTCTGTAACTACAGGACATAGACACCAGCTGAAGGGGAGGAGGTCTGCCTCTGTAACTACAGGACATAGACACTAGCTGTAGGGGAGGAGGTCTGCCTCTGTAACTACAGGACAAAGACACTAGCTGTAGGGGAGGAGGTCTGCCTCTGTAACTACAGGACATAGACACCAGCTGAAGGGGAGGAGGTCTGCCTCTGTAACTACAGGACATAGACACTAGCTGTAGGGGAGGAGGTCTGCCTCTGTAACTACAGGACATAGACACTAGCTGTAGGGGAGGAGGTCTGCCTCTGTAACTACAGGACATAGACACCAGCTGTAGGGGAGGAGGTCTGCCTCTGTAACTACAGGACATAGACACTAGCTGTAGGGGAGGAGGTCTGCCTCTGTAACTACAGGACATAGACACCAGCTGTAGGGGAGGAGGTCTGCCTCTGTAACTATAGGACAAAGACACTAGCTGTAGGGGAGGAGGTCTACCTCTGTAACTACAGGACATAGACACCAGCTGTAGGGGAGGAGGTCTGCCTCTGTAACTACAGGACATAGACACCAGCTGTAGGGGAGGAGGTCTGCCTCTGTAACTACAGGACATAGACACCAGCTGTAGGGGAGGAGGTCTGCCTCTGTAACTATAGGACAAAGACACTAGCTGTAGGGGAGGAGGTCTACCTCTGTAACTACAGGACATAGACACCAGCTGTAGGGGAGGAGGTCTGCCTCTGTAACTACAGGACATAGACACCAGCTGTAGGGGAGGAGGTCTGCCTCTGTAACTACAGGACATAGACACCAGCTGTAGGGGAGGAGGTCTGCCTCTGTAACTACAGGACATAGACACTAGCTGTAGGGGAGGAGGTCTGCCTCTGTAACTACAGGACATAGACACCAGCTGTAGGGGAGGAGGTCTGCCTCTGTAACTACAGGACATAGACACCAGCTGTAGGGGAGGAGGTCTGCCTCTGTAACTACAGGACATAGACACCAGCTGTAGGGGAGGAGGTCTGCCTCTGTAACTACAGGACATAGACACCAGCTGTAGGGGAGGAGGTCTGCCTCTGTAACTACAGGACATAGACACTAGCTGTAGGGGAGGAGGTCTGCCTCTGTGACTACAGCACATAGACACTGGCTGTAGGGGAGGAGGTCTGCCTCTGTAACTACAGGACATAGACACCAGCTGAAGGGGAGGAGGTCTGCCTCTGTAACTACAGGACATAGACACCAGCTGTAGGGGAGGAGGTCTGCCTCTGTAACTACAGGATATAGACACCAGCTGTAGGGGAGGAGGTCTGCCTCTGTAACTACAGGACATAGACACCAGCTGTAGGGGAGGAGGTCTGCCTCTGTAACTACAGGACATAGACACTAGCTGAAGGGGAGGAGGTCTGCCTCTGTAACTACAGGACATAGACACCAGCTGTAGGGGAGGAGGTCTGCCTCTGTAACTACAGGACATAGACACTTGCTGTAGGGGAGGAGGTCTGTCTCTGTAACTACAGGACATAGACACTAGCTGTAGGGGAGGAGGTCTGCCTCTGTAACTACAGGACATAGACACCAGCTGTAGGGGAGGAGGTCTGCCTCTGTAACTACAGGACATAGACACTTGCTGTAGGGGAGGAGGTCTGCCTCTGTAACTACAGGACATAGACACCAGCTGTAGGGGAGGAGGTCTGCCTCTGTAACTACAGGACATAATATCCATAGACACTAGCTGTAGGGGAGGAGGTCTGCCTCTGTAACTACAGGACATAGACACCAGCTGTAGGGGAGGAGGTCTGCCTCTGTAACTACAGGACATAGACACTTGCTGTAGGGGAGGAGGTCTGCCTCTGTAACTACAGGACATAGACACCAGCTGTAGGGGAGGAGGTCTGCCTCTGTAACTACAGGACATAGACACTAGCTGTAGGGGAGGAGGTCTGCCGCTGTAACTACAGGACATAGACACCAGCTGTAGGGGAGGAGGTCTGCCTCTGTAACTACAGGACATAGACACTAGCTGTAGGGGAGGAGGTCTGCCTCTGTAACTACAGGACATAGACACCAGCTGTAGGGGAGGAGGTCTGCCTCTGTAACTACAGGACATAGACACCAGCTGTAGGGGAGGAGGTCTGCCTCTGTAACTACAGGACACCAGCTGTAGGGGAGGAGGTCTGCCTCTGTAACTACAGGACATAGACACTAGCTGTAGGGGAGGAGGTCTGCCTCTATAACTACAGGACACCAGCTGTAGGGGAGGAGGTCTGCCTCTGTAACTACAGGACATAGACACCAGCTGTAGGGGAGGAGGTCTGCCTCTGTAACTACAGGACATAGACACTAGCTGTAGGGGAGGAGGTCTGCCTCTGTAACTACAGGACATAGACACCAGCTGTAGGGGAGGAGGTATGCCTCTGTAACTACAGGACATAGACACCAGCTGTAGGGGAGGAGGTCTGCCTCTGTAACTACAGGACATAGACACCAGCTGTAGGGGAGGAGGTCTGCCTCTGTGACTACAGGACATAATAGACACCAGCTGTAGGGGAGGAGGTCTGCCTCTGTAACTACGGGACATAGACACCAGCTGTAGGGTAGGAGGTCTGCCTCTGTAACTACAGGACATAGACACCAGCTGTAGGGGAGGAGGTCTGCCTCTGTGACTACAGGACATAATAGACACCAGCTGTAGGGGAGGAGGTCTGCCTCTGTAACTACAGGACATAGACACTAGCTGTAGGGGAGGAGGTCTGCCTCTGTAACTACAGGACATAGACACCAGCTGTAGGGGAGGAGGTATGCCTCTGTAACTACAGGACATAGACACTAGCTGTAGGGGAGGAGGTCTGCCTCTGTAACTACAGGACATAGACACTAGCTGTAGGGGAGGAGGTCTGCCTCTGTGACTACAGGACATAGACACCAGCTGTAGGGGAGGAGGTCTGCCTCTGTGACTACAGGACATAGACACCAGCTGTAGGGGAGGAGGTATGCCTCTGTAACTACAGGACATAGACACTAGCTGTAGGGGAGGAGGTCTGCCTCTGTGACTACAGGACATAGACACTAGCTGTAGGGGAGGAGGTCTGCCTCTGTGACTACAGGACATGGTATCATAGACACTAGCTGTAGGGGAGGAGGTCTGCCTCTGTAACTACAGGACATAGACACCAGCTGTAGGGGAGGAGGTCTGTGTCTGTAACTACAGGACATAGACACCAGCTGTAGGGGAGGAGGTCTGCCTCTGTGACTACAGGACATGGTATCATAGACACCAGCTGTAGGGGAGGAGGTCTGCCTCTGTAACTACAGGACATAGACACTAGCTGTAGGGGAGGAGGTCTGCCTCTGTAACTACAGGACATAGACACCAGCTGTTGGGGAGGAGGTCTGCCTCTGTAACTACAGGACATAGACACCAGCTGTAGGGGAGGAGGTCTGCCTCTGTAACTACAGGACATAGACACCAGCTGTAGGGGAGGAGGTCTGCCTCTGTAACTACAGAATATAGACACTAGCTGCTGTAGGGGAGGAGGTCTGCGTCTGTAACTACAGGACATGGCATCATGGACACTAGCTGTAGGGGAGGAGGTCTGCCTCTGTAACTACAGGAAATAGACACCAGCTGTAGGGAAGGAGGTTTACCTCTGTAACTACAGGACATAGACACTAGCTGTAGGGGAGGAGGTCTGCCTCTGTAACTATAGGCAATAGACACCAGCTGTAGGGGAGGAGGTCTGCCTCTGTAACTACAGGACATAGACAGTAGCTGTAGGGGAGGAGGTCTGCCTCTGTAACTACAGGACTTAGACACCAGCTGTAGGGGAGGAGGTCTGCCTCTGTGACTACAGGACATAGACACCAGCTGTAGGGGAGGAGGTATGCCTCTGTAACTACAGGACATAGACACTAGCTGTAGGGGAGGAGGTCTGCCTCTGTAACTACAGGACATAGACACCAGCTGTAGGGGAGGAGGTCTGCCTCTGTAACTACAGGACATAGACACCAGCTGTAGGGGAGGAGGTCTGCCTCTGTAACTACAGGACATGGACACTAGCTGTAGGGGAGGAGGTCTGCCTCTGTAACTACAGGACATAGACACCAGCTGTAGGGGAGGAGGTCTGCCTCTGTAACTACAGGACATAGACACCAGCTGTAGGGGAGGAGGTCTGCCTCTGTAACTACAGGACATAGACACCAGCTGTATGGGAAGGAGGTCTGCCTCTGTAACTACAGGACATAGACACCAGCTGTAGGGGAGGAGGTCTGCCTCTGTAACTACAGGACATAGACACCAGCTGTAGGGGAGGAGGTCTGCCTCTGTAACTACAGGACATAGACACCAGCTGTAGGGGAGGAGGTCTGCCTCTGTAACTACAGGACATAGACACCAGCTGTAGGGGAGGAGGTCTGCCTCTGTGACTACAGGACATAGACACTAGCTGTAGGGGAGGAGGTCTGCCTCTGTAACTACAGGACATAGACACTAGCTGTAGGCGAGGAGGTCTGCCTCTATAACTACAGGAAATAGACACCAGCTGTATGGGAAGGAGGTCTGCCTCTGTAACTACAGGACATAGACACCAGCTGTAGGGGAGGAGGTCTGCCTCTGTAACTACAGGACATGGTATCATCATAGACACCAGCTGTAGGGGAGGAGGTCTGCCTCTGTAACTACAGGACATAGACACCAGCTGTAGGGGAGGTCTGCCTCTGTAACTACAGGACATAGACACTAGCTGTAGGGGAGGAGGTCTGCCTCTGTAACTACAGGACATGGTATCATAGACACTAGCTGTAGGGGAGGAGGTCTGCCTCTGTAACTACAGGACATAGACACTAGCTGTAGGGGAGGAGGTCTGCCTCTGTAACTACAGGACATGGCATCATAGACACTAGCTGTAGGTGAGGAGGTCTGCCTCTGTAACTACAGGACATGGCATCATAAACACTAGCTGTAGGGGAGGAGGTCTGCCTCTGTAACTACAGGACATAGACACCAGCTGTAGGGGAGGAGGTCTGCCTCTGTAACTACAGGACATAGACACCAGCTGTAGGGGAGGAGGTCTGCCTCTGTAACTACAGGACATAGACACTAGCTGTAGGGGAGGAGGTCTGCCTACGTGACTACAGGACATAGACACCAGCTGTAGGGGAGGAGGTCTGCCTCTGTAACTACAGGACATAGACACCAGCTGTAGGGGAGGAGGTCTGCCTCTGTAACTACAGGACATAGACACCAGCTGTAGGGGAGGAGGTCTGCCTCTGTAACTACAGGACATAGACACCAGCTGTAGGGGAGGAGGTCTGCCTCTGTAACTACAGGACATAGACACTAGCTGTAGGGGAGGAGGTCTGCCTACGTGACTACAGGACATAGACACCAGCTGTAGGGGAGGAGGTCTGCCTCTGTAACTACAGGACATAGACACCAGCTGTAGGGGAGGAGGTCTGCCTCTGTAACTACAGGACATAGACACCAGCTGTAGGGGAGGACGTCTGCCTCTGTAACTACAGGACATAGACACCAGCTGTAGGGGAGGACGTCTGCCTATGTAACTACAGGACATAGACACCAGCTGTAGGGAGGAGGTCTGCCTCTGTAACTACAGGACATAGACACCAGCTGTAGGGGAGGAGGTCTGCCTCTGTTACTACAGGACATAGACACCAGCTGTAGGGAGGATGTCTGCCTCTGTTACTACAGGACATAGACACCAGCTGTAGGGAGGAGGTCTGCCTCTGTAACTACAGGACATAGACACTAGCTGTAGGGGAGGAGGTGTGCCTCTGTAACTACAGGACATGGTACCATAGACACTAGCTGTAGGGGAGGAGGTCTGCCTCTGTAACTACAGGACATAGACACTAGCTGTAGGGGAGGAGGTCTGCCTCTGTAATTACAGGACATAGACACCAGCTGTAGGGGAGGAGGTGTGCCTCTGTAACTACAGGACATAGACACTAGCTGTAGGGGGGGGAGGTCTGCCCCTGTAACTACAGGACATAGACACTAGCTGTAGGGGAGGAGGTCTGCCTCTGTAACTACAGGACATAGACACCAGCTGGAGGGGAGGAGGTCTGCCTCTGATACTACAGGACATAGACACTAGCTGTAGGGGAGGAGGTCTGCCTCTGTAACTACAGGACACCAGCTGTAGGGGAGGAGGTCTGCCTCTGTAACTACAGGACACCAGCTGTAGGGGAGGAGGTCTGCCTCTGTAACTACAGGACATAGACACCAGCTGTAGGGGAGGAGGTCTGCCTCTGTAACTACAGGACATAGACACTAGCTGTAGGGGAGGAGGTCTGCCTCTGTAACTACAGGACATAGACACCATCTGTAGGGGAGGAGGTCTGCCTCTGTAACTACAGGACATAGACACCAGCTGTAGGGGAGGAGGTCTGCCTCTGTAACTACAGGACATAGACACCAGCTGTAGGGGAGGAGGTCTGCCTCTGTAACTACAGGACATAGACACCAGCTGTAGGGGAGGTGGTCTGCCTCTGTAACTACAGGACATGGTATCATAGACACTAGCTTTAGGGGAGGAGGTCTGCCTCTATAACTACAGGACAAAGACACTAGCTGTAGGGAAGGAGGTCTGCCTCTGTAACTACAGGACATAGACACCAGCTGTAGGGGAGGAGGTCTGCCTCTATAACTACAGGACATAGACACCAGCTGTAGGGGAGGAAGTCTGCCTCTGTAACTACAGGACATAGACACTAGCTGTAGGGGAGGAGGTCTGCCTCTGTAACTACAGGACATGGTATCATAGACACTAGCTTTAGGGGAGGAGGTCTGCCTCTATAACTACAGGACAAAGACACTAGCTGTAGGGAAGGAGGTCTGCCTCTGTAACTACAGGACATAGACACTAGCTGTATGGGAGGAGGTCTGCCTCTATAACTACAGGACATAGACACCAGCTGTAGGGGAGGAAGTCTGCCTCTGTAACTACAGGACATAGACACCAGCTGTAGGGGAGGAGGTCTGCCTCTGTAACTACAGGACATAGACACCAGCTGTAGGGGAGGAAGTCTGCCTCTGTAACTACATGACATCATAGACACCAGCTGTAGGGGAGGAGGTCTGCCTCTGTAACTACAGGACATAGACACCAGCTGTAGGGGAGGAGGTCTGCCTCTGTAACTACAGGACATAGACACCAGCTGTAGGGGAGGAGGTCTGCCTCTGTAACTACAGGACATAGACACTAGCTGTAGGGGAGGAGGTCTGCCTCTGTAACTACAGGACATGGTATCATGGACACTAGCTGTAGGGGAGGAGGTCAGCCTCTGTAACTACAGGACATGGTATAATAGACACTGGCTGTAGGGGAGGAGGTCTGCCTCTGTAACTACAGGACATGGTATCATGGACACTAGCTGTAGGGGAGGAGGTCTGCCTCTGTAACTACAGGACATAGACACCAGCTGAAGGGGAGGAGGTCTGCCTCTGTAACTACAGGACATAGACACCAGCTGTAGGGGAGGAGGTCTGCCTCTGTAACTACAGGACATAGACACCAGCTGTAGGGAGGAGGTCTGCCTCTGTAACTAGAGGACATAGACACTAGCTGTAGGGGAGGAGATCTGCCTCTGTAACTACAGGACATAGACACCAGCTGTAGGGGAGGAGGTCTGCATCTGTAACTACAGGACATAGACACCAGCTGTAGGGGAGGAGGTCTGCCCCTGTAACTACAGGACATAGACACCAGCTGTAGGGGAGGAGGTCTGCCTCTGTAACTACAGGACATAGACACTAGCTGTAGGGGAGGAGATCTGCCTCTGTAACTACAGGACATAGACACCAGCTGTAGGGGAGGAGGTCTGCCTCTGTAACTACAGGACATAGACACCAGCTGTAGGGGAGGAGGTCTGCCTCTGTAACTACAGGACATAGACACCAGCTGTAGGGGAGGAGGTCTGCCTCTGTAACTACAGGACACCAGCTGTAGGGGAGGAGGTCTGCCTCTGTAACTACAGGACATAGACACTAGCTGTAGGGGAGGAGGTCTGCCTCTATAACTACAGGACACCAGCTGTAGGGGAGGAGGTCTGCCTCTGTAACTACAGGACATAGACACCAGCTGTAGGGGAGGAGGTCTGCCTCTGTAACTACAGGACATAGACAGCAGCTGTAGGGGAGGAGGTCTGCCTCTGTAACTACAGGACATAGACACCAGCTGTAGGGGAGGAGGTCTGCCTCTGTAATTACAGGACATAGACACCAGCTGTAGGGGAGGAGGTCTGCCTCTGTAACTACAGGACATAGACACCAGCTGTAGGGGAGGAGGTCTACCTCTGTAAATACAGGACATAGACACATGCTGTAGGGTAGGAGGTCTGCCTCTGTAACTACAGGACATAGACACCAGCTGTAGGGGAGGAGGTCTGCCTCTGTAACTACAGGACATAGACACAAGCTGTAGGGGAGGAGGTCTGCCTCTGTAACTACAGGACATAGACACCAGCTGTAGGGGAGGAGGTCTGCCTCTGTAACTACAGGACATAGACACCAGCTGTAGGGGAAGAGGTCTGCCTCTGTAACTACAGGACATAGACACCAGCTGTAGGGGAGGAGGTCTGCCTCTGCAACTACAGGACATAGACACCAGCTGTAGGGGAGGAGGTCTGCCTCTGTAACTACAGGACATAGACACCAGCTGTAGGGGAGAAGGTCTGCCTCTATAACTACAGGACATAGACACTAGCTGTAGGGGAGGAGGTCTGCCTCTGTAACTACAGGACATAGACACTAGCTGTAGGGGAGGAGGTCTGCCTCTGTAACTACAGGACATAGACACCAGCTGTAGGGGAGGAGGTCTGCCTCTGTAACTACAGGACATAGACACCAGCTGTAGGGGAGGAGGTCTGCCTCTGTAACTACAGGACATAGACACCAGCTGTAGGGGAGGAGGTCTGCCTCTGTAACTACAGGACACAAACACCAGCTGTAGGGGAGTAGGTCTGCCTCTGTAACTACAGGACACAGACACCAGCTGTAGGGGAGGGGGTCTGCCTCTGTAACAACATGACATAGACACCATCTGTAGGGGAGGAGGTCTGCCTCTGTAACTACAGGACATAGACACCGGCTGTAGGGGAGGAGGTCTGCCTCTGTAACTACAGGACATAGACACCAGCTGTAGGGGAGGAGGTCTGCCTCTGTAACTACATGACATCGTAGACACCGGCTGTAGGGGAGGAGGTCTGCCTCTGTAACTACAGGACATAGACACCAGCTGTAGGGGAGGAGGTCTGCCTCTGATACTACAGGACATAGACACTAGCTGTAGGGGAGGAGGTCTGCCTCTGTAACTACAGGACACCAGCTGTAGGGGAGGAGGTCTGCCTCTGTAACTACAGGACACCAGCTGTAGGGGAGGAGGTCTGCCTCTGTAACTACAGGACATAGACACCAGCTGTAGGGGAGGAGGTCTGCCTCTGTAACTACAGGACATAGACACTAGCTGTAGGGGAGGAGGTCTGCCTCTGTAACTACAGGACATAGACACCATCTGTAGGGGAGGAGGTCTGCCTCTGTAACTACAGGACATAGACACCAGCTGTAGGGGAGGAGGTCTGCCTCTGTAACTACAGGACATAGACACTAGCTGTAGGGGAGGAGGTCTGCCTCTGTAACTACAGGACATAGACACCAGCTGTAGGGGAGGAGTTCTGCCTCTATAACTACAGGACATAGACACCAGCTGTAGGGGAGGAGGTCTGCCTCTATAACTACAGGACATAGACACCAGCTGTAGGGGAGGAAGTCTGCCTCTGTAACTACAGGACATAGACACTAGCTGTAGGGGAGGAGGTCTGCCTCTGTAACTACAGGACATGGTATCATAGACACTAGCTTTAGGGGAGGAGGTCTGCCTCTATAACTACAGGACAAAGACACTAGCTGTAGGGAAGGAGGTCTGCCTCTGTAACTACAGGACATAGACACTAGCTGTATGGGAGGAGGTCTGCCTCTATAACTACAGGACATAGACACCAGCTGTAGGGGAGGAAGTCTGCCTCTGTAACTACATGACATCGTAGACACCGGCTGTAGGGGAGGAGGTCTGCCTCTGTAACGACAGGACATAGACACCAGCTGTAGGGGAGGAGGTCTGCCTCTGTAACTACAGGACATAGACACCAGCTGTAGGGGAGGAAGTCTGCCTCTGTAACTACATGACATCATAGACACCAGCTGTAGGGGAGGAGGTCTGCCTCTGTAACTACAGGACATAGACACCAGCTGTAGGGGAGGAGGTCTGCCTCTGTAACTACAGGACATAGACACCAGCTGTAGGGGAGGAGGTCTGCCTCTGTAACTACAGGACATAGACACTAGCTGTAGGGGAGGAGGTCTGCCTCTGTAACTACAGGACATGGTATCATGGACACTAGCTGTAGGGGAGGAGGTCAGCCTCTGTAACTACAGGACATGGTATAATAGACACAGGCTGTAGGGGAGGAGGTCTGCCTCTGTAACTACAGGACATGGTATCATGGACACTAGCTGTAGGGGAGGAGGTCTGCCTCTGTAACTACAGGATATAGAAACCAGCTGTAGGGGAGGAGGTCTGCCTCTGTAACTACAGGACATAGACACCAGCTGTAGGGGAGGAGGTCTGCCTCTGTAACTACAGGACATAGACACCAGCTGTAGGGGAGGAGGTCTGCCTCTGTAACTACAGGACATAGACACCAGCTGTAGGGGAGGAGGTCTGCCTCTGTAACTACAGGACATAGACACCAGCTGTAGGGGAGGAGGTCTGCCTCTGTAACTACAGGACACCAGCTGTAGGGGAGGAGGTCTGCCTCTGTAACTACAGGACATAGACACTAGCTGTAGGGGAGGAGGTCTGCCTCTATAACTACAGGACACCAGCTGTAGGGGAGGAGGTCTGCCTCTGTAACTACAGGACATAGACACCAGCTGTAGGGGAGGAGGTCTGCCTCTGTAACTACAGGACATAGACAGCAGCTGTAGGGGAGGAGGTCTGCCTCTGTAACTACAGGACATAGACACCAGCTGTAGGGGAGGAGGTCTGCCTCTGTAATTACAGGACATAGACACCAGCTGTAGGGGAGGAGGTCTGCCTCTGTAACTACAGGACATAGACACCAGCTGTAGGGGAGGAGGTCTGCCTCTGTAAATACAGGACATAGACACATGCTGTAGGGTAGGAGGTCTGCCTCTGTAACTACAGGACATAGACACCAGCTGTAGGGGAGGAGGTCTGCCTCTGTAACTACAGGACATAGACACAAGCTGTAGGGGAGGAGGTCTGCCTCTGTAACTACAGGACATAGACACCAGCTGTAGGGGAGGAGGTCTGCCTCTGTAACTACAGGACATAGACACCAGCTGTAGGGGAAGAGGTCTGCCTCTGTAACTACAGGACATAGACACCAGCTGTAGGGGAGGAGGTCTGCCTCTGCAACTACAGGACATAGACACCAGCTGTAGGGGAGGAGGTCTGCCTCTGCAACTACAGGACATAGACACCAGCTGTAGGGGAGGAGGTCTGCCTCTATAACTACAGGACATAGACACTAGCTGTAGGGGAGGAGGTCTGCCTCTGTAACTACAGGACATAGACACTAGCTGTAGGGGAGGAGGTCTGCCTCTGTAACTACAGGACATAGACACCAGCTGTAGGGGAGGAGGTCTGCCTCTGTAACTACAGGACATAGACACCAGCTGTAGGGGAGGAGGTCTGCCTCTGTAACTACAGGACATAGACACCAGCTGTAGGGGAGGAGGTCTGCCTCTGTAACTACAGGACATAGACACAAGCTGTAGGGGAGGAGGTCTGCCTCTGTAACTACAGGACACAAACACCAGCTGTAGGGGAGGAGGTCTGCCTCTGTAACTACAGGACACAGACACCAGCTGTAGGGGAGGGGGTCTGCCTCTGTAACTACATGACATAGACACCATCTGTAGGGGAGGAGGTCTGCCTCTGTAACTACAGGACATAGACACCGGCTGTAGGGGAGGAGGTCTGCCTCTGTAACTACAGGACATAGACACCAGCTGTAGGGGAGGAGGTCTGCCTCTGTAACTACAGGACATAGACAGCAGCTGTAGGGGAGGAGGTCTGCCTCTGTAACTACAGGACATAGACACCAGCTGTAGGGGAGGAGGTCTGCCTCTGTAACTACAGGACATAGACACTAGCTGTAGGGGAGGAGGTCTGCCTCTGTAACTACAGGACATGGTATCATAGACACTAGCTGTAGGGGAGGAGGTCTGCCTCTGTAACTACAGGACATGGTATCATAGACACTAGCTGTAGGGGAGGAGGTCTGCCTCTATAACTACAGGACACTAGCTGTAGGGGAGGAGGTCTGCCTCTGTAACTACAGGACATAGACACCAGCTGTAGGGGAGGAGGTCTGCCTCTGTAACTACAGGACATAGACAGCAGCTGTAGGGGAGGAGGTCTGCCTCTGTAACTACAGGACATAGACACCAGCTGTAGGGGAGGAGGTCTGCCTCTGTAACTACAGGACATAGACACTAGCTGTAGGGGAGGAGGTCTGCCTCTGTAACTACAGGACATAGACACCAGCTGTAGGGGAGGAGGTCTGCCTCTGTAACTACAGGACATAGACACTAGCTGTAGGGAGGAGGTCTGCCTCTGTAACTACAGGACATGGAAACCAGCTGTAGGGGAGGAGGTCTGCCTCTGTAACTACAGGACATAGACACCAGTTGTAGGGGAGGAGGTCTGCCTCTATAACTACAGGACATAGACACTAGCTGTAGGGGAGGAGGTCTGCCTCTATAACTACAGGACATAGACACTAGCTGTAGGGGAGGAGGTCTGCCTCTGTAACTACAGGACATAGACACCAGCTGTAGGGGAGGAGGTCTGCCTCTGTAACTACAGGACATAGACACCAGCTGTAGGGGAGGAGGTCTGCCTCTGTAACTACAGGACATAGACACTAGCTGTAGGGGAGGAGGTCTGCCTCTGTAACTACAGGACATAGACACCAGCTGTAGGGGAGGAGGTCTGCCACTGTAACTACAGGACATGGTATCATAGACACTAGCTGTAGGGGAGGAGTCTGCCTTTGTAACTACAGGACATAGACACCAGCTGTAGGGAGGAGGTCTGCCTCTGTAACTACAGGACATAGACACCAGCTGAAGGGGAGGAGGTCTGCCTCTGTAACTACAGGTCATAGACACTAGCTGTAGGGGAGGAGGTCTGCCTCTGTAACTACAGGACATAGACACCAGCTGTAGGGGAGGAGGTCTGCCTCTGTAACTACAGGACATAGACACCAGCTGTAGGGGAGGAGGTCTGCCTCTGTAACTACAGGACACCAGCTGTAGGGGAGGAGGTCTTCCTCTGTGACTACAGGACATAGACAGCAGCTGTAGGGGAGGAGGTCTGCCTCTGTAACTACATGACATAGACACCAGCTGTAGGGGAGGAGGTCTGCCTCTGTAACTACAGGACATAGACACTAGCTGTAGGGGAGGAGGTCTGTCTCTGTAACTACAGGACATAGACAGCAGCTGTAGGGGAGGAGGTCTGCCTCTGTGACTACAGGACATAGACACCAGCTGTAGGGGAGGGGGTCTGCCTCTGTAACTACAGGACATAGACACTAGCTGTAGGGAAGGAGGTCTGCCTCTGTAACTACAGGACATAGACACCAGCTGTAGGGGGAGGGGGTCTGCCTCTGTAACTACAGGACATAGACACTAGCTGTAGGGAAGGAGGTCTGCCTCTGTAACTACAGGACATAGACACTAGCTGTAGGGGAGGAGGTCTGCCTCTGTAACTACAGGACATGGAAACCAGCTGTAGGGGAGGAGGTCTGCCTCTGTAACTACAGGACATAGACACCAGCTGTAGGGGAGGATGTCTGCCTCTGTAACTACAGGACATAGACACCAGCTGTAGGGGAGGAGGTCTGCCTCTGTAACTACAGGACATAGACACCAGCTGTAGGGGAGGAGGTCTGCCTCTGTAACTACAGGGCATAGACACTAGCTGTAGGGGAGGAGGTCTGCCTCTGTAACTACAGGACAAAGACACGAGCTGTAGGGGAGGAGGTCTGCCTCTGTAACTACAGGACATAGACACTAGCTGTAGGGGAGGAGGTCTGCCTCTGTAACTACAGGACATAGACACCAGCTGTAGGGGAGGAGGTCTGCCTCTGTAACTACAGGACATAGACACTAGCTGTAGGGGAGGAGGTCTGTCTCTGTAACTACAGGACATAGACAGCAGCTGTAGGGGAGGAGGTCTGCCTCTGTAACTACAGGACATAGACACCAGCTGTAGGGGAGGAGGTCTGCCTCTGTAACTACAGGACATAGACACCAGCTGTAGGGGAGGAGGTCTGCCTCTGTAACTACAGGACATGGTATCATAGACACTAGCTGTAGGGGAGGAAGTCTGCCTCTGTAACTACAGGACATAAAGTCTAGCTGTAGGGGAGGAGGTCTGCCTCTGTAACTACAGGACATAGACACTAGCTGTAGGGGAGGAGGTCTGCCTCTGTAACTACAGGACATAGACAGTAGCAGAAGGGAAGGGGTCTGCTTCTGTAACTACAGGACATAGACACCAGCTGTAGAGGAGGAGGTCTGTCTCTGTAACTACAGGACATAGACACCAGCTGTAAGGGAGGCGGTCTGCCTCTGTAACAACAGGACATAGACACCAGCTGTAGGGGAGGAGGTCTGCCTCTGTAACTACAGGACATAGACACCAGCTGTAGGGGAGGAGGTCTGCCTCTGTAACTACAGGACACCAGCTGTAGGGGAGGAGGTCTGCCTCTGTAACTACAGGACACCAGCTGTAGGGGAGGAGGTCTGCCTCTGTAACTACAGGACATAGACACTAGCTGTAGGGGAGGAGGTCTGTCTCTGTAACTACAGGACATAGACACCAGCTGTAGGGGAGGAGGTCTGCCTCTGTAACTACAGGACATAGACACCAGCTGTAGGGGAGGAGGTCTGCCTCTGTAACTACAGGACATAGACACCAGCTGTAGGGGAGGAGGTCTGCCTCTGTAACTACAGGACATAGACACCAGCTGTAGGGGAGGAGGTCTGCCTCTGTAACTACAGGACATAGACACCAGCTGTAGGGGAGGAGGTCTGTCTCTGTAACTACAGGACATAGACACCAGCTGTAGGGGAGGAGGTCTGCCTCTGTAACTACAGGACATAGACACCAGCTGTAGGGGAGGAGGTCTGCCTCTGTAACTACAGGACATAGACACCAGCTGTAGGGGAGGAGGTCTGCCTCTGTAACTACAGGACATAGACACCAGCTGTAGGGGAGGAGGTCTGCCTCTGTAACTACAGGACATAGACACTAGCTGCAGGGGAGGAGGTCTGCCTCTGTAACTACAGGACATAGACACCAGCTGTAGGGGAGGAGGTTTGCCTCTGTAACTACAGGACATAGGCACCAGCTGTAGGGGAGGTGGTCTGCCTCTGTCACTACAGGACATAGACACCAGCTGTAGGGGAGGAGGTCTGCGTCCTGTAGCTACAGGACATAGACACTAGCTGTAGGGGAGGAGGTCTGCGTCCTGTAGCTACAGGACATAGACACTAGCTGTAGGGGAGGAGGTCTGCCTCTGTAACTACAGGACATGGTATCATAGACACTAGCTTTAGGGGAGGAGGTCTGCCTCTATAACTACAGGACATGGTATCATGGACACTAGCTGTAGGGGAGGAGGTCTGCCTCTGTAACTACAGGACATAGACACCAGCTGTAGGGGAGGAGGTCTGCCTCTGTAACTACAGGACATAGACACCAGCTGTAGGGGAGGTGGTCTGCCTCTGTAACTACAGGACATAGACACCAGCTGTAGGGGAGGAGGTCTGCCTCTGTGACTACAGGACATAGACACTAGCTGTAGGGGAGGAGGTCTGCGTCCTGTAGCTACAGGACCTGGTATTAGCTGTAGGGGATGAGATCTGCCTTTTATTTCTGGGGATCTTTTAGCAATGCCCCCCACCCTTTGATTAATCCTGAATCAGCCCCTGTCCTGTTCCTTCCCCTCTCTGTCACCCCCTACATGCCCTATTACATCTCAGGCAGTCTCCTCACCTACATACAAATGCAGAAGTTGGCTACTATGAAATTTGTTTATAACAAACTAATCTTGCTGATAACAAGGTGTTTGTGATAAAGACGTACTTCTGTAATAGGAACTTTCAACTTTCAATGTATGTTTCTCAGTTTCACACATGGAGAGGTGATTATGTATACATTCGCAGACCATTACACTGAAGATTACGCTTCGTACTATATGACTTTATTTTGGCCCTGTCTATTTCATGTATAGGCTAATAGTACTTGAACGTATGTGTCGTCTCACACGTAGTGATTCCTGTTAAGTTATGTGTGTTGAAGCTGTCTTATCTGGTAAGACATTCTATCCACTGATTTAGTACTGTCTCCTCCTTATCTGTGTAAATAGTGGCCTCAATAGATAAACTTTATAAACTGAGGCCTGTCTTGTATGAACACGTAGATACTGTAGCTAACAAAGTCACTGACGCTATGAGTATTATATAATTAGATGCTTTGATATACCACCTATTTCATATTCTATATACTGGTTATAGCTATAGTATTGTACTGTTGCGAATTAAGGCATCATAAAAAACGGGCTCCTTTACTGTGGTGTTCCCTTCATGAGGGGTAGCATGACTCTACAACCTAAGTTCTTGACATACCCTGCTTACATATTTAATTGTCATTTTTATCGGTGTGGCATCACTTGCCCATTGTAGTCTGGTTTAGCTTACGAACGGTTTTGCGTCAAAAGCTGTCAGTTCTTAAGGACCAATAACCCCTCAATGATAATTCAAATCTAAAGAGCAAGATTATGCTCGAACTTATTTCTAGGGTTCTTTTTTCCTTACAGGATGAAGTTGATGAAAAATAATTACAGTAACATAAAAATATGTCGGTCTTCAAGCATTTATACATTCATTACAATAGGGATTGAACTCACTAACTACAAATCCCTAGGAGGCTAGGATAGATTCACCATGAGTCAAACACACACCCTTAAACAGACAATGATATTGAGGTTGTTAATGTTCTATACGACCTTGAGCGTTTGTTTTCAGAAAATAATAACACTTTAGCTTTACCATTATTGACAAATAAAAATGCTTGAATAACTACAAAATCAAGTGTTGGTCTCCGACTCCAGGTGAATCTACCCTAATCTGTAAAGTTCTCCCACAGTATGAGATATTAGTTACATTAAAGTGCATACAACAGACACAGTACATACAACCATGTCCTCCTATCTGAATACTGGTACCAGGGTTATAGATCTATACCTCCCAGGTCAAGACCCTTCAAGTATTAAATGTTCCTTAGGAGCTAGGGACTGCAAAGCCCACGCTATCATGTTAATCTTGTAATCACATGTATTGGATAGATTAAATGTATAATGTAATGTTTTTCATGGACGTATTATGAAACAATAATCTTTGAAAACTGCAATAGATCTTCATGATGGCTGTACAATAAATTGCACAGTCTAGGCCTTGGTATGGAGCAAATAATGGAGGGGGGGGAGGAGTATCAATGTCATATATCAGACTCCCTCATACTACATGTTTACACTCCAGGTCCCTGCAACTGATTGTACCCACATGCTCAACTGGTCTAGGGCTAGTGTGTAATCTATAGCCATTATTTATCCCATCTATATTATTTTCACATTCTTATTCATAGAAAAAGAGTGAGCAGCAAGAAAGTTTAGATGGTATTCAATTAAATCATAATATTATCTTTATTGAGGTCGGCAGTTCTAAAATCACTGACACAAATTCTAAAAGAGAAAAAAACATTGATGCAGTGGCATATAAGATAAGCCCTGAAGTAAAGTACAAAATGGAATATTTGTATAAAGAAGGTGATTGCATCTTATTGTTTCTGAATCATGATCTAAATAGTCATTCGCTTTTTTGCGATTCACAAGTCTAAGACTGTATCATGCAAACAGGACCTGGTCCTACTTCAATGATTGATAAAGAATATTGAATTAAATTCAATTAAGTTTGTCTGACACTTAATGTATATCCATTTGCAGATAGACAAATAGTAATTGTTTATCTGTAGGCATATTAAAGTTGAGAATAGGACATGTGCAATGTAATGATTATTTGTTTCTATATTGCACAACTAATCCAGAATCAAGGTGGCGTGGAAAAAAATCATTTTAATTATCTTTGGGACCCCCTCGATTATCATTAAACTCAAGGCATCATAGGCTAAAATGCTTAAGTGATCTTTTGGACCCCCTAGCCTACCATTAAAATCAAAGCATTATGGCCAAATTTGCTCCAATGATCTTTGGGATCCCCTCACCTACCATTACAATCAAGGCGTCATTGCTAAAAATGCTCCGATGATATTTGGATCAGTCACCTATCATTGAAATCAAGGCGCTATAGCAAAATACTTTAATTATATTTGGCAACCTCTCGCCTATCAAAGAAATCAAGGAGTCATGGCCAAAAATGCTCCAATCATCTTTAGGACCCCCTTGCCTACCATCAAAATCAAGGCTTCATGGCCAAATATGCTCCAATGATCTTAAGGACCCCCCTCACCTACCATGAAAAGGTGGCATGGCCAAATGTACTCAAACAATCTTTGGCATTCCCTCGAGTACCATCAAAATCAAGACGTCATGGCCAAATATATCAAATGATCTTTAAAACCCCCTCACTTACATTCAAAATCGAGAAGTCATGGCCAAAAATGCTCATAATAACTTTAGGAAACCCTCGCCTATCATTGAAATGAAGCGTCTTGGCGAAAACCACTTTAAACCATCTTTGGCACCCCGTCGGT
Source organism: Harmothoe impar (assembly GCA_947462335.1). Taxonomy (NCBI): domain Eukaryota; kingdom Metazoa; phylum Annelida; class Polychaeta; order Phyllodocida; family Polynoidae; genus Harmothoe; species Harmothoe impar. The sequence goes on along the minus strand of OX381716.1, from coordinate 67,309,831 downwards.
TGTCATAGAAATCAAGGCGTAATGATGAATGATCTTTAGTAACCCCTTGCTGATGGCCAAAATCACTTCAATTATCTCTTTAACACTTTAATTATCTCTGGCACCCCCTTGCCTACCATCAATATGAAGGCATCATAGGCGAAAAATGCTCCAGGGATCTTTGGGACTCCCTTGCCTACCATCAAAATCGAGGCTACATAGCGAAAAATGCTCAAATGATCTTTGGGAACCCCTCCCCTACCATCAAAATCAAGGCGTTATTGCCAAATATGCTCCAATGACTAGCTTCACCAGGACTCACTTTAAATATCTCTGGCAACCTCTTGCCTATCATAGAAATCAAGGTGTCTTGGCCAGAAATGCTCCAATCATCTTTGGGACCCACTTGCCTACCTATCAAGGCATTGCTAAAATCAAGGCATCATGGCCAAAATTGCTCTTATGATCTTTGTCCCTCCCCCTAGCCTACCATCAAAATTGAGGCCTCATCGCTAAATATACTCTTCTACCCCTTGCCTACCATCATAAATAAAGGTGACATGGCCAAATATATACTCCAATAATCTTTGGGACCCCCTCGCCTACCATCAAAATCGAGGCCTCATAGCCAAAAATGCTCAAATAATGCTTGGGACCCCCTCGCCTACCATCATAATGTTGGCGTAAGGGCCAAATATACTTCAATAATCTTTAGGACCCCCTTGCCTACCATGTAAATCAAGGCATTATTGCGAAATATGCTCCAATGACTAGCTTCGCCAGGACCTCCTTTGGAACCCCTCGGCTATCAAACAAATCAAGGGGTAATAGCCCAAAATGCTCCAATTATCTTTGGAACCCCCTCGCCTATCATACAAATCAAGGTGTCATAGACGAAAATGCTCCAATGATCTTTGGGACCCCCTCGCCTACCATCAAAATCGAGGTCTCATGGCAAAAAATGCTCCAATGATCTTTGGGCCCCCTTCACTACCATCAAAATCCAGGCATCACAGCAAAAAACACTAAAATGATCATTGGCAACCCCCCGCCTACCATTTAAATTTAGGCCTCATGGCAGAAAATGCTCAAATTATCTTTGAGTCCCCCTGGCCTATCATTGAAATCGAGCCGTCATTGCCAAAATCACCTTAGTTATATTTGGCACCTCCTCTGCTATCATAGAAATCAAGGTGTCATAGCCAAAAATGCTCCAATGATCTTTGGGAACCCCTCGCCTACCATCAAAATAGAGGCGTTATTGCCAGGACCTCCTTTGGAACCCCTCGGCTATCATACAAATCAAGGGGTAATAGCCCAAAATGCTCCAATGACCTTTGGGACCCCCTCGCCTACCATTAAAATTGAGGCCTCATGGCAAAAAATGCTCAAATTATCTTTGGCACCCCCATGCCTATCATTGAAATCAAGCTGTCATTGCAAAAATCACATTAGTTATCTTTTGCATCCGCCCGGCTATGATTGAAATTAAGGCGTCATAGCCAAAAATGCTTCAATGATCTTTGGGACCCCCCTTGCCTACCATGAAAATCAAGACCTCATAGCGAAAAATACACCAATGTTGTTTCGGACCCCCTCCTACCATCAAATCAAGGCTCATAGCAAAAAATGCTCCAATGATGTTTGGTCCCCCCTCGACTACAATTAAAATCCAGGCGTCACAGCAGAAAACGCTAAAATGTTCATTGGCAACCCCCTCGCCTAAATCAAGCCATCATTGCAAAAATCACCATAGTTATATTTGGCACCTCCTAGGCTATCATAGAAATCAAGGTGTCATAGCCAAAAATGCTCCAATGATCTTTGGGAACCCCCTTGACTACCATCAAAATAAAGGCGTCAGTGCCAAATATACTCCAATGATCTTTGGGACCCCCTCGCCTACCATCAAAATAAAGGCATCAGTGCCAAATATACTCCAATGATCTTTGGGACCCCCTTGCCTACCATCAAAATCGAGGCCTCATAGCAAAAAAAGCTCTGATGATCTTTGGGACCCCCTCGCCTACCATCAATATAGAGGCATTATTGCCAGGACCTCCTTTGGAACCCCTCGGCTATCATACAAATCATACAAATCAAGGGGTCATAGCCAAAAATGCTCCGATTATCTTCGGGACCCCCTCGCCTATCACAGAAATCAAGACGTCATTGCTGAAAATGCTCCAATAATGTTTGGGACCCCCTCAACTATCATACAAATCAAGATGTCATATCCGAAAATGGTCCAATTATGTTTGGCACCATATTGCCTATCACAAAAATCATGGCCAAAGCTGGGGGGAATGAAACCACTGGGCCTGTTTGAACACAAGAAGCCTGCATAAATATGGGGGACTTTGTAGTGTTTTCATAATTTGAGAGAAAAAAAGTTCATGCGAATTTTGCTATTGGAAACAGGCAAATATACACAAACTTCTTTTTCAAAATAGGATAGAGATGTCTATGGTCGGCCCTGTTTTGCTAGGTTTACCTGGAACACACCTTTTTCATTTGGCCTTATTATCTAATAAAAAGATTCGAGAAGCTCCCTAAGCACTTGTAGTGCTGTCCCCTCCCTATCCGTGTAAGTAGTTGCGGCAATAGAAACACTTGGTAAAGTGTGGTATGGGATTAATGCCCGCCTTACCCACTCAAATAATCTTTTGTACCGTGTAGCATAAACAGGCAACATGAGTCATGGTATTTGAGGTTTTAAACCTACCAATATAATTATAGGCAGAGTCAAACATCGTAATACAATTATTAAATCATGAAATAACCTAGCCCTTTGCTCCACACAAGCATGGAGGGGCGTTTATCCTTTCTAAGTTATCTTGGCAGAGGGGATTCAATACATATTTGTCACACGATGTAGTGTTTCATATATCCTAAGTTAACTTTGTACTCCTTGTCTTATCTAATATCTGGCTCCTCCTTACCTGTGTAAATAGTGGCCTCGATAGATAATCATTATAATCTGAGAACTCTCATCTAAAACATTTAGATTCTAACCTCAGTCAGATATGTTCTAATGCCCGTTAGATTTCCTTTCTGCTAATGCCCACTTGATGTTAGCCCCAGTCAGATGTGATATGCCTTTCCCATGCCCCTAAAGGGTCTAAGACACATAACACTGGTGTTCAAGGACTCTTTACAAAGTAAGGCCACCTTATTTTGATAACTTGGATTACGGGCTTTTGGCTCCAACATTTTGGAAGGGTAAAGGAAAAAAAAAAAGCTGCCCTACAGGAGGAGCCCGACCAAAAATTCCCCTGAAGGGCAGAGGGGAAAAAAGAAAAAAAAAAGGCACGGAAAACCTGATTTTTGGGTAATCTAAGGAAGATATGAAGAGAACTATCCCCAATCTGAAAGGCCTCATTCTACCTTTTGCTGGTCTTTTTTTTTAAAGGAAAATTCTCAAAAAAAATCTCGGAGGGGAAAGGTAAAAAAGAAAAAAGAAAACTTTTTTTTTTTTTGCAAAATGCCAAAAATCTCGGAGGCGGATCTGTAATCCAAGTTATCAAAATAAAACGGCCTAAGAGGTACAACTCACTGTGTTATGTTGACCTTGTAGATGAGCTGATAGGTTAACTGCCTGGGTGGAAGCGTCCAGAGAGTGTCATCCTCTGAAAGACATAATTATAGGTATCACACATGGAAGCTGAGGTTTAAGGTGTAAAGCACCACATAATGATGTTGGGGGCTATTCACCAATTTGTGTTGAATAATTCTGTAACAGGCAGCAGAAAACGTGTCAGCCAAGCGGGGAGTCGAACCCCAGTCCCTCTGCTCTCAGATTGAGAATGCTAACCGCTACACCACAGTGCTAGCTGCTTCTCACCGCTCTGCTACGGTACTTGAGCTACCACAGGCGGGCAATGCGCTCTCCACGCACGCTCGGGCTGCCCCGAGCGATACGTGCCCACTCTAATTCACTCCTAGTATTGTTTAAAGCTGCAGTAGTTGAGTTTCCTAATTCAAATAATTGAAAGCCCCTTCATAAGGGTATGATACACTTTTATTTCTAAAATTGCTACGTGGTTGTGAGGGTTAGAAAAAGATTTGTATGGATAAATTCAAATATATTTGGAGGTTATATCATATATCGTAAATTCTGCACAAATATATACCTCATGCATCAACTTTTTACGTTGATATACTTAACTACACTTAAGATTTCCGTAGTAGGAATTTTTAGAAGTAGTTTTGAATGTTCTACTTGGATGATATATGTTGGATATTCATTTGCTAAGTTATCTTAGAAATTCTAACGATAACCCACTCTGATATTTTTTATATATTACAGTATGGATATGTCCCCAACTTATGACCATGTCTGGTGACGAGTCTGTAGGGTAGATTCACCACTTTCGGACGCTCAATTGCACTGTGAACGTGACAATTTTTTATTTGACAATACATAGCCTTTTTTATAACTAAGTATTAACCACAAAGTATCGATGAAAAGGTGAGGATGCATTCTTAGTAAATAAGCAACGATTACAATCATTCTAATGCATTATCTTGGGGAAATGTTCAAGAGAATCTTGGGATTTGGGAAGCATGGATTTCACCTGAAGTCGGACACGTCATAGAAATATTCACATGAACTCTGACACTTTCTTTTTTCTCTGTTTTGATGATGAAAAGTGGAAGAAATCATCGTTATATTCATTATCATCATTTGTTCAAGTTGATACACATAAAACTACCTCATTTCATTGGTCAAGAGAATTTTCTATATAGACCCATTTTAATGTCATGTTTTGAATAACCCCCCGTCTTATGACACATAAACATCAGGTGCCTACATTCCAATGCCTACTAGGATTATCCTCCATGTGCAACATCATATTCCTATCTTTTTCATAATAGAAAACAGCTTATAATATTGTATCCTATACAGGGGAATGCTAGGAATTAGTGTCCGACTCATGATCAATTTGGTGTCTGACTCAGGGTGAAATTGCATGGTCAATTTAAATTGGTTATGATTTAACAGATTCATATTCTTTTCGTCCTGAACTTTTCACTAAATTGAAATTTGTGCAATTTTTTACGACATCCGCAAAAAGTCACAATCGAGTTTTATATTTTTATAATTACTAAAAAAACATCTAAAAACATCTATAACATCATTGCCTACCATACAGCATAACGATGACATCCATATTTAATCGTATTATGCCATAATGAAGCATTTCCTATCGCTCGACACGACGATAACGTAAGGTAAACAAAATGGCCATCTCGCGGGTTCACGGGATCTCACGAGAGTGCCACTCGGAAATGCTCGGGGGGTCGGTACGGACATTTTATCGTCCAAAATAGAGCAAATTGCGGACATTCAAGGTAATATTATTACTGCTACAGGTAATATAGAGGCATTTGCGGACATTTTGGACAGTATAACCGTCTTGATAAAAAAATAATTTGTTTATCGAGCGCTTCGGCAATCTCCGGTATCAAAATCCAACATGGCGGGCAGGGAACGCCGAGGGACGATGAATCGGTACCAAATTGGTTAATTTCATCGATTGCAGCTCAAATATGCAAGGTAAGTCCGCAATTTCTGTTGATATTGATAGATTAGGCTTCTCTTTTATGGGGGTTAAAATTGCGGACAGCTCAGTAGCCGGATTATTCCGCAATATGACGAAGACCGGGCTCTAAACTTGCCAAGACCAAAAAACAGAGCCAATGATCAAATGATAGACTGGACTGTCATTTCTCAACTTGAATCAAATTTCTTGAAAATGGCCCATATCAAAGGTAAATCTCAACCAATATTCACCTTATTAGGCTGGTTAGATGCAGAAATGTCATCTTTATTAGGCCCTAGTGTGTCAGCCCTCCACCCCCCCTAATTTTTGTGAAATTTGACTTTGTTTGGGAATTTTGGCGAGTAGAACGCTTCGACTTAGACTCTTTTGCATAGCGCCAAACAAAGCGTCTCGGCGAGAGGATCTCAGGAATGTAAAATTTGGCTCTCTGTCATGTTTAGTTCCATAGATACGGGTCTATGACTAACATTTGGTTTGGGGCAGGGCACCCCCTTGAAGCAAAAAAAAATTGAGCCCCCCCCCTTGTCAGGTTTCAGGGTCGAGACGCTACCCGGTAGTGCTTTAACATAGGGAGTCTATGGGCGCCGAGTGACAGTGCCAGTCAGTGGCTTGATGCAAACATGAAAACTGCTCTTAAAAATTGTACAAGGGGGGGGGGAGCACCAAAATATTTTTTTCTGAACTCTCCTGTAGTAGGCCTTTCTAATGATACAATATAACTGCGAGTAGAACGCTTCGACTTTGCATAGCGCCAAACGAAGCGTCTCGGCGAGAGGATTTCAGAAATGTAAAATTTGTCTCTCTATCATGTTTAGTTCCATAGCTACAGGTATTTGGGGCAGGGCACCCCCTTGAAGAAAGAAAAAATTGCCCCCCCCCGGTGTCAGGTTTCAGGGTTGAATTTGTCGATCAAAAAGTAGAATTTCCGAGTACCGCGATGTCCGTAAAAAGCGTGTTCCACTCTGCTTACATCTTGGCTGAGGCCAGAAATGAAACCCTGACAAAATTCTGATCGAAATGCACTATTTACATGTCCAAATCAGACAAGGTTTCATATTTTCAATTTATTGCCAGTCATGTGTATTGGGGTGAAGCAAAAAAAAATTGCCCCCCCCCCACTCGGAAATCACCCTTAGTCGTTTCTCTGAAAGCCGCGTATGTAGCGACACGGTCCCCAAAGTCATTTCCATGATAGCCGTATGTAGCGACAGGGCCCCGTTAGCTGTTTACCTGATACTAAGCGGCATGTACTTTTATAAGATGTATAGATCTACCAGTGCTGGTCTCTTCACTAATAGTAGATTGGTAACCCGGGGGGGGGGCCCTTTTTCTTAAAGTACATGGTCCGACCCAAGGAGGGATAAAAAAATTGCATGCGCTGGTCTCTTCACTAATAGCAGATTGTTAAACGGGGGGGGGGGGGGGGGGGATCCCTTCAACCCGAATAGGGATAAAAAATTGCATGCGCTGGTCTCTTCGCTAATAGTAGATTGTTAACCCTTGGCGGGGGGGGGGGGAGTCCTGGGGTTAAATTTGTCAATCAGAAATGAAATTTCCGAGTACCGCGATGCCCCCGAAAAACCGTGTTCCACTCTGTTTAGGGCTTGGCTGAGGCCAGAAATGAAACCCTGACAAAATTCTGATCGAAATGCACTATTTACATGTCCAAATCAGACAAGATTTCATATTTTCAATTTATTGCCAGCCATGTGTATTGGGGTGTTTATTTTTGGTTTATGACCAGAAAGGTTATTAGAGCTGTCAGTAGTATAGTATGTATCGGAACGGGACTATAGTTAACTACTGTTTATTACTCAATCGACCTGCAGCCAATCAGAGGCCTCCATTTGGTCACGTGACCGGAAGTGACCTACTTAGGGGATTAGTGGTGACGTCATGTGACCTAGTTAGCCAATCAGAGGCCGCCATTTGGTCACGTGACCGGAAGTGACGTCATATGACCTACTTATGGACCGGAAGTGACGTCATATGACCTACTTAGGGGACCGGAAGTGACGTCATATGACCTAATTTAGGATCACGTGACCGGAAGTGACCTGATGAGTCACGTGACCGGAAGTGACGTCACATGACCTAATGGCCAACCGGAAGTGAGTGACCTCATTGAGGATCACGTGACTGGAAGTGACCTGATTGACCACGTGATCGGAAGAAGAAGAAGAAGAAGTTTTTTGTTTAGGAAGTGAGGGTCTTTAGGATCACGTGACTGGAAGCGACGTCGTCACATGAGTGACGCTTTAAGAGACTGCGCGACTTACTAGTAAAAGAAGACGTATGAAAATAAAAACACAACAATAATTTATTTTATTTTTTTTATTTCTTTTTTTTCAATCTTGATAAACACTCTATTTTTGAAAAGATGCACTCAATCAAGCAATAACACGCTTATTTTTTTTTTTTCATATCTCTAAAGGACTCGTTGTCACACCGTCAGAATGCACGCGACGCTTATAATACAAGTAGCGCACGCCGTCTTTCTCTATGGTGTAGGTGACCATTTTGTTTCGGACCACTTTGAAATTTCTATTTACAGCAATGAGAGTTTTTCGTTGGCGAAGAACATCCAAGAAGTCAATTTCCTGAGGGTTTTGTTTCTTCTGTACGCCTTTTGCACTCCATTTTTTGGATTTTCTTTCACCGGTGTCGCTGACTCGATCGTAGCAAATGTAAGTCTTAGGGTTGAGACTTAGGATCCCGTCACCTTCCCACTCCGCTTTCATGAGCCCCGAAGTTCTCAGATCGTGAAGGTACCGTCTCTCACAACATCCGCCGGGCGGCGGACACCATTCTCGCACTCTTTCCGTTTTTGTCTTCACGAAAAGCTCTAAGTGATCGTCGCACACCGCTGTCGGAAGCCACTTTCGTTTCCCTCTGAAGTACGTCTCTCTCAGGCGAGGTTTGACTAGGTCATCCAACGTGTCACCGCTGAGAGCCATGTAAAGACTGTCGGTGTCCATTTGACAAAGGGCATAATCGCACCGATCGACGAATCTATCCAAGAAGTCGTATGTGAACTCTAACATTTTCAACTTCGCGTACTGGTATACCATGAACCCTATTTGAATAGGGAGGTTGTTCTTGACTGTTTTCGGTTGTAGTTCGACTTCAAACAGATCGGAACTCAACTCGGACGCCTTTTTGAAGCGCCACGAATTGGCCAATAGTTCGAACTTCCGACTGTCAGTGTATCTCACCGCCGTGTGTTTTTCTTTGTTGCAGATTGTTTTACCGTACGTAGCTTTTCCCATTAACTTGTAACAGTCTGACAGAATTTTCTCGTTCTCGTTCACGTCGCCACGTCTTCGCGCCGCCGTTACTTCGTCCGCGAAACCGGCAAAGGAGCGTTTAGGTAGGTATTCTACGACCAGCTGCACTTTCGTGACTATCAAACCGTGCTCTAAATACCACTTGAGAAGCGGCGTTCCCAAGAGAATATTTTTTCCGTGGTAACTCCCTATCAGACATCTCTGAGGCGTGTTCAACAGCTTTTCTTCCTGCGCAAAGTCTGACATGTGAGGTCCTATGTCCGATTTTGAAACGGTCACGTTCTTGAAAACGGGGGTCATTTCTTCGAAGTAGTCTCGTAGGTGAGGCGGCGTAGTGATGTCCACTTGAACTAAACCGAACATTTTCCCGTCTTTCACAGCGGAAAGGATGTCGCTCTCGCTCATCGCGTTTCGAGACACTTTCAAAGCGTCAACCTTCCAGCGTTGTTGGGAGGCCTTAACCCGCTCATCTCGACGCTTCATCTCTCTCCATTCGCACTCCCACACGACGACCAGCTTGTAACCTAGCGCTTTCAAGTACGCGCTTACTCTAGTCGTTCTGTCGCGTCTCTCCTCCCTCAGTGAAGCGCACTGATATCGGTGCGACGGTATGCACTCGTGAGCTTGGAACCAACACCCGTGAAACTGGAAAACCGTATTAGAGGCCGCGTGAAACTCGTCCACGCGAATTCTCCGACAGCCTACAACCATCTCGCCGCCGTTCAAAGCGTGGCGCAGTTTCACGTCGCGGTCGTGCTCTACGAAGCGTAACCACTCCAAAGCGCTGTGAGAGTTTCTTTGCCTAATTTCGGGCTTGAACTCGGTCTCAGGTCGTCTCACCGCGTAATAGCCCGTGCAGTGCGCTTCGCTCATGCAGCGCAAGTACAGAGAGTTAGCGTCTAGTCCTAGGATGTGTTGGCACGGTCTCGCTTCTTCGCCGTACTTGTGCTCCCTTATCCGCGTGGTGCCCTTCTCGTGAAATCTATGGAAGATGATGGAAGGACCGCAGACTAGATTTTCTTTGATCAGAGCGTGGAGGACGGCGTCGAACTGGGGGAACGTTGTGAACGCGTCTTCTAGGTTTTGGAAGAGGAACCGTAAAGTCAAACCGGCGAGAGAAACTCCGTCTTTCAACATGTCAATGCCGTGATCTTGGAAAAATTTAGCGTGATTTTTCAGAGCTTCTATGAAAGGTTTGACGTCTTTGTTGTTGTAGTGGATCAAGTAATCTTCCATAGTTTGCATCTTCTCGTCGGACTAAACTTTCTGACATGCGGCGTAGTCGGATTCGGACATTTTGACGCCCGTCAGTTCGCTGTCAAAAGCCGATCTCGGCGGCAGCGTTCTGTTTGCCAGTTTCCTGGTAGACGTCATCCATTCGTAAGGAAAGTGACCTTTCTCTTCGTTCCTGGTGAAAGCTCGCAAATAGGTCGCGTAGTTGTAACCGGGTGCCAAATAGTTGACTACGTCCAAGAAAACCGTGTGCTGTGTGTAAACCGCCAAGTATTGATTGCTTCTCTTTATGACGCTGAATTCTTGGTTTCTTCGGTCTCCGGAGGCAAAGAACGAGTGAAGGCGTATTTTGATCAGGTTCAAGTCGTAACGCCCCGAGTTGAAGCCCACGACTGGAGCTTGACGGATGTATCTCAGAAGACGCTTCTTCAGTTGAACTAACGGGTGTCTGGTCTGAGCCGCAGCGAAGCCGCCTGGAGAAGGGGTGAACGTCGCCTCCTCCAGCAGGAGAGCTTCACCTATCGCCGCATCTAACTTTGCTAACGTCGGTCGGTAAAGTTCTAGCACAGCTTCACCGATGACTTTGGCGTTCTCGTTTATGTGATTTAAAACTCGGTCCAACAAGGGGTCGGAATCTGCGTCGGATTCTCTGACGAAGCAGACGGGCCCCTCCCACCCCGGAAAGTCGGATGCGACGCTAGCCGACAAAGGGACGTGATCCCACAGCAGGGACACGTGTTCCGTCGACGGTTCTTTGCACGGTCTGAAGAAAGCCTCGAAATCGAAGGCGATCTTGTAAGGGTAGATTCCGGAATGTCCGTCGGGGGGAAAAATGGAGAAGTCTGCTAGCGCTTCGAAAATCGTTCTCGAATTTTGGTAGATGCCACCTACGTAGCGCAACTTGACTTGTCGGCAAGAGGAAAGCTGGTTCTTGTGTCTCTTCAGCAAGAACTCGGTGGTGAACGCCGCCTTACACTTGCAACATTCGTATATGCCCGCGTACGCGTTGAAGTCCGTGACGAGAGAGACGTGCAAACCGCCTTTCGCCGTCAGGTGTAGGTTGACTTTACCTCGGGCGGCCAGAGTTCTGGAAGGCGGTCTGATCAGAGTAACGCGTCTTCTCAACTTCCGCCCCGGCACTTGACGCGACGCGGTGTAGACCGCTATTTGTACGTCAAACAAGTTCTCTAACGCGGGTAAGTCGCGGATGTTCAGACCCGGAAAGGATTCAGGTGTGGCAGCGGGACAGAACTGACGTAACAAATCTGAAGCGCGCTTGCTGGTGTTGTATAAGTGAAAGGAAATGCAGCGGAAGATGCAGAGGTTGTCCTTGTTGGGAAAATCTAACACGCCGCTTCTCTTTCCAACTCGACCGGCCTGAGTGATCCTACCGCCTATGGGGAATTCCCCCGGTCCCATGTAAACGCAAATGTTCAAATTGGTAGGAAAAAGAACGTGCCACTTTGTGTCAGCGTCGCAAAGTTTCCGTACTTCCTCGCAAGCGACGGTGTTTTCCATCTTTGAGAGGAGCTCTTCCAAAGTTTCTGAATTAGTTATAGTAGGGAGCGGTTGTATGAGAGTTGCGTTGTTCTGGGAGGCGTGAAAGTAGCGCAGTTTGCTCTTGTCTTCTCTGTGTTGTAAGAGTAAGCCTACCGAGAAACCCACTTTGTATCTGAATCTTTGTGTCAAGTGAATGCGACGCATAGTATCTACAGCGTCACTCAACTCGCCGGTTGGTAGCCTGAAGTTTGTTACACTCACGCGAGTCCCGTGCATCCTGACGCCCGTTTGTATCGCAGGCCAATTCGCCGTGAACGTTTCCTCCCCGTTCGGTACAGCACGTATGCGCGGAGGGATGGTCACCCCGTCCAGAGATTCGCGTCGACAGGCGATCTTTCGGCAATCGCCTTCGCCGCATAGAGGGCAAAACTTAGGTATTACTCTACAACTTTCTACGTGTCTCTCGTGGTTGTACGGTCTTTGAAAAATTTTGAAACACTTTTCGCATACGTACTGTGTCATGTTTTTTTCACTCAGTTACCAACTACTTAGCCGTCTAACTATCTATCTATCTATCAATCTATCTGTCTATCTATCTATCTATCAATCTATTGTCTATCTATCTATCTATCTATCTGTCTGCTGTCTGTGTATCCGTCTGTCTGTCTCATACAGCGTACGTCAAACGCTGTGTGTGTGCGCGTGTGAGCGTTGAGCGTCTCTCATTCCGAATCTATACCGAGATATTTGAGAATAATCTCTGTTTTGTCATCCAACTCTTTGAGCGCTCTGGCGGACAGCGTCACCCCCTGCTGTGTGGGTTTTTTGTCAGGACCTTCGTACTTGCGCACGTGGACGAGGTTCTTACCGCTGTAGTAGCTCACAGCTGCGTTCACTTCGCCCTCCTCATCCAGCACTGCGAACCAGGGGGTGTGATTAGGTCTTCCTTGCGCGGCCGCTGTGTCGCGTATGCGCACCACTGCGCGGATATCGGCGATGCGTGCTATTAGCTCGCGCAGCGCGTCGGCCGTGAAGTGCACTCGCTTGCTTCTGGTCAGAGACGCCTCTTTCACCTGGCCGTCTTTTGTGTAGCGCGGCCTCCTTGACAGTCTAGCCACGTCCTCCCAGATCTCCAGCGTCAAAGCTCCGTCTAAGCAGAACTCTTACCCGAGAAGACGGGAGAAGGGTTTCTCTGCTTCTTCTCGTCCATCTCGTTCTTTTTCTTGTATTTTTCTCTTCTTAGTAGGCCTTGTTGTTCTGGAACTCACCTTAGAACGTTTCACACCCGCAGGAAGAGTAACACCATCAGCGTGAGCTGAATCAGCAGCAGAACCGATAGCAGGAGCAGCGTCAGCGCTGGTGGTATCCGAGGCCTCGTTGTTGGAACAGAGCAGCCACACGCCGTCGGTGCTGAGTGTAGCGGTAGAAGATGAAGCGCCGCCGCCCTCGTAAGGTGGCGGTGAGGGCAGTCGCCACGGACTGGACGGGGCGCTACTAGTGGAAGTGAGGTCGAAAGGTCGAAGAGGGGAGCCGAAAAACGTACCGCCCACCCCTTTCCCTTCGGGTTCTTCGTACGCCTCGTCGTCACCGTCGTTCTCTGTCTCACCCTGTTGCTGCTGCTCCTCCTCCTCCTCTTCTTCTCGGTTTAGGGGCTGAGTGTCCGAATAGCTGTCACTCTCAGCGCGAGCGGCGTCGAGGGCGTCGGTCGATGTAGTGGTGGAGGAGAGGGGCTGTGCAACGTGCGGCAGGTCATCAAAGTCATCAACAGTAGTGGGGAGGTAAAAACCCGGTTGCCAGTACTGCGCTGTGCCAGGAGCATTGTCGTCAGTAGTAGTAGCGGTAGCAGCAGGTGCAGCAGAAGCAGCAGCAGCAGCAGCAGCAGCAGCAGCAGACGCAACAGTAGCAGGCGCAGCAGCCTCAGCAGGCGCAGCCGTAGCAGGCGCAGCAGTAGCAGGTGCAGCAGCAGCAGCAGCAGCAGCCGCAGCCCGAGGATCACCAGCAGCAGCAGCAGCAGCAGCAGCAGGCGCAGCGGCAGCAGCAGCGGCAGCACGCTTAGCAGCAACGTGTACCGTCGCGAGTGTAACAACGTCGCTAGCACGACGACTACTACCAGTAGTACTACTACCACTACTACTACTACTACTAGTACTACTACTACTACTACTACTACTACTACTACTACTGCTGCGAGCGCTCGCTACAGGGGGAGGGTGATAAGACCAAGCGGCTGCGGCGGTAGTCTCATTTTCAGTAGCAAGAGGAGGCACTGACGCTAAACGAGCGCTGTTCCGCGTAGTCTTCTTGTTCTTGGACAGCGCTAGGTGTTGTCTTTTGCTCATGGTGGTGACTGTAGAGAGCAGCAAAAGAATGAGTGAGTGAATGGAGGTTTCCAGGCCCCTTATATACGCCTTCTCGCTTCTAGAGCTAAGCTACTTACTGACCCTGTTCAGCTGCCGCCGGCTGGCCGGCGGCCATTCACAAAGAGAAACAAAAGACATAAGGCATGACGTTTTCAGCTGGATCCCTTTCCCCCCTTTTGAGAGATCGACTGTCATGAGCTAAGCCGCTTACCACCCTGTTCAGCAATTCAACGCGCATTAGCTGTATAAAGGATTAAGCGGTTGCTGCCGTCGACTGACCGGCGGCCATTCACAAAGACATAAGGTATGACGTTTTCAGCTGGATCCCTTTCCCCTCTTTTTTTGAGGGATCCACTGTCATGAGCTAAGCCACTTACCACCCTGTTCAGCAATTCAGCGCGCGTTAGCTGTATAAAGGATTAACGGTGATGAGCTTAGAGTGTGTATACAAAAAAAACTACAGGAGGCGTGTGGCGTGAAGCAGGACCCCCCCCTAAGACGAACGTGTCTGTCTGTGAGTAGAGGCGTGTGCATGTGGTGAGCGACTTAAGTGTAAGACAAAAAAAAATCACCACCTCCTGCCGTGGTGAGTAGACCGGGCCGGCCAGGCGGCGGCCGGCTAGTTCAATAGGGAGGGGTGACAGCTGACTAAGGCTGTGCATGAAAAAAATCCGATTTTCACCTGACCTCTGACGTTTGTTACAATGAATGTCAGAGGGAGGGAGACGTCCTCAGGTAGGGGGTAGGAGGTAAGGCTATGGATGAGGAAGAAACACCGTTTTCAGCTGGTCTCCACGGATAGCGATGACATACCCCTCGTCATCTAAGCTCTTAAGGAGCGGAGCGGCTGAAAAAGCGTCATGCGGACAGGTCGCTAGACAGCTGGAGTGCTGTTGGAAATGGGATTAAACTCCCTCTGTATAAAAGCTCTGATTTCTGTTGGAAAAAAACCATATCGCCTCTGACCACAGTAACGTCTACTACCACCACCACCGCCACCACCGCCGCCGCCGCCGCCGCCGCCGCCGCCGCCGCCGCCGCCGCCGCCGCCGCCGCCGCCGCCGCCGCCGCCGCCGCCGCCGCCGCCGCCGCCGCCAAGACGAGACGAGATGGCTCAAGCTATTCCACTTTCAAGCTCGCCTTCACCGCCTTGTCCACCTGAAAAAAAGTTAATGCGGCTTGACGACGTGAGACGCGCGAGGCAGACCGATGGGGAGAACAGAGAGGTAGGACAGCGGCGGTTAGCCTATAGCGACGCCTTGCTTCGTCAACTAGGTAAAGAGTTGAGCGGCTGCTGGAGAGAGTTGGGCAGTAGCTTAAAAGTTACCGCCGCCCGTATGGATGCTCTAGTAGAGCGCAGTGTCAAGACACCGGAGGAGCTGTGTACGGCGATGTTCCGAGTCTGGTGGGGTGAAACCCCGCATCGTCATAGATGGGGAGAGCTCGGTCGCGTCTTCACCCGAGTAGTATAGTATGTATCGGAACGGGACTATAGTTAAGTACTGTTTATTACTCAATCGACATGCAGCCAATCAGAGGCCTCCATTTGGTCACGTGACCCCCTCATTTGCATAATTACGTAATAGGCCACGCCCCCTCATTTGCATAATTACGTAATAGGCCACGCCCCCTTGATCACCAGCCAATCAGGGCCGCCATTTGGTCACGTGACTCCCACGTGACCCCCTCATTTGCATAATAGACCACGCCCCCTTGATCACGTGACCCCCTCATTTGCATAGTAGACTACGCCCCTTTGATCACCAGCCAATCAGTGGCTTCCATTTGGTCAGGTGACTCCCTCATTTGCATAATCATGGATCACGTGACCCCCTCATTTGCATAATAGGACCACACCCTCTTGGTCACGTGACCGGAAGCGCTCTTTATTTAGAGAATAGGCCACACCCCCTTGGTCACGTGACTTGACCCCCTCCCTCATTTGCATAATATAGACAATAGACAGACTACGCTTCCCTTTTGGTCACATGACTTGGACTAGCTAATGGGAGGCTTCTATAAGGGGCGAGGGGAGGGGAGGGGGGGGGGGAGGGGGGCACTTTAAGATGCATGGGGAGGGGAGGGGGGGAGGGGGGCACTATTTATGGGGTGGGCGAGCACTTGGGGGGGGGGAGGGGGGGCCTTTGGAGTCTGCTCAGGAGAAAAAAAAAAAATTATCTGATCTCTAGGGAATCGCTTCCTCTCTACCCCCCTTTAGGGGGGTAGGGAGGAGGCGAGTCGGAGGTGACTGTAGAGGAGTTTTTCGGTGACTTGATGCCTTTCAAACGACTGTGCTGATAGTTGATGAATTTGACTTTTTGACTTGAATATTTCATGCGCCTTTGTGACTTGTAAGCGAAAGCGAAAGCGACTTTGCGACCCGTAACCCTTTAAATAAAGAGGTGACTTTTGTAACCTCAGGGGGGAGATCCTTCTACACCCCCACGGAGTAGAAAGGATCTCGGTTGATTGACTGTACTTTGACTTGTTGTTGTGAACAAAAAAAAAAGAAAAAAAAAAAATCAATGAATAGAACGACCCCCTCATTGCTAACAAAGGAACGACTTTTGAATTACACAAATGACCCTCTTTTTGTAGGGGTTAGCGGTAACTCGACTTGAATTAGAGTATTAGGGAGAGCAAAACGCGACTACACACCGTCTTAGACTGTCGTCTTACGGCCCGGATAACAATAACCCTAGTTACCTCGGTTACTGTTGCTCAATAGACGGCGATGGATCTGGTCACGTGGATACTGAAAGAAGGTCTACCTATAACCACCACGCTAGTTTGAACGCGGCGGGTATGAGTCATCATGGGGCCCTTGACGGGTGGGTCCTCCCCATGCAGCCGTATGTCGAATTTAAGAAATGCCCATGTCACACGTCACTAAGGGAGAAAACGTTTTTTGAAAATATTTAGAACCCGAATTTGAGCATTCTGGTACATTTTTAAGGACCCAGACACTGCAAAGCCGAGTACCATCCAAGAGAAAAAAAAATTTGGCGAAATGTTTAAGCTTGAAATGGCACTTTTCTGATGCACTCTTTGAACATTTTTTTTTTCCTCATGTCACTATGGTCCATGGCACATGTGGGACTCAAGAAATGCCACATGTCCCATGTCACTTAGATGTCCGTGCCCGTGTCGTCGTATCGAATTTTAAGAAAATGCCCATGTCACCATATCGAATTTAGGGGTCTAGTGACATCAGCATGTCCGGCTATCCTCCACAAATTTAGCTCTAAAATGTTTACTTTTTTTTTTGGGCTGATTTTTCATCATTTAAAAAAAAAACAATAGGTTGTTTGAAATGTTTGCTGTTGTAAATAGAAACAAAAACAAAACAAAGCGCATGGTAAGATTATGTCACATTGCAAGCGGCGGGTCCGCTCGAGCCTTATTCAGCCTCTTCGTGGATCCGCGACTGCCAATGTGATCATATACTAATCACCGGTGTTTACGGTATTATATACTAAGGTATGAGACGGGTCTTACAGAAAAGGTGTCTAAAGAGCCCTGTGACCTGATTGAAATGACGTCAGCGCCGTCTGCTCGTCAGTGCCCGGCTGTAGCCCGTAGGACATGTTATTCTGCTTTTCTGGATGTTTTGAAATATTTTGATTTAACTGTTAATACCTGATAACAAGCCTCTGAAGCAGATTTTTGGTCGAGCACCTGTTCTCTACTCTTCCATCGATTAGCTGCTTCAGCAAAAAAAAAAATCGCGCGCGCAGTCTAGTCTATATGACGGAGTCGCTAAAGCTCTGTTTAGAGAGTGGAACTTGACCTTGAGTATAGACTCAGTACTAACTGAACGCCCCGCGGGGTCACCCCTCACGTGGGAATATGTACAAGCTCTGGTTCTTCACTTTACGGCTTGACTAAAACTGAGACGCGTCCATGATAAACTCTAGCCTTTTTTTTCCTTTACTAGGATCGAGAGAGAGATTTTAAATGGGGCGTTTATCTAAATAGCGTGGAACTAAAATCAGGCTGCGGCAGATAGTATCTCTGCGCACCTCAAGACTCAACGTAACTTTCACTCTCCAGCAGAAGTTTAGTTGTGACTAATGATGGGCGGCGACCGTCGTGCACCGGCGGACATTGGAGAGTGTTGGAGAGCTGAACCTTACAGACATATAAATCAATCGCTTTGGTGGAAATATCTCGCCATAGATTGGAACCAAATACTTATCTAATGGAATCGTTATCAGTTTTCAGTTTTCTTGCCGTACAAAATTTATTTCCCACTCTTCACGTGGTGATAGCTGAAGGTCGCTCGTCGTAGGTACGTGTGACCGGAACACCCTTTTTGTTTTTGGCGCGGGTTGACATCAGATTTGTACCGTACTGTCGCGATTAAGAGCTCTGAGGGAGGGCTTTTCAATTCGGTGAAGTTCTTACTCAGGAGCTATATACAAGCCAGGCGCTGGCGCTTATTCAAAGTCGCGATTTTAGTGCTTGAGAAAAAACATTTGGAGGCTCTTATACTCCGGCGCTTATAAAAGACCGGCACGCTTTTCAACACTAGTTGCTTTATCGCGACCGTACGGTATGACTTCGGTGTCAAAAGATCCCAAACTCCAAATAAGGAAGTGAAACGACGTCGTCTGTCTACCTCGTGCGCGTCATAGCGTCGTCGAAAATAGTGTGACGTCAGCATCTCTCAGGCGGCTAGGAAGTCAGTTCGACAAAATGGCTCACGGAGTGAACTTCGTGGCCGTTTCTCGATCTATGATCGATGCGGCCGTGGAGAAGGAATTCGTAGCCGTGCAACAGAGAGAGGAGGCGGAGAGACAGAACTTCGTGGCCGTTTCTCGATCTATGATCGATGCGGCCGTGGAGAAGCAGTTCGTAGCCTCGCTACAGAGAGAGGAGAGACAGCGGACTGCTGCTGAAGCAGAGGGTGTGGTGGATGAGCTGATCGAGAACGTCGCTGATCAACTCATCCGCCGGTGCGTGGAGCAGGTCAAGCAGCAAGTCTGCATGGAGGAAGGCTTACCGCCCGCCGTGCTGGAGGAGCTGCTGAAGGACTGCCACGCGTTATGACCACGCCCTCCGCTTCAGCAGCAAGGTCCCTGCGACCCTCTCTCTACCAAACGGTCCTTTTAAGGACCAACCACTGATCACAAAAGTTGAAAATCAATCTCAATATAATATACGCATCAGAAAAACCCTAATACGCTATACACTGAAACCCTGTTGAGTAGGTAGATCGAGTTGGGCATTTTTTTTTAGGAAGAGCAATCAGGTCATCGTGTGGAGATCATCAGGTGTCCTGTGTGTGTGTGTGTGTGTGTGTGTGTGTGTGTGTGTGTGTGTGTGTGTGTGTGTGTGTGTGTGTGTGTGTGTGTGTGTGTGTGAATTTTATACAAATACAATTATTCATTCCTTTCAGCAAGAAAATTAGCTCAATGTAATCATATGATTTTAACTGCCCTACTTATCAGAGCCTTGACGACATCTGACCGCCCCCCTTTTCAAGATCTAAATGGAAATTCACCGCCACCGCTTTTCAGAGTACTGCAGCGCCATTACCTAATTCTTTTTGTATGTGAAAAAAAACAGCACTGATAAGGGGTTTAATTAGACAGATATTGGTTTCTACACTATCAAAAAAATAAAACCCTCAGCGCTTTAATGCTAAAGGTGGCAATAGTGCTTTAATGCGCTACGCCCTTTGTCGATATGCCAGTGTATGCATGCATGCAGCCCTGGTGAGGAACTCTGAGTGCCGCATTCATGACTTATGACGACAACGGGCACTGCACATTAAAGTGCTATGCGACTATTAAAGGGTTAGATCCAGTCTTGCTACAGGCATCCAGAATGCTATACCCAGAGTTGGTGGTCTGGTCCAGACTGCTGTACACAGATTGTAGACGGGATGGCGGGTTGCTGCCAGACTATCCCTCTGGTACGATATGCGGCTGGCGCGGCCGAGCCTGTCTTATATGATGCTGAGTCTAACTATGTATTAGATACCCTACGAGTAACTGAGAGTATGTCAAAATAATCACGGCAAACTGACTGGCGTCTTCATAGGATCATAGGGTGGTTATTATTACATAACTCAGTAACCTTTGGTTATGTGTTAGATAGAGTACACTTGGACACGGTTATTCCATATACCCACTGCCCCACAGGGTCAAGACGAGGTGATTTAAATAATAAGACCCAGACGGGTAAAATAGCCAAAGTCAACAATGACTTGTTTGTTTTTTTTTATTGTTTTTTTTTAGCCAATATGGACAAAGAGACACGGGGTGCTGTACACAGGTTGTGGACGGGCTGGTGGGTCACTGCCAGACTATCTCCCTGGTCCGATATGCAGCCTGCGTGGCCGAGACTGTCTTATATGAGGCTGAGTCTAATTATGTATTAGATGTGCTACGAGTAACTGAGAGTGTGTCAAAATAATCATGGCAAACTGACTGGCGACCTCATAGGTCAGTTATTATTACATAACTATTATTACATAACTCAGTAACCTTCGGTTATGTGTTAGATAGCGTGCACTTGGACACGTTTATTCCATGTACCCGCTGCCCCACAGGGTCAACACGAGGTGTTTAAATAATAAGACCCAGACGGGTAAAATAGCCAAGTCAACAATGTCCTGTTTTTTTTAGCCAATATGGACAAAGAGAAACGGGGTGCTGTACACAGCTTGTGAACGGGGTGGCGGGTCGCTGCCAGACTATCCCCTGGTCCGATATGCAGTAAATTTTCTGCACCGTGTGACAACGACCGATCAGCTACCAACCTATTTTTGGTTATTTTTCTATTCAGTTTTTGATCAGCGCACTTTATTATCGTGGTTTTTTTTTTTTTAATTTTTTAATCATAAATAATATGTAGACTTGGAAAAAAAAAAGAGAGCTGACATGTCGCTGTTTTGTCACTAAACCCAAAGACCCACCCACCCCGTAGGAAGGGTGGACGTTTGTGAACGTTCCCTTAGGTCTCTATTCTTTATTTATTGTGTGGCCCCTAAAGAGGGGCCAACCAACTGACACTGTCAGTTGGTTAGTAGATGCTACTCAACATAGGCGTAATTAATTACACCTAGTGTTGAGAAACAACATGACTGAGCTCAAAAGGCCCCCGTTGGGTGGGGGCCCTTGTGGCACAACGAGTTGGTTCGTTTTTCAGATTACCCACTCGGCGAGAGTTTCTGCCTATGTATCTTTTATAAAGCCTTAGATATGGTGTGGTATTTTTCATCTCGCTATAGTTTAGTTGGTATTCAAAGAAACTGCCTCATTTCTATCAGAAATACACAATATTGAATTGTTTTTATATTTTAATATATTCAGAAGCACACTTTGTTGCCTATATAGCTCATTATGCGTTGAAATGTTCGCGAGCATCGTAGGAATGTACAAATCCCCTATTGTGGCGCCATCTGACGAAAGAGCAAGGAACTATACGTGACCTGAACCCCGCCCTCAGCGCGTTCGTTATTCGCATCTTTGACAGCGACTAAGAGACGCTCAAACTGTCTCTTATTTAGTTTGAACTTATCACAAATTTGTCTTTGATAGGTCGTAGATCGACTTCTGACTTTTTAGTTAGAATAAAAAACAAGTGACGCCGCCACAGACCCGCGCATTAACGCGCTCCGCCGTCTTCAGAGGGCCGAGTCTATAGTACAGTAGATTCTACTGTGTACTTACACTAACAGTGCTACATATACATACCTGAGTCATAAGTGGGTTTTTTTTTTTGGTTTTTTAGGGGAAAAAAAGTGATCTACTCACCCAAACCGCTATTAGTAGGTAACCTGTATGACCCATGCCGCAAACATCTGCCTCGTGACTGATAGTGTACCGGTGGTGAAGTGCTGTTGCAAGAACAATTGAGGCTCTTTATATAGCTGAGAGAGCGAATGGACTAATCTTGTTTTCACCTTGAGCCCCACCCTATTCCAGAGAGGGTATCAAAAATCGCATGTACACGTATATGGGCTTATAGCTGGTGAATAGATAAGGCGGGGCACCTGTGTATACTAAGACTCCAGGGGGCGTTTTAACGACAGGTGTGACGCGCCAGCCCGTGGAGGGAGCTTTTTTGTTTTTCACCTAGAGAGCGTATACAAAGCCTACAGGGGGTGATTAACGCCAGGTGTGACGCGCCAGCCGGTGGCCGGATCACCTCATCTTCTAAGCTTTTGTTTTCACCTAGAGAGGGGATCGAGAGTGTATACAAAAAACTACAGGGATGTTTAACGCGGCCAGCTGCCTACATGCTATAGTCTAAGCCTGTTTTCAGCTAGAGAGGGATCTACATCACCTAAGCCCTTTCCACCCTTAAATCGATCTGATAATTACCATAAAGAAGAGTAATGCGCGTTACATGTATATGGGCTTATAGCTGAGTAAGAGCTTAAGATGCTAGTCAACTGTGTATGCAAAAAAACAAACTACAGGGGGTGTCTAAAGTCGATTGTCATGCGCCAGCGGGCGGACAGAAGTCTGCCACTCTAGCTGTGACTACAAGCGCGTGCGTGTGGTAGACAGCTTAAATCAAACACGAGTTAAGCTCCTTATAGCTTCCTACTGTCTGCGGATTCGAGTCTTTTGTTTTTTTCATGTATTTCCTCGGAGGGTCGAACAGGATTAAAAGATGTAACGAACCCGCGCCTACACAGGTAGACAGCCGGTCGCCTTCCTAGTGAGAGTTTTCCTCCTGAGTTAAGAAGCTTATCTCGGAGCCTAGTACATAAGCGAGAGTGAAACATGAGTCCCACACACTTCTTCAACCACCTTCAGCATGGCGTCATCAGGAATCACTCTACGTTCTACCGAATGTGAGCAATCCCAACACTACTACAGAGCCGCGACAACACCACATGAGGAGACGTCCATGTTTACTGATGAGTCAACAAGTAGCAAGGTGGAGGTTGGTTTTTATCAAGATTCGTACGGGTGGCTGGAAAGTGTGAGGGCTACTTCTGCAGCTAATGCTGCTGCTCGTGCAAAACGTGAAGCTCGTAAGGTGGAAGTTGGTTTTTATCAAGATTCGTACGGGTGGCTGGAAAGTG
The DNA here is from genome assembly GCA_947462335.1 of Harmothoe impar. Taxonomy (NCBI): domain Eukaryota; kingdom Metazoa; phylum Annelida; class Polychaeta; order Phyllodocida; family Polynoidae; genus Harmothoe; species Harmothoe impar. The sequence goes on along the minus strand of OX381716.1, from coordinate 67,286,856 downwards.
TGAGGGCTACTTCTGCAGCTAATGCTGCTGCTCGTGCAAAACGTGAAGCTCGTATCGCTGTTCGTGCTACACATGTAGCATACGAAGTTGCCAATGCTGCTAACAACGTTGCTGTTACTCTCGCCGCTGCTGCTCGTGCTGCTAATCTTTTTGCTACTGTTTCCGCTCTTGCTACCGATGCTGCTGCTACTGATGCTGCAACGTCTGCTAAAAGTGTCGCTGTTGCGGCTGCTGCTAGGGCTAATGCTATTAATGCTTGTACAGCTGCTAAAAAAATAGCCTGTTTTGCTTATGCTAGTCGCAGTGTCGCTGTTACGGCTATGACTGATGCCCATGATGCTAAGTTACGGGCTTCTGCTTTTGCTGAAGATGCTGTTGATGCTCAAGATGTTGCTGCTGCTGCTGCTACTGCTGCTGATGAGGCTGCTGCTGCCGCTGCTGCTGCTGCTGAAGATGCTGCTGCTGCTGCGGCTGATGCTCTAGACACCTATGACGCTGCTGCTCTAGACACCTATGACGCTGCTGCTGCTGAAGATACTGCTGCCGCTGCTGCTACTGCTGCTGCTGAAGATGCTGCTGCCGCTGCTCTAGACACCTATGACGCGGCTGCTGCTGCTTTTGCTGAAGCTACTGTTGATGCTGCTGCTGCTACTGCTGCTGCCGCTGCTGCTACTGCTGCTGCCACTGCTCTAGACACCTATGACGCTCCTGCTACTCCTGCTCTAGACACCTATGATGCTGCTGCTGCTGCTGCTGCCACTGCTCTAGACACCTATGACGCTCCTGCTACTCCTGCTCTAGACACCTATGATGCTGCTGCTGCTGCTGCTGCTGCCACTGCTCTAGACACCTATGACACTCCTGCTACTCCTGCTCTAGACACCAATGATGCTGCTGCTGCTGCTGCTGCTGAAGATGCTGCTGCTGCTGCTGCACTAGTCATCTATGACGTGGCTACTGCTCTAGACACTTATGACGCAGCTGCTGCTGCTGCTGCTGCTGAAGATGCTGCTGCTGCTGCTGCTCTAGACACCTATGACTGAAAACATAGTAGGCGTTATTTACAAACACTGCTGTTACCTATGCCTAAACTTAGTAGGTCTTATTTACAAACAAGAGAGCCACGTGGTGTTGTTTACAAACAAAGAGAGCCACGTGGTGTTGTTTACAAACAAAGATAGTCACGTGATGTTGTTGTGGTCTATCATGTCAATGAAGGGGTCACGTGATCAAGGGGGCGCGGTCTATTATGCAAATGAGGGGGTCGCGTGACTAAATGGCGACCTCTGATTGGCTGGTGATCAAGAGGGCGTGGCTTATTATGCAAATGAAAGGGTCACGTGATCAAGGGGGCGTGGCCTATTATGCAAATGAGGGGGTCACGTGACCAAATGGAAGCCTCTGATTGGCTGGTGATCAAGGGGGCGTGGCCTATTACGTAATTATGCAAATGAGGGGGCGTGGCCTATTACGTCATTATGCAAATGAGGGGGTCACGTGACCAAATGGAGGCCTCTGATTGGCTGCATGTCGATTGAGTAATAAACAGTAGTTAACTATAGTCCCGTTCCGATACATACTATACTACTCACCCGCATTAGACGCGTGGAACTGTTGGCTCAGTGGATGTCCCTTCTCCACAGACAGGGGTTGGATTTCGAAAACCCCGACTCGCGCGCGATGCATAAGCACTTGGGCACCCTCGGCAGACGTCTAGGTAGCAGGTGGAAAGAGGTGGGGGACCATTTAAAATTGTCGCCTGAGAGGTTAGATAAGATCGCTGAAGATTGCGAATACGGAGGAAGTCCCGCTGAGTGGGCCTTCCGAGTGTTGAAAATGTGGCAAGATGAAGCTGACGGTGCCGGCGGTACACCTTTTGAACTCCTTCGAGTGTTGACTGAGGACATGGGAAAGTTTGACCTCGGCATCGCGATATTACTTGACTTTATCAAGCAAGAAACAACGAGAACGACGGACATGTGAATTGTTGTGTTTTATTTTCATACGTCTTCTTTATTAGTAAGTAAAAAAAAATATCATAACAATTAAGACGCGCGCCCTCTTAAAGTGTCACTTCCTCCAGTCGCAGCTGATCGCCTCATCGAGGCACGTGATAAACAAAAAAAAATAAAGAGACACGCTTCTTCCTCTCGAGAGGAAGAAGCGTGTCTCTCGATTGAAATCTTTTTCTTTTCTTTTTTTCTTAAAAGAGACAAACGCCCCTTAGAGTGCCCCCCCACCCCCCTAGAGTGCCCCCCTCCCCCCTACCCCCCTCCCCCCCCACCCGCCCCATGCATCCTAAAAGCGCCCCCCCTCCCCATGCATCTTAAAGAAGCCCCCCTCCCCTTCCCTCCCCTCCCCTCCCCTCCCCCCCCCCTTATACACTCTAAAGAACGCTTCTACCTAGTTCAATAAGTCACTTCCAGTCGCTCGTAAAACAATATTAAATGAAAAAAAAACAACACTTATATCACAGTGTTTTTTATTAGTTTACCGAAAAAAATAAGAGACTCGCCTCCTCCTCCTCTCCTTCTCCTCCTCCTCCTCCTCCTCCTCCTCCAAAAAAAAAAAAGATATCACATTTTAAAGCGCGTGACCCCTTAAAGACGCTCATCTCTTCATTAAGTCGCGTGACGTCGATTCTTCTTCCGGTCACGTGATCAATCAGGTCACTTCCGGTCACGTGATCCTCAATGAGGTCACTCACTTCCGGTTGGCCATTAGGTCATGTGACGTCACTTCCGGTCACGTGACTCATCAGGTCACTTCCGGTCACGTGATCCTAAATTAGGTCATATGACGTCACTTCCGGTCCCCTAAGTAGGTCATATGACGTCACTTCCAGTCCATAAGTAGGTCATATGACGTCACTTCCGGTCACGTGACCAAATGGCGGCCTCTGATTGGCTAACTAGGTCACGTGACGTCACCACTAATCCCCTAAGTAGGTCACTTCCGGTCACGTGACCAAATGGAGGCCTCTGATTGGCTGCAGGTCGATTGAGTAATAAACAGTACTTAACTATAGTCCGGTTCCGATACATACTATACTACTGCTGTCTGTGGTTTGATACATGTAAATACCCGGTACTTAACACTCAGAAAGGCTAATAAAGCTGTCTGTGGTTTAATACATGTAAATACCCGGTAGTGACTTTAAATAAAAGGCCATGGTTCTTCAGAAGTTAAAGTTCTTTTTATGCCATTTTATATGTAAATTCTTATATTTTCCAGTGAACGTGAGCAGTACGAGCGGGAGTCGCACAAACGGGAGCCACGGGAGCGGGAGTCGCAGGAGCGGGAGCCTTGGCCACGTGGACACAGCGTTCAGAACCTTGATCAGGGGCTCTTCAACACGTCTAGGGCTCCAACCACTCCTTCTTGGGTCAGCATTTTGCATGAATGCTGATTAGGACCCAAATTGTGAGTAACACAGCTCGTGTCGTTTAACCCAGTTAGGCTCCATCCCTCAGTACATCAGAAATGAAATTTCCGAGTACCGCGATGCCCCCGAAAAACCGTGTTCCACTCTGTTTAGGGCTTGGCTGAGGCCAGAAATGAAACCCTGACAAAATTCTGATCGAAATGCACTATTTACATGTCCAAATCAGACAAGATTTCATATTTTCATTATTGCCAGTCATGTATATTGGGCTGAAGCAAAAAAAGAATTGACCCCCCCCCCCACTCGGAAATCACCCTTAGTCGTTTCTCTGAAAGCCGCGTATGTAGCGACACGGTCCCCAAAGTCATTTCCATGATAGCTGTATGTAGCGACAGGGCCCCGGTAGCTGTTTACCTGATACTAAGTGGCATGTACTTTTATAAGATGTATAGATCTACCAGTGCTGGTCTCTTCACTAACAGTAGATTGGTAACCCGGGGGGGGGGGTCCCTTTTTCTTAAAGTACATGGTCAGACCCGAGGAGGGATAAAAAAACTGCATGCGCTGGTCTCTTCGCTAATAGCAGATTGTTAAACGGGGGGGGGGGGGATCCCTTCAACCCGAATAGGGATAAAAAATTGCATGCGCTGGTCTCTTCGCTAATAGTAGATTGTTAACCCTTGGGGGGGGGGGGGTCCTGGGGTTAAATTTGTCAATCAGAAATGAAATTTCCGAGTACCGCGATGCCCCCGAAAAACCGTGTTCCACTCTGTTTAGGGCTTGGCCGAGGCCAGAAATGAAGCCCTGATAAAATGCTGATCGAAATGCACTATTTACATGTCCAAATCAGACAAGATTTCATATTTTCAATTTATTGCCAGCCATGTGTATTGGGGTGTTTATTTTTGGTTTATGACCAGAACGGTTATTAGAGCTGTCTGTGGTTTGATACATGTAAATACCCGGTATTTAACACTCAGAAAGGCTAATAAAGCTGTCTATGGTTTAATACATGTAAATACCCGGTAGTGACTTTAAATAAAAGGCCATGGTTCTTCAGAAGTTAAAGTTCTTTTTTTGCCATTTTATATGTAAATTCTTATATTTTTCAGTGAACGTGAGCGGTACGAGCGGGAGTCGCACAAACGGGAGCCACGGGAGCGGGAGTCGCAGGAGCGGGAGCCTTGGCCACGTGGACACAGCGTTCAGAACCTTGATCAGGGGCTCTTCAACACGTCTAGGGCTCCAACCACTCCTCCTTGGGTCAGCATTTTGCATGAATGCTGATTAGGACCCAAATTGTGAGTAGCACAGCTCATGTCGTTTAACCCAGTTAGGCTCCATCCCTCAGTACATCAGAAATGAAATTTCCGAGTACCGCGATGCCCCCGAAAAACCGTGTTCCACTCTGTTTAGGGCTTGGCTGAGGCCAGAAATGAAACCCTGACAAAATTCTGATCGAAATGCACTATTTACATGTCCAAATCAGACAAGATTTCATATTTTCATTATTGCCAGTCATGTATATTGGGCTGAAGCAAAAAAAAATTGACCCCCCCCCCCACTCGGAAATCACCCTTAGTCGTTTCTCTGAAAGCCGCGTATGTAGCGACACGGTCCCCAAAGTCATTTCCATGATAGCCGTATGTAGCGACAGGGCCCCGGTAGCTGTTTACCTGATACTAAGCGGCATGTACTTTTATAAGATGTATAGATCTACCAGTGCTGGTCTCTTCACTAATAGTAGATTGGTAACCCGGAGGGGGGTCCCTTTTTCTTAAAGTACATGGTCAGACCCGAGGAGGGATAAAAAAACTGCATGCGCTGGTCTCTTCGCTAATAGCAGATTGTTAAACGGGGGGGGGGGGGGATCCCTTCAACCCGAATAGGGATAAAAAATTGCATGCGCTGGTCTCTTCGCTAATAGTAGATTGTTAACCCTTGGGGGGGGGGGGGGTCCTGGGGTTAAATTTGTCAATTAGAAATGAAATTTCCGAGTACCGCGATGCCCCCGAAAAACCGTGTTCCACTCTGTTTAGGGCTTGGCCGAGGCCAGAAATGAAGCCCTGATAAAATGCTGATCGAAATGCACTATTTACATGTCCAAATCAGACAAGATTTCATATTTTCAATTTATTGCCAGCCATGTGTATTGGGGTGTTTATTTTTGGTTTATGACCAGAACGGTTATTAGAGCTGTCTGTGGTTTGATACATGTAAATACCTGGTATTTAACACTCAGAAAGGCTAATAAAGCTGTCTATGGTTTAATACATGTAAATACCCGGTAGTGACTTTAAATAAAAGGCCATGGTTCTTCAGAAATTAAAGTTCTTTTTTTGCCATTTTATATGTAAATTCTTATATTTTCCAGTGAACGTGAGCGGTACGAGCGGGAGTCGCACAAACGGGAGCCACGGGAGCGGGAGTCGCAGGAGCGGGAGCCTTGGCCATGTGGATGCAGCACTCAGAACCTTGATCAGGGGCCCCACAACACGTCTAGGGGCTCCACAACAGGCCTTGGGGGCTCCACAACATGACTAGGGTCCCCACAACACGTGTAGGGGCTCCACAACACGTGTAGGGGCTCCATACCACTTCTAGGGGCTCCACAACATGACTAGGGGCCCCACAACACTCATACTAGCCCTTTAAATATGGACTTCATGAGAGGGTATTTCGGATACAAGTCGGGCGTGAAACCCATCTAGAAACTGTTCCACATATCTAGGAAACTCATCCACATGTTTAGGAACTCTTCAACATGTGTATCTAAACTCATCAATGGGTCTAGAAACTCTATATCTAGGAATTCCACTAGACATTTAGAAAGTCTAGGAACTCTTCAATATATCAATCTTCATCCAAGTCATTTGATTGCTGCCCTTTTAATTATTAATAAAATCAGTTTCCATTATAACAGAAGGAATTCCTTTGTTGTCATTTATAACCTCTATGTCATCAAGTAAACAAATTTCCTCACCAGTTCTGAAATAAATCCCAAACACACCTCCAAATGCCTAATGCGTTTCCAAACACAACCCCTTCCAAAATAGTGAATCCAGTATCTTCTCAAACAAGTGAGGGCTAGCAAACAGATGGAATCTGTTTGCGCCCTCACTTGTAGCAATCTATTATCATTTCCCCCTACTATGTCTGTCGATTTACATCAGAAAATCTAGGGGGTCCATCACATAACTATATGTATGTTTGAAATAGATTTTGGCAAATACTCATAATGAGGGAGTTTGTAAAACAAATTTTCCATTGGTTTCCATAATTTGAATACCAAAATAACACAATATACTTCGACAAGTGTCTGACTCATGATGCGTGTCCGTGTTTGGGTCAATCTACTGTGCACCATTCAAGTGTCATGTCATTAAGACAGACCTCTGTCATTTTCAATGTAGAGATACACATTCTGTGGAAAGCTGCAGTATCAATATGGCTTGGTCAATGACTTATATATTTGGGTTGAGCATTGATTATATAATGTTAATGACTTACTTATAAGAAGTCTCAAGGTGTTTACATGATACTTGAATGGTGTAGGGTAGATTGACCCAAACACGGACACACACCATGAGTCGGACACTTTTGACTATTGATTTCATGTTTGAATATATGAAATCAGGGCTTAGAATGAGATTCCAAATGTTTTTCTTGTTATCTATGAAAGAAGCACACATTCAGCAAGGATATTTAATACTTATCAGTGTGGTCAAGTTAGAGTATATTTTGTTATTTTGGTACTCAAATTATGGAAACCAATAGAAAATTAGTTTTACAATGTTTTACATGAAACCTTGACATGCTTGGAACTACCCTTAATGTAAGGGTCCTGCCGTGCGGCTATCATTGTGTAGTCTGTGTTGGTCCACTGATGTTTCAGAACTGTACATGAATAAATGTAACCTCACCTATGGGACAGGTAAGGGCTCCTTCTAAAAGGATTAGCTGACTGCCAAACTGGCCATATTTAAAGGCAGGGAAGGTATGTAAATGTAATGCCAGACAGTAGCGGCGGTTCAAAGTCACTAGTGTAATGACTTGGATGCTATTGCTGCCATCTGGCTTGAGGCAGAAGAACCACCCACACCATGCTCTTAAATACGCAATACCTGCACCCTTACACTTTTATCTAGTGCCATACTCCCTCTCAGTGTGTAAAAACTGATCATGTGTAGTTTCTTCACACTAACAATTCACTCAGTGTATTGTGGGTAGCTAGCTGTTAATTCGATGCAGATTTCCTTGTACAGCAGTGACTTGGCTGTTGTTAGGAACACCGGCGCTTATAACTTTAGAGGGCTGGTTACCCTCAGTGCTTATACAAGACAGGTGCTTATTCAAGATATATTGTTAGTGCTTAAGAAATATTTCAACACCCCCATACCCCCAGCAATTATATAGTACAATAAGTTATTCAAAACCTGGCGCTTAAATGTACACATAGTACCACAGTATATGCACAAATACATTGTATGCTAATGTGTCAATATGTGTCATTGTGTTGCATTTGAAGGGGGGGGGTTAAGGGTGTCGGCCAGCACAGAAATCCTGCCAGTGTGCCAGAGCCGCTTCGGTCAGAAGTGTGACTAGATCAATTTTGGGGGAGGGGGGTAAGCAAAGCATATGACAGCTTGTGCGTAGAACTTCAGTGTCTAGACATGCGGGTTGTTAAAGCTAGTACATTCGATGTGTGTGACAAAAAAAAAGATTTACCTAAAAATGAATCAGAATGTTCACAAATAATATATTTGACCACCTATTCCATTTCCCCTCATTCCCTCTGGTTTTGGTCAAATTCGATTTTATTGCCCAAAATATGTTCATTTTGAAATAAAAGCGTGCAAGCTTGTATTCCTCCCCCCATGAAAAAGCCCATGTTTGAGGGATATTGTGATCCCATTGGGACCTATTAACATCAAATGATGACATTTGATTGAACCTCTATTCCCTAAATACTTTACTGTAGGGGTTTTGGAATACATTCAAGCAATATGTAGAATTTGAAGAAAAGATCGGATATATACCCACTTTAATAAGCGCAAGTACATTAATCAGTAAAGAGCTACATGGTCATTTGACAGTTGTGCAAGGTTAAGTGTGGCTCTCAGAACCCTGATAATTACCCACTCCTGTAGACACGTGTGCAGACCCAGTGTGCATAAAGTGAATTGTGAGTGACTACATACCACGTAATGGTCACGTGGGAGTGTGATCTAGTGTAGATTATTGTAGGAGTAGAATTTTACTAACTTGAGAACTAATCCCTAGCGGTGCCTCCCTAGTTGATATGTATATAAACATATCAACTATGGAGGAACACTTGAGTATAACAATCACAAAGGTTATCCATACTTCAGCATGAAGAATAGCATGGAGGGAGAATCCATATCTGTACCAAAAGAAGGGCTCGGTAAACATCCCGTTATCAGATAACACGGACTGTGCCACAGCCCGCTGTGTGAGGAGGGATAATAGCTCCTCACAACTATGTTCATAATCTACGCAGACAACACCCTTCCCAAAACTGTATTGTGATACTATGAAAGCTCAAACCGCTATTTATTGACCAAGAATATCATATATGATTGCTTTGTCCCCTCGTACAAACCGAGGACAAAACATACAAACACCTGCTATCTAGTACCAACACCCACCACCAGTGGCGCTGCACCACCCTATTGTATATAAGGGGCACGCGCTACGAGCCAGTCAGAGAGAGCTGGGTAGGGTACTAGGTGCATACCATCGCAGACCTAATGTACAATAAACCCAAACTACACACCTAACTGCTGATTGTAGTGTTCCTTACTTTCGTGCATATCAATTCTCAGATATTAGTGCAATGCTAATTTACGATGGCCCGATATGACAGTATTATTGATAATGTTCTTACCTTCTGCCTTTTCTAGGTGACAATACACAAAGCTGTAGGTAGGGTAAATTCACCCCTTTCAGGCACTACCGGACAATGAGGAGGTGACCCATTTTGTCTGTTGAGTCTGACACCATTACTGAATGCAAGGTTTGATATGGTTTACACTCTTGGGGACATCATATCCCCCGCCCACCTTCCCCTTGAGCCCCTCTCACACAACCCCTACCTTCCACTGTCCGGTCCCCCTCAAAGGTCCTTACATATCCCCCCCCCCCCCCCCAGGTCCCGGCAACTCTGGCTTCTTGCGTCATGGTTACAACCAGGGGCACCCTCATCACAGAGCACGCCCAGGGTGTGAGGCACAGCAGGGTCCTCATGTATGGCCGTCATCACATATTTGTAATTCAAGATTAGGATTTTGAATATGTTAATGTAATCCTGGGTATTTACAATTACATGCAATGCAAAACATCCCATATAGGATTGATATAACCCATAATTTTAGATGGTTTAACCACATAAAGAATGAGTGAAATATCGTTAACATGAGCAGATTTATAGCAAATTCGTGAAGAGAGAAACTTTAACTCAATTGAAATTTTTATGTTAAGTTTTGGAAAGATTCGACTCACATACACTGCTAGATACATATCTCCTATAAGTGAATCCAGAAGATCTTAGGTAGCGATTAACTTGCCATGGCTGTATTCAAGATCATGCAAACCACGAGCATTATATATTAATGCATGGTGCCGCCCTTAAAGGGTCGAAAGTATGGTAAGTGGTCTTTCATTCTTTGTATATAAGAGACAATATCCTTTCTGGTACAACAGTTATGCAAATAGATTTTGTTTACCGCAAAAGCAAAGCATCCCCCGCCCCCTGCCCCATTCCCACAGTGTACACGTTTCACTCTGCTCACATGAGCACCTTGGGAATGGATAGATTCTGCCCGAGCATGCGCTTAAAGTGCTCCACATGCAGTTTTTGCCTTCCCTCAATATTCTTAAGGTCAAGTGTCATGAAATCGTTACAATAGGATGGTCTTTGACCGGGTGACGTCTTTGACCAAGTGATGTCTTTGACCGGTTGACGTCTTTGACCAGCAGAGGTTAAAGATGGTAAAAGGGGGGCTATGTAGACAGAAATGTAGGGAAAATGTTAATCAATATGTTGACACTTTATATTACTAATTTTATTTGGCTTTGACCAGGTAAAATACGTCACCCGGTCAAAGACGTCACCTGGTCAAAGACGTCACCTGGTCAAAGACGTCACCTGGTCAAACACGTTACCTGGTCAAAGACGTCACCTGATCAAAGACTATCTAATTGTAACGATTTCATGAGACTGAACCTTAAGTCCTCTTGATTTTTGGTCAACTTTGATGAAGTATTCACTTGTTAAAGCAGTGTACAGAAACATTGATCTACATTCAGACTTTATCTAACACAGGTAGTCGTCAACAACTTCCACCTTTACTTTATACCCACTACCACACTGTTTGTGAACACCTTAGGAGGATATGTGTGAAACATGTCTAAGGTTTATCAAACAGTTTAGGATAAACAAATAGTTTTCAACTTCAAATAGTTATAAAACATACCTTAGTAGTCTCGAAATCCTGGGGAGCAAATAAATGTGGTGTTATCCAAAGTCGCGGGCTGTAAGAACTACAGGTAGGCGATACACCAGTCGTCTCCTGTCACCTCCTTCAGCATACTACCCTAGAGCGTGGGGCCAGAAAAGAAAAACATGTGTGTTTCAGGCTACCTGGTCTAGGTAGCGTAGGTAGGTTGAACTTTTCTTTCAAAAAATAATCTTTTTCTTCATCTTTGGCTTGGAAACCCCCCAAAAATTGAGTCTCAAACTGCAGCGCTAACTTGTTGACAATGGGGTCCACTCGTGGACTATCCAAATCAGTTCTGAAATAGCCCCAAAGTTACTTCATATATAAATTTATATTCTTCCAAATTGGATAAAAATTGTTCAGGGTCGGCCCTGTTGTCCTAGGTAGGGTCGGGTATCCTGAAACATTGTTTTATTTGGCCTAGGTTAGAGTTGGCTCTATGATAATGATATCGTACATCACAATGATCATTATTTACAACAAGGGGAGGGTGGTGGGGCTGGGGGCTTAAATGATCCTTTTAGACCTTGCATTACCTAGGTCATAAAAAGGGGGAGGGGAACTGTCCCAAACTGTTAAATACTGGCCTTAAGACGTCTTAGGTCAATAATGTAGCACCTTTTTGACTGTGTTTGTAAGGTCAGAAGAGATCTCACCCCTCAAGTGTGAGTTGCATAACAATTCACAAACCTCCCATAGTGCTAAATAATGGCCGCTCCCTCAAGGTTTGTATTCCTGTTCAGACATGATATCTTAAACAAACTGCACTTGTGTTGTGAGTATCAAGCACAGTGACGGCACGGTGAGATAACACAGTGTCTATGAGAGGCACCTGGGGGGGGGGGGGATTATATCATGTCATATAGTATAAGGCTGTCTCTCACGACCTTGGGACATTGTTTTTGTCTCTGACTGGGTGCCGTCTCTGACCAGGTGCCGTCTCTGACCGGGTGCCGTCTCTGACCAGGTGCCGTCTCTGACCAGGTGCTGTCTCTGACCGGGTGCCGTCTCTGACCGGCTTGGCTTGATAAGGTCAAAATACTAGCAGCAGGAGGCTACCCAGCAAATTAGTTTGACTTAGTTTCTGGAACGTGCACTTTGTGTGACTGTTGTCCTATGGAACTAATTGGCACAATATGACACCATACCCCATAGGACAAGAAGTGGCACATACTCACACATATTCACACAAATTCACACATATTCACACAGCATCATGTACCATGGCACAACATGTTTCCAACCATATTGTTTCACTTTTTTTTTTTTTTTTTTTAAAGAAAGGAAAGTCTGTTTAGTTTGTAATACTCATTATATTCAGAAGTTGGCATAGGGCACCATAGCAGAAATCTGTTAGTGCACTCCCACTGTATATGGGCATACTATCTCATTCAACAAGATTCCTACCATGGTAGTGTAGGCCTGATGAAGTTGTGTACAATTCATGCCAATTATCAGCTGTATACACATGTAACAAAAGGTCAGACCTTTATCCAAACAAGATTACCAGAGGAAAGGTGTCTGTGGTCTGTCCCTCTTAATGCAGCTTAAATCAAATCATATGGTGTGTTTTTCAATCACTAATAGAACTTGAAAGAATTAGAGGTGTATAGCTAGGTCTAAGTTGCATTGACAACATGTTATTATGGTTATAAACATTGAAAATGATTCCATTTCACCCGTGAGAATAACAAGAAACAACAAAGATGACACCTGGAGTCAAAATCATGCACTATTCTGACCTGACAAAGTGATAATGGTTCTGTTTGAAGATGTGTGAGTGTGAGTAGTATAGTATGTATCGGAACGGGACTATAGTTAAGTACTGTTTATTACTCAATCGACCTGCAGCCAATCAGAGGCCTCCATTTGGTCACGTGACCGGAAGTGACCTACTTAGGGGATTAGTGGTGAGGTCACGTGACCTAGTTAGCCAATCAGAGGCCGCCATTTGGTCACGTGACCGGAAGTGAGGTCATATGACCTACTTATGGACCGGAAGTGACGTCATATGACCTACTTAGTGGACCGGAAGTGACCTACTTTAGGATCACGTGACCGGAAGTGACCTGATGAGTCACGTGACCGGAAGTGACGTCACATGACCTAATGGCCAACCGGAAGTGAGTGACCTGATTGAGGATCACGTGACCGGAAGTGACCTGATTGATCACGTGACCGGAAGAAGAAGAAGAAGAAGTGACGTCACGCGACTTAATGAAGAGATGAGCGTCTTTAAGGGGTCACGCGCTTTAAAATGTGATATCTTTTTTTTTGGAGGAGGAGGAGGAGGAGGAGGAGAGGAGGAGGAGGAGAAGGAGGCGAGTCTCTTATTTTTTTCGGTAAACTAATAAAAAACACTACGATATAAGTTTTTGTTTTTTTTCATTTTTTATTGTTTTACGAGCGACTGGAAGTGACTTATTGAACTAGGTAGAAGCGTTCTTTAGAGTGTATAAAGGGGGGGGGGGGGAGGGGAGGGGAGGGGAGGGAAGGGGAGGGGGGCCCCTTTAAGATGCATGGGGAGGGGGGCGCTTTTAGGATGCATGGGGCGAGTGGTGGGGGGGGGGGAGGGGGGAGGGGGGAGGGGGCACTCTAGGGGGGTGGGGGGGGCACTCTAAGGGGCGTTTGTCTCTTTTAAGAAAAAAAGAAAAGAAAAAGATTTCAATCGAGAGACACGCTGCTTCCTCTCGAGAGGAAGAAGCGTGTCTCTTCGTTTTTTTTTGTTTATCACGTGCTTCGATGAGGCGATCAGCTGCGACTGGAGGAAGTGACACTTTAAGAGGGCGCGCGTCTTAATTGTTATGATATTTTTTTTTTTTACTTACTAATAAAAAAGACGTATGAAAATAAAACACAACAATTCACATGTCCGTCGTTCTCGTTGTTTCTTGCTTGATAAAGTCAAGTAATATCGCGATGCCGAGGTCAAACTTTCCCATGTCCTCAGTCAACACTCGAAGGAGTTCAAAAGGTGTACCGCCGGCACCGTCAGCTTCATCTTGCCACATTTTCAACACTCGGAAGGCCCACTCAGCGGGACTTCCTCCGTATTCGCATTCTTCAGCGATCTTATCTAACCTCTCAGGCGACAATTTTAAATGGTCCCCCACCTCTTTCCACCTGCTACCTAGACGTCTGCCGAGGGTGCCCAAGTGCTTATGCATCGCGCGCGAGTCGGGGTTTTCGAAATCCAACCCCTGTCTGTGGAGAAGGGACATCCACTGAGCCAACAGTTCCACGCGTCTAATGCGGGTGAAGACGCGACCGAGCTCTCCCCATCTATGACGATGCGGGGTTTCACCCCACCAGACTCGGAACATCGCCGTACACAGCTCCTCCGGTGTCTTGACACTGCTCTACTAGAGCATCCATACGGGCGGCGGTAACTTTTAAGCTACTGCCCAACTCTCTCCAACAGCCGCTCAACTCTTTACCTAGTTGACGAAGCAAGGCGTCGCTATAGGCTAACCGCCGCTGTCCTACCTCTCTGTTCTCCCCATCGGTCTGCCTCGCGCGTCTCACGTCGTCAAGCCGCATTAACTTTTTTTCAGGTGGACAAGGCGGTGAAGGCGAGCTTGAAAGTGGAATAGCTTGAGCCATCTCGTGTCGTCTTGGCGGCGGCGGTGGCGGCGGCGGCGGTGGCGGCGGCGGCGGTGGCGGCGGCGGCGGCGGCGGCGGTGGTGGCGGCGGTGGTGGTAGTAGACGTTACTGTGGTCAGAGGCGATATGGTTTTTTTCCAACAGAAATCAGAGCTTTTTATACAGAGGGAGTTTAATCCCATTTCCAACAGCACTCCAGCTGTGTAGCGACCTGTCCGCATGACGCTTTTTCAACCGCTCCGCTCCTTAAGAGCTTAGATGACGAGGGGTGTGTCATCGCTATCCGTGGAGACCAGCTGAAAACGGTGTTTCTTCCTCATCCATAGCCTTACCTCCTACCCCCTACCTGAGGACGTCTCCCTCCCTCTGACATTCATTGTAACAAACGTCAGAGGTCAGGTGAAAATCGGATTTTTTTCATGCACAGCCTTAGTCAGCTGTCACCCCTCCCTATTGAACTAGCCGGCCGCCGCCTGGCCGGCCCGGTCTACTCACCACGGCAGGAGGTGGTGATTTTTTTTTTGTCTTACACTTAAGTCGCTCACCACATGCACACGCCTCTACTCACAGACAGACACGTTCGTCTTAGGGGGGTCCTGCTTCACGCCACACGCCTCCTGTAGTTTTTTTTTGTATACACACTCTAAGCTCATCACCGTTAATCCTTTATACAGCTAACGCGCGCTGATTGGCTGAACAGGGTGGTAAGTGGCTTAGCTCATGACAGTGGATCCCTCAAAAAAAAAGAGGGGAAAGGGATCCAGCTGAAAACGTCATACCTTATGTCTTTGTGAATGGCCGCCGGTCAGTCGACGGCAGCAACCGCTTAATCCTTTATACAGCTAATGCGCGTTGAATTGCTGAACAGGGTGGTAAGCGGCTTAGCTCATGACAGTCGATCTCTCAAAAAGGGGGGAAAGGGATCCAGCTGAAAACGTCATGCCTTATGTCTTTTGTTTCTCTTTGTGAATGGCCGCCGGCCAGCCGGCGGCAGCTGAACAGGGTCAGTAAGTAGCTTAGCTCTAGAAGCGAGAAGGCGTATATAAGGGGTCTGGAAACCTCCATTCACTCACTCATTCTTTTGCTGCTCTCTACAGTCACCACCATGAGCAAAAGACAACACCTAGCGCCGTCCAAGAACAAGAAGACTACGCGGAACAGCGCTCGTTTAGCGTCAGTGCCTCCTCTTGCTACTGAAAATGAGACTACCGCCGCAGCCGCTTGGTCTTATCACCCTCCCGCTGTAGCGAGCGCTCGCGGCAGTAGTAGTAGTAGTAGCAGTAGTAGTAGCAGTAGTAGTACTAGTAGTAGTAGTAGTAGTAGTAGTAGTAGTACTACTGGTAGTAGTCGTCGTGCTAGCGACGTTGTTACACTCGCGACGGTACACGTTGCTGCTAAGCGCGCTGCCGCTGCTACTGCCGCCCCGCCTGCTGCGGCTGCTGCTGCTGCTGCACCTGCTACCGCTGCGCCTGCTACTGCTGCGCCTGCTGAGGCTGCTGCGCCTGCTACTGTTGCGTCTGCTGCTGCTGCTGCTGCTGCTGCTGCTGCTGCTGCTGCTTCTGCTGCACCTGCTGCTACCGCTACTACTACTGACGACAACGCTCCTGGCACAGCGCAGTACTGGCAACCGGGTTTTTACCTCCCCACTACTGTTGATGACTTTGATGACCTGCCGCACGTTGCACAGCCCCTCTCCTCCACCACTACATCGACCAACGCCCTCGACGCCGCTCGCGCTGAGAGTGACAGCTATTCGGACACTCAGCCCCTAAACCGAGAAGAAGAGGAGGAGGAGGAGGAGGAGGAGGAGCAGCAGCAACAGGGTGAGACAGAGAACGACGCTGACGACGAGGCGTACGAACAACCCGAAGGGAAAGGGGTGGGCGGTACGTTTTTCGGCTTCCCTCTTCGACCTTTCGACCTCACTTCCTCCACTAGTAGCGTCCCGTCCGGTCCGTGGCGACTGCCCTCACCGCCACCTTACGAGGGCGGCGGCGCTTCATCTTCTACCGCTACACTCAGCACCGACGGCGTGTGGCTGCGCTGTTCCAACAACGAGGCCTCGGATACCACCAGCGCTGACGCTGCTCCTGCTATCGGTTCTGCTGCTGATTCAGCTCACGCTGATGGTGTTACTCATCCTGCGGGTGTGAAACGTTCTCAATTCAATTTTCAATTTCAATTTCAATTTGACATGAGTTTATTCTGTAATCACAAAAAATATAAAAGTACATACGATTATATTTGATTCCATTGGATCACAGAAGAGGTTGATACTTATAATGAGATCACTATATTATGTTAACATTTTGTTTACAGCACCTCCATTTCAGTTTTAAAGTATATGATGACCTATGAAAAAGTCAAACATGATGATTTTACTTGGGGGGGGGGGGAGAGATGAAAAATGAGATGATACCTAGTGATTTACAATTAAACACATTTCTCAAGAAAAATTGTTTATAATAACTATTATAATTAAACTTGAATAAACACCAATTTTAGGATTAATCAATACGTTCAGTTTTAACCATAGCATCAATAGACTCGGATGCAAAGTTTAGCAGGTTGACAGGGTGATCATAGTATAGGTAGGCCAACATTTGGATAGTTCACTATCATACATGAGATGCGATATAAAAATCATATAGTGATGATATACTATGACATAAAAGCCAGCATTACTAATACAATACAGAGACTTAATATACTGTATTTAACTGCCCAAGTTGGATAAATCCAACGAAAAGTTCATCTGTTGCACGTTTATTTGTTGCAGGGCTCTCATAGTGACATTAAAACAAAACTATAATACAATACAATCTATAGATTCATTTGCAAATTGAATCATCAGTCATTAATCATAACGAAAGTTTATAACTATATTGAATGTAATTCAAAGATTCGTATATTGGAGATCATATCTCCATTCTGCCTCAAAAAATTTTACAATTGTTGCCTTCAATTTACTTTTGAAGGATGTGCTTGAGTCAGCATTTCTTATTGCCGACTTAATTCTGTTCCAAGAATTATAGGCATCAACAGGGGGTGATTTTTGTACCCTTACAGTATGTGGAATATACATCTTTATCAGGGGAGCATCTGCAGCACGTGTAACCCTATTGTTTACCATTCTGAGTGAATTTAACTTAATTAATCGATAACATAATATACATTGTAAATATTGTCTCCTTAAATCAGTTGGTAAAATTTTTACTTTTCTATGTATATCCTTTACAGAAATTGATATTGGATCTTTAATTTTCAAGCAGACTCTAATACCAACATTTTGCAATATTTGCAATTTTTTCTGATCATGGAAATTTATACCAGATAGAAACACACTGCTATTATCAATGTACGGTAACAACATTGTTTTAAACAATAACACAGAAGTTTTTTCATCCATATGCTCTCTAAAGTAACGTATTATCCATGTTTTCTGGTTAACAGAGCTGATTGTTTTTGAGAATTGCAACTTAAAACTCATATTATTTTCCATTATAATACCTAGATACTTATAACTACTTACATTTTCAAGTTCAATACCTTTTACGACAACTGGTGGTAATAAAGAATTTTCCTCGTAAGTATATAACATTGTTTTTGTTTTCTTTGCATTTATTGTGAGCTGATTTTCATCACACCAAGTAACCAATGTATTTAAATCATTTTGAAGTGATCTAGAGATATCATTCAAATTATAACCTGAACAAAAAAGTACCGTATCATCAGCATATTGTAAACAATTACAGGCTAAATTTAGTTTAGACAAGTCATTTACATACAGAATAAATAGGATAGGGCCTAAAATAGAGCCTTGTGGGACACAAAAGGAGACACTTTCCCAATCTGAATAAGTACCATTCGCAAATGTTTTTTGCTGTCTATCCATAAGATAGCTCTTATACCATTCAATAGCGCTAACACTGAAACCATACTTAGGCAGTTTTGCAAGTAGCTTGGAGTGACTGATAGTATCAAAGGCTTTCTTATAATCTATATATACTGCTCCTGTATACTTCCCCTCATTCAAGGATTCAAAGATTGTATTATTCAAATCCAATACTGCATCTTGAGTGCTTCTATTTTTCCTGAAGCCGCTTTGTTTGGGATTCAATAGCAGATTATCTTCAAGGAAACAACTAGTTTGTTTGTGGATACATTTTTCCAAAATTTTACCAGTTATTGGCAACAAAGAAATTGGTCTTAAGTCAGAAACATCTCCAGGATTCTTAACCTTAGGTATTGGTGATATTTTAGCCTCTTTCCATTTTTTAGGGAAGATACCCCTAGCTATTGACAAGTTTAGAATGAAGAGAAATTCATTCTTAAGTCCTAACAAGAATTCTTTGAGCACTTTTGCAGACAAGTGCTCTATACCAGAGGATTTTTTCTCATTAATTAATAATAACTCTTTCTCAAGTTCCTCTAAAGAAATATCATTAAAAGTCAACTCATTACCCGGTAACTCAATAACAGGTGCCTGATAATCTAAGACGAGGTCAATTTTAGATGCCAGATTTTTCCCAACATTTGCAAAAAAATTATTAATATGATTTGCTGCATCCTTTTGATCAATCTCTTCACCCAATTCATTTTTCAGATTGAAAATACTACCTTTTACCTCACCAGGTAACATTTCTTTTATGGCCGCCCAGAAACTTTTTGGGTCACCAGAATTTTCAACAATTAAATTCTTTATGTAATCCCTTTTAGCCTGCTTAGTTTTCAAATTAGATCGATTTTTCAGTGCTTTAGCCACAATGACATCCTCAACTTTCCCAGTTTGGACTGCCCTTTTTAAGGCTGCATCCCTATCATGAATAAGCCTAAGTAGCTCATCAGTCACCCATTTTGACTTTTGTTTTTTAAATTTTCTATTTTTTAATGGACATTTTCTGTTCAAATATGCCAAAAGTCTCCCAAATAATATTTCCCAAGCTTCATCAGGATCATTAAAAGCAAAGAAATCTTCCCATTCAAGCTCACTGAGACTTTGCAACATATCTGCCTTACTATAATTTTTATAGGACCTACCAAAAAACTCAATAGGTTTACTTTTAACTTTGACTTTTTTCCTAACCACGAAGACAGGCACGTGATCACTTACATTTGTATATAATAAACCAGAATGGTAGACGTCATTTGAGTTTGAAAAAATTAGATCAATTACTTTATCACTATAAAGAGGGCGTGTCGGATGTTTAATGTATTGCTTAAAACTATTCGCAACCTCTAATAAAATTAACTTATTCTTATCAGGAGAAGGAACAGCATAATTAATATTTACATCACCACCTAAAAAAATATCTTTATCCCTTTTTCCAGCAGAGATCCTTTTCAAGGCTTTTGTAATGATCTTAGAAAATTCATTAATGTCCCCCGAAGGGGGTCTATAAACATTAATGACATAAATCTTCCTAGTATAAGGTAGACTTATTTTAGCAACCATTAACTCACAGTGCTCATTAACCACATTGACATCAGCACCTTGCAAAATTTCATGTGTGAGGCCATTTTTTACTACCATGCAAAGACCTCCACCTCTTTTTACCTTACCATTTTCATTAATTATTTCTCTATCCAATCTATGTACAACATGACCAGGTAAATTGAAAAAATGTTCACCCATATGCTCTTTGAGCCACGTCTCAGAGATACTAATAATATCTGCATTAATACTTGACAAGTATTCCTTAACATCTTCTTCCTTTGACTTGACGCTTTGCGTGTTCCAGAATACCATTTGCAAACCCTTAGGCATATTATATGATGAGATTTGATGAGGGGGGGGGGAAATCCATTGTTAATTATTTGCACAATAATGGAAAGAGTTGGCTAACCGGCTACCAGCTTATGAGCAATACTAAGTTAATACACTTGTATACGAAGATTCATATCCAATTTCAATTTTAAAAATTCAATGTATAATAAATATATACAAATACCTAATACATAGACTCGTGTGAACAAAAAGCTGCGACAAAGCTAATCGTCTCACATACAAATAACCAGTAAATTCAGATGAAATATATATACTGACCCTCCCATACCTAGACTCACTAACACACTGAGTCAAAAATTTACTAACAATATATGTTATGAGACCTATGCCCATCTACTAAAAGAAAAAATCAATAAGACCACAAGTATCACAGATGTCGTTGACCGAAGCAAGTTTCAGTCAGTGTTTTCTCAATAAAACATTCAAATTTAGCGCAAAGACAAAACCGATCGACATACACATTCCCAAATGTATCATACAACGCTTAGACTGTTAAACGTAATAGAATTACACATATTACACATATAATAAACATTTACATACATGTATCACTCGTAGGGACTCGAGGTTGAGCGTGGGAGGCGCCATGTTGTTTACACCGTTGCTATGGGATATCGTTGCTAAGAGTCTCTATGGACGCGCGCTGTTACCCGGTGACTAGACGCTTGATGACGTCATAAATTTACACTTGCCGCGCTCGGTCAAAACCATTACGAAAACTTTTTGCGCTACCGGCATTTACTAAATAATTAATTCCTCTGCAAGTACATAAGTTTAAGTAACGATATTAAGTAGGATCCGAGCGAACACATATATCTATAAACTGTTAAAAATGTAGAGTCGAAAAATAATTATGACACATAAAAAACTGCTTCGGTCAGTCAATGAGTTCTCAGGCCACTTGTTGTCGGTGTTGTTGTTGCTGCCTTTCTTGTCTTTTCTCTCTTCTGATTTTGACTAGCATCTGTCCGAACTTGTTCTGACCACGCCACTTACCCACCTCAGTGTTCTTTGAGAGCAGATGGGCTCCTACACCCCAAAATGGACATCCAGAGCACTCCCATATGGGTTTTATCCCAGTGTTAATTAGCTTATCTCTGAGCTCAGGAATGGAGAATTTGACGAGATTAATCTCTTTGAGAATGTTGGCGCGCTGAGCTATCCAGGGGTCCGTGTTCTTGATTTCTTTTCCTAGTCTTTTTATCTTTCTTGGATCTTTTTCTTTCATCACTTCAGCTCCCCTGGCTACATCCCCACAAATTTGGGCTTTCACGTAGAACAGGGCTTGTTCATTGCATGCATACTTTGAGCCTTGAAAGGTTATCTCCTGTGGATAAAAGTTAGATAAGAAGCTATGCTCGCCCTGGAACATGATCCCCCTCTCCAGTTCTCTAGTGAATGCCTTTTCTACTGTAAGCTCAGAAGGTAACAAATGCAGTTCAGTCCAGCCATTGTAAGGCTTGCCTTTTAGGATAACATAGTCCCCCGCTTGACGTATATCCAACTTCAACTGCTCTCCAAGGTTGACAATTCCCCTCACTTTTTCTCTGACCCTTTTCGTATCCTCATCTAGATCTTCCACAATCGTGAATACCTTACACCTTTTATCGGGTGTGTCTCTGATTTGAAATCTCTTACGCAGGACGTAGTCCCTCACCCTTGTTGATTCAAATTCAATTAAGATCGGCCTGGGGTTATTTACTCCAGCGAAGATCCCCAGTCTCTTTACTTGAACAATATCATTATTGAAGTTTCTTTTCAAGGGCCTCAGAACCGCACATACATCTACTAACAGAGCCTCCCTTTTGTACTCAGGAACATTCAATAAGAGCAAATTGTATTTTCTTCTATCTTGAATTGCCTCTTTCTTTTCCTCTAACTGAGTCTTGGTCCCAGATTGTTTGAGAGCTTCTTCAACTGCTACTTTAACCGCCTCCTTAAATTCAGGACAATTAGGTAGGTCTTTCATGTCCCTCTCAATGTTATCTACTCTGAAAACGGTATCTTCTCCCACTTTCTTGTTACTTGCAATCAATGTAGTGTGATCTTCCATCACCTCACTATGAGACTGGGTAGCTTGTTCAATGACATTAACTTTTTCCTTCAAGGGATGGAGTATTTTTTCTACCTCGCCAACACGGGCATTTAGTCCGGCAAGTAATTCGACTGACTCCCTCACCTTCCGTAACTCCTCAAAAAACTCGTCCAGTCTTACCTCAATCTTTGTTGGAGCCATATTGAGATAATAAGTTTTCTCTTCCTGTTAATAATAATCCAAGAAAGTCCTCCAGTTGAAGACCAAATTCAAATTGAGCAGCTCAATCCGCTCACTGCGCTGTGGGTATGGGGAGCAACTCCAATTGTCGCTCACTAACGGTCACTATTCAAAATGTCCAGCGCTGAATTAATAAACAGCCTATAACTTTCTTCAGAGTGAAGATTTTCCTCCAGAATTTCTTCTACTTGTTCCTTGTATCTTCCCTCAAATATTTGTCGCGAACTTTCTTTCTTAAAAACAAATTAACTCAATATTTAGCTCAAGGTGAGTTCCAGAACAACAAGGCCTAGTAAGAAGAGAAAAATACAAGAAAAAGAACGAGATGGACGAGAAGAAGCAGAGAAAACCTTCTCCCGTCTTCTCGGGTTAGAGTTCTGCTTAGACGGAGCTTTGACGCTGGAGATCTGGGAGGACGTGGCTAGACTGTCTAGGAGGCCGCGCTACACAAAAGACTGCCAGGTGAAAGAGGCGTCTCTGACCAGAAGCAAGCGAGTGCACTTCACGGCCGACGCGCTGCGCGAGCTAATAGCACGCATCGCCGATATCCGCGCAGTGGTGCGCATACGCGACACAGCGGCCGCGCAAGGAAAACCTAATCACACCCCCTGGTTCGCAGTGCTGGATGAGGAGGGCGAAGTGTACGCAGCTGTGAGCTACTACAGCGGTAAGAACCTCGTCCACGTGCGCAAGTACGAAGGTCCTGACAAAAAACCCACACAGCAGGGAGTGACGCTGTCCGCCAGAGCGCTCAAAGAGTTGGATGACAAAACAGAGATCATTCTGAAATATCTCGGCATAGATTCGGAATGAGAGACGCTCAACGCTCACGCGCGCACACACACACACACACAGCGTTTGACGTACGCTGTATGAGACAGACAGACGGATACACAGACAGCAGACAGAAAGATAAATAGATAGATAGATAGACAGATAGATTGATAGATAGATAGATAGTTAGACGGCTAAGTAGTTGGTAACTGAGTGGAAAAAAAACATGACACAGTACGTATGCGAAAAGTGTTTCAAAATGTTTAAAAGACCGTACAACCACGAGAGACACGTAGAAAATTGTAGAGTAGTACCTAAGTTTTGCCCTCTATGCGGCGAAGGCGATTGCCGAAAGATCGCCTGTCGACGCGAATCTCTGGACGGGGTGACCGTCCCTCCGCGCATATGTGCTGTACCGAACGGGGAGGAAACGTTCACGGCGAATTGGCCTGCGATACAAACGGGCGTCAGGATGCACGGGACTCGCGTGAGTGTAACAAACTTCAGGCTACCAACCGGCGAGTTGAGTGACGCTGTAGATACTATGCGTCGCATTCACTTGACACAAAGATTCAGATACAAAGTGGGTTTCTCGGTAGGCTTACTCTTACAACACAGAGAAGACAAGAGCAAACTGCGCTACTTTCACGCCTCCCAGAACAACGCAACTCTCATACAACCGCTCCCTACTATAACTAATTCAGAAACTTTGGAAGAGCTCCTCTCAAAGATGGAAAACACCGTCGCTTGCGAGGAAGTACGGAAACTTTGCGACGCTGACACCAAGTGGCACGTTCTTTTTCCTACCAATTTGAACATTTGCGTTTACATGGGACCGGGGGAATTCCCCATAGGCGGTAGGATCACTCAGGCCGGTCGAGTTGGAAAGAGAAGCGGCGTGTTAGATTTTCCCAACAAGGACAACCTCTGCATCTTCCGCTGCATTTCCTTTCACTTATACAACACCAGCAAGCGCGCTTCAGATTTGTTACGTCAGTTCTGTCCCGCTGCCACACCTGAATCCTTTCCGGGTCTGAACATCCGCGACTTACCCGCGTTAGAGAACTTGTTTGACGTACAGATAGCGGTTTACACCGCGTCGCGTCAAGTGCCGGGGCGGAAGTTGAGAAGACGCGTTACTCTGATCAGACCGCCTTCCAGAACTCTGGCTGCCCGAGGTAAAGTCAACCTACACCTGACGGCGAAAGGCGGTTTGCACGTCTCTCTCGTCACGGACTTCAACGCGTACGCGGGCATATACGAATGTTGCAAGTGTAAGGCGGCGTTCACCACCGAGTTCTTGCTGAAGAGACACAGGAACCAGCTTTCCTCTTGCCGACAAGTCAAGTTGCGCTACGTAGGTGGCATCTACCAAAATTCGAGAACGATTTTCGAAGCGCTAGCAGACTTCTCCATTTTTCCCCCCGACGGACATTCCGGAATATACCCTTACAAGATCGCCTTCGATTTCGAGGCTTTCTTCAGACCGTGCAAAGAACCGTCGACGGAACACGTGTCCCTGCTGTGGGATCACGTCCCTTTGTCGGCTAGCGTCGCATCCGACTTTCCGGGGTGGGAGGGGCCCGTCTGCTTCGTCAGAGAATCCGACGCAGATTCCGACCCCTTGTTGGACCGAGTTTTAAATCACATAAACGAGAACGCCAAAGTCATCGGGGAAGCTGTGCTAGAACTTTACCGACCGACCTTAGCGAAGTTAGATGCGGCGATAGGTGAAGCTCTCCTGCTGGAGGAGGCGACGTTCACCCCTTCTCCAGGCGGCTTCGCTGCGGCTCAGACCAGACACCCGTTAGTTCAACTGAAGAAGCGTCTTCTGAGATACATCCGGCAAGCTCCAGTCGTGGGCTTCAACTCGGGGCGTTACGACTTGAACCTGATCAAAATACGCCTTCACTCGTTCTTCGCCTCCGGAGACCGAAGAAACCAAGAATTCAGCGTCATAAAGAGAAGCAATCAATACTTGGCGGTTTACACACAGCACACGGTTTTCTTGGACGTAGTCAACTATTTGGCACCCGGTTACAACTACGCGACCTATTTGCGAGCTTTCACCAGGAACGAAGAGAAAGGTCACTTTCCTTACGAATGGATGACGTCTACCAGGAAACTGGCAAACAGAACGCTGCCACCGAGATCGGCTTTCGACAGCGAGCTGACGGGCGTCAAAATGTCCGAATCCGACTACGCCGCATGTCAGAAAGTTTGGTCCGACGAGAAGATGCAAACTATGGAAGACTACTTGATCCACTACAACAACAAAGACGTCAAACCTTTCATAGAAGCTCTGAAAAATCACGCTAAATTTTTCCAAGATCGCGGCATTGACATGTTGAAAGACGGAGTTTCTCTCGCCGGTTTGACTTTACGGTTCCTCTTCCAAAACCTAGAAGACGCGTTCACAACGTTCCCCCAGTTCGACGCCGTCCTCCACGCTCTGATCAAAGAAAATCTAGTCGGCGGTCCTTCCATCATCTTCCATAGATTTCACGAGAAGGGCACCACGCGGATAAGGGAGCACAAGTACGGCGAAGAAGCGAGACCGTGCCAACACATCCTAGGACTAGACGCTAACTCTCTGTACTTGCGCTGCATGAGCGAAGCGCACTGCACGGGCTATTACGCGGTGAGACGGCCCGAGACCGAGTTCAAGCCCGAAATTAGGCAAAGAAACTCTCACAGCGCTTTGGAGTGGTTACGCTTCGTAGAGCACGACCGCGACGTGAAACTGCGCCACGCTTTGAACGGCGGCGAGATGGTTGTAGGCTGTCGGAGAATTCGCGTGGACGGGTTTCACGCGGCCTCTAATACGGTTTTCCAGTTTCACGGGTGTTGGTTCCACGCTCACGAGTGCATACCGTCGCACCGATATCAGTGCGCTTCACTGAGAGAGGAGAGACGCGACAGAACGACCAGAGTAAGCGCTTACTTGAAAGCGCTAGGTCACAAGCTGGTCGTCGTGTGGGAGTGCGAATGGCGAGAGATGAAGCGTCGAGATGAGCGGGTCAAGGCCTCCCAACAACGCTGGAAGGTTGACGCTTTGAAAGTGTCTCGAAACGCGATGAGCGAGAGCGACATCCTTTCCGCTGTGAAAGAGGAGAAAATGTTCGGTTTAGTTCAAGTGGACATCACTACGCCGCCTCACCTACGAGACTACTTCGAAGAAATGACCCCCGTTTTCAAGAACGCGACCGTTTCAAAATCGGACATAGGACCTCACATGTCAGACTTTGCGCAGGAAGAAAAGCTGTTGAACACGCCTCAGAGATGTCTGATAGGGAGTTACCACGGAAAAAATATTCTCTTGGGAACGCCGCTTCTCAAGTGGTATTTAGAGCACGGTTTGATAGTCACCAAAGTGCAGCTGGTGGTAGAATACCTACCTAAACGCTCCTTTGCCGGTTTCGCGGACGAAGTAACGGCGGCGCGAAGACGTGGCGACGTGAACGAGAACGAGAAAATTCTGTCAGACTGTTACAAGTTAATGGGAAACGCTACGTACGGTAAAACAATCTGCAACAAAGAAAAACACACGGCGGTGAGATACACTGACAGTCGGAAGTTCGAACTATTGGCCAATTCGTGGCGCTTCAAAAAGGCGTCCGAGTTGAGTTCCGATCTGTTTGAAGTCGAACTACAACCGAAAACAGTCAACAACAACCTCCCTATTCAAATAGGGTTCATGGTATACCAGTACGCGAAGTTGAAAATGTTAGAGTTCACATACGACTTCTTGGATAGATTCGTCGATCGGCGCGATTATGCCCTTTGTCAAATGGACACCGACAGTCTTTACATGGCTCTCAGCGGTGACACGTTGGATGACCTAGTCAAACCTCGCCTGAGAGAGACGTACTTCAGAGAGAAACGAAAGTGGCTTCCGACAGCGGTGTGCGACGATCACTTAGAGCTTTTCGTGAAGACAAAAACGGAAAGAGTGCGAGAAAGGTGTCCGCCGCCCGGCGGATGTTGTGAGAGACGGTACCTTCACGATCTGAGAACTTCGGGGCTTATGAAAGCGGAGTGGGAAGGTGACGGGATCCTAAGTCTCAACCCTAAGACTTACATTTGCTACGATCGAGTCAGTGACACCGGTGAAAGAAAATCCAAAAAATGGAGTGCAAAAGGCGTACAGAAGAAACAAAACCCTCAGGAACCAGACGACTTCTTGGATGTTCTTCGCCAACGAAAAACTCTCATTGCTGTAAATAGAAACTTCAAAGTGGTGCGAAACAAAATGGTCACCTACACCATAGAGAAAGACGGCGTGCGCTACTTGTATTATAAGCGTCGCGTGCATTCTGACGGTGTGACAACGAGTCCTTTAGAGATATGAAAAAAAAAAAAATAAGCGTGTGCATCTTTTCAAAAATAGAGTGTTTATCAAGATTGAAAAAAAAAAAAAAAATAAAATAAAATAATATATTGTTGTGTTTTTATTTTCATACGTCTTCTTTTACTAGTAAGTCGCGCAGTCTCTTAAAGCGTCACTCATGTGACGACGTCGCTTCCAGTCACGTGATCCTAAAGACCCTCACTTCCTAAACAAAAAACTTCTTCTTCCGCTCACGTGATCAATCAAGTCACTTCCGGTCACGTGATCCTCAATGAGGTTTACTTCCGGTCGGCCATTAGGTCATGTGACGTCACTTCCGCTCACGTGACTCATCAGGTCACTTCCGGTCACGTGATCCTAAATTAGGTCATATGACGTCACTTCCGGTCCCCTAAGTAGGTCAGTAGGTTACCCAGAATGCACCACTAATCCCCTAAGTAGGTCACTTCCGGTCACGTGACCAAATGGTGGCCTCTGATTGGCTGCAGGGTTACCCAGAATGCACCACTAATCCCCTAAGTAGGTCACTTCCGGTCACGTGACCAAATGGAGGCCTCTGATTGGCTGCATGTCGATTGAGTAATAAACAGTACTTAACTATAGTCCCGTTCCGATACATACTATACTACTAGTGTGTGCCAGAAGGGGAAGTAGGTGACACAACATCACACAAATACCTGTTATGTGTGACACCAGGTGTCATCAAAGTTGATTGTACCCCTTTTCCTGATTAAAGAGAATGATTTTCTTTAGCTATAAGTATCTAAACAGGGTCCCAATGTATTGTGAATCAGACAATGCACCTGTCATTCTATTAACATTCATAATGTATATAAATAGATGCCATATCATTTTAATGAAAGCAGCATTAAGAGGTCCAGATGCTAGACACCTTTCCTCTGGTAATCATGTTTGGATAAAAACCTGGCTATCTCCTGCTGCTCATGTGAACTCTAATGCTGATGGTTATAATGGTACATATATTCATCAGCCCTATGTTGAAATGCTAGGAGCCTGATCGAATGAGTTTGTACAAACCAGCAGCACACACACCAATAGTGTGCTATGACTATCTATGTCAAATACTGCTGGTTGTAAAAAGTATTACAGTATTTCCTATCTTTTAGTAATTCATAATGAAACTAAAAATACATGACTAAACATTTTGGTTTAGGGCATTATATATTTTGTCATTTGGTGTGAAAAAATCTGTCAGAACTGTGTGAATCTGTTCCATGGAACACTGTGTCAGTGTGTGTGAGTCTGTTACATGGTATACATGTCACACAAAATGCACGAAATGAGCACACAGTTCCAGGGGTAGAACAGGGTGAAACAATCTGGAACTAATTTGCTGGGTAATTATGATTATAACTATGATTATATAACAACCGCCATAACGTTTTTCCAAATCCTTATATATATGAGTATAATTCTTTTTAAAACACCTTTTTCTGACACCTGGTCAGAGACGGCAGCCGGTCAGAGACGGCACCCGATCAGAGACAAAAACATTGTCCCAAGGTCGTGAGACACAGCCACAATAATGCCATTGCATGGCATATCTGCCTCTTGTGGACAACAAAGATAGTAAGCATACTTTTCCCTCAGCAAACGTGTTCATTTTTAAACCCCAGCATATATCTATATCCAATGGTGGATAGCCCCACGGGCATATGGCCCCAATGTCACATACCCCCATGACACATGGCCCCCTATATAACTCTATATGGGTTTCACATATAGTTTGTAAATGTTGTTTTCTCTACTCTTTAAATTTCAAATATGTTCATCATATGTCCGTCATATGTTTGTAATATGTTCGTCATATGTCCGTCATATGTTCATCATCCAAAACAAAAACTTTTTTGAGTTTGGGAATGTTTTTTTTCTAATCTTCAAATTTCAAATATATCTGTCATATGTCCGTCATATGTTCGTCATGTGTTCATCATCTATAACAAACACCTTATTGAGTTTGGGAATGGGTTCTTTTCTCTACTCTTAAAATTTCAAATATGTTTGTCATATGTCCGTCATATTTTTGTCATATGTTCCTCACATGTTCCTCATATGTTCATCATATATTGGAGAAAGTAGGCATTGGAGAGAAAGGTATATCTCATGGGAATGAGACAATATTGAAAGCTACTGTCCCCCACCTCTTCACTTCCACCACTCCTTACACCCACTGCTATCTCCTGACTACCAATTATATGATTTATGTTGAAATATGTACAGGTATTAATGAAAAAAATACTTTTTTTGTGATGACACTGTTTATTCCAACGAGCAATTTTAGGAGTAAAGACAAACATGATGAACGTATTGTAGTTGGTCTATACTACGAGTGTGACTTCATGAGAACAAAAACCAGACAAGGTACAATTAAGCTTTAATATACGGCGACTTTATTTAGGAAAACGCTCAGTATTATTTTACTGCAGTAACCGTCGGTTACTGCATGGAATCGTTCTTGGTTCTTTTGTACCCTAACCTAAGGCCGGGCACAGATGCAATATGGACGAGTACAGAGGCACTAGGGCCGGGTACAGAGGTAGAGATATTTCCCCTTGGAGTTCTCTTCACCTAGGGCCGAGTACAGAAGCCCAGCACTTCTCTCTAAAGGACCATTTATCCACATCCCTCTCCTGACAGAAGCCCTGCACAATTCCAGAACTGTTGCACCATATAGGAATTCCGACTCTGCGCAGCCTTAAGCATGCGCAATTACGGAATTGTGCCATTTCTGATATAGCGCCTGACATATATAGTTTGGTGCCCCTGCACTTATGAATTCCAGTGGGCCTTTGCACAGCAAACGCATGATGATATCTTCAAAAACAATTACAAAATTGAAGATCATAATGCTATCTTTAAAAGAAATCGTTATCAATGTGTTCCATAGGATAGATATGCCATTTAATAAGAAAACACTTGCAACGATCACCAAAAGGAGATCAGCATCATAGCATTTCTAAAGGATGACGATATCGTTGTTTGCTTTGCAAAAGCCAACAAGTCTCAGTCACCCCCTAAACTTATTTAGGGTCATTTCGGGTCATTCTTAAGTGAGATTCCAGGGTTCAGGGGGTCCTAGGCATGTGCTCAAATGAGACCTGAACTTATTTGAGACCCCTGCACTTGATCACTACTGTATTGTATGTGCAAGAGATGACTCATCACAAAACGTGCACTGCTGAGAGTCTTACCGAGAGCCCACATTTTGACAAGTGATTTTGCTGACACAAAACACATGAATACTGTATGTTCCAGGAATGAAATCTGGTGGTATTAAACATGATCATATCCTATAGTATATATCATACCAATAGCATGGTATATTTTTCTCTGACAAACAAAAAAGTTAGTAAGTGTGCTTTGCCCCTGGAAACCCTGTTTAATTTTACATCCCAGTACATTTAAAGTAAAACGTCAAATTCATGCAAGAATTACAGCAAAGGTATATTCACTAAAACTCGGTTTATTGTGAACATCATGTGTCATATCACCTTTTGACAAAACTCTGAAATTCTGTATTTCCATGGCTAGGCTCTGTGTATGGCAATCACACTTTAATCATCACAAAACACTGAAGAATTCTGAACTTCCTATTAATAGGGTTCCAGGTCCTCTTGCTCAATAACTCAATAATATCATATTGTATTATAATGTGGTATTACCACTGTGATACTAGCGCGTGATACTACATGCAAAGCACAGCACCTAAACCTTTCTGTGCATGTTCTTACATAGTGACACTATACTTGCCATGCAACTTGGAATTACTGTTGCAATTGGCTATTTAAGGCATATTTTTGATATTGGGAAGAAATTGATCTCCCAGGAAATATTTAATCCGCCAGTTTTTTTTAAAAGTGAGATACCCCGGGCAAGGCCCAGTCTCACATTACGCAGTGGTCGGCATCAATAGAGGATTTGCAGCATCCAATAGACAAATTAAATGTCCGATTTCCAATGTTTCACACATGATCTTACTCCAATGTGTCACACACAATCTTGCTCCGATGTTTCACACATAATCTTACTCCAATGTGTCACACAATCTTACTCCAATGTTTTACACACAATCTTACTCCAATGTGTTACACACAATCTTAGTACAATGTGTCACCCACAATCTTACTCTAGTGTGTCACAACAATCTTAGTACAATGTGTCACCCACAATCTTACTCCAATGTGTCACACACAAATTTACTCCAATTTGTTACGCATAATCTTATCCCAATGTTACATACACAATCCTACTCCACACTGAAACATTTCACACACAATCATACTGCAACTCCAATGGGTCATATTCCATATTCAAACATACAGTAAAACTTTAGTGCAAACACCATTAGGGCAACACTGGTAGCTGCGATACTTTCCTTGCATGTTTCGTTTTGTTTCGCTGATGGCGATATATGCTAAAGTCAAGGATTGACTAGATTGCTTTGTTTCGCAGCTCTCAGTGCCTCTCTTGTGGAGTCCGGACTTAACTCGTACACATGAATGAGAATGTTATGTAATGAATCAATCTTATTTATCTGATTAAATCAGCTTTATCAACAGAGGGTTCCCAAGGAGGTTCTCATAGGGACGAGGAGGACCAAGTGTCTAGGAACTGTTAGATCTACTCTTTAGGGACATTAACATAAATTCTTTTGTATAAGGCTGACGCGCGTATTAGCTTCGACAGATTATATCAACAGCAGAAGGGGGTCTGAAAATTGTAAATTTGGTACTAAAGTATACTAAAAAAACTTCTCTTTTAAGCTGCCCCCTATATAGGCATGTTCAGTATCAAAAGAAAGCTGATTCTGACTCCTGTACTAGGCTCAGCTTATACTTGTGGTTTTAGGGTAATACATACAGTTAGCTTTGAAAAAAGTACATACATTTAACTAGCCTCTTTTGCTTTATCTGTTCCTGTCAAGCACTCAAGCCTAATTGAATGGGGTGGTACCAGCAAACCAACTAATGCCGTTTTATATATAGGGGAAACATACACATGAACAGGTCAGTTACCCCATTCTGTAACACAATGACCAGCAATATGGGGCTCATATAAGTAAGACCCATAATCCTAGCTATCATTCATACATGTGTGAACACAGTAATGATGGCAATGTTATTCATGTGTGCATTGATAAAATTATACTAATGATAATGTACCGGCCCTCATTATTCTTTATTATCTTAGTCATCTTAATGAGGTAAAAATTATAAAAATGCATGTTTAAAAATTATGGATCAACATGTAATGTTAAGTCAATCCTTAAAGGATCCATAGTTATGATATATTTACTTTTTAACAGCCAAACGCTTAATTGATTTCATTTGTAAATAGGTTTTCTTTATTCTAAAATGTATATAAATCAGTTTAATTACCACATAGAGGAACATCACAAAAGTCCCATCTATCTGCGGGGTCAGTTGTATAGCACCAGACCCCTGGTTCTCCATCCGGGTTCCTGCAGTAGTTCTCCACGTCAGACAGGGATGTGGCCAACGGGAAGCCACTCAGCCACGTTCTATCGTGGTCGTGTGGACTCTGACTGTCCCAGCGCTGGCACGTCCTGCCAGAGGTGGTCACTGAGACCGTCCCTATGTACTGGTACCCACCCCCACGCTGACACTCGGCTGACACTGTGAAAACAGTGAATTAGCTTAAAGTGTCCATATGGATACATTCTATTGCTTTTGTCTTTTTTAATGAAAGATATTTTTCTCCCTTATTATATTAGATTCAATGATACGTGTCTCCTCTTTGACTCACTTTTCACAGCCTTCTTGTTTGAATCTACTTGGGTTGTTGCATCTGTTTCATATCAGTGTTTTACCATAACTAGTACAATATATGAAATTATGATTTTCTGCAGAATCTCTACATATGCCTGTGTTTCATGAGATCGGGCAAATGTGAAAGTCTTTGGCTGGGTTCTGTCTCTGAAATAAACCATTTTCTTTCAAGCAAGTCAAAGATTGTACCCGGTCAAAGATGACACACAGTCAAAGACTATAAAAGATGTTACAGACTCAGTTATTTTAACTCACAGCAGTGGTAGGTACTATTGATGTCGATGTAGCAGATTTCATCCTGAAAGCTGCATGGTTGAGTCGGGCATGGATCTGTTAATGACATGCTATATTAGTACAAACAGGCATTAGGTAAAGCAGGGTGAAAGTTTATTGTGTCGAACCTAGCGATGTCATTGACACAATTAGAATTCTAAAAATATTGATGTATTGATTCTGGGGTATCAATAACATCACTAGTCAAACTCTTATTAGTAATGACTTATAATCCTTTTCTCGATAGACGGAAGTTTCATAGACATTTGCACCAAGAAGAATGACACACATACCAGGTATGGTCCATGGCAACGTTAGGGCATACACCATCTGAACATATAACGTAGTGCTATACCGCGACGTTCTGACCCCCCCCAGGGGCGTGGCAACCGGGGGGGACGGGGGGGACATGTCCCCCCCCACTTTTGACCAACCCCAAAAAAGGTCAAACCAAAAAGGTCAAGTAAAAAGGGGTCAAAAAGGGTCAAAATACCCCTCAGTCCCCCCTACTTTGAAATTGCTTGCCACGCCCCTGCCTCCCCTCATACACACATACACGGCTGCTGAGTGTGAAAGCTAGGTGGGGGGGGGGGGGGTGGATACTTACTCACGCACCACATGACAAGTAGGGGGTTGGGGAGGGAGCGGGGGGCGGGGGGGTTATTGGGCAGAGATACATGTACAACTTTAACCCCTCTTTTCTCCTGAATGCAACACAGCATCAACCGGGTACATCCACAGGCCTTTAGAAGGGATATCTATCTACAAGCTTATAATATTAGTTTATTCCACTAATTTGTAAGAAAGATCACAAATCTGTTTTTATTCAAGTTGTATACACATTGACTCATGCATTTCAGTATAACACTACGCTGTGACAACATGTCTGTGAGTGTATACCAAATACCAATACGGATCTGTGTACAGCACCAACCAGGGAATCCTGGTTAGCTGTCACCTGCATACTGTCGTCCTGAAATGCATGTTTAATACCAGCCATTGTGCCCTGATACAAATGCACCAAAGTCTGTATGAGCGACCTTCAATAATGGAATGAGCTCATTTTTGAATATTGATTTTCTCTCAGTTGTCACTGAGGTATTCACACCGGGCTACCTTCAATAATAGAATGGGCTTGCCTTTAGATATTGATTTTCTGTCAGTATTCACAGAGGAATACATACTGGGCTGACCTATTAGGTGGTTAATGGCAGGCACCACAGGGTCTGATAGCCTGAATGAAGTGAACCTAAAGAGGGGGATTGATGGCTTTTGATGCGGCTGTGCACATAAATTCCTTTCTTTGGCCCCCCCCCCCGGCCTCAAAATTTAGAAATATTTTTGCCCTCATTCTTTGAACTATAGTAAAGAGCTGTTTTTTTCCATACTTAGTCTTCCTTATGCTGGCATGGTAGACAGATCAGAGGCCCTGCAGACAAAGGGCCCCATGACAATTGGCCCTGAGGACAATCGGCCCCATGTCTAAAAGCCCTGCGGAAGATTGGCCCGATGTCTAGTGGCATCCTGATTTTAGGCCTCCCGGACAATAGACCATTTCTCCAACGTCCGAGTATGGTCATACTAACGTCCGAGCATGGTCATACTAACGTCCGGGTATGGCCCATACTGACGTTGGATCTCTGGCTATACTAACGTCCGATATCTGCCTATACTAACGTCCGATCTCTGGCTATACTAACGTCCGAACACAGGTCATACTAACGTCCAAGTATGGCCAGAGATCAGATATTAGTTTGGCCACAGATCGGACGTTAGTATGCCAGAGATCGGACATTAGTATAGGCAGAGATCGGACGTTTGGGACATGTCCTAATGTCCGGAGGGCCTAGAGTCATGGCGGTCGATTGTCATAGGGCCTATACTTCTAAGAAAAATCAGAGGGAGATATTTTGAAATAGTAAATTGCTAATACATATATATAGTTCTCCTTCCATTTATGATGATTTCACAATTGAAAAGTGAAGGCAAATATCTGAAAAATCCTTAACAAAAAGGAATTTACTATGATTTTAGAGCAGGGTCATTTTTCACAATGACTTCATTAGCCAAGGTGAAAAATGACCACAGGTTCAAAAGTCGCTGGCATATAATAGTCATTTTAAGGAGTTGCCAGCACCTGATAGATCACTGCCAGTCATAAAGTTTCAACTTGTATTAATTCTGCAATGCAATTTCACAGCAGCTCTGCAGCGTCAATACAATTTACGTATATGTTATTTTAGATAATTCAAGGCTGTGTCTCACGACCTTGAGCCAATGTTTTTGTCTCTGACCAGGTGTCAGAAAAAAGAGTTTTTTAAATTTTAACCTATACTCATATATATAAGGATTTGTAGAAACGTTCTGGCAGCTGTTATGTAATTATTATTAGCCTCCTGCTGTTGGTAAAACATAACTCCCAAAGAGACATCCGGTCAGAGACGGCACCTGGTCAGAGACAAAAACATTGGCTCAAGGTCGTGAGACACAGCCTCAAGACAACAAACAGTATCTTCTGAAAACTTCACCACAGGGATGCAGCCTGAGTACCAGTGATGTATGAACAAGTTGAAATTTAGCGAGGCAGACCCCTTTGAACTATAGTAACGCGCGGGCTTTTTCGCTTAAAAGGGGTGCAATTTTTTTGGTCCCCCCTCAAGAGGGGTGCAAATTTTTTTCGTCCCCCCCCTTCAAGGGGTCCAAATTTTTTTGGTCCCCCCCCCCAAATCCACCAACCCATGTTGTTAAAAAATGACCAGTCCCTAAGCTCATTGGTGGCACAGGTCATGTAATTAGGCACAGATATAAAGCGAGTAACTCGCCGGTCCCATATTGATGCTTATTTACGAAACATTAACGCCCTTAAACAGAAAATATTCAGGCTCCAGAACTTTGTCAGTACTGGCTAACAGATTGTACCTAATAGTACCTTGCCTACTTAGTAATTTTCTAGCTCCCTTTAAGACAAACCTAGGTCACTTAATACTGTCAGGATGGTCGTCCCCCAGACGAGCTCAGACCCACACCCTTCGATACTTCGATCCTTTTCGACCACGGGGCACCTACACCCCTTCCATTCTCTGGCTCTTGCACCAGCTACGCTGGGGTAAGACCAGAACATCCAGCTTTGCTGACTTCGAACTAGCTAGAATGCTACCTGTACACTTTGAACCTTGTCCGTTGATAAACCTGTACGATATTGAATCCTTCCTTCTAGGCCGTGTTAGAATGAGAACATAAAGAGATAGTGAGACTGAATAAAAACCTGTTGCATTCAAACCGAATTGGAACCTGTGTTTGGGTCATACTTTCACAACCCCTACATTAGTGTGCCCGGTATCAGGGAGAGAACTCACATTTTCTCTAGGTTATCAGGTGCAACTCTTAGGTGGGAAAGCTGACCATCTACCTGTACCACTTGACCCATTGGCGTAAGCCAGATGAAGATATATAAACCTCTGTTTTACCCCGGCTCTCCAGTCAGTGCAGGCTGAGCTGACTCTACGTCACTGGTCCAGTTGTGCACATTCTGTATGTGGAATCACTTTGGTGCAAACAGTTCCTGATTCAAGAAGAGACTATTACCTGCTTTATCTTGAATAAACAGATTGTTACTCTCACACTTGGAAACTGCTGTTCGTCTTGTTCCTTAAACTAGAAACATACAGATTACTACACATGCATCATGGCACACTGTATTAAGCATGCAGCACTTGGAGTGCTGAAGGATATCTACCTGGGGTCTCTGCAGCCATACAGAAGTACTTCCTGATAAAGTAGCAGGACATCCTTAACCAGAACTGGTCACTGCCCCTCATCATGACACATCCGGGGGTGAGGGGCTCGTCCGGCTGCCAGTTGGTGTAGGACACCGGGCTGCCATCCTGCCACTGGGTCAGGTCACTCGTCTGCAGTCCGATCCACGACACCCCTGAACTGGAAAAGGTGGGAGCGGCTTATCAAACTACCCTAAAACCTCACGTATAAGCCGCAGCTATTGCGAGAATGATCGGCCTAGAGTCAGGATGTGGCTTATACATGAGTGTTTCCTATTATGGTACAGTACAAAAGGCACCTTAATCAGATCGCCAGTGCATCTTATAGGATCGGCCCGAAGTCAGGTGCGGCTTATATGAGAGTTAGGCTTATACATGAGGTTTTACAGTACACATCAATACTGTTAACTATTTAACCCTTATAAGGCTGCATAGTTAGCCTTTTAAAGATTGCATACCCAGTGGACACAGCCAACTTATTAAGAACCTAATCAAGCCCTGCTTAATCTCTGCAGGGTTATAATATGCATGCAATAATACCTCTCGAGCTGAGTAGTTTTATAAAATTGATTACAGAGCTTGACATGGAAGTTTCACTGACTCATAGTGAACCACTTTGACACACAGTCCTGTACTTAATATACAGAGTAGGTTGTTTTAATGAAACTGTAACGGGTCAGTGAAAACGTCGAGCCCCACGGGGAGTCAAACCCCGGTCCCTCCGCTCAGGAGTTGAGAATGCTACCGCTGCACCACAGGGCCAGCTGCTTCTCACTGCTCTGCTACGGTACTTGAGCTACCACAGGCGGGCAATGCGCTCTCCACACAAGCTCGGGCTTCCCCGAGCGATACGTGCCCGCTACATTACTCCCCTTCAGACTTCTGCCAGGTTCGACTAGTGGTGCCAGCCAGTCGACCTAGCAGAAGCTGAATAGCTCAAGCACCACAACCCAGGTTTTGAATCCTGGTTACCAGCAACAGTATAACAGGTCAGTGAAAACGTCGAGCCCCACGGGGAGTCGAACCCCGGTCCCTCCGCTCTGGAGTTGAGAATGCTACCGCTGCACCACAGGGCCAGCTGCTTCTCACTGCTCTGCTACGGTACTTGAGCCACCACAGTCGGGCAATGCGCTCTCCACGCACGCTCGGGCTTCCCCGAGCGATACGTGCCCGCTACAAAACCCTCAACCAGTCAAATGTTGGTGACAGAGTCAGCGAGGGAGTTATACATCAAGCCCAAAGTGGGAAAGGAGTGGTTTTCCACAATTCTTGTTTGTTTTTTATATACAGACAAGCCTTTTGTATTGTCTTCTCAGCTATATGATGTACTTACGTTATGTCAGCTACAAATGTCTGTTCGTCCTGGTTGAGTATAGACGCGAGGGTAGCACTTTGGTTGGTGCACCGGCTCTTTGCTTCCTGCCCGGTGCGATATGTGTCGTCAAGCTTGTAGCAGATCCCTACTGCAGCATTGTACGAGAACCCACTGGGACACCCACTGCTACTACCTGAAATACATAGACAAAGGTGCACGAGTAGAGTTCCTCACTGAGGGTTATTTCATGAGGCAAGTGCTCCTTTGTGTTTATTTCATGTCAGAATTAACAATATTCGTCAAAATTCCACTTAATTTATAGTGGTTAAATCAACAATTTTGATGATTTGAGAGGTCGTGAAATAAGGGCGAGGGTTGTTTCACAGGGGGTGTTGAATACGGCCTCCCTTGGTTAGGTCAATGGGAGTACTGTATTTACCATGAAATAAAACACTAGGTTTTAACGATTATGTGGATTTTACTGTCATATAAATGCATGGACTCCTCCCTGATAATTACAGCAGTCTTTGTGAAAACATGCAGGACAGTGGCAATGTCTTGCAAAAATGCCACCGGTCCAGCAGATTGACAAGTGTAGCAGGACAGAATGTCCAGTCACGTGTCTGGCTTTTCTGACCTAAAAAGATTTAGTTGGGTTTCTTAACCTGTAATATGTTTGTCAATATACTGTGTAAAACAATGTATTTATCCTGATTCGGCCATAAATTATTACAAATATAATGCACCATACTATTTAATAGTTGAAAATGCATATATTATCAAATATGTTGCTAGCCGGTCCTTCAAAAATGTAGCCAGTCCTGCAACATTGAAAATCTGTAGGACCAAATGTCCTGTGCGATGAAAAAGTTT
Organism: Harmothoe impar; assembly: GCA_947462335.1. NCBI lineage: Eukaryota > Metazoa > Annelida > Polychaeta > Phyllodocida > Polynoidae > Harmothoe > Harmothoe impar. Next base: position 67,247,114 of record OX381716.1, on the reverse strand, counting down.
TTGCAAAGACTGTTATGGTAGCAGGGCAGCATGCTGAGCCTACTCCCACACAGTCAGATTAATGTTAAAATGTTTAAAAATGTTTAAAGGTTTAAAGGCAAACATTTCTCCAACCCCTCAAGAACGGTCAAGTGGTAGATATGGTACCAGTAAGTAGCTGTATTGGTGTTATAAGGGAAGGACAAGGTAATTGTACAAAGCACTAGCCGAGGATGATTACCATTGTCCAAGGCTTATAAACTTATACAGCTACTCATGCATATCTGTATCTAACCTATACACAGTGATTGGTTTTTGATGGGATAGTATGTGTTATACAGATAGGCAGTATCTTTTGTACTCCCAGGCAACTGCACTGAAAAAGTAAACTCTTCTAAGTGACTGTCATTTAATAAACAATTAAGTTAAAAACTTGTCTAAGTGACAAGGAAGCGGATCTTCTAGCTGGAGATAAAAGACCCACTTGGCATATGCCAGCCCAAAACAAGCTCCAGATTTTATTTGTGGGATGGTAACCTGATAGGTTAGACAACTTTTGACTCGTTGATTTTATGACAGTCACTTAGACGAGTCTGGAAACAAGTTTATTTTTTCAGTGTGTGGTATAGGAAAAGTCCAAGTTTACCTGCACGTTTGGTACAGACAGCCCTGGCGTAGTGATGCTGACAGTTGAGTGTGATCCACTTGTTGCTGCTGTGTATTATAGCAGCACAGCGGCTACTGGTCAGCGCCTGGGCCTGCCAGGACGTGTAACTCAGCCCACGGCCGTCCACCCAGCTGTGGGCGGCCATTGTAGTGTTGTACTGCAGACCCAACCATCCATTAGTCCTGAAACATGGAGCATGTTTACCCTTTTAAGTTTAGGGAGTGTTCATTTATTAGTTACAGGGGGGGGGGAGGTGGTGGGTTAGGGGGAGGCGTACAAATTTCGGACCCTTCCTGAGGGGGGGAGGGAAAAAATTCTGCCCCTTTTAGGCAAAAACGCCTGCTCGTTACTATATTTGGAAGGGGGGGCGCTTCCACGCTCAATCTCCCTGTAATAAATAAATGAACACTCCCTTAAGGGGAGATGTAGGGTTTTACCAGCCCTGGATACATACATAACACGTGGTGTACACGCTTTATCTGGTTGGAGGGATGGGGGAGCGATTAATCTCTCCCCCCCAAAGCTTATTCCGGGTTAAATACGCGTTCCGGCACCTTTGCAAGAAGCGTGTCAGTATTGTTGGGGTGGTGAGCATTCATGCCTTACACGTGGGTGGCCCAGATCGATTCCCGGCCGGTGCAGTGAAGTTTTGCTTGGTGACACCTTGGCGATGTTTTGGTCATGCCACTTGACCAACAGATTGACACAATGACATAATTTCTTGATTGACTTAGTTTGGGGGGTAAAAATAGACTTATTTGCATGGAAACTAAGCCTAAGCACTAGAAAAGATGCCATATTTTGGACGGACACAAGATTAATGAAGCCCACCCAGCTAACAAAAAACGTTAATTCAACGTTAATCTAACGTTGATAATAGGTTGAAATAACGTGAAGAAATAACGTAAGATTGCAGTGAAAATCGTGGACTCAATCCAACGTTTTTTTAACGTTAATATTAGGTTGCTTCACAGTATTCATACTAATACCATTTGTTATCTATAGATATCGACCTTTACATCTATTAATCAAAATACTTAGTTTGGATATATATTAGTCTATACAAGTTATCTACTGAACGTTAATTTAATGTTAGGTAGAAAAACGTTATTTGCTAAACATTCATTTAACATCAAATACACATCATCCATTTGAGGTTATTTAGTAATCGCTAGATTAACGTTAAACTAACGTTTTTTGTGTCACGTTATCCACTTAACCTTTAAACAACGTTGATCAACGTTAGAATAACGTTTCTTGTTACCTGGGCACACTCCCCAGAAAAATTTGGTTGAAGCATCATAACTTGCAGGATAGGCCGGGCTTTGCCACTCATCTTAAACTTAAACTTGACCTAGACCAAGTGGATTATAATTCGATTGTCTTGCTTTTTAACAAATTAACATATTTTAATTCCAAAGCAAGCCTAATTTGTACAAATAAATACGATGTAGACAATGAGAAGAGGAGGACTATTTTTGAGTGAGTGCCGCGCAAAGTGTCATGGCGATGTCTGGGCATGTTTGGAGTTGATGCAGGTTAATAAATTGCCCTTTTCTCCATCAATGTGTGATCAATTCATTTAAATAAATACAGGATCAGTTTAACTTTGACCATCATAAAGAGTCTCAACGAAATACAGGGCCTTTCGAAGGCAATATGTCCGGCAAAAACAGAACTTAAACAAATCTTATATACTTATTCCTGAATACCAGAAGCAAATCTACACCAATATGCCTTTCAAACTGCCCACCAACAGCAAACAAGACTCCCTATGCATACCTACAGTAGGTGCCTCACAAAGAGCTCGTTAGAATAAGGAAGGTACTGAGGAAGAACTCTATCTTACATTATGGAGCTCAGGAAGCTGTTGACAGCAGCGCTGGTGATGACAGGGAGGTGCCCGCCCGTGTCCTCACAGTGTTGTCTGGCCGCGGCCCAGTCTGCAGTACCATGCTCTGTGCTGTGACACAACCTAGTGGCTGCATCTAGACTGTAGTCTAAAGGACAACCTGTAACAGAATGTACATGGACTGTAGCAGCTACATGGCTGTAGTCTGAAGGACAACCTATAACAGAATGTACATGGACTGTAGCAGCTACAAGGCTGTAGTCTAAAGGACAACCTGTAACAGAATGTACATGGACTGTAGCAGCTACAAGGCTGTAGTCTGAAGGACAACCTGTAACAGAATGTACATGGACTGTAGCAGCTACAAGGCTGTAGTCTGAAGGACAACCTGTAACAGAATGTACATGGACTGTAGCAGCTTCATCAGGTCCAGGAAATCGAGGAAAACCCTCCCCAGAGCCGTTATTTACACCAGTGTTAATTTTCACAACGCAGGTAGGTGTGAAAACACTGCAGGGCTAGAATTAGCAACGGTTTTGCTTGTAGCATAAACACTACAGGGCTAAAATTAGCAATGGTTTTCTTATAACCCATTTGCTGAATTTTCTATCAATTTGCTGTTAAATGTATATATCTCATGAGATAGATTAGTGTATGCTCTTGAATCATACATGGGGAATAGTGAATCATACAGGTGATTGCCATGAAATCACATATAAATAAGCTTTTTCTATAGACTTTCCCTCTGTGCTCCTCCATTTCACCCAGTAGGCAGTGAGCCCTGCAGTGTTTTCACACCTACCTCCGTTGTGAAAATTAACACTGGTGTAAATAACGGCTCTGGGGAGGGTTTTCCTCCATTTCCCGGACCTGTTCATGGCTGTAGTCTGAAGAACAACCTGTAACAGAATGTACATGGACTGTAGCAGCTACAAGGCTGTATAGTAGTCTAAAGGACAACCTGTAACAGAATGTACATGGACTGTAGCAGCTACAAGGCTGTAGTCTGAAGGACAACCTGTAACAGAATGTACATGGACTGTAGCAGCTACAAGGCTGTAGTCTGAAGGACAACCTGTAACAGAATGTACATGGACTGTAGCAGCTACAAGGCTGTAGTCTGAAGGACAACCTGTAACAGAATGTACATGGACTGTAGCAGCTACAAGGCTGTAGTCTAAAGGACAACCTGTAACAGAATGTACATGGACTGTAGCAGCTACAAGGCTGTAGTCTGAAGGACAACCTGTAACAGAATGTACATGGACTGTAGCAGCTACAAGGCTGTAGTCTGAAGGACAACCTGTAACAGAATGTACATGGACTGTAGCAGCTACAAGGCTGTAGTCTGAAGGACAACCTGTAACAGAATGTACATGGACTGTAGCAGCTACAAGGCTGTAGTCTGAAGGACAACCTGTAACAGAATGTACATGGACTGTAGCAGCTACAAGGCTGTAGTCTAAAGGACAACCTGTAACAGAATGTACATGGACTGTAGCAGCTACAAGGCTGTAGTCTGAAGGACAACCTGTAACAGAATGTACATGGACTGTAGCAGGAACATGGCTGTAGTCTAAAGGACAACCTGTAACAGAATGTACATGGACTGTAGCAGCTACAAGGCTGTAGTCTGAAGGACAACCTGTAACAGAATGTACATGGACTGTAGCAGCTACAAGGCTGTAGTCTAAAGGACAACCTGTAACAGAATGTACATGGACTGTAGCAGCTACAAGGCTGTAGTCTGAAGGACAACCTGTAACAGAATGTACATGGACTGTAGCAGCTACATGGCTGTAGTCTGACAACCTATAACAGAATGTACATGGACTGTAGCAGCTACAAGGCTGTAGTCTGAAGGACAACCTGTAACAGAATGTACATGGACTGTAGCAGCTACATGGCTGTAGTCTGACAACCTGTAACAGAATGTACATGGACTGTAGCAGCTACATGGCTGTAGTCTGACAACCTGTAACAGAATGTACATGGACTGTAGCAGCTACATGGCTGTAGTCTGACAACCTGTAACAGAATGTACATGGACTGTAGCAGCTACAAGGCTGTAGTCTGACAACCTGTAACAGAATGTACATGGACTGTAGCAGCTACATGGCTGTAGTCTGACAACCTGTAACAGAATGTACATGGACTGTAGCAGCTACAAGGCTGTAGTCTGAAGGACAACTTGTAACAGAATGTACATGGACTGTAGCAGCTACAAGGCTGTAGTCTGAAGGACAACCTGTAACAGAATGTACATGGACTGTAGCAGGAACATGGCTGTAGTCTAAAGGAAAACCTGTAACAGAATGTACATGGACTGTAGCAGCTACAAGGCTGTAGTCTGAAGGACAACCTGTAACAGAATGTACATGGACTGTAGCAGCTACAAGGCTGTATATTAGTCTGAAGGACAACCTGTAACAGAATGTACATGGACTGTAGCAGCTACAAGGCTGTAGTCTAAAGGACAACCTGTAACAGAATGTACATGGACTGTAGCAGCTACAAGGCTGTAGTCTAAAGGACAACATGTAACAGAATGTACATGGACTGTAGCAGCTACATGGCTGTAGTCTGAAGGACAACCTGTAACAGAATGTACATGGACTGTAGCAGCTACAAGGCTGTAGTCTAAAGGACAACCTGTAACAGAATGTACATGGACTGTAGCAGCTACAAGGCTGTAGTCTGAAGGACAACTTGTAACAGAATGTACATGGACTGTAGCAGCTACAAGGCTGTAGTCTAAAGGACAACCTGTAACAGCATGTACATGGACTGTAGCAGCTACAAGGCTGTATAGTAGTCTAAAGGACAACCTGTAACAGAATGTACATGGACTGTAGCAGCTACAAGGCCATGATTGGTATAACGATTGCAATGGAGTCAATCATTGCCGACATTGGCCCAATATATATACCCTTGCTACCTGGGATGTAGCTGCTACAGTCCATGTACATTATGTTACAGGTTGTCAGACTACAGTTTTTGGGCCATTGGAGGGCCAGAAAATGGAAAATATTGGGCCAATACACAAAAAAAAAAGATTTCCCGAATTGTTAGGATGTTGTCTCACATATACTAAAAATTTGAAAAAAATTGGTGCAAAACTGGTTATTCTGTAGGGGTATAAGCCTGAAAGGGGCCAGAAATAGCCGAAACAACATAAGTCGGGAGTTAAATAATAATCAATTTTTGACCATGCCACTTTAAGATTCCAGACAAATGAACGCATTCAGCCATGGTATCTGTCTTTTTTGTTATGATATATCAAAAACAGGAATGTTTATGAGTTTTTCATCACTCATTGCAAAAACAAAAAGTCTAGCAAACAGATTCTAGTGGTGCCGGTGTACCATCATATTTGTTCCGGGTGGAAAATAGTTCCGGACTTGTTGTGTCACAAGAATATAGAATTATATCGATATGTCATCAGGGACAATTATTAGATAGGTAATGTATGTTTTTCCAGTTTCAAAATTATTATATTTCAATCGGGGGTGGGGGAGAGTTTTCTCCTAAGACATTTTAAGTCTCAGTAGTGAACTAGTGGTGTCATAAAAACAATAGATAATGACAATATATTTTGATATATAAGGTTCAATATACATATGTTAATCAATTCTGATGCTAAAATTGTGTTGACACTTCATCTGAAAGATAAAACCTGCACTGGAATTAATGTCCATAGGATTTTAAAGTCTATGTCCGTGGTGAACTAGTGTCGTCATAAAAATGTAAATATTTGACAATATAGTTATGTATCCTAGGTCCAGTACACACATGTAAACCAAACCTGATGTCAAAATTGTGATAACACTGCCCTTAAATGAATAATCTACACTGGAACTAATTTCCATGGCTTAAACCTATGTCTGTGGTGAACTCGAGATGTCATAAGAATATATAAAAATAATGATATAACTATGTATTCTAGGTCCAGTACACACATTTAAAACAATCCTAATGTTTAAATTGCTTTAACACTGCATTTATATAAAGAACTAAAGAACTAATTTCCACCCCGGAACTGATTTGATGCTACACCGGCAGATTTATGAGGCTATGGGACTGTGTGGCCCATGGCACAAAGGTTAGTGTCGACCTCCTGCCTTAAAGTATGGCACCATCTTTTTAATTCCATGTATGTTCATTATAATATATATACTCACTGAATACCTAACGAGTCAGGAAAGAATTGAGTGTGCCAAATAGAAACATTATGTGGCTCAACATTTTTTTTGAGGTCATATACAGTTGTAAGTCACCCTCCTCCACTGTACTTGAATCACCACTAGATCCATTCTGGCAAGGAAAGGCTATTTCCGTCTATTCTGCATGAAAATACCATCCCAGTAAACAAACATTGATATACAACTGTGATATTATGAACACTTAATCGCTATTAATTTACATATACATATCAGCGATAACACATATATATCCCGGATTGCATGTGTATGATTATCATCTACTATTATGGCTTTGTCTCACGACCTTGGACCAATGTTTTTGTCCCTGACCGGGTGCCAGCTCTGACCGGGTGCCAGCTCTGACCGGGTGCCAGCTCTGACCGGGTGCCAGCTCTGACAGGCCTGAATAAAAACGGGTTATTTAGGGCAGATTATGATAAAAATGGACAACTAATGACTAGTTTAGAGCGTTATAACATCCATTAACCTTTTCAGACAAATTCTATCTACATCTGCCCTAAATAACCCGATTTTATTCAGGCCGGTCAGAGCTGGCACCCGGTCAGAGACAAAAACATTGGCCCAAGGTCGTGAGACACAGCCTTATGCATGTATGGACTTGTATGCCGACAGTCACCACTGTCGGGCACTGCACTACTGTTTGTGTATATATGTGCTTTATTTGTTAGCTCGGATATCCATCCTTTTCTCAATTCAATTCAATTTAAAAATTTTATTAGCCTGAACAAACAATCTACAAATTAATGCAGTTATCAAGAGTTTGCTCATAGGACAGAAGAAGATATTATACGTCCTAGAGTTATAGCAGTAATAATATGATACATAAATACCTTCTTTAAGCTTTGCCATAACAGAAGAATTAAATACTTCTTAGATGATATTACTTAAGAGGGGGGGGGGGGAGATGATGATGAATAACTTCAAATGCAGTTACAAAGTTATAGTTTCACAATGGTTTGAATTAAACACATTACATATAAATATATATATATATATATGTAAATCCTATTCAAATCGACTATAGAATGTAATCGTACAAGAATGCATGGATACAAGTTCAAGTATAATACAAATATAAATATAAAATAGATATGGTCATGGTCAAATGAATGTACACCATTACTCAGCACTTTTACCGGTAATCTATATAATGAATATCCCAACCACCCATATAAATGCAACGACATACAAAATTCATATCAAAATATATATTTCCAAATATACCTTAGAGAGTGGGCCCTTAGTCTCTGAATGAATACACTTTGACTTACCTGCTTCTGCACGTCTCAACAAGCCCCCCATGAGTAAAGACCACGTGATGTAGCAGTGTGTTACTGCACACGTCCACATGGTGAGTCCCATAGGGCTAGGTACAACAAATAATATAGGTTTGTGAGTAATATCCTTTAAGTTTGGTGTAGAAATCTGCTGGCGAAAATTGGCTAAAGGGGTTCTCCTGGAATGGAGTAATTACACTAGAATTGCCACTCTCAAGAGAATGTCTTATATAATATTATTCAAGCACCTGATATTAAATTTAGTTGGTGGATCTAACAGAAAAAACCTTTGCTAATCCAATATAAAAAATAAAATAATGATATCTTCAAAAGGGAATGTTTGAGGCCCCTTTAAAGTATGGGCATTCACAGCCCTGCCTCGAGTGTAGAGCAGGGAAGGAGTCCAGGACCACTCCAAGGAGGATTAACACTGATGGGGACTGACAGGTTGATCATGTCAACTTTTCTTTTTCAGAAAATCGTAGAAAATGATCTACCAATAGCATATTAGTATGAGTTACATATTCGAAATCTAATTGATCTCCCCGTCATTTTGAGATATCATATGATAAATTCCGATCAATATCTAAACTTGCGTTGACCTACCTAATAGAGCCTCACATAGGGTGTCAAGGTGCGTTACATACAGACATTTGGTGCTCATCTACTGTCGCCAATTTGCTGCGAATTCGTTGCAAGGTACACTCATGTGTGTAAACACAGAGAGAAAGTTCCATCAGCGGATCTGCTAGTGCAAGTCCCTGCGACAATGTTGTCGCGAGAGGCCTGCGGTGTGCAGGTTAATTTGCGGAAATCTAAAAGTTTAGATTTTAACAAGTGTACTCGCAAGTCTCTCTCGGTGATCACATTTGCAGCAAACTGGCAGCAGTGGATCACCTGCTATACACAGGCTGCACCACTACTTACTCCTGTTCCCAGGGTCATCCAAACGAGAACACTGGTAACAATCACCATGACCTTGAACTTGGATTTTGCTGCATTTGGGCTATCCTTGCTGGTTGATTGGAACCAGTGAACAGGAAGCAGAATGTATGGTAGTATTCCCATCCTACTTTCTGGTTCCAGTTCCGGTTTTTCTGTTTGATTGTTCCAAGCCAGCCACAGGGGCCCCTTTACTCAGTAGAAACTCTAGTTCAAGGTCATGGTGATGTCTCCAAGTGTAATTATATACTACACTGGCGTGTGTACACCTGTACACAGCAACGCCATGAATATATCATGGTTAGACACGCATCATTGAACCACCCCTAAACAATGCTCCACCTCATAGTACCTTAACCCTTTAAGGGTGGAAAAATGCATTAATGCATCAGGCCCTTGGTCGTCATGATGCATGAATGCAGCCCTGCACCAATGCAGCACCGATGAGCTACTCACCAGGTATGCATTGGTGTATGATGACAACAAATGTCATCTTTTAGCGACATCCATCCTTAAAGGGTTAATACAACACACATAGGCCTAGTACTATAATAGTGAATGGCCATGGTAGGCAATACATGATGCATGAAGGCTACCTTGGGGAGTAACCACACATCAATGATGACAGTTTGAGAATGTATCTACCCTGTAGTGTTGACATCTAGCAGATCTAGTGGCATACATTGTGGCGAACTGCAGGGTCAGTCCTCAGGCCCTTACTCTTTATTTCATGGTGAATACGGAACAACAAGGTTAAAGCAATGAGAGGGCCCTCCCTTGTGACAGCATGCAATAACCCTGTGCCGTTCTGCACGCTCTGGCCATACTGCACGCTCCCGGGGGTCACGTGACCTGTGTGAAATTCATAATGGCGGCTGACAGAAGTGCAGAAGTTAACAAACATCGCAGAAGTTAACAAACTTGGTTATTTACTGTAAATACCCTGAAATAAATTCAGAGCGTCACTTAAAAGTGACCTCGGCAGTAGTTATTGCACTCGTGGGGCTTGTCCCATATTGCACTAGGCCTACGGCCAGCATGCGATACGGGACAAGCCCCACTCGTGCAATAACCACTGACTCGGTTACTTTAGCGTGCAGCTCTGTCTATTTATTTTGAATGAGTTGTATTAAAAATACTTTTTGTTATTTATATGCATATGACATGACTATGATGGTGAGTGCCAGCTCTGTGGAGTGTGTAAGCCTGCTTCTAAAAAAGTAACCCTGTCTCCAGACTCGTCTATGTGACTGTCACAAAATAAACGAGTTAAAGGTTGTCTAACCTATCAGGTTTCCCTCCTACGAATAGAATCTCGAGCTGGCAAATGTCAGGTATTAGGCTGACACATGCCAAGTGGGTCTTTTAGCTGGAGTTGTCAGATAGACAAGTCTGGGGACGGGTTTGTGGGATGGTAACCTGATAGGTTAGACAACCTTTAACTTGTTTATTTTAGAAGAGTCTGGAGACCCGTTTTTTTTTTCAGTGTGGACCTTGACTTAATCAATAACTGGTGCACACTAAAGAGACTTATGGTTGTCTTGTGAACTGTGGCTTCTTCACTACATGTAGATGACTCAATGTTGTGTCAGATTTTGGCTCAGTCTCATGAGTTTGTAACAGTTGAAACGTCTTTGACCGGCGTCGTCTTTGACCGGCGTCGTCTTTGACCGGCGTCGTCTTTGACCGGCGTCGTCTTTGACCGGCGTCGTCTTTGACCGGCGTCGTCTTTGACCGGCGTCGTCTTTGACCGGCGTCGTCTTTGACCGGCGTCGTCTTTGACCGGCGTCCTCTTTGACCGGCGTCCTCTTTGACCGGCGTCCTCTTTGACCGGCGTCCTCTTTGACCGCCGTCCTCTTTGACCGGCGTCCTCTTTGACCGGCGTCCTCTTTGACCGGGTATGTGATTAAAATGAAGAAAAAAGTAGTGTATAGTAAAGAAATGGGTAAATTTATTGTATAATATGTTATAACACATCATTTTGAGGCATTATTTAAAATTGATATATTTCATATATTTATGTTACTATGCGCAGTACACAATAATATGATACAACACAATATGTTAAAATACCAAGTGACGTCTTTGACCGGCTGAAGAAAAAAAGCCCAAAAGGGACCCTTAATATGTGCATTAAATTTTTTTTTTTAATTGGGTAAAACAACCATAGACTGTTTATTACATGAGGAAGTTGAAGCTTAAATTTCTTTACTATATACTACTTTTTTCTTCATTTTAATCCCTACCCGGTCAAAGACGACGCCGGTCAAAGACGACGTAGGTCAAAGACGACGCCGGTCAAAGACGCCGCCGGTCAAAGACGCCGCCGTTCAAAGACGCTGCCGGTCAAAGACGACGTCGGTCAAAGACGCCGCCGGTCAAAGACGACGCCGGTCAAAGACGACGCCGGTCAAAGACGTTTCAACTGTTACAGACTCATGAGACTGAGCCTTTTAATTATCTAGGATTGACCATTGATCGGGGTCTATACCCAGTGGGCAAACTTAAGTTGATTCAATGTTGATTCAATGTGTGTAGCGACATGATATCAACAGTTGATACAGGGTTGTCATTTTGTTGATATTGATGAGGTCATCAACGTTGATCATTCATCAGTGATTCAACGTTGATATGGCCATTGTGAATCAACAACAAATAAACATAATAAAATGATTTACATTGACTTGATATTGACTGCTGATGCGTAATTTGAGATTCAATATATTAGATACAGTATTCTTATGTAGAATCATTCCTTCAATTTATATATTTTCATTACAACAGCCCCCTCCCCCCCCCCATTTATCCAAGATGAATTGCTAATTCTAGCACCATCCAGGGTAGGGGTACATGAATGACCTCTGATGATCATGCTAAGAGGTGTTCACATCCATTTCAAACTAACCTGGTCATGACTGAGGCTTTATCTATTATTCTTAGCAACATAATGGGTGTTTAACAGAAACCATGCATGTATTCTTGTCATTTAATTCCATATGTCAACCAAATGCACACACCATATTTGTCAATGAAAATGAATGACATTTTGATCAATTGTATACATTGATGAGAAAATAAGAGCTTACAATTAGGGAAGATTGATGTAGCATGGAGATAAAAATGCTAAGAGTAGGTTGTATAGGCACCTAGTGGGAAATGTGGGAAACCCCATGGTTGATTCAAGGTTGATATCCAAACATTGCATCAGTGTTGAAATAGGTGTTGGTTGACAGCGTTGAAATTGCAACATTGCATCAATGTTGAAAACAGGTTGATCTACCCTGTAACCCTATATCAACCAGTTGTCAACGTTGAATCAAGGTTTTGTGCCCACTGGGTAGTTCCAAGACGTAAAGGTCAAAAGTATGATGCATGGAAAAAAATATCTCAATTGTAAATAGAAGAAATCTGTTGACCAAGATCACTGCCTTCTGGTTTATAAACAAATAGTGAGACCGGTGATGGGATATAGTGTTTTAATTGTACATCACTGTAGGACTGTTCACTTCCAATATTAATATTGATATTGATATTTTCATTGTGTGAGAGAATCATTGTGATTGTCTGGAATAATAAATTCATTGAGTATAAAGAGACATCTTGATCCAATGGGTCCTGTATGCATGTGTTAGCCAAAAACCTCACTCCTGCTATCTTTGTCTTTTGACGGATGTTTAATAAATGTTGTATATATATATGTTTCCTCCAGCTTCATGTGTTTGATAAATAGACAAAGGTGCACGAGTTTATGGTCTGTTGGGGGTTATTTCACGAGTTGACCCTCGTGCCCTATTTCACGAGGCTGTAGGCCAAGTGAAATGCGGCCCAAGGGTCAACAAGTGAAATAACCCCCCAACATCCAAAAACGAGTGTGCCTTTGTGTTTATTTTTTACCTTTTTCGATTCAAATTAGATTATTAATGTCCATAGGGTGGTTAAAGCTTAAAATAGCTTTTTTCTATGGCATTTAAATGTAAATAAACCATCATTTTGATGACGTCACAGGCCTTGAAATACGGCAATAGGTTATTTCACGGGGGGTGTGCAATACGGCGTCCTTTGGTTAAGTCAATGGGACTGCTGTATTTCATAAAAAATAAGATGCGCTACAATATGAAATGTGTGGCAGAAGTATGCATGAGATCTAAGGAACAGTTCTAGTATCTGATATTATATGCCAGTGTGTCCTATCTTGTAATAAGATGTTTTGGTACTATGGCATTAACTATTAAGAACCAATTACATTGAGGCAAACGGTCCTATCTTGCAATAAGATGTTTTTGTTCTATGGTATTAGCTATTTAGAAGCAATTTTGTCTCAAGATAACTCCTGTGGGCTAGGTATTTTCTGGTATATATTTATAGGTCAAAAAGAAGAATCTCAAGGTAGGTCCCAGGAACTAGTCACATTCTGGTATGTACATTTCTGAGCCAAATGGTTGTATCTTGAGAAAGGCCCCAAGGGCCCCATTGTCTCAAAAAACATCACTGAGCCAAAAGCTTGTATCTCAGAATTCTTACTTCTATTTTTATTCTCGATGTTGTCATTAACCCTTTGTGGCTGAGCATGAGCTATCATTGATGCCATGGCTGGCTGTGAATCGATTATAGTTGATGCCATGGCTGACCAAGCATCAACTATGGTCAGCAAAGGCTTAGCCCAGGGAATGTTCCAGTAAAAATGTACAGCCCCTACAGCTAGCAATGAACCATCACATTCCCAACTTTTGTGGTGCTAGGATTTTTACTTTATTCTCTATGTAAGTTTGAAAAATATAATTACTAATGACACAAAATTGCGTTATGTTCACCAGATATTATCATAAATATTAGAATAGTGAAAAAAATATGATGAAATATATTTTAGTTATGAACTTGATTCACTATATTAGGGCAACAATGTGTCATTTTCTACCATGTAACAGGGTGCTGTATGCTTTTCTCTATTTTTAATTCCCCTTTGTTATAGTTTGATAGCTCGAGTCAATTGAGGGCCAGTTGGTTTCTGAAGATATTTTCTGCCATTCTATTGTGTTTATTTTACTATTCAGAGGTGTTCAGTGGGATCTGATGAACGTAACATAACAGAAAAATAGAGGAATTATAATGAAATATTAGTCAACAATAGCATTGTTTTCAGTTGGTTGTGGTATAATACCTATGCAAACAAAGTCACAGCATATCCCAGATATTAATACAAGCTTAATGAGACAATTACACCAAAATTCTGTTGTTTTGCATATATCTGGTGCACATAACATCTAGTGAACGTAACACAAAAATGGAATAGTTTCTAGAATGAAATTTGCTTGTGATAAAATGATAGAAACAGGTCAGTGTCATATGTAACGCTCAGATATACTTGGACAATTTGTGTCACAGCTATGTTTTAATTATTTATGCATATTTCTGACATTCAAATATCTGGTGAACGCAACATTTCATAAAATAATGGACATGTTGTTTCGATAGTTCTTAAAATTACAGAAATCATGCACTCATCCACATACATCCTTGCTGATAGGTTTATCAAACAGACATACAAGCGGCCTATCAAAAGAAATTAACAAAAGGGGACATATTTTCAAGACAATTTACTGTCTCCGTGGAACAAAAAAGAAATCTCATGAACGTTATATAATTCTCATGAACATAACATAATTCTAGTGAGTAACATAATTCTAGTGAACATAACATGAATTGATATCTTAATTTACAAAGACAAAGACATTGCCCCAGTTAAGATTCTTTTTGTATATGGTGCATGTACTATGTAGGCCCATGGTATAGTCGGGCATGGACCTGGTAATTAGTACAATCAGTCATCAGGTAAAGTATCCATTTATGAAAACGATGTATGTAATTTGCCAAAGTTATTGCACAAGAATTAAGGTGAAATATATACAACCAAATATGTAACCAGCAATTTTAGATAGTGATCTATTATCTATTTATATAAAAATTACGATTTTAACCACAGCTACAAACATTGGATGAGGTCTAGTTATAACTTATGGATAAGGGATGAGGAGATGGGGATGATTGAGAACTTTGGAAACATGTTTGATAAAGTAATGATAATTCTGGGTTAGACAGAAGGTTAAGTTTGAATGTAAGCACTTATTTTAAGTTGACATCTGGGGCTTTATTTTTCTAAGGATTTTGTACATGGATTTCCTATCATTGATAAAAAGCTTTTTGCTAGTTTGGTGGTTTAGGTTATGTCAAATCAGAAACCGAACAACAGTAGTTTCAAGACGCAAAGTAATTCCGTAGCTCTTTGCCCATGACACTCAGTAAAATCAATATTTAGAAATGAGTTTATTCCATTATTGATCATTGCCTATAGAAACTTTGCAGTGTTTTTATGAGGGCCACAATGCTACCTGCGGAGGGGGACAGGTTGATTGATTAATATTCTTTTATTCATACTGATGATATATAGGCTACTCTTTACCTGTAGTTATTCCATTTCCAGATGATGTTTTATTTTTAGGATAAATACAGCGATTAAGTATTCGTAAAAGGTGAAGAGACAAAATAGGAAAAAAATCCTCAAGAACTGTTGAAGATATGTCCTTAAAAGCTGAGGATTTGGATGGATTTACCAGGTTGGGGAAATCCTGCCTTTAATACCTTGAAGGGAGAAAGCAGGGTGAGGGGTTTTGTCCCCTTGATTTTGGGTCGATATACATTTAAATTTAGGTTCAACCAGAAAATCGAATTTGCTGACATCTCACTATTATTTGCTGAAATTGTTTAACCTATATACAGGTAGACGATATAGTTAGCTAGTTGTATGCGAATGGGCTTGTATAACATTCTTTTTTTCCCCTGAGATATAATGATTTATAAGTCAAAATATAGCCTAAATAAGGTACATCTATATATATGGACTCCCCTCCCCCTTACCCCTCCCTTACCACCACACTTGTATAGGATACTGCACTGGGAGATTCCCCCTTGGAGGGGCGGACCAGCGGCTGGCCTTATCTCTCCCGGCCGCCCTTATCTCTGTAGAGATAAGAGCAGGGCGCCCACCAAGGGCCTGCCTTAAGTAGGGGGAGATTTCCCCAGCAAGGGGAAATCTCCCCTATAGGCTATTGTACCTGTAGTGGAGGTATAAGTCCCGTATTGTCCAGGCCTGCTTGCTTTCTCTGTAATATGGCAGTGTCTTCTGAGGGAATCTTAGATTTATCAATATTGTTAGTAAGTCTGAAGTTGTTAGTTGGTTCTGAAGATAGATAGATATTTATTGGCACGAATCGTTCCAAAGGAACGTTTTTCGGCGCACACGGGAGGGTCCTCACAAGCATCTTTGGGTCCACTTCCGCTGCTGAACATTCGCGATTCTTTAATGGTGTGGTGGTTCAGTGAAGTAGCATTAATTATAAATGATCATAAGAGATGTGGCAGTTGCCAGACAAGGTGGCAAGTGGCATACAATTAGTAACGAGATGTGGCGGGCAGTGTTGTGAGTTACTGATGTGGGGGAATAACTAGGGGTAAAGATTCAATCTTAGTTTTGAAAGTTTCTTTAAGGGGAATACGCTGTACATCTTTATCTAGTGTATCCCAGAGGCTTACACCTCTATAATATGGTGACTTCTGATAAAAACTTGTTTTTGCCCTCCTTTTTCTAAATTTAATTTTCAAGTCACCTCTAGTGCAGACATTCCGCTGTTCAATCGCCTCACCACTATGGCCCTTCTTCCACATTATCATTAATAATTGGATTTTGCGGTTGCGTTCCAGAAAATTGACACCGGCTTCAGCATGTAAATCTATTACACTGGTTGCTCTAATGCGGGTTCGTAAGCAGATTCGTAATGCATGATTCTGCATACGTTGCAACTTCTGGAGTTCACCATTATGTGCGCTGCCAGTGTAAAATGAGCAATACTCTAGTGTAGGGGCTATCATTACCCTGTATATCTGCAGGCTGATACGTTTTGTCATGCTTTTCCTTAATTTTCTTAATTTATATATTGTATTGCCTAAACTTTTCTTAACCTTATTGACCTGGGGAGTGAGACTTAGTTTTTTGTCAAGTTCGACACCTAGGTATGGGTAGGATTCACAGGTAGGAAGCTGGCTTCCCAACAAGGTAATGACGGGATCACCAATATTGCTCAATTTACTATCCGAACCAAAGAACATACACATACTTTTCTGCGTGTTTACAGTCATGCCATTTTTTAGGCACCAAGCACCTACTCTGTCAATATCTTCTTGTAATAAGCGAGTGGCTTCAGTGTGGTCATTAGCACTTATATATATGACAATGTCATCCGCATACATTGTGTAATTACAATTTATTATACAGTCAGATAGGTCATTTATGAATAGGACGAATAGAAGAGGGCCTAAAATTGAGCCTTGCGGGACTCCGAAATTTACTGGGGCACTCGAGGATTTCACTCCATTAGCTATGGTACAATGGGAGCGGTGCGCGAGGTACTCCATTAGCCATTTCTTTAATTTACGGTGGATATTTAAGTTACATATTTTCTTGATCAGAGTAGGGTGGTGGACACTGTCGAACGCCTTGCAGAAATCTATGTAGCATGCCGCTGTCACCTTACCATCATCCCTGGCCTCAAACAAGTCCTTAACCACATTAAAGACTGCATCACTAGTACCACGGTTTTTTCTAAAGCCAAACTGTGTTTTACTAAGTAGAGATTCATTTTCAAGGTAGTCTGAAAGTAATTTATGTATAATTTTTTTCCAGCAGCTTACCAGGTAGTGGTAATAAGGTGATAGGGCGCCAGTTCTTTATGAGATTAAGATTGCCCTTTTTAGGGATCGGAACTAATAAGCCACAGGACCACGACGCCGGGAAAATGCTCTCATTCAGAGAATTCCTGAAGATAATGGTCATTTCATTGGATAAGAAAAGCATGGCATCCTTGAGGACCTTGGTATTTACCCTGTCAAGACCACAAGATTTGTCAACATTGATCTTCTTAATTGGAGATAAGACTAGATCGTGACTTATGAGCTCAGCAATGTTAAGGTCATCTTCTTCTATGGGATCATCCAGTGCCGGGTCTGGTATTAATAAGCCAGTCGGCGGTAGTTTACTAAACAAATCTGTCCCAATGTTTGCAAAATAATTATTAATGTAATCTGCCGTGTCTTCAATCGGTATTACCTCTCCCGTTAATTCATTTGTTAGCTGTATTATTAAGTTTTTTGTTACTGGGTTTACTAGAGCGTTAACTTCCCTCCAGAATTTACCAGGGTCGCCCTCTGAACGTTCCAGGACTGTAATGACATACTCCCCTTCAGCATTTTCCAGCTGACGTTGGATCCTATTTTTCATTTTCCTTACCCTCTTAAGGAGTGCCTTATCCTTGGTTAACCGTTGTTCTTTTAGCATGTCTGACCTGTCATTAATCAGCTCAATGGTTTCAGGGGTGACCCATGGGTCCGATTGCTTTTTAATTGTCATGGTTTTAACTGGGCAGTATATATCCAGATAACTTATGATAGCATTGTAGATAAACAGCCATTGGATCTCAGGATCTGTTGTACCATGAAATACTTGCCAGTCTAGACATGATAAATACTCAAGGAAGTCATCTCGGTCATATTTACGATATGAGTGGCCTGTAAAACTGACCGGGGTGCGGATCTCTTTCCCTTTCTTGCGACATGCATAGATTGGGTAGTGATCTGATATTAGGCAATCTAATACACCACTATGACTTACTATATCACAATCAGTTATTATGTGATCAATGCATGTGCCACCACTAACATTATTCTCGTTTGGACGAGTAATATCCTCAATGTATCTCTTTATACTAGTTTCTCTACATAAATCGAAGAGACCAATAGCTGGACCAAAGTTTCTCTCCCTTGTGTTTGCATTGAAATCACCAACCACCCATAGTTCATAATGTTCCCTATCTACTTTCCCAATAACAGTGCCTAATTTATCAAAAAAATCTTCATGCTCATTATTAGGGGGGCGGTACACATTAAGGATAATGAGATTACGGTAGGTAGGTTTTTCAAATTTTAGCGCTTGCACTTCAATATTATCTTCCATTAACTCTAGATTTGCTACTGATTGACAATGAGGGCTGAAAAAATTGCCAACATATGTAAGTAAACCGCCTCCAGTTTTACCAGGCCTGTCTTTACGGAAAATACGCTTATCGCCCCAGTGAAACAATGTGTCATCAGTACCGTCTAGGGCCCAGGACTCACAGAAGCATAAGATATCACAGTCTAGACTCAGCTTAACATCACGTAGTTTTTTCCTATTTAGGCTACGTGCATTGCAACTTACAATAGTGATACCCTTTAAACCATCCAGGAAGGTTTGGACCTTAATGAGATTATTTCTGCGGATTGCCGGATCTATGATATTCATCACAGGTGAGTTTAGAAATTACGACTCAGGTTCCGATACCGGAGCCGTAAAGAGTAGTAGCCGGGGAATTACTCACCCAGGCCAATACCCAATTTGGGGGGGGGGAATTAACTCCGAATTGCGGGGTGGAGGGCTCCGCAGACCTCACACGCCTGTACATGTTAAGTATACACAGGAAATTATAGTAATAATTATAATTATATTATAATGTGCATAGTTCTGGAGTAAATATGTGCTCATGCTTGGGATGACACATCCTTGGTAGGCATCTATCGATGGTGGCCAGTTGTACATGTATATAGTCAGTCAAGTATGATAGAGAAGGACCAGTTTGCATCAACTAGACGGCTTTCAGTGCTCAATGTGTTCCTCGCAAGGAGCCCCATTATATTGCATGTCCGGCTAGTATAGAATAACAGGATGGATCCTACCTTGACAGCATGACGATCACTAGGTGGGAAGTGTTATAAGCTGTACATAAGTTCACATGCAGGCTCAACTGGTTGTGAGGTGGAGTTTGGTTGGGGGGGGGGGCGATGGGCACCAGCAGACATCGTCGCGATTTAGCTGTCACATCATTTGAGCGTCACGTCGTCACGTCGTCACGTCATCACGTCACTACGTCATCACGTCATCTGCGGGTGCTATAGCTGCCAGTGTTTGCAAGATTATTAGCAAAATTAAGCTGCCATCAAGTTAAAGTAGATGGTGTATGCAAGGCACAAGTAACCATTGGTCATTATGTTGCCAATTGGAGATATTGCCTAGTAATCATCGCTAATATGTGGGCAATGATGGACAACATAAGTAGAGTATTGCTGATAGACTCAACATATTTTACTAATGTTCGACATGGGCCAGATGCATTAGAAGTAGCAGTGATATGAGTCAGTTCATATTTAAATCAATAGCAGCATGCAGGCAATGAGACGTGAACAGACCAAAGTCAATATTATTATGTGAGTATTACATGTACATAGCAATGGGCCATCGTGTGGTTACCAATATTACCTTATTAGTACGGATAGTAGCGCCCTCTTGGGTATAGGTACCTATACACGGCTCTCTCTTCGGGGGTGCTGGGTCTGTGTAGGTTCTTATGCATGCAGTTTGCCAGGTTGTGCGCAATCGAGGAGCGGGTGTGGGTGTTTGGATGGGTGCCATCTCTCAGTCGTTGGTACTTCACCTTGATGTCACTGGACCTACTGTCCCACATGTGTACATACCTGTCTAGGCGGGGACAAATGACACATCTGAATGTGTTAAGTTTTATGATTTCAATGTTCAGGACATGTACCAGTTCATCTAAAAGTGTTTGATGGGGGTTGAATCCGAAACCCTTCCATTTGTGGGTAAGATCGACACCATATACTGTTGGTATGATAACTTGTACAGTCGGGTGAAGTCGGGCTATTCTATTTATAGAGGTCTCATATTCTGTCATCAACCTGTCAACAGTGCGGATTATATTCAGAGACTCGGGGCGCATTTCAACCTTGTGTTTACCAACCAGTTGTGTGATGTTACATATACCCCCACAAAGATATAATGCCCTCACAGTTGGACGTTCATTTAAGGCGATTATGGCTTCATCGGTGGCGTCTCGTATTAGTGCACCGCCAACGGCCCTGGTCGAGATTATAGCACTGTATTGCGACTTAATTGTAGTATGGAGATAACGTACCCTTGAGTCACCGACGACAATAGTGGCTGATCTATTCCTTATGTGTTCTCTCCAGTGCGGGTCTGGTCGATATATTATCGACCGCATTTTCTTCCTCGGTGCTACCATTGTATGGGACATTGGTGAGAGTCGTATAACTACCAGAGCAGGTGACTGTGCCGGTTGTGTCTGCAGTGAAGAGTGTGACAGAGCACGCAGGTACAGGACTGGCTATGGGACCGGGAGGTCCCTCAGGCATGGAGCTCAGTGTCGGGGTGATTATGTCATCAGTTACAGGGTCACGGGTCTGGTGACTTGTAGCAGCTTGAACCGTCTTATGGGCCGCGCGCCGACTTTGAAGTATGCAACGCCATTGCATCAGGATTTTACCGCAGATATTCTTTCCGTGATAAATACCAGTTTCCCATTCTTTATCTCCGAAAACCAGCCCAGAGCCAAAATGAAAGTCCCGGGTAGATTCCACTAAATCTAAGTCAGGGTCAAGGCTACACAGGAAATCCGCTAATGGAGGATTTTGTTCAAATTTGCAGCCAATAATTCGCTTTAAGACTTCGTCTCTAACATCCCACCACCGATGTCCAGAAGGGATGTGGAGTTTGTGACCCAATTTCTTAATTTCAAATGGGTCGGTCTCCTTCATGACCGCAGCTGCCACTTCCGGGTTACGCACAAACAGAGCACAGTTGTGCATATAAGCCTGCTCGTTTGAGATGTACTCAACTTCTGTTCCTTCATAGCCATCATCGAGTAGTGGTTTATGTCTGACAGTGGCGGGGAACATGTTACTCAGGCGAGCCCTAGGCCCGTTAAAAATCATCCCACATGGAGTTTCTCTCATTTTGTCTCTGTACTCGGAAGTCTCCGATTTTTCACGCGATTCCCTCTCTATGTATTCGATGTGGTGTACTAACTCTGGGGTGAGGATGTTGTCGGGTAGTGAGTTCCATTCCTCCAGAGGGGTATGCTCTCCATCTATAAGCAATCCAGTATCAATAACTGTGACACGTTTGGTCCCAGCCTCCTTGTGGTATCTCGCGAGCTCTCTGCATTTCCATCTTAGGTTCCTGACCGTGCTGGGTTCGTCCCTGTTTAACCACATGGGGTTACCTTGACCGGGGGGACGGGATCCTGGTCTGATTGATAGTGAGGCATTTAAGGCGGCTACGTTACTGAAGCAAACTAACACCTTGGTTATTCTGTCACTGGGTGGTGGAGTGTTCTTGATACGGAGACGATGGGATTTTATGATGTCCCTGTCATCAATCTGGATTCCCATCTGGTTCAACATTAGGAGTATGCGGGCTTTGGTGTCTTCCTCCTCTTTTTCATGGAGACCGGTTATGATCAGATTTCTATCTTTAGCTGGATCTTGAAAAATTTCACGATCAGTCCCCTTAACATTTTCGTCTTGTTGGCTTGCCATAGTCGCACTGTTAGTTGACCCCGCAGAGGCTTTAAGGATAGGCCATTCAGTTGAGGTTACGCTCGTATTTGAATCAATCATGGCTTTGTGCTCTAGTAGGGTCTGATTGACTGAGAATCTAAAGGCCTCATTAGACAGGTGACGCACATCATCAGATAGGACTTTTGCATCCAGTTGGGCTTTTAATTCCCCGACTTCCCCTTTCAGTGTATTATGTAGTCCACTAAACTTCTGGTCAATAGTATTGTGCATATCATTCAGTTGCTCAGAGGTGGCCATTTTATCTGATAGTGTACGAATACTTGACTGAATACCCCTCATCATTTCAAATAGATCTGATTGGGATTGCCCTGGGACCTGCGGTTGTGAGTGGTTGATTAAGTGTTGTTGTGGCTGTTGCTGGTTAATCATGTTTTGCTGTGGTGGCCAGCCTTGATTGTGGGACATGAGGTTCATATTCGGGTAGCCATATGGGACACCAGTCATATTCATTATAGTGGGTTGGTTGTGCCCTGGGAGGTTCTGCATGACTGCACCGTCAATAGTACCAGGCTGGGCCGTGTGCTGGCCGTGATGGCCGCCGATCGTGACGTTCTGATTTACTTGTTGGGGGCTGTGTTCGGCAGTAAACATGTTCAGGGTATCATCAGCATCAAAAAGTCTATTTTTCTTCACTGATGGTTGTTCTGAATTAGGGGATACTTGTGTGCGCTTTTTAGATTTACTCCTACTAGAACGTGTGACTGCCGGTGATGTGACAGGTAGGTTAGAGCAGGGTGTGCGGGGCATAACCGTCAGGTTGCTGACAAAACTCACAAATAATAAGACAATTGGGAAATTCACGATACTCACATTACCTCCAGGACTGCTAGACTGCTTTATTTCGAGCCTTATGCTGTTGTGTAGGCCGATACACTTGGTAAAACCATAGAAAAGAGGTCTTATGTGCGGAGCTCCCACCGTGTGCGTGTGCTCTACTCGGCCATTACTCTACCTTATGAAGTTTTTGCTTCCCATTTCATAGCTTTCCGGAAGGCTCTCGGGTCCTTCTCACTATATGTGAGTGCGTCACTATATCAAGCTTTAGCGTGCTGTTGGTGCAATAGGGCAATGTTCCAATCATAATTAGTATTCGATTTTCTTGCCCTTTGCAACCCATTATCTTTTTCTTTTAAGAAATATATCTAGTAAAGGGTATGATAGCAGGTTCTTTTGCTTTAGCAAAGCGAAATGATTTTATAGGGCACACAGTGTCCAGGAATTTGACAATTTCTAAGCATTACTAGGTTCCATGGAGTACCGAAAAATCGGGAAAAATGTGCCAGGTTCTCAATTGCAAAGCCCACTTGAATCGGAATAACATTGTTAGTAGAACACACATAAGGAGTGAGCCTCCTGTGCCTCTTACACTGTCAGTAGCTGCACACTGAGTTATACTGTAGCTTTATAATATAAAAAGACTGTATTTTTAGTTTCAGACCAAATATACCTCCCTAACATTTAGGAACAGAAAAAGGACACTTCCACCTACCCAGGTGGAGGACTAGTATAGCAGGACAGGACGGCCTGCATTAACAGGCAGCCTGTACTTCCAGGCACGCTGGTGTACCGGGCAGGCAGCCTTATATACCTGCCTACAGCTCAGGCTTTTACACCTTCTCAAATCAGAGTCTCTGCTACATGTGTGTCACATTAGATAAAATACTGATTCAAACTCAGAATAATTTAGAAATGCAATGGACCATGCACATAATGCATTTAGAAGTTGGTAGCTGATATACTTGCGATATACTTATCTATGTACTAGATTGGTGTAAATATTTACTAAATAGCCCTATCTCCCAGGCTGAGTGACCTGTGAAAACAGGCTGGGTGTGTTATGCAGGCTGTACTGTAAGTCCAGGCAGTCTTCCACCTGCTACCTGTGACTGCATCCAGGCAATCAGCAGAACTGACCATGGGATGAGGCATCGTACTCCCTCAAACACCAACATGGCGTCTTCCTGGTGTCTCGCATGATGTGTGGAGAGTTGATTTTCAGGCCAAAGTGAAGAAAAAAAGATCCGACTATCTACCCTACATTTTCAGACCATATAACCTGAAACACACCTTTTACTTATTTTGGCCTGAGACTGGAACCCATAAACTCTATATACTGTACTACAGTAGGTCTTCAGCATATCATATTGTGCAGCTACACTAACGTCTGATGGTGCAGTTTGCCTTCATACCTAGGCACCTATACGGTATCCTAGTATAAAGGTTGCTAATTTTGCAAAAATTTTCATAAATTTGCAAAAATACATATTTCTGCATAGACCCATTATAATGTACATGCCAACCCAGATTACTTTGGGGGATAGGCCGATGTTTTGTAGTGCCCCTGTATTGAAAGAAAGTACCAATACTCAAGGTGTGCCAGGGTTAGGGTGGATGCCCCTCACTATAGAACTGCGGGTCGCTGGTACAGGCAGAGGTGCAAAGCTACTGGTGTCAACTCATTGATGAGAAGCCATTCATTTTTAAACTGGAACCTGTTGAGGCTTATTGTTTTGTGTTTTCGTTGTTTGTTTTTTACACACTCCGGGATAAAAACAAAAACATAATTTTTAATTCTTGAAGTTATAGAATGCACAAAAAGACAGACACAGTCAAATACAATTATGTGGATTTTATTGCTGAGAATTATGTACAGGGCAGTGGTAGTTACATGTCGGAGGGTGGTTGAGTTGATATCGACGTTTCGACTGAATTTATTAGTCTTCTTCAATTTTTAATTATTGTTTATCAAAACAGTATTTTCTGTTAATAAATTCATGACTTTATTATATCAATATTTAATTAACTAATTGAGCAAGTTGTCTTTATTAATACATGGTTATTAGCCTGACCTTAATGCTTCAGCCATATAATACATTATTTTATTATACTAAAAAGTATAGGTGGTTGTCAAACTGGCTCTCTAAGATGCAGCCTTTTTTTCAATATATCATAATAGATGAGAACTTTGTCTGAAATGATATGTTTTTTGCTACAGCTACAAGTAGCTACTAAGACAAAAGGGCCAAAGATTATAGGATGAGGGATTAATGTAACTGTGAACAATAATGTTGATTATTGCCAAATAAATCTTTGAAATTTGAAACTGGAACTTAACAATCTTAATTAATCACATTAAAGGTATAGAAAAGAGGAGGACTGCACCTGTATTGCCCTCACCAACACAACACACGACCACTTCATCTTCAGTTAGCCATCAGCTCTCTTTAATAGGTCTGTTTTGAAGCACTTAATGATACAGTGACTTTCATCAAAATCTTGAAAAAAATCCATGAGGGAACAGGAGCGCTCTCTGCTAACTAATTCTGTGAAGAGAAAACAAATGAATTGTTACACCATTCATGTAATTATTATTGACTGGGTATTTCTCCCAATTCACTAAGACATCTCTACTAGAAGTGAATATTCAAATTCAGAGTATTCAGTTGAGAGCTCAGTCCAAAAAACAGGGTATCCACTACCAATAACTGGACAGGCTCACTCCTCAGTTGCCCGTTTACTACAGTTCACTAAATATTTGACAAGTCCTACTCTGACAGATAAGCCACAGTCTGTCTTTTTGTCGGCAGCCAGACATCTGCTTTAGGCAAGACCAAAATGGGATTTTCTAAAAATCAAATTATTCCTTTTTTTTTGTTTTCTTATATCGATTCTCCCAGATCAACCAACGATTTCATTTTGTAAGCCGTTGCTGGAGACTGGAGACGTTTGTTGGAGGTTCGCTCCACTTTTCCATCTACAAACTCGTTGACAAAATAGAATATTTTGATGTGTCATTAGGCGGTGTTTCACTGAAGGTCATTTGATTTAAGGATGGCACAAGGCTGAAAGAACATTTATCTTGATGCATCAACGCAGCCCTAGCATGTAAACTAGCCCGGACATTTGGCCCCCTGACATTTGGCCACCTGACTTTTGGCCCCCCCTGACAGTTGGCCCCCCAGGACAACTGGCCCCCCGGATTTGGGGCCCCCCCAAAGAAACTTTTCCATAACAGTACATGGTAGCTTAGATGTCGACATGGTAGCTTAGATGTCGACATGGTGGC
The DNA here is from genome assembly GCA_947462335.1 of Harmothoe impar. Taxonomy (NCBI): domain Eukaryota; kingdom Metazoa; phylum Annelida; class Polychaeta; order Phyllodocida; family Polynoidae; genus Harmothoe; species Harmothoe impar. The sequence goes on along the minus strand of OX381716.1, from coordinate 67,220,572 downwards.
TTAGCTGTCGACATGGCAGCCTATATGTCGACAGGTGGACAGGTGGACTGGTGGACAGGTGGACTGGTGGACAGGTCGACAGGTGGATAGGTCGACATGTCAACTGCTTAGGTGTCAGGTGGACAGATTGGCCGCCATCAGGTCGACATAGGGACCCCCCCCAACCCCCCGATATAAGTCATGTCCAGGATAGCCATACAAGCACATGCTAACACAATCTACACAAAAATATGATACATATATGCAAATTCCACAAGTAGAATGACCCAGTGGGCACAAAATACTGTTCAATGTTGAATCAACGTTGAATCAACATTGGATCAACATTGACAACCCTTTATCAATGTTGATTCTACGTTCTGCGCCCTACAAGAAATCATTTTGGTGGCAGGGATGTCAAGCATTATGTTAACATGGCAGACACTGGCATGCCAACAAGGTAGCTTATATATCGACTTGGTAGCTTAGATGTCGACATGGTAGCTAAGATGTCGACATGGTGGCTTAGCTGTCGACATGGCGGCCTAGCTGTGGACATGGCGGCTTAGATGTCGACATGGCGGCTTATTATATGTCCACATGACACTATGCCGACACTATGCCGACACTATGCCAACACTATGTCAACACTATGTCGGCATGACTGTCGACATGACTGTCGACATGGTGGCATGACTGTCGACATGGCGGCGAAGCTATCGACATCATGTCGACACCTTGTTGGTGGTGGAAAATGCACTTGAAACGCCCGCTGGATTTCTTTAGGGGGGCCCCAAGTCCGGGGGGCCATTTTGTCAGGGGGCCAAATGTGAGGGGGCCAAGTGTCCGGGGGGCCAGGAGGCCTGGAATCACCCATCTGTCAAATTTTCGGTGACTGAATTCGCTAAAAGTGACATAGAATAGTTTTCCCTACTGACTATGATGGAATAGATAGTGCTGACATTGTACTGACCTTGATCTGTTGCTCGAGAGGAGTGTCATTTAATGAGAATAAAGACAAAATGCAATAACATTGACGGAAGTGAGAAAATATTGAAGCGCATCATGACATCAAATGTAAGTGTAAACAAGAGACTGTATGACATCAGGATGTGTCATACAGACATGTCTCACGGAGCTTAACATAGACATGTAACAATGGTCAGTCCCTGTTATAGAAGTATACAAGTGTAGAATAAAGAGACAAATATGCCAACGCCCATTGATACCGTCTCTGTTGTATTTCATGAGTGAGGCTGGGGCAGTATCCCATGAAGCCGCAGGCTGATTGGGATGTGCCCCAGCCCCCACTCGTGAAATACATCAGAGCGGTATCAATGTATTTGGCATTCGTGTTTATTTTTTTATTTGAAGCCATTTAATGAATGAAAACCAACTTTTTCTTAGCCCATTGAATACGGCCATGTTGTATTCAATGAGGGCATTGAATACGGCCCTTCAGTGCTAAAGTATACAACATCTTGTATTTCAAAAAAATAAAGAGCAAAGGCATCATTTATAGATCAGCACAGAGTAGAGAATACAGAACAAAGGGGGCAATGGGTCATACACACTCATACTCCATACTCTCCCACACAGAAACACATGACCACAAATGGGGTAGATTCACCTGGAGTCAGACACTAACCTTGAGATGGACACCTGATTTGATGGTTATTCAAACATTTTTCAGCTCTTTTTTTTAGGATAATGGTTGAGTTGAAGTATCATTTTAACAAACACCAAACACTTCAAGTCTCATTGTACATGAATAACCTCAAACAGGTGGAGGACTGGTATAGCAGGACAGGACGGCCTGCATTAACAGCCAGCCTGTACTTTCAGGTCGCCCCTATACACTCTCCCAGCACAGCAGGCTGGTGTCCAAGGCTGGGAGCCTGGTATAGCAGGCTGGGGCTGAGGCTTTCACACCTTCTCCAAGCAGGGACAAGTGTGTCACATTAGATGAAATACTGATTTAAACTCATAATAATTCAGAACTGCAATGGACCATGCACATAATGCACCCAGAAGCTGGTGGCTGATGTACTCATCTATATATTAGATAGGTTTATAAATTTCGCAAATATCCCATAAAAATCGCAAATATGATTATATAAAAGCTATACAGTGCTGTACCAGAATGACCCTGAATACCAGGCTGAGCAACCTGTAAAACCATCCGGAGTGGTTTGTCCAGTCTGTAGTGTAAATTCGGGTAGTCTTCTACCTGTCAAATGGCATTGTCTGTCACTGGGTGTGTGTCCTACTCATAGTGAATATACCATATATATATATATCCACAGAGGGTTCCCAATCAGGTTCAGGCGGTGTCTGATGAGATGCAGCTAATGTGACAGTCTTTGACCAACTACCATCTTTGACCGGGTGCCATCTTGACCAGCTTGTTGAAAAAGGGTTTATTTAGGGCAGATGAAGATATAAATAGGCTACTAACTATGCATTTAAAGTGATATAACATCCCTTAACCTTTTCATCCAATTTCATCTTCATCTGCACTTACAAAAATACGTTTTTTTATCAACAGGCCTGGCAAATCCCTCCTTTAATACCATGCGGGGGAATAACAGGATGAGGGCATTTTTCCACTTGATTGTGGGTCAGAATACATGTAACATTATTCTCAACCAGTAAATTCAATTTGCGAATATCTAACTTTTATTTGCGGATAATGATTAGTACTTGTACAGCTAGACAATTTAGCTGGCTAGGCATATGTAAGTGGGTTTGTGTATAAGTATTATATTTTATAATATATAATCATTTAAATGGCAAAATATAGCCGAAATTAGGCATATTTATATGGGAACCCCTCTCCCTGTTCACCCATCCCTTATCTACCCACCTGTATTATATCCAGCACTGGGAGATTTCCCCTTGGAGGTGCAAGTCGGGGGCGGCCCTTATCTGTCACAGCGGCCCTTATCTTTGGGGAGATAAGGGCCGCGTGGCGGTCAGACAGCCGCCTTAAGTCAGGGAAAATCTCCCTATGCTGGTTAAAATGCCAGGGAGGGCCTTTCTACCAGTGATGGGGAAAGTCTGGCATTTCCCTAGCCTGATCAAGCAGGTCAAAGATGGCAACCGGTCAAAGATGGCATCCAGTAAAAGACTATCACATTGGCCCCATCTCATTAGACACAGCCTTCACCCAGCAGACTGCAGGTCCCTGTGGTACAGAACTAACAGGTTTCCCCATCACAGGAACACTGACACACGCATGCTGGACACATAATTACAACCCTACATTTTGTCTTACTCTCTTATCTATGCAGTCTATACGAAAACTTTTTCACCATGCAGGACATTGGGTCCTGCAGATGTTTTTCTTTGCAGGCCGAGCTCAATGTTTGCAGGCCTGGATATTTGAGTACAATCTTGCTATTTAAAAATGAAATATAAAACAAGTGTTTTTACTGGCAATGATAATAAATAGGGTTTCCCCTACATGTTACACTTATATTAACCATTTTAATATGTGAAATACTGAATAACATTACAGAAAATATTCACACTTTCTGTTTTATGCTGTAGAAACCTTAAAAATGGTCCGATTTACAAGCCCTAAAATATGGCATATAGGCAAAAGTCTCTAGAATACAGCCAGCCATTCGGGCCTGCAGTACCTCTCTTTCTGCCGGACCGGCAGACTTTTGCCGGCTATAGCCGGTGTCCGGCAGGTTTTCGTATAGACTGTCTATGCATTCTGGTAGAGTCCTCATGGGTGAGTCACACACCCTGAGAGGGACGGTGCAATTTGAGGTTTCATGTACAAGAACCCTTCTAATGTTTGCTTTTTTGGAAAGAACTACAATGCTTGAATAACCACAAAATCAATTGTCCGGCTCAAGGTATGTGTCCAATCCAAGGTGAATTTACCCTACTACTTATATTTATTGTATGTTATTCTTTAGTTCAAAAGAAATGTAAAATGGAGAAATTACCACATAATTATAGGAACATCACAATATTCCCACCGCCGTGAGGGGTCAGTTGTGTAGCACCACACTGCTGAGCTGCTGTCTGGGTTCCTGCAGTAGTTCTCCACATCAGACAGGGATGTGGCCAGAGGGAAACCACTCAGGTTGGTTCTATCGTGGTCGTGTGGAGACTGACTGTCCCAGTGTTGACACGTCCTGCCGGAGGTCGTCACAGAGACCGTCCCTATGTACTGGTACCCACCCCTACGCTGACACTCTGCTGACACTGTGAAAATGGTAAATGTGACCCGTTTTAACTAAAAGGGTCGGAAGTCGCATATTAAAAATGTTGTGATATTGCAATATTTGTGTACAGCTCATCAAGAGCTTTCATTTGGTATGTGATATGTAGTATGTTGGCCAGTTTTGACCTTTTGGCAATATTTTAATACATTTTTGGTGAATTGAATTTAAATGAGATGATTGACATTTGAATTAGATGTTAACTACATTATACAGTACAATTATGAATCCTAAGGCAGTAAATCAGTTCATACATTATATTGTCTCTGTGTATTTAATGCAAAAACATTTCAGCAAAGAAAGAAGTCAAATATGTCTTTCATATTTATTTTTTATGACTAATAAATTCAGTATATGTATATGATAGCTTCACCTTCTTCGATTAATTCTTCATAGTATCTGTGTACCTTGGCAAGTGTAAGCTAGTAGTTTCATTTAGTATCTCATCATATCTAGCACAACATATATGAAATAATCATTTTATTTGGGGATTGGAATCTGTACAAAAACTATGAGGTATAATGAAGAGTGTCTGTAACTCACGGCAGTGGTAGTTACTGTTTATGTCAATGTAGCAGATTTCATCCTCAAAGCCGCATGGTTCAGTTGGGCATGGATCTGTAATGACATTATATTTTTTTTAATGTAATTTTTTAATGCTGCTGGTTTGTAAGGATATCTAGGTTATATCTCACCAGATCAATACAACATATCTATGACCTGGTGACGTCTATGACCAGGTCCTGGTATCTGGATGGGTACTAAAATCAAAATTAAACGGTTTAAAAGGTGTATTAATTTCTAAAACCTGGTGAAATAAAGTTATTAAATTTATATACATAAGCCGTTTTCAGTAATTTTCAGTTCTCTGACGTCTATAACCAGTAGTTGCCTATGACTGGGTAACGTCTATGACAGGGTCCTGGTACCCAGATGGGTACCAGGACGCATTAATATCTTAAATGGCGCAGCGAAATCTCTACTGGTGCGCCCTATGGCGCATAAGCTTTCCAAAACTGAAAGAATTATTCAAATACTCCAACTAGAACCAAAGTTAGACCTAAAAAAGAAATACCGTAAATACCGTAAATCGACGTAATAAGCGCCCTGGGTGCTTATAAAATTATTTTTATGGCGTTTTAGTACTTAAGAGTTTAATTATCTCTAGAATCCTGAAATTTGAGCCTTATTTCTAGTCTAAAAAATGCCCCAAAAAGGGGGGTTGGCGCTTATTAGGGGGTGGGCGCTTATTACGTCGAATACGGTTAGTGTGTTTCCTAGATTTTTTTTCTCAAAAATCGGTATGGGCACCACACTTGGTATATTTTGTATACACAAGGGCAGCTTTTGATCAAAATCCCTCTGGCCAAGGGTCTCATTTTTTTCATCAGAGCTCCAGCTACATACCTAACTTAAATATGCCTTTCAATGCCTTTCAATAAGGCAGGGCTGGGTGCATTTCATTTCTTAACATCTCTTTTTTTAATTTCCGGGGGGGGGGGGGCAGGACACATGCCCCACACCCTTAACCCAGTCTTCACCCTCTAATATTATTACAATGCCTTACTATATATTTATGACCGTAAAACCTCTCTGATAAGCCGACCTTTTTTGAGGATTTTAAACCCAATTTGGCTTATAGCGTTGTCTCAAACGGGGGGTCAGCTTATAAGGGAGTGTTTTTTATCAAGTACATTATAGTTTTGCAATTTTTAAATTGGTCCATATTCGGCTTATAAAATTCTCTCAAACTGGGGGGTCGGTTTATAAGGGAGCTCAGGAGTCATAGAGTTCCCCAATGATATTTTACTCGGCTTCGCCTTATGAAAATAACCTCAGTGAGGAATTCTACTCGTGAACCTTTGTCTGTGTAGAACAATCCCGTACACAATACGTACACCATGTACCATGATGTAACACAACCCGTACACAATACGTACACCATGTACCTCTCTGTGACACAACCCGTACACAATACGTACACCATGTACCGCTCTGTGACAAAACCCGTACACAATACGTACAGCATGTACCTCTCTGTGACACAACCCGTACACAATACGTACAGCATGTACCTCTCTGTGACACAACCCGTACACAATACGTACACCATGTACCTCTCTGTGACACAACCCGTACACAATACGTACACCATGTACCTCTCTGTGACACAACCCGTACACAATACGTACACCATGTACCATGATGTGACACAACCTGTACACAATACGTACAGCATGTACCTCTCTGTGACACAACCCGTACACAATACGTACACCATGTACCGCTCTGTGACACAACCCGTACACAATACGTACAGCATGTACCTCTCTGTGACACAACCCGTACACAATACGTACACCATGTACCGCTCTGTGACACAACCCGTACACAACCCGTACACAATACATACAGCATGTACCATGATGTGACACAACCCGTACACAATACGTACAGCAAGTACCATGATGTGACACAACCTGTACACAATACGTACACCATGTACCTCTGTGACACAACCCGTACACAATACGTACACCAAGTACCTCTCTGTGACACAAGCCGTACACAATACGTACACCAAATACCTCTCTGTGACACAACCCGTACACAATACCTACACCATGTACCGCTCTGTGACACAACCCGTACACAATACGTACACCATGTACCTCTGTGACACAACCCGTACACAATACGTACACCATGTACCGCTCTGTGACACAACCTGTACACAATACGTACACCATGTACCATGATGTGACACAACCCGTACACAATACGTACACCAAGTACCATAATGTGACACAACCCGTACACAATACGTACACCATGTACCATGATGTAACACAACCTGTACACAATACGTACACCAGGTACCTCTCTGTGACACAACCCGTACACAATACGTACAGCATGTACCTCTGTGACACAACCCGTACACAATACGTACAGCATGTACCGCTCTGTGACACAACCTGTACACAATACGTACAGACTGTACTGCTCTGTGACACAACCTGTACACAATACGTACACCAAGTACCTCTCTGTGACACAACCCGTACACAATACGTACACCATGTACCGCTCTGTGACACAATCTGTACACAATACGTACACCATGTACTGCTCTGCGACACAACCTGTACACAATACGTACACCATGTACGGCTCTGTGACACAACCCGTACACAATATATACACCATGTACCTCTCTGTGACACAACCCGTACACAATACGTACAGCATGTACCGCTCTGTGACACAACCTGTACACAATACGTACACCATGTACCATGATGTGACACAACCCGTACACAATACTTACACCATGTACCTCTCTGCGACACAACCCGTACACAATACGTACACCATGTACCTCTCTGTGACACAACCCGTACACAATACTACACCATGTACCTCTCTGTGACACAACCCGTACACAATACGTACACCATGTACCATGATGTGACACAACCCGTACACAATACGTACACCAAGTACCTCTCTGTGACACAACCCGTACACAATACGTACACCATGTACCGCTCTGTGACACAATCTGTACACAATACGTACACCATGTACTGCTCTGCGACACAACCTGTACACAATACGTACACCAAGTACGGCTCTGTGACACAACCCGTACACAATATATACACCATGTACCTCTCTATGACACAACCCGTACACAATACGTACACCATGTACCTCTCTGCGACACAACCCGTACACAATACGTACACCATGTACCTCTCTGTGACACAACCCGTACACAATACGTACACCATGTACTGCTCTGCGACACAACCCGTACACAATACGTACAGCAAGTACCGCTCTGTGACACAACCTGTACACAATACGTACACCATGTACCTCTGTAACACAACCCGTACACAATACGTACACCATGTACCGCTCTGTGACACAACCCGTACACAATACGTACACCATGTACCATGATGTGACACAACCCGTACACAATACGTACAGCATGTACCATGATGTGACACAACCCGTACACAATACGTACAGCAAGTACCGCTCTGTGACACAACCCGTACACAATACGTACAGCATGTACCGCTCTGTGACACAACCCGTACACAATACGTACAGCAAGTACCGCTCTGTGACACAACCCGTACACAATACGTACAGCATGTACCATGATGTAGCACAACCCGTACACAATACGTACACCATGTACCGCTCTGTGGCACAACCCGTACACAATACGTACAGCATGTACCATGATGTAGCACAACCCGTACACAATACGTACAGCATGTACCGCTCTGTGACACAACCCGTACACAATACGTACAGCATGTACCGCTCTGTGACACAACCCGTACACAATACGTACAGCATGTACCATGATGTAGCACAACCTGTACACAATACGTACACCATGTACCTCTGTGACACAACCCGTACACAATACGTACACCAAGTACCGCTCTGTGACACAACCCGTACACAATACGTACAGCAAGAACACCTCTGTGACACAACCCGTACACAATACGTACACCATGTACCTCTCTGTGGCACAACCCGTACACAATACGTACAGCATGTACCATGATGTTACACAACCTGTACACAATACGTACACCAAGTACCGCTCTGTGACACAACCCGTACACAATACGTACAGCAAGAACACCTCTGTGACACAACCCGTACACAATACGTACACCATGTACCGCTCTGTGGCACAACCCGTACACAATACGTACAGCATGTACCATGATGTTACACAACCTGTACACAATACGTACAGCATGTACCGCTCTGTGACATAACCCGTACACAATACGTACACCAAGTACCTCTCTGTGACACAACCCGTACACAATATGTGCACCATGTACCATAATGTGACACAACCCGTACACAATATGTACACCATGTACCTCTCTGTGATACAACCCGTACACAATATGTGCACCATGTACCATAATGTGACACAACCCGTACACAATACGTACACCATGTACCGCTCTGTGACACAACCCGTACACAATACGTACACCATGTACCTCTGTGACACAACCTGTACACAATACATACACCATGTACTGCTCTGTGACACAACCCGTACACAATACGTAGACCATGTACCGTTCTGTGACACAACCCGTACACAATACGTACACCATGTACCTCTGTGACACAACCTGTACACAATACGTACAGCATGTACCTCTCTGTGACACAACACGTACACAATACGTACACCATGTACCATGATGTAGCACAACCCGTACACAATACGTACAGCATGTACCGCTCTGTGACACAACCCGTACACAATACGTACACCATGTACCTCTGTGACACAACCTGTACACAATGCGTACAGCATGTACCTCTCTGTGACACAACCCGTACACAATACGTACACCATGTACCATGATGTAGCACAACCCGTACACAATACGTACACCATGTACCATGATGTGACACAACCTGTACACAATACGTACACAATACGTACACCATGTACAGCTCTGTGACACAACCTGTACACAATACGTACAGCATGTACCGCTCTGTGACACAACCCGTACACAATACGTACACCATGTACCGCTCTGTGACACAACCCGTACACAATAAGTACACCATGTACCTCTGTGACACAACCCGTACACAATACGTACACCATGTACCTCTCTGTGACACAACCCGTACACAATACGTACACCATGTACCGCTCTGTGACACAACCCGTACACAATAAGTACACCATGTACCTCTGTGACACAACCCGTACACAATACGTACACCATGTACCATGATGTGACACAACCCGTACACAATACGTACAGCATGTACCGCTCTGTGACACAACCCGTACACAATACTTACAGCATGTACCGCTCTGTGACACAACCCGTACACAATACGTACAGCATGTACCGCTCTGTGACACAACCCGTACACAATACATACACCATGTACCTCTCTGTGACACAACCCGTACACAATACGTACACCATGTACCTCTCTGTGACACAACCCGTACACAATACGTACACCATGTACCAAAATCTGACACAACCCGTACACAATACGTACAGCATGTACCGCTCTGTGACACAACCCGTACACAATACTTACAGCATGTACGGCTCTGTGACACAACCCGTACACAATACGTACACCATGTACCACTCTGTGACACAACCTGTTCACAATATGTACAGCATGTACCGCTCTGTGACACAACCCGTACACAATACGTACACCATGTACCACTCTGTGACACAACCTGTACACAATACGTACAGCATGTACCGCTCTGTGACACAACCCGTACACAATACATACAGCATGTACCTCTGTGACACAACCCGTACACAATACGTACACCATGTACCTCTCTGTGACACAACCCGTACACAATACGTACACCAAGTACCGCTCTGTGACACAACCCGTACACAATACGTACACCATGTACCGCTCTATTACACAACCCGTACACAATACGTATACCATGTACCATGATGTGACACAACCCGTACACAATACGTACACCATGTACTTCTCTGTGACACAACCCGTACACAATACGTACAGCATGTACCATGATGTGACACAACCCGTACACAATACGTACACCAAGTACCTCTCTGTGGCACAACCCGTACACAATACGTACACCAAGTACCATGATGTGACACAACCCGTACACAATACGTACACCATGTAGCATAATGTGACACAACCTGTACACAATACGTACACCATGTACCGCTCTGTGACACAACCTGTACACAATACGTACAGCATGTACCTCTGTGACACAACCCGTACACAATACGTACACAATACGTACAGCATGTACCACTCTGTGACACAACCCGTGCACAACCCGTACACAATACGTACAGCATGAACCTCTGTGACACAACCTGTACACAATACGTACAGCATGTACCGCTCTGTGACACAACCCGTACACAATACATACACCATGTACAGCTCTGTGACACAACCCGTACACAATACGTACAGCATGTACCTCTCTGTGACACAACCCGTACACAATACGTACACCATGTACCATGATGTGACACAACCTGTACACAATACGTACACCATGTACCATGATGTGACACAACCCGTACACAATACGTACACCATGTACCATGATGTGACACAACCCGTACACAATACTTACAGCATGTACCGCTCTGTGACACAACCTGTACACAATACGTACACCATGTACCATGATGTGACACAACCCGTACACAATACGTACAGCATGTACCGCTCTGTGACACAACCTGTACACAATACGTACAGCATGTACCATGATGTGACACAACCCGTACACAATACGTACACCAAGTACCGCTCTATGACACAACCTGTACACAATACGTACAGCATGTACCGCTCTGTGACACAACCCGTACACAATACGTACACCATGTACAGCTCTGTGACACAACCCGTACACAATATGTACACCATGTACCGCTCTGTGACACAACCCGTACACAATACGTGCACCATGTACCTCTCTGTGACACAACCCGTACACAATACGTACACCAAGTACCGCTCTGTGACACAACCCGTACACAATACGTACACCATGTACCGCTCTATTACACAACCCGTACACAATACGTATACCATGTACCATGATGTGACACAACCCGTACACAATACGTACAGCATGTACCGCTCTGTCACACAACCTGTACACAATACGTACACCATGTACCATAATGTGACACAACCCGTACACAATACGTACACCAAGTACCTCTCTGTGACACAACCTGTACACAATACGTACACCAAGTACCTCTCTGTGACACAACCCGTACACGATACGTACAGCATGTACCATGATGTGACACAACCCGTACACAATACGTACACCAAGTACCGCTCTGTGACACAACCCGTACACAATACGTACACCATGTACTTCTCTGTGACACAACCTGTACACAAGACGTACACCATGTACCATGATGTGACACAACCCGTACACAATACGTACAGCATGTACCTCTGTGACACAACCCGTACACAATACGTACACCATGTACCTCTCTGTGACACAACCCGTACACAAGACGTACACCATGTACCTCTGTGACACAACCCGTACACAATACGTACACCATGTACCACTCTGTGACACAACCCGTACACAATACGTACACCATGTACCTCTGTGACACAACCCGTACACAATACGTACACCATGTACCGCTCTGTGACACAACCCGTACACAATACGTACACCATGTACCATGATGTGACACAACCCGTACACAATACGTACACCATGTACCTCTCTGTGACACAACCCGTACACAATACGTACACCATGTACCATGATGTGACACAACCCGTACACAATACGTACACCATGTACCTCTCTGTGACACAACCCGTACACAATACGTACACCATGTACCATGATATGACACAACCCGTACACAATACGTACAGCATGTACCTCTGTGACACAACCCGTACACAATACGTACACCAAGTACCATGATGTGACACAACCCGTACACAATACGTACAGCATGTACCTCTCTGTGAGAATACCTGTACACAATACGTGCACCATGTACCATAATGTGACACAACCCGTACACAATACGTACACCATGTACCGCTCTGTGGCACAACCCGTACACAATACGTACAGCATGTACCATGATGTGACACAACCCGTACACAATACGTACACCATTTACCATGATATGACACAACCCGTACACAATACGTACACCATGTACCTCTGTGACACAACCCGTACACAATACGTACACCATGTACCTCTGTGACACAACCCGTACACAATACGTACACCAAGTACCATGATGTGACACAACCCGTACACAATACGTACAGCATGTACCGCTCTGTGACACAACCCGTACACAATATGTACACCATGTACCATGATGTGACACAACCCGTACATAATACGTACACCATGTACCTCTCTGTGACACAACCCGTACACAATACGTACACCATGTACCATGATGTAGCACAACCCGTACACAATACGTACAGCATGTACCTCTGTGACAAAACCCGTACACAATACGTACACCATGTACCATGATGTGGCACAACCCGTACACAATACGTACACCATGTACCGCTCTGTGGCACAACCCGTACACAATACGTACAGCATGTACCATGATGTGACACAACCCGTACACAATACGTACACCATGTACCATGATATGACACAACCCGTACACAATACGTACACCATGTACCTCTGTGACACAACCCGTACACAATACGTACACCATGTACCTCTGTGACACAACCCGTACACAATACGTACACCATGTACCATGATGTGACACAACCCGTACATAATACGTACACCATGTACCGCTCTGTGACACAACCCGTACACAATACGTACAGCAAGTACCGCTCTGTGACACAACCCGTACACAATACGTACAGCATGTACCGCTCTGTGATACAACCTGTACACAATACGTACACCATGTACCGCTCTGTGACACAACCCGTACACAATACGTACACCATGTACCGCTCTGTGACACAACCCGTACACAATACGTACAGCATGTACCGCTCTGTGATACAACCTGTACACAATACGTACACCATGTACCGCTCTGTGACACAACCCGTACACAATACGTACACCATGTACCTCTGTGACATGACCTGTACACAATACGTACAGCATGTACCATGATGTGACACAACCCGTACACAATACGTACAGCATGTACCGCTCTGTGACACAACCCGTACACAATACATACAGCATGTACCGCTCTGTGACACAACCTGTACACAATACGTACACCATGTACCGCTCTGTGACACAACCCGTACACAATACGTACACCATGTACCGCTCTGTGGCACAACCCGTACACAATATGTACACCATGTACCATGATGTGACACAACCTGTACACAATACGTACAGCATGTACCATGATGTGACACAACCCGTACACAATACGTACACCATGTACCGCTCTGTGACACAACCCGTACACAATACGTACACCATGTACCGCTCTGTGACACAACCCGTACACAATACGTACACCATGTACCGCTCTGTGACACAACCCGTACACAATACATACAGCATGTACCGCTCTGTGACACAACCCGTACACAATACGTACAGCATGTACCATGATATGACACAACCCGTACACAATACGTACAGCATGTACCTCTGTGACACAACCCGTACACAATACGTACACCAAGTACCATGATGTGACACAACCCGTACACAATACGTACAGCATGTACCTCTGTGACACAACCCGTACACAATACATACACCAAGTACTGCTCTGTGACACAACCCGTACACAATACGTACACCATGTACCATAATGTGACACAACCCGTACACAATACGTACACCATGTACCTCTGTGACACAACCCGTACACAATACGTACTGCATGTACCTCTCTGTGACACAACCCGTACACAATACATACACCATGTACCGCTCTGTGACACAACCCGTACACAATACGTACACCATGTACCGCTCTGTGACACAACCTGTACACAATACGTACAGCATGTACCTCTCTGTGACACAACCCGTACACAATACGTACACCATGTACCATGATGTGACACAACCCGTACACAATACGTACAGCATGTACCTCTCTGTGACACAACCCGTACACAATACGTACAGCATGTACCATGATGTGACACAACCTGTACACAATACGTACAGCATGTACCGCTCTGTGACACAACCTGTACACAATACGTACACCATGTACCTCTGTGACACAACCTGTAAACAATACGTACAGCAAGTACCTCTCTGTGACACAACCTGTACACAATACGTACAGCATGTACCGCTCTGTGACACAACCCGTACACAATACGTACACCATGTACAGCTCTGTGACACAACCCGTACACAATACGTACAGCATGTACCTCTCTGTGACACAACCTGTACACAATACGTACACCATGTACCTCTCTGTGACACAACCCGTACACAATATGTACACCATGTACCGCTCTGTGACACAACCAGTACACAATACGTACAGCATGTACCATGATGTGACACAACCTGTACACAATACGTACACCATGTACCTCTCTGTGACACAACCTGTACACAATACGTACACCATGTACCTCTCTGTGACACAACCCGTACACAATACGTACACCATGTACCATGATGTGACACAACCTGTACACAAAATGTACACCATGTACCTCTGTGACACAACCCGTACACAATACGTACACCATGTACCGCTCTGTGACACAACCCGTACACAATACGTACAGCATGTACCTCTGTGACACAACCCTTACACAATACGTACAGCATGTACCTCTGTGACACAACCCGTACACAATACGTACACAATGTACTGCTCTGTGACACAACCCGTACACAATACGTACAGCATGTACCATAACGTGACACAACCCGTACACAACACGTACACCATGTACCATAATGTGACACAACCCGTACACAATACGTACAGCAAGTACCGCTCTGTGACACAACCTGTACACAACCCGTACACAATACGTACACAATGTACCTCTCTGTGACACAACCCGTACACAATACGTACAGCATGTACCGCTCTGTGACACAACCCGTACACAATACGTACAGCATGTACCGCTCTGTGACTCAACCTGTACACAATACGTACAGCATGTACCGCTCTGTGACACAACCCGTACACAATACGTACACCATGTACCGCTCTGTGACACAACCCGTACACAATACGTACAGCATGTACCTCTGTGACACAACCCGTACACAATACCTACAGCATGTACCATGATGTGAAACAACCCGTACACAATACGTGCACCATGTACCGCTCTGTGACACAACCTGTACACAATACGTACAGCATGTACCTCTCTGTGACACAACCCGTACACAATACGTACACCAAGTACCATGATGTGACACAACCCGTACACAATACGTACAGCATGTACCATGATGTGACACAACCCGTACACAATACATACACCATGTACCATGATGTGACACAACCCGTACACATTATGTACACCATGTACCGCTCTGTGACACAACCCGTACACAATACGTACAGCATGTACCTCTCTGTGACACAACCCGTACACAATACGTACACCATGTACCATGATGTGACACAACCCATACACAATACGTACACCATGTACCGCTCTGTGACACAACCCGTACACAATACGTGCACCATGTACCGCTCTGTGACACAACCCGTACACAATACGTACACCATGTACCGCTCTGTGACACGACCCGTAAACAATACGTACAGCATGTACCTCTGTGACACAACCCGTACACAAAACGTACAGCATGTACCATGATGTGACACAACCCGTACACAATACATACACCATGTACCGCTCTGTGACACAACCTGTACACAATACGTACACCATGTACCATGATGTGACACAACCCGTACACAATACGTACACCATGTACCTCTGTGACACAACCCGTACACAATACGTACACCATGTACCGCTCTGTGACACAACCTGTACACAATACGTACAGCATGTACCATGATGTGACACAACCCGTACACAATACGTACACCATGTACCATAATGTAACACGACCCGTACACAATACGTACAGCATGTACCGCTCTGTGACACAACCCGTACACAATACGTACAGCATGTACTGCTCTGTGACACAACCCGTACACAATACGTACACCATGTACTGCTCTGTAACACAACCCGTACACGATACGTACACCAAGTACCATAATGTGGCACAACCTGTACACAATACGTACAGCATGTACCTCTCTGTGACACAACCCTTACACAATACGTACAGCATGTACCATGATGTGACACAACCCGTACACAATACGTACAGCATGTACTGCTCTGTGACACAACCTGTACACAATACGTACACCATGTACCTCTGTGACACAACCTGTACACAAAACGTACACCATGTACCTCTCTTCGACACAACCTGTACACAATACGTACACCATGTAGCTCTCTGTGACACAACCCGTACACAACCCGTACACAATACAAACACCATGTACCATGATGTGGCACAACCCGTACACAATACGTACACCATGTAGCTCTCTGTGACACAACCCGTACACAACCCGTACACAATACAAACACCATGTACCATGATGTGACACAACCCGTTCACAATACGTACAGCGTGTACCTCTCTGTGACACAACCTGTACACAATACGTACACCATGTACCGCTCTGTGACACAACCCGTACACAATACGTACACCATGTACCTCTGTGACACAACCTGTACACAATACGTACACCATGTACCTCTGTGACACAACCTGTACACAATACGTACAGCATGTACCGCTCTGTGACACAACCCGTACACAATACGTACAGCATGTACCATGATGTGACACAACCTGTACACAATACGTACAGCATGTACCTCTCTGTGACACAACCCGTACACAATACGTACAGCATGTACCGCTCTGTGACACAACCCGTACACAATACGTACAGCATGTACCTCTCTGTGACACAACCCGTACACAATACGTACAGCATGTACCTCTCTGTGACACAACCCTTACACAATACGTACACCATGTACCATGCCGTGACACAACCCGTACACAATACGTACAGCATGTACCTCTCTGTGACACAACCCGTACACAATACGTACACCATGTACCATGCCGTGACACAACCCGTACACAATACGTACACCAAGTACCATGATGTGACACAACCCGTACACAATACGTACACCATGTACCTCTCTGTGACACAACCCGTACACAATACGTACACCATGTACCGCTCTGTGACACAACCTGTACACAATACGTACACCATGTACCTCTGTGACACAACCCGTACACAATACGTACACCATGTACCTCTGTAACACAACCCGTACACAATACGTACACCATGTACCATGATGTGACACAACCCGTACACAATACGTGCACCATGTACCTCTCTGTGACACAACCCGTACACAATACGTACAGCATGTACCATGATGTGCCACAACCCGTACACAATACGTACACCATGTACCTCTGTGACACAACCTGTACACAATACGTACACCAAGTACCGCTCTGTGACACAACCCGTACACAATACGTACACCATGTACCATGATGTGCCACAACCCGTACACAATACGTACACCATGTACCTCTGTGACACAACCCGTACACAATATGTACAGCATGTACCATAATCTGACACAACCCGTACACAATACGTACACCATGTACCATAATCTGACACAACCCGTACACAATACGTACACCAAGTACCGCTCTGTGACACAACCTGTACACAACCCGTACACAATACGTACAGCAAGTACCATAATGTGACACAACCCGTACACAAGGACAGCTTGATGCATTAACTCATCATGCCCTTGGTCTTCATGATGAATGACTGCAGCACTGGCAAGTAACTGACCAGGGCCGCATTCAAGCATCATGACGACCCTATGGGGTTGAGACACTCCCTAAGGGTCGGCATGATGAACCAATGCATCCCCAGTGAGTTACAGAATGTCATCTTTTAGTGATATCAGTCCTTAAAGGGTTCAGGACAGCTTGATGCATTAACTCATCATGCCCTTGGTCATTATGACGCATGAATGCAGCCCCGATGAGTAACTCGCCAGGGCTGCATTTAAGCATCATGTCAACCTTATGAGGTTGAGACACTCCCAAAAGGGAAAATCTGCGAAAAACGGCTAGCCAGCCCTCGTATCGTTATGTTACACCAAAGGTGGTCTGACTTTCATTATTCTTATTCCCTACATATTTTTCTAGCATCATATAAGAAGAAATACACAGTGAAATGCATTCTTGATTTTATTCACCTTGAAAAACAGCAAAATAGGAATTATTTGATCTAAGCCAATTTATTTTTTAATTACTTACTTATTTGTTTCTACAAACTGCATCTTTAGTGATTTGTTTGTTAAGTATATCATTCATTACATTCTAAAAAGCATTTAATAATTGACCTTTTTTTCTGCTGCAAATAAGACCTACAGAAATAGAAATTGCCGTGATGGACCTGTATGTTGAGGCTCAAGGAATAAAGGGCTGTCTGAGATGGACTTAAAACACACCGTATGCTTATTCAGGACATATTTGGCTATACCCTGATCAAATTTACGATTGTGCATCACATTTTTTTCAATGGGAGAGTTAAAAGACAAAACCGAAAGTCGATATCTAGTAGTGAAATAATCAGAATTATTTTTGTGTGGTCCGCCAAAGAAACAATGTCAAAACTATGTCAACTAGCCCTCTGATGGGTCGATATTATTCAATTTTGATTTTTTAAAATCCCTAAAATACTCTGTAAACACACTACCTAATTCCAACGTAGCTGTGAGGTTTGTTTAGTTATTATCATTTGGCGAAGGTGATACATTGAAACAAAGAGAGACCCCAACACTATGCTGATAACTATTCCTGTATTCACCCTGTCCACCTGCAGGAAAGTAGTTCACCCTAATTATTAGCAAATCAGAGGAGGGGTCACTGACCTATAAACTGCACCAACTAATGGGGGGGGGGGGTCACTCAATTTTGTATTGACATGGGTGTGTGGCTGGACCTCTGACATTACCCTTGGTGAGAGGGATTTTGCTGAAGAGTGACCCTTGGTGAGAGGGATTTTGCTGAAAAGTGACTCTTGGTGAGAGAGATTTTGGTGGAATATGGACCCTTGGTGAGAGGGAATTTGGCCAAAAACTACCCTTGCCAGCCACACACCCGTGTATACAATAACAATGTAGGAAGTGATCCCCCTGCAGCTGGGGTCTGAGTTTAGAACACTGTTGCATAGTGTGTTGTTGCAGAGCACGGATGAGTGCATACAGTAGTTAATTGTATCTCAAGTTAATGTGTGGTGGCTCAAGCAGGTGTGAAAAACAATCCCTTATTATGGCTCTGTGCGGTGCATGCTTGGAGTGTACTGTTGAAGAGGGGGGGGAGTACGCAGTGCTTACCATGTTACTAAACTTTAAAAAGTAGTTCCACCAATGTGGCCCAAATAACCCTTTTCATTCGATTTTGGGTTGCCAAATGATAATAAATCCACAAACATACTCGTCCTCAATACAGCTATTTTTATCAGACTTGTTTATGATGGTGTACTCACATTATCAGCCTCGCCTTGCGGGCTCTGCTGATAATATCACTACACCCTTCATAAACAAGTCTGATAAAAATAGCTGTATTGGAGACTCGTATGTTAGTGTGTATTAATTTTTTTAACCAAAAGTCTGAACTATGTTTTTTTAGAAGGTTAATGGATTTCAAAACGTTAGGGTTTAGTTGCGTTCTAATTCAAACTTAGTAAATCTATGTATTTCGACATATTTCAACGTAGATATGTTTACATACATACAAATTCCTTTTTTTTGGTCTGCAGTTCAAACGGAGAGGGAGTCTATCCTATAATCTAATACGAGGCCTAGATTTCATTATCTTAGCTTACCGTTATGTTTGAACCATTCAATGCATGATGTACAGTATAAAATGACATAGTAAAAATGTAGTTTGACCATGTGAGGGGTGGCAATACGGTAGTTTTAAACCTGAACGGTAGTCTTAATACAAACATGAAAATTCCGTAGTAATTGAATTATGCATTGATAGACTTGAATTCGCCCAGCTGTACTTCTAATTTGCAAAGGACACTTCACGTCAGTAAAACAAATTTCCACTTCACGGGTGCGATAAAAATGGGGATTTAACAATGGCAGGGGTGGCGACCCCGACCTTGATCAGAGCCACATTTTTCTTTCTTTTTTTCTTTTAGATGAAAGTACTGAAAAGTAAAACGGTAAAAATACGGAAATTTCTTTAAAATTTCTTAAGAAAACGTAGGGTCAACCCTATTTTGATAAGGTCGGTCGGGTGACCTGAAACAAACCTCTTCTTTGGCCTTACTTAGTTATCCACTGAGCGCATAGTAGTGAAGATTAAAATGATGATTTGTGTGTTTTTTGTCACTGCCTTTCTTTTCTTTTTTTTTCTTTCAGTATGATCTCTTCTGCCCAAATCTCAATATGGATGAGCACTTTTTTCATAGAATCAATCAGATATCTTTAACTATGTACCCGATTTTTTTAAATGAAGCAATATAAACCTTTCTTTTCCATTTCTCTCGAGTAGTGAATGAGTGACAGTAGAATATAAGTTCTGCCCCTGGCCAAACATTTGGCACTGATAAATAATAAATGTACTAAAATTGATTGAGGGCATCAAATGCAGAATTGATCAATGCTAGAATCTAGACCTTTTTCTATTTCTTTTTTACTGATGTCCTACACTTACCTGCATCTGCAGATGGTGACTTTAACAAGAGGACAAGCAGTAAGACGTAGGTGCTGAGCCGCTGTGTCACCTCGTGCCCCACCATGGTGCGTCGCATTACGTCTGGTTGTACGTCTGGTATCAGGTTGTATTGTATGTCTGATGTTCAGCAGGGTTCGGTACCGTTAAACCTCGCATATAAGCCTAACTCCTGTATAACCCCGAGTTTGGGCCACTCCTATAAGCCGCACTGGCGATCTGAATGTGCCGATTTTAGTACTCTACCATAGTGGCAAAAACTCGTGTATAAGCCGCACCCTGAGTCTGGGCCGATCCTATAAGCCGCACCAGCGATCTGACTCCCGTACTACCGCAGCTTCTACGCAAGGTTTTATGGTAAGTACAGATGTACACAGCATGTAGTTCCACACTGCTACACCAACTCTTCCAGCACAGTCTCAAATAAGACTCTGCCAAAAGGCCCGGACTTCAGGAACTCTCCTGTGTCTAAATTTATGTCTAAATTTATACGTTTCAGACATGTTTTAGGCCTATAGCTGGTCAATTATATACATCATTATTATTAAGTTCAAACATATCGTTGATATGTATTTTTTTATATGTAAATATACTTATGTAAAGTACCCATGCAAAGGGACACGTAAAAACTTCTTGCGTATGTGACATCTTGGGAACGACAATTGACATCATCCAATGATGTCACAACCAATCAGAAAATGATGTAAAAATGATGTAATTTACATGAGTTTTGCTAGCTGGGTAGGGACGACTTGATAACGTACATTTTTACAAGTTTGGCAGATCAATAAACCACAATGTAGGTGACGAAAAAAGGAACGTGTATAGATCGTCGACAAATAGCCATGAACAATGTATCATTATGTAATGCGGATATATAATCATGGTATGGTAAATAAGATATTGGCCATATTTATCATTCTTTATGAATATCTTATTGTGGACAGCCATTACTGTGAAATCTCACATATAGTCCGTGGCTTTTAAGCTAGTCAGTGGGGTGTTTCACAAGGGGGACATACAATTATTTGTTGAATAAGTGTTTCCATAGGAGGTATTAATTGTATAAAACAACAAAGACCGACATTTGGTTGTATCAATTTTATACTGCTTATAAAAAGTGTTTCACAAAGGTCTACAACCAAGATGTTAAGTCAGGGTCTTTGACCTACAATTGAGATACAACTAATGTATAAGTGTTATACAATGCATATTAGCGTGGAGCTCATACCATGCCCGCTAATATTTTCCTTACATATTTTTTCACGTTTTTTCATGCAATATATGTGTCATACTTCACACAAGAATCCCTGCAAATATATGTTTATTCAGGATGAAAATGAACTGGTTATACACATTTAAACAACACTTATGTTGATCCTATGTGATCATCATACAAGGGGAGAGTATTCAAAATTAGTGCTACATGGTTATTAAGATTGACTAACTTTTACCAAATGTTAGTCTTAATTTGGTGTTTCACAAGCCGCATTATTATCTCCAATTGTATCTAAGTATATAACCATAGATACAATTGAAACTTGTGAAACACCAAGATAATATCAACATTGGGTGATATTACGTTGGTCTTAGAAAACATGTAAAATTGATTGTATCTATTTTGTCCTGGTGAAACACCCCACAGATGACAGTATAGCTTATACGATTGACCCAAAGTCAAGATGCAGCTCATACTCGAGTCTTTAGAGGTACACTACAGTACTAAAATCACCATAATCAGACCCCCCCGGAGGCTTAGATGATATTCCCGAAGTCTAGGTGCGGCCAATACGCCAGTTAGGTTTAAACTTAAGGTTTAACAGTAGGCCTATCAGTCCTCACACAGTAGGCTATGATACAACTCCTTCAACCAGGGTCCTTGAGTCTGTGTTATCTGATAATGTGATGTTTGCCGTGGCCTTCTTGTGGTACAGATCTGGACTCTTCCCTCATGTTACACTTCATGCTGAAGGATAGATAGAATTTGTGATCTGTTATAGGTGAAAGTTGATGTGTGGTAGTTATTTCTTAAGTGTTTACTATTCTGCCATTTCCCATAGGTTCACACTTTACCTGGATTAAAGTTGTGCTGCCTAGATCACAGTATACACAATCTGTTAGCACTGCTTGTGCCAGCAGCTTGGTTAAAAAGTAGTGTGAACACCAGTAACCAGCCTAAGCAGAGTTGCACAATTTTTACCCTTTTCACAGCGTTCTCCCGAGGCTACTGCTGCGACCTATGAATCTAAACTAAAATTATTCACTGGATCTATAATTGGGCACCAATAACAGTAAGAAATGGGATGTATGCTGAAGTGTATTAATGGTTTAGCTCAGATTAAACCATTGATGGTTTGAAAAACGAAATATTTTAACAGAGACGAACTTCTAACGGAGCGATGTCGCCCCCCATTATCGCCCAACGCGATTTCGCATCTCAACATCATGTGTCAGTCGGCACAAAGCAACTAAAAACACCTGGTAATGTCAAGTGCTGAATCCATGCACCATTGTGGACAAAGGGCATGATGCTTCAATGCATTATGCCGTCCTCAAAGGGTGAAACACAGGGTCCTCCTAGTCCCCACTGTAAAAAAATGTCTTCAAAATAATGGTGAATCACTGGCAACTTTTGGGACATAACTTTCACCTTTTTTTTTAACAGTGACGGTCACCGACAATTTTACATAGAATCACTGTTCATTTTATGCATAATCACTGTTAATTTTACATTGAATCACCGTAATTTCATGTAGAATCACAATTAATAGATTCAGAGCATTCAACTTTGGGATGATTCTATAAGCCTCACAGGGAGTCTGATTATGGTGACTTTAGTTACTGTAGTATACATCTAAAAACTTATGGATGAGCCATACTTTAACTTTGTCCTGATCCTATACGCCACACTGGCAATCTGACTTGCATACCAGCCATGGCCTATACAAGAGGTTTTACTCTGTAGGATTGATACAAAGCAGAGTTGCCAGCATAGTATGTTACCACAAAATAGGTGTATAGATCCATACAGCTACTTTCTTCTAGATATTATCAAGTGATCATGGTATCTTGTCAAACCTATCACAAGATTGAATTATTAAATTGTCAAACATATAAATTAATTGAAAATTACCATTATTTCAACATGTATACTCCGGTTCAAGGGCTCACACAAACCAGGCCACCTTTCTATGTCAGGATCCACTATATGTGGCACTTTCCACGAGGACATCTAGTGGTTTGTTCAAGAACATGACTTGCCTACTTGACCCAGGTCCAGCCCAGATGAATCGCATCCATGAGAGAGAATGGAATTTCGAAACTAGCCATGAAAGTTTGGTTGATGGCCTTAGCCCAGAAAGTTAAGTGGCGGGCTAACTTAAATGAGACCCACCTCACAGTACATTTAAAGCCCTAAAAAGCTGTCTGACCCTTTAGCCCCCTTTGCCCAAATCCATCCCAAGTGAAACCCATCTGCACATAAAAGCATAGCGACTTTAAAAAATGTTATTTTAAAGTATCATTGCTAATGGAGACAAATTAAAGTATTTCAAATATAGTTAAATCTGGTCTGTGGGCTGAGTCCTCCTGGGTCCACCTAGCAGCCTAGGTTTACTCCCATCGAAGGAGATTTTAGCTCACAATAACTAGATCCAGCCCAAGCAAAACCCACTTTGACACAAACCCAACCCCTCTAATTTCTCCAAGATTATATGCTAATTCTAGCACCATCCAGGTTAAATGTACATGTATGACCTCTGATGAGTGACAGTAGAATATACAGCCAGTTTCTGGACGCCCAGAGGCCGTCTACCACCTCCCCACATCCCCCCCCCCCCAGCCTCTTGACGCCCAGAGGCCGTCTACCACCTCCCCACATCCTCCCCCCGGCCTATGGACACCCACAGGCCGGCTACCACCTCGCCTCATCCTCCCCCTAGCCTTCTCACACTGTAGTTCCGTTTTTTGCTACCAGAGGGCTCCCTTTGCTACTACATTCCTCCACACCTCCCCAGAGGGCACCACCAGAGGGGTGAGTGCAGGACTGGGGGACATACCCTTATGTTAACTTCTTACTCACTCTGGCTGCATTGAGTTGGAAATGGCATGGAACTACTCAATATGGCATGTAGAAAGGGATGGAGTAGCTAAAGTTGGGCTGTGGTACAATGGGTGGAGAAAAAGTGAAAAGTTGAATGGTCTCATAGTACCTTAAAAACATGGAAGGATATAGCAGGGGGTGATGAGGTCTGTGCCTTCAGAGGGGGTGGGTGGGTGGGGTGTAGTGGAGTAGTGGAGTAGTAATACACATGCACAGTCCAGCCTCACTCTCCATGCACCTCCCTGGCCACTGCCCAGTGGTCAGTAGCAGCATCTGCTAGGAGAGTGTAGAGGGTGTCAGCTGGGGGGTGTGGCAGGCACAACTCAGAGGACCACTGTACAGAGAGGTTGTAAGGGCTCTGCTGTCCTCCTCCCTGCTTCTGGGAGTTCTCACTATTGGAGTTGGAGGGAGGCACCTGGAGGAGACACACTATACACATTTAGGAGGAGTAACCTGGTGACCAACTCACCAACCTATATCTTGTCCCACCATATTCTTTTGTGAGCATATTATATTGTCTGTCAGAAAGGTTTTTGTGAGAAATATCCCTCTACCTATAATGATTATTGCTTTGTGTTTTTTTTTGTCCCACAGAGATCCAGGATGTGTTATTATTTATGTAGGGGATTGTCATTCCCACATATTATATAGGTCACACTGGTGCTTAACTTAAGAGCCCAAAGTTTGTTGCCATTTCCTGCCCTCTGTCTGACCTAATTAGAAAAGGTTCATGGCTGTGTTTACTTAGTGTTTACTCTGCAGCATCCCCAATAACACTGTAGTCACCACACAGTGGTCTTGTGTCTAGACACTGATTTTGATGCATCCAAGTCCCTTGACATAATAAAAATACAAAATCGAAATTTGACATTTGGTATTTTGATGCAGAATTATAAATGAGATTGTGTGATTGCATTTTGATAGAAAAAAAGTGAAGTTAGAAAATCGAAATTTGACATTTTGTATTTTGATGGAACCTCATCATTATTTGTGTACTCATCTTTTGAGGGGGGAAAGTGAAATTATAAATCGGAATTTGTCATTTCTGAAATTTGATTTAGAATTT